>OX411312.1:26502640-27702640 GCA_948150685.1 Rhaphigaster nebulosa | reverse complement strand
GAAACTACAAATAAGAATATTGAAATCGATGTGTCTATCGTCAATCACTTATATGTACATTATAAATCATATTTGATTTTTCATTAAATTTCATTTTTCTCAGTATCATGAATTCAGGTACCATGATTGAATGTGTTGGGTCGTATAATGGTAGTAATAATAATCCAAGATTTTTAATCTGGTTAGTTTTGAAGTACTTAATAATTATGAACTTTCTTTCCTAACTCTCTTCTCCCTGCGTTTTTGTATTGGGAGGAAAAGGTTGTTATCGAAAGTTTAGCCTAGATAATGACCAGTTCTCCCCAGACCGCATCTCCTATCTCCGGGTTCTTTGAGATCTATCCGAGAGGAGAAGCAAAATTACCAGAAAAGAATAATGAACAAATAATTTTTATTTCACTTGAAACAACACGTACTACGAGGCTACAATTTAAAAATAAAATTGAGTAATTAATAGATTTTTAGGTTCATACCGATAAATGAAAAATATTTATTTATTAAATCCTGCAGTATCAAATAACACATTATGTACAAAAGTCAGGATTTTTTTGCTATATAAATGAAAATAACATATACACATTCATAATATGAATAAAAGAAGTAATTCTTTAGTAATAATAAATAATTAATTAATTATATTATTTAATTATAATTTCGTTACTTGCGAATTAAGCGGCTGACAATATGTTTATGCGTTTCGATTATAACCTACAATGTAAGCTTTTCTATAATTTTTTATTAATATAATTTGTTTATTAATAACTTCTAAGTTGTATGACATTTTCTTCTGGTTTTTCACAACAAATTATTAAAATTCGTGAATTACCATCTCAATACAGTAAAGTATTTTCAAAATTTTGGGATTATACCATCGAATAAGGTCTATGAGATATCTTCATGATATTTCCATTACATAAATAACAAAATTTAAATTACGGTAAGGCCCCGACGCTAACTGACAACGCTAACGAGCAAGCGGTGCGAGCGGAAGTTAATAGTTGTGATCTAATTAAATCAGTATTAATTTACATAGCCACTAATAATTCCAATAAATAAATTTTTTTAACGCCGCCATATAAATTCAAAGTTATGGAATTATTCCATATTTTTTTTTTTTTTTTAAGAAATTTTAGTAATGAAAAGTAATTTAAATTTAATAGTTAACGCTAAATTTTCATAAATAGGAAGAAGAAGACAAACGTTATCACGTTATGGTATCAGATTGTAACCGCTAACAATAGAAGATATGGTCAGCAACTCATTACATAACTAGCATAATTTCAATCCAAAACCCAAAATTAATTTTTTGATGCATATTTCTTGAACAGATTTAATTAATTCAACTTTAGTCCATTTAATACTTTTTTGTTATAATTTAATAGTGTTTGCGGATAAAAAAGAGAATAATTTTTAAACAGACATGAAATGCATGATATATAATCATGCATAATATAATCTTTATTGATATCAGAGAAGGAATATATTTATAAAGTGAAGTGAAGGTATCATTAGTGACGATGTTATTTTACAAAGCACGTTTGTTGTAAAACTTCCGAACATAAATTTATTTTATTCCTATTTATTTATTTTGTATAATTTGTAAATAAACCTACTTACTTAGTCATCGTGTGAAAAAAAAAAGTATACTTCTTTTTCTTTCTGTTCCCATGTTTAGGCCTGATAGTGTTTCTTTTGTCAATAATGACTTATAAGTCTTTATAAATCTATTTCAAAGAGTTTTTTTTAATTTATCCCTGGGCTATCATTACTCCCAGAGAATATTCATTAGTAGCTTTGAACTTCGCACGTTTGTCGACGATGAAGCATGTTATTGGATCAATATGAATTCGTTTAGTTCCGAATCATGGATTCGACAGTTTTAATGAGTCTCATTATGATTTGCATCTAAATAATTAAAAACGCCATTACGGGACTGAAAGTTAGTTGCAAATTAGTGACGCTATCACCGAAATGCGCGTTAGGCCGAATCATTTCATGGGCCAAACACGAAGTTGAATTGGTTCGCATCTATTAATAATTGCTGTCACTTTTGAAGACATTATCATTTGATCGCGAATCATCAAAGACTGTTATCGATATAATAATCCAGACTTTATATTAAATGTGGACGATTAAGGCAAGAACAGTTTCGACCCCCTTTAATGGTATTTTAATTTAATCGTTTTTATCAGAATATTTCAGGAAGATTCCTAAACAAAGCCTTATGCCTGCTATGTTTCTGGCAATCTGCTGGTAATCTGCTGCTAAGGCAGATAGGGGTTCCAGAAGCCGCATATACTTAATTTATTTATCTAATATATACAGTATTTGTATCGGTTCCAGAAGGGAACTGATCAATCAACTTGATTATTTAGTTATACTAACTTAAAAGGCCAGTGACCACAGACCCCCTGCTATTGTCACTAGGTTGGGATATTATAAATACCATTGGAGATCCTTTCCAAGGGTGTCGCGTTTTCCAATTCACTTAACTAAACTATATGATGGCATGCAGGGTAAATATAATAATAGATTTTGATAGAAGATCTTACTTTATTTAAGAGGATTTTATTAATTAAACTGTTGGTTTAATAGTTCACAACCTAAATTACTCTCATTATAAAAACCTATTGACTTTAACATCTGAATTTGAGAATACTGGGTCTAACTTGCTTATTAAAGTTTTACAATGCCACATAATATTAAACAATAAGGTACACATTGAATTAAGGGACTATGACTTATCTTTGTTCTTTCTATGACTTGGCTTTTACTATGTTGCCTTCGTCGTCTCGGGTACTTTCCGCTTTGCCGCTTGATGGTCTGTTTGTCTCCTCGCCGCGGTCTTCTGCTCTGCCTGCCAGGCTCACTGGGCTTTGTCTGGGATGGACTGCTCACCTGGATCCTCTGCTTCTACCCTTACAACTTCAATCTCTCACATTCCAGCTCTAACTGCCTATACTTCCGTTTCGTATTCCCGTTCTCTCTCTCTTTCCCCTGCTCCTTCTTGAAAAATCTATTTTTCATACATTTGGCCCCCACTCTTCTTTTGGGCCTTCCTATTGGTGGATCTTTTGAGAACTTAGCTTGGGAGGCGTGTCCCTTCCCTCGGCATCCAGTCCTTTGAAAATGTTTCCAATTGTCCCTTGTTCTTGACGTCAGGTTTTATTGTACCTTGCCAGCCGGCCACTGGATTATTTTTATGGTGCTTTACTTGGCCCTATCTTGGGCTCTCAAATCGACCTTCTCAGGTATAGGCCTCAAAGATCTCGTGCACGATGTATATTTCTTCGATTTATATTAATATTGATTAAATTACGTGATAAGTGCTTAAATTATCCATTATTTAATTACTATTACTTAATCGGGAATATTTTCTTCCATCCCTGTATTCTCAATACATAGAATTCTCCTAGTCCCGAGGGAAAAATAAAAATAAATGAACGCATGTTACCTACTTCTTTTTTAAAGTTTTGTTTTTTAAAGGTTTTACTACTTTCCTATTACCTTTTTGAATATTTTTAGTGTAGATGTATCCAGTATTCTCACATCAATGTCAATTATATTCAAAACAGAGCATTTTCCTAATTCCTTCTCAACCGCAGTTAATGAACTCAATCGTCTAGTTTCCTTCCATTCAGCATTCCTCTCAAACCGCCGTTAATATAATACCAGTCAACGTTTCGCTATATCAGGGATTATCAGGACAGAAAAAAAATAAGCCAACCTAATTACATACCAGCGACATATATTCGTATCTTCGTTGTCCTGGAGAGAGACTTGCTTCTTAGATGTTTCTGAAGTCCATAGTAGCACCTATTGGCCGCTATAATCCGACGCTGAATCTCCAATTGCTTGTCATTGGTTAAGTTTAGCTGTGTTCCAAGGTATATGAATTCCTCTACACAATCAAAGCTGAAATCCCCTATTTTTACTACTCCTCCTAGGTGCTCTCCTCTGTTAGGATTACAGAGCATATACTTTGTTTTTTTTTCATTCACTTGTAATCCAGCTTTAGCAGCTGCTCTTTGAAGATTTATAAAGGCACTCTTCGTGCTGGAAAAACTGCGTCCAACAATATCCAGATCATCGGCGTAGGCTAAGATTTGGCACGAATTGTTGAAAATCGTCCCTCCTACCTGGATTCCCGACTTCCTGATGGCGCCTTCCAGGGCAATATTGAACAGCAAGCATGCTAAACAATCACCTTGCCTGAGTCCTTTGTAGCTATGAAAAAAATCCGATGTGGTTCCGGACACTCTCACCGAGCACTGAGTAGCCTTCATTGTCATCCTGACAAGGCGGACCAACTTCGGAGGGATATCGAGAGCAATCATTCCCTGATACAGTTCCTCTCGGATCACGCTGTCGTAGGCAGCTCGGAAATCTACAAAGAGATGGTGGGTCTGGATATTGTATTCAGCCGCTCTCTCCATTATCATCCTAACTGGTCAGTTGTACCTTTGCCCTTCATAAAACCTGCTTGATATTGGCCAATTATCCTTTCAACAAATGGAAGGAGTCTGTGGAATAAAATATTAGAGAATATCTTGTAGGAAGACGGTAGGAGGGATATTCCTCTATAGTTTTCGCAGTTAAGAGGATCACCTTTCTTATGAATAGGACAAATAATAGTTTTTTACCATTCTTCATGAATGCACTCCTCTGCCCAAATGTCTAGAATCAGATTGTGCATGAATTTAGAGGTTTCTTCTCCGCCATATTTCCAAAATTCAGCTGGTATTTCATCCACTCCTGGAGCCTTGTTATTCCTCATCCGACCAATGGCATCCTGAACGTCCTCTTCATCTGGAGGCTCCAGCTCTTCACCACTTATATTGATACCTTGGTGCATGCCTTCTCCTATGGATTCTCCATTCAAGAGGGTTTCAAAGTGATTCCTTTTTTCTTTTTCTCCCTCGGTGATCAGAGAGCCATCTATATCTTTACAGACATTTGATCGGGGCTTAAATGATTGGCGAGATCTGTTTACCTAGAGGTAAAACTTTCTGATTTCATTCTGGGTCCTATATAGCTCAATTTCTTCCATCTCTTTCGTCTCCCTGAGTCTTTTTATTTTCTGATGGATCCTTTTTTCAGTCCTTCTCTTCTTTCTATATTCTTCCACAGATGCTCTTGTATGTCTTCTTTGTACCATTAGGCGATAAGCGGCATTCTTCTCATCCGTAGCTAACTTGCATTCCAAGTCAAACCAAGCTGCCCTTTTTTTCAAATATTTTTTGTCCAATAACCTCCTTCGCAGCATTGTCCCTTATATCTCTACATAAATCCCATCTCTTGTTAATTGCTACAGTAGTAATTTTTAAATTATAAATTAATAGTTGGTTTTCTTTTTCTTAAAATTCATTTTAAGAGCTTTAGAAAAAAATAATAAGAAGGATGTTTAAAGACGATTTTTACAAGAAAACCTTAAATATTTTTGAAAAAAATTGGTATATGTAATTATAAAAAAAAAAAAATCACATGTTTTAACATGTTTAAATGTTTTTCCACGTTTGTATCCCGACCCTGACAAATAAATGATAAGCGATATTTTGTCATAATATTTATATGCACTCATTTATATTTTCGGAAATAAAAATAAATTCTCCTCAAAAATATGTATTTGACAATCATTACAAAGTTTCTAGAAGTACTTTAAAAAAAAACTAATTTAAATATTTGTATCAATTTTTTTTCTACTATATTTTAATTTTTATATTTATATAAACATTTATATTTAAACATTACATTTTAATGTTTATATTTATATAAATTATATTAATTTATATAAAATTATCTATATTTTTTTGGTGTTTAACTCGAACTTATTCCACGTATTATCTTCTAAATCGGTTATATATCTTTAGAGGAAAAATCAATCAATGATCAGAAGTTTTGAGACGATTTTTACAAGAAAGCTTTTTAAAATTGTCGGAATAATCTATTTTTATTCAGTGGTGTTGGTGCCGAAACATTTCAGAAGTGTTTACAAAATCTTCACAAGCATTAAGTTATACGTTATTTCGAGTTGATGTTCTTTCACGTTGCATGTAACCCTGAATATTTTGTGATATTATAACGCGTAATATAAATAAAAAAATTAAAAAAACGCTATCAATCGTAGGTAGTTTTTTTTTAATTTAAATTTCAGAAAAAACTTGACCTGCTTATGCATTTACATGAAATAAAATAAAAATGTCTAATGTTTTAACCACATGGAAAATATCTTGTGTTGTGATATCAAAGTTCATCTTAAATTCGAATTGTTAATGAGTACAGAAGAGCGGATGAATACACAAAGTTCAATTGACTCAAGGTTCCCCAACTCAACGCTATAATCATCTCATTCACTGAATGATCGCTTCATTAGTCGATGCTTATCTACCACGTGGGCATGGCGTAATATCTTCAGTAACTTCACTAAAAGAGGAAAATTATAGAACTTATTACTTTTTTAAAGTTCATCAAATACACTATTGCGGTCATTACCAGATCTTTTTTAATTCCTTTTATGTTAGTTTAATATTTTTTAGGTTGAAGTTACTTTTATTTATTTTTAATTTGATTCAAGTGAAATCTTATCCACGTTTTGAGGGAAAATATTTGAACGGCATTGACACTAACTTTCACTACTTCTTTCAGAGTTTTTTTTACCCGATTGTTCATGTAGAAAGTTAATTAAATCAATTATCTTAAAAAATAGTTGGTCTGATTCGGCATTAGGCAGGCAAGACTGATACCACATAAAGTTGTATCATACTTGTATCGATTAGTATTTTATAGTTTTAGGCCGTCGATGTGAGGTTTGCTATCTCTGGTCTGCGTTTATGGGATCGTATTCTTTTCAGTCCATATGGAGCCTGAATTGATAAAATATTGACTGGGTTATTTACTGCTATTTGAAAGGCTCAAGGCTTTATTTTGAATTCTTCAGAAGATTTGATACTATTTTTTATCTCTTTATTTGGATTTTTGCTCTCTTTGAGAAATTTTTAGGCTTAATAAACATATATAAGGAAATCTGGTCACACCCATAAAACACATGCATACGCATCTCATAAGATACACATATGTATATGCAGAGCCGGAACTAGGATTTTCACCTGAAGGAGAGGGTGGAGGGGAAGAGAGGTGAGAGAAGCTTAATTTTGCCGTCTTATCTTTCATCCCCTCCCCCTTTCTCTCTCCTCTTCCTCTAATTCAACAGTTTTTTAGGTAATAAGTGTATTTCGAAATATATATCACAATGTTATAACATTAACTTATTTTATAGGCTGGATTTTGGTCAAAACTATCTTTTTTTTTGGTGTTTATGTTCCTTATTCAAGCCGAAACAGGTATTTTTTACTCAACCTAAAAATAAAACTATGCTTAAAACCGCACGGAGGAAATACTCCCTTTGCTCCCATACTCCCGGCTCAGCATATATGGCATCTAAAAATAAACCATAGGCTCAATAGATCAAAACCAACAACAAATTGACTCAATTTTCAACTTTTAGAGGGCCGAAGAACTTGATCAAATCGTCAGCTTTGAAAGCGGTTATTTTAGTATTTATATGCATTATTATTTTTTTCTTAATAAAATAATTAAGATTAATAATTTACTATGTAATTTAGCAACTAAACACAATTGAGCAGCAATTCGCAATTTTTCGTGATTTTTCTCTAGTACAATTTTTTTTTTTCTATTTTATTTCTTATCTTCCTTTTTTCATCTGCTTTATTTACTTATTCGTTTTAGTCTTCCTTATTGCTTTTATCATTTTTATTTATTCTATCTGCATTCAATAATATAATTATTTCCTTAATTTAATTTAATATATTTTTTTTAATTATGAAAACAAGCAATAAACATAACATACTTTTATGTATGGGGTGTGTTTAGTAAATAATATATCGCACATACACAACGAAAGAGGCAATACTCAAAAAATGTATTTTTGTTTGAACGAGCATTTCGACCCAGATTAAGTTCTACACAGAGACCCCTGGGTGTTTCCTCTAACCAATGTTGCTTATAGATCACCACCTATCGTGTTTTTTGGTTTGACCTAATATTTGAGGATTAGCTGCTCAAAGTTTCCGGTCAAAGTACCACAATTTCTGACGTAAAACATTTTGGGCCGTCCCTTTCATTCTGGATGTGGGATATATTGTATTATAATCTTAATGTATATTAAATATTATATTAATATAGATATACGTTATATTAATATAAATAAATTAGTATATATATATATATATATATATATATATATATATATATATATATATATAATAAAATAAAATAAAATATAAATATATATAAAACTTACCGTCCCTGATATACGTCATGGGTACTTTGCTTTCAGTGCCATTGAATCCATGAATTATGATAACGTTCTTCTTCTCTGGATCCCACCCACTGTACCTCAACGGTACATTACTCCTTAGGTCTATTGCTTTTCGATACCTGCTGTTTCTGGAACAATCATAAACATTAATTACCGTTAAAGATAATTTTAGAATATTTATTTCTAATAAATTGTCTTTGAATTCTTGATTTCGATAATTATTTTCAGACGTTCTACTTTTTGTGTAATTCAATTACTAATATATTCAAATATAATAATGTTTTCAACCATTATGATTCTTGTTAAAAAAAAAAAAAATGCTTGTTTAAGTCCAGATAAAAAACCATATTCATTTTTTAAAATTATTTATCATCACCTTTTCCAGTGATGAGTACAATTTGAGTATTTTACTCTCTATATATTGAAATTCAAAACGAGATGTTCGTTTTCTTTTAATAATAAGAATTTTTTGTTATTTCGTAATAAAGGATATTAGAAGTTTTTTTACGATTTACGCGATGTATTGTTGGCTGTTTCCATGGATTGTGAAACAATCAGAGGATTAAGGCACAACCCAAGATTCTGCAGTCACTCTGGAGCGAGATTTCTGGGGTACCACACCGATCCTGATTGCATCTACAGCACCCATCTTCGTACTTCAGTCTCCAGAACCTCACCGGCTCATCACCAGTGTGTTAGATATTTTTGTATGACAGGTTTATTTATATTTATTTTAACAATTCCAGATTTCTTTCTCTTTTCCCTTATTATTAATTCTTTTGCTCGTTCTCAATTTAAACCCTTAATCACCATTGTTTTTTGGAACCGAGATCTTCACCGAGGAAGAGAAAAGTTTCTCGTATTAATTTTGTAGTTCTTTTCTTCTTCCTTGGATTGTCATATCAGTTTTTCTGGATATTTCCTCTAGATTGTTGTATTTTTTTTTCTGAATATTTCGTCCTAAGCTTCCAGGGGATTTTATCAATCCCTAAAATACTTCTCTGGAGGGTGAGAGAAAAATTAGAGAAAAAATGTAACCCCCGGAGATAAATTCCAGGATCATTGGTATTAATTACTTTTCAGCCATATTTCCTCATTTTACTTCAATCCCTTATACAAATCACTTGTTAATGATGTTATGTGTTGAAAGTTGTAAATGGTGCATGTAAATTTTAAAATTCAACTATGAATTAGTTTTTGGAATAATACAGATTTTTAAAGCCATTAATAAATTGATAGATGTTGGTTTAAATTAGATAAAACACCGTTGAAGTAGTACACAACTTTTTTAGGGGCTTTTGTAATGATATTCTAATTATATTTTAAATTTTTATTGTTATCTTAAAAGAAAAATTAGCAGAAAACTACTTAATATTCAAGGATCGGTCTTATTTCTAACCACAATCGTTAAGCAAGGCAAAAGCAACAATTTTGTAGTGAGAGTATACTACAAACCAGTACGGGCTGCAAGAGCATTATTATTGTTTACTTTCTCATTAAAGTTGCAATGTATAGTAACTTTATTTGTCTTTTACGCGTTTGTTGACTCGATATTAAACAAGTTTTCAGAAGTCCTGGGTTGTCTATTGTTGTCCCTAATAATCTGACACCGATAACGTCAATTTTCTTCTTCGTGGGTATGGTAATTAATATAATGGCATTAAAAAAATTAATTTATATTAAATGTCATTATAAAATTAAAAAAAAAAATTGGAATTCATTTGCCGGCGGTAATAATTCGTATTCATTGTGATTATTAAAATTATTACAGCTTTAATTATATCACACCTGTCGATTTACGCGCGCTGTGCTTCCTCAAGAGATATACAAATTCCCAAAGGATCCTTTTCAGTTAAGGCTGGTGCCTTACCGTAGCTTAAATTTAAAAAATGGAAATGTATTCAATCTGACGGATTTTCTTCGAAGGAAATGAAAATTTCAAAAGAAACCAAAGTTATTAACAAAAAAATAATAATACTTTAGAAATAATGTTAATAACCAAAGCAGAAATGATAAGAAGTTCATATTAAGGAGGTCATAAAACAAATTTTGGTCGACCTTGAAATACTTACCCATTTCAACATAAACCGAGTATATGTATATGAGCAGGGTTACAAATCTATAATTCTTTTTCCCAAAAAATATGAAATAACCATTACACATTATCAATAAATTTGAAAATCATGCCTGATTTATGCATAAAAATCAATATCAGATTTTTATTGATTCCATTAAAAATAATTATAACATTCTATACGCGATGATTAATGATTAATCCTTCATCGAAAAAAATCTCACTCAAAAATAAATATGAGTCTGAAGTTAACTTTGTTTTCTCTCTATTTATTGTGTTGTTTACCTAAATAGAAATTATGGAATATTAAATAGCACTAAATAAAAACAAAAATACTATAGGAATTTTCTTACAAGAGCCTTTTCATTGATTTGGCTTTCGGCTGACACCAGAAAAATATACTGATTTTGAAGCTAAGCTCCTCCAGTTTCAACTAATATGGATGAATGTTAATGTCCTTTATTACTTGATTGTTACTTTTATTTGAAAAAATTATTTTCTTTACAATAGCAATCTCTAATAGAACCTATATTTTTTCTGAAGTAAAAAAGGAACGTTTAAATAAACATTATACCTCGGGTGATTGATCTGACAGATTTTGTGTGATGCGATAACAGAAAAACTAGCATAGTTTCAGATTTATATCTTATTAAGATAAGATTTTTCAAAACATGTTTAAAAAAAAATCATTATTAATGATCGAAAAGATTATACTGAGAAATAATGATCAAAATATAATTTATTTCAGCTTTTGATCTCAGAATAAAAACCACGATAAAAATCATAAAATTATTTATAAAATCACCAAATAAAAATTTCGATCTGATTTAATTTTCATTTATTTATTTTTAATTTCAATTGAAGTGAGATACGCTATGATGTGCAATGATGTGACATTATGTTTTTCTGTCATGATGATGCTTCTTCATCAATTATGATGAAGAGGCACCATGCATCAGTAGGCATGATGCTTACTTCTATCTAAGAATCAAGGCTTTGTATAGGAAGCTTCTAGTGATTACGTAATATTTTTTTAGTTTTTACTCTCTTTAATAAATTTTCAGTTTTTGTAATTAAATATTAGTGAAATTTGACACTAATATACTATCTCACTAATCTAAAAATGAAGCACAGACCTACAAAATCGTGGTGTGTTAACAACCATCCACCAATTACAAATATAGCCCACCATCACGTGCAGACTATAAACTTTCTACAATTATTAGGGCGTCCAATAAAGTTTGTATCAGATTCGGGTATTATTCGAATAATGATTAATTTAATCTCAAATAACGAACGAACTCAAAATTATTCTTTATTCACATTATTCGTTTTACGAAATATTGAATGTGACGGAGATTTGCTTGGCCGTAGATGAAATCAAGGTAATGGTTGGGGAGGGGAGGGTGGGAAGGGAAGTAGTGCGGTTAAGAAAGACACAGTAAGGAATAATACTGCTTCAGTGGGTGCCGACATTTCGGCCTAAGTTCTAAGCGTTCATCAGGGCTAAGAAAACATGGTACATGAATTATAAAAAAGAGAAGAATAAATATAGTAGGATTACATTGGTAATGTGAAAAGCATAAAAATATATATGTTACACAAGAAAAAAATATATTAATTTTAATATTAAATAATGTAAATGTAAGGATTATCGTAAATGCAAGAGATATAAATAGAAACATAAATGTAAAAAGGACAGAATTATAGTGAATGAGAGAAAACAAAATAGAAAAAATTACAAATAAAACATGAAAAAACGTACTTGACTTAAAAAAAGTACGAATTGTAAATTAAACAAATAAATTATTTTTCACGTTAGTTGTACGAAATTTCGCCAATTATTTAAGTCTGCATATCGTAAGTTTGTTTATTGGGTGAAAGTTTGCGGTGAGTAGAGTGGGTGTAACATAATTTCTATTTTCGAGTCAGAGCTTGATTGGAATTCGTCTCGAGACGTGAGATCAGAAGATTGAAGTTCTTCGCTTGTGAAAACTATCATTTAAAGGTAGACTTTCCCTGGTACTGCCCACCGTTGTGGCTGGTTGGGACTGCTGGCAGTTGACTACTGCTCTAAGGGAATGGAACGGGGCATATTTCGTTTTCACTACTCGGCAGTCCAGGTATGACGTCATATCCTTCCAGATTAATGAAATGTAATAATGAAAGAAATGAAATGAAAATTAAATGAATACTCAAATCCAAATATAGAAAAATCAAAATGTCTTTTTTAATTAAAGTACTGCTTTATAAATCATATAATGATAAAGCATTATCTGTTGTACATTCACTACAAATACATGATATTTATTGCTAAAATGGTAGCACTAATAACCGTACACCTTCAATTCTTATATTTTCTATTCAAAATACTAGAAGCCATCGCTCTATAAAAGCTTGGCATTAATATGTAGTCTATTGGTACATTATGGTTAAAATTTTGTGCAGACATAACGAAATATAACGAAACATACAAACAGTGACGGATAGCAGTAACAGTGTATAAGCGCTGCCAACCGCTACGGTAGGTAGTGTCAGCGAAAGTCTACCTTAAAGCTAACTAAATATTTTTTCTTCTCAACTGTCGATCCGCTTCTTTCTCCCAGCAAATGCTAACTGGATGATAAGAATGCGAATGTCCGACATGTGAGAGCAGCACCAGAAATTCCTAGCAGGAAACTAACATTTATCGTTCGTTACTCGCTGAATTCCAGGTTTTTTAAAAAATATTTCTTATGTTAATAAAAATCCAACAATGTCTAACTGACAACTAAGAATATAATTAATTACTGAAGGAAATTAAGTAATATAGGTATTTACTTATAGCTTGATTACTCCTATAAAATTAAGTAAATAGAGCTAATTAATTTTACTGTAACGTTGGGTATGGGGGAGAACATAGAATCCGTAAGTAGAAATAGCTAGCAGACATCAATATTTTTCATTAAAACCAAGATGTTTTTTTAGACCGATGTATTATAACAGTCAATTTAAAAACATCCACCACCTATTTAAAAACATGTTTTGCTTATTCGCTTAGATATATATATATATATATATATATATATATATATATATATATATATATATATATATATATAAATATAACATACATTAATATATTTTTTCTTTTAATCAAGAGAGTTCAATTGATGGTAATAAGATAATTTTGATTCGACCCAAGAGGGCATTTTTGTTTTATGGCGTCTGTAATGTGCGTGTAGCAACATAGCCTGTTTTAAATATTTGTTTTATTTAACAATATTTTTTAAATTTAACTTCGTAAGCCCATGATTTGGAAAAAAACGTTCCTAATATAATGGTTTATTACTAATTAGTATTATTTATTTGTTAAATTTATTATTAAGTATTAATAACATTATTAAAAGTGTTTCGGAAGCATTATATGAAGAATAAAAAAAAAATTGTTATTGAATTTATTATTTTTTTGTTTATTTTTTTATTGTTATGATTCCAAATATTTTTTCTCTATTTTCTAGTATGAGACCTCTGATCCGGCGCTATTTCGAAACAAAATGACAGATGATCAGAATAATAATCAAAAGCTTTAGTAAAAATTCTCTAAAAATAAATCCATGAATTTTTTAATATGAAATTTAAATTTACAAACATATTATTTCCATCGATTATAAACAAAACCTAATAAAGAAAACCATTTAATTACTAAAACAACATGTTTCGAGTAATGGCCTTCAGCCTCTGCAGCAAATCTATAAAATGTCAAAATCAACCAATTCAATAATAATTAGGGATTGATAAATAATTTGCCACTTCTATAATTTTGTTTTATTGAAAACTAGTTTCGAATGTTATACATTCATCTTCAGTTCTGAAAACATACAAAAATTCAAAAATAAGAAATACAAAATATAGTTTGGTATTATTATACATATTAAATTAGATGTAATATAAATCAGTATTATAGAACATTTATGAATTATGAATTTAATCAAGACAAGAAATCAAATACAATTAAGACTTAACTAAGAATGTTTGTGTGTTTTTAGAACGGAAATTTGAAAATATTTGATATGCATCCATTTGATAAAGTCGGTTACTGTCGGTATTTCGAGGTTTGTATGGAGTGAGTCTGTTTTTGTCCTCTGTAAGTTGGTGTCTCACAATTCGTCCCAGCACGTTGTTCTGAAACTGCTGGAGTATTGTTGCCGAAATGAAGAAGTGCCGGTCTTAGTACGCTTTTATAAATTAATAATTTGAGGCGGAGGGATAGATTTAGCCATGTCAACAGGTATCTTAGTCTGTAAGACTTGGTATTTACTAACCTGATCTTCTCTGACAATGGCGGTTTAGTGTTAGATGCCTATCAAGAATGACACCCAAGTACAATACTCTGTTTGCTAGTCCATTTGTCCTACCCGCTATTCTATAGACCTAAAAGCACTCATTCTTCTAGATGGAGAAAATTTAACAGTTGGTTTTAATGTTTTTTTAAAAAATAATTATAAAAAGTTCGTTAATTAACTTGATAGGGAATAAAAAAGAATACCAATATTTGCTTTTCATTATTTTTAAACATTTATGTAATAATGTATTCAAGTTTTAATTATTTTTTCCATCAGTACATTTGCCGTCCAATTGCACCTTTGATGATGCGCTCTGGAAAGGAAAGAAATTGGCATGGAAGTGAATGGCACTCTAATTTCCCTTGACCACAATACGTAATTACAGACCAATTTCTTTTAAATCAGTATTTATTCTGACCGCTTCTTCAATAAGAATTCTTATGGGTGAGACTTGCCTGTCACTTCACTTGTGTCTAACCCCATTTATATCAAGAAGCACATATATTCCTTCTCGACTAAGAAAGGATTATGGATCTGTCGAAAACATTTTTATTATTATTCTTTTTTTTTTAATATTTTTTTTGGGGTGATTTATTAATACCCCCTCTTTATTGATACCTTTTACAACCACAAATATATATATATATATATATATATATATATATATATATATATATATATATATATATATATATATATATTCTCTTTGTTGCTAAGTACCAGTTGTTCCCCTATGCTTCTGAAAAGTTTTTTTTTAAGTGTAGGGACTTTATTGGTTACGAAGAGTTCAGAAACAAAAATTCTTTCGGGACCAATATAGTGACAGTCAAAGTAAAATATATATATAAAGATTAATTGTATTTTAGTTTTGACTAGATATTACTTTTTGGAAATAGACTGTATTACTTTTGGTTATTTTCGATTGACTTCTCGCCAACAATCTAATACGATCAATTTCTGTCTGTCTGCAAAATGGATCCCTAAATCCTGCGGAAGTATTTCGCTTCAAATTTTAAATATTATTGTATATATTTAAAAATAAATAGTGTATACTCCATTAATTAGTTTATTTTAAATTTTATTGTCCGTTCATTTTTACTAAAATATGAACTTAAATATTTTATTAAAAATTAATGGACAATAAAATGAACTTGGGACGATTGAGAAAGCAGTGGAAGTGTTGTTGTTTTTTTTTTTCTGTTTTTAACTTCTATGATGGTTATAAATATCACACGTTGTAAAATCTTTATTGTTGTTTACATCTTTATCGTATTGATATTGTAGTACCTTTAATAAAACAGTATAATTATTGTATAGTACATGACTGAACAACATATAACTTTTATAATTTTTTTTTCATCCATCTTAACGGATTAAAAAAAAACGAATTAAACGAAATAATTTCCGATGAGGGTCTTTGGGTACTTTTACCTAAAATCATCAATTTTAACCTTCTTTTTTTTTACCTTAGTCGTATAATAAGTATTTTCGCTACACTCTCAGCTCAAATAATTTTTCGTTGAAAGAATCTTCAAATATAAATAATGGAATCATTAATGTTTTCGGTGATTTTTCATTAATTAGGGATTCATGTGTGAAATGCAGCGGTAATAGGCACAGTTAAAGGTATTTTCATTGTTTTCTGATCTAATGATGTGTCAAGGTACTTTTGCGGTTTAAAATGTATCCAATGATTGCACCAGCTATTTATATTTGAATACACGACTAAATAAATTTTAATTGATGGTAATTAGTACATTTTTTCTTGATTTTCCTAAACATCAAATTTGCACCATAGCAGACACTTCGAAATCACCTCATTGCGTTAGTAGTGGATAAACATTTTTTACAACTTTTTCTTGGATTAAAGTCTAATTTAGTATTACTTGAAACACATTAATGCAACCTTTTTCTTTTTTTACAATGCTAAGGGTCTCATAAATGAAGAATAAAGAGAAAAACAAGGAAGGATGCGTCAAATTAAAAGTTTGTAACTGAAGAACATAACAACTTATGTCAATAAAAGTGCTTAAACCATTACTAGATGGTATCAACTATATTTACTCTAAGTTCGTAGCTGAATCAAGTCCTAGCTGCCTTATTTTCACAATTTAATTAGCCTTTTGGCCACTATTGGAGCTGTGTCCACTTGCGGTTACCCTACCAACTACAATTTTAAAGTTTTTTGTCTCTAAAAACCCTGAAAAAAATGAATGCAAGGAGATAGCATGGCCAGAATCACACACATTAGCCTGGTTTCCTAGCATATTGAAGGTTCAGGTACCCAGTTTATTTAGGCTGAGTATACCTCTATCGGGTCAATCAGCGGCTGAGAGAACAGAAAACTAATTTACTCTTAAGCTCCTCTCCCCTCCCCCTTGCACGATCAATATTCTTGAATTCAAATTATTGATACGAAGGTGCCCTTCACACGCGTCAAAATCTACCCATCTGAAGGTCAATATATTGACGAAATTCGATATTGACTTAATAATACTGACCGTGTACAGCGCTGAGATGGGCTCGGAAATTAAAAGTCCGGTTCTCCACTTCCTAAATAATAGGAATATGAAAGTCAAAAGTCTGTAAGAAAAAATTATGAGAAGTAAAACCGATTTTTTTAATTTTATTTAAAACTTCAGAATGATATAGTTTAGAAATTAATTTAGTATAATTCATTAATTATCATTAAAACTAATTAAATACAATAGTTAAGAAAGAAAATTAAAAAATAAATAAATTGACTGAATATAAATTTCTGAGCTTACATTGAAAAATCCGTGGAAGTCATTTAGGTGACATAGGTCTTTTATATTTCCTTTTATAAGGTTTTTTGTTAGTTGTTTCTGTGAGTATTTGAAGTTATCTATCTAGGACTCGCGCCCATTAGTATCTAATGGATTTAGACTTTCTTTCTATGTTCGAAGATAAACTATATTAAATTGAATTCTTTTTATATAAGTTTTTAATTATTGAAGCTTATCAGTATTAAAATAAATCAACTTTCATCAGATTCAGTTAAAAATAGAATAAGTCTGAACAAAATTTCTCAAAGAATTGAATTAAAAAAAATTATCGAAAGGTTAGATTAGTTATCGATAAAATTATTCATTCAAACTGAGAGTTTTGAAGAGACATAATCATGAGACTATTAAAATTAAAAAAAGTCTCTTAAATCCCTTTTGGTTTATTACTTTCAATATTGAGAAAGTTGGAAGAGTAGAAGAAAAAGAAGAATTTTTTGAAGTAGGCCAGTATAGATTCCAATGTGTTGACACCTTTGTCTACTTGTGGACCGAGATCAACTTGCAAAATAAAATATCCGAAGAAATTAAAAGAAGAACCACTGCTGCCAACAAGTGTTACTATAGCCTAAGAAAGTACCTCAAAAGCAGGTACCTCTCAAAGGAGACAAAGATAAGAATATATAAAATACTCATCTGCCCAGTGATAACTTATGGCTCGGAGGCGCGGGCCTTGACAAAGACAGATGAGAAACGGTTACTTGCATTCGAGAGGTCGGTTCTTAGAAGGATATTTGGACCCATAAAAGCTGAAGAAGAATAGAGACGATGCAAGAACAGTTAGCTATACAACCTTTTCAAATGCCCAGATGTTGTCAAGATAGCGAAACTGGAGCGGCTACCTTTGGCAGGCCACGTGGCACGTATAGAAGCTTTGATGATTCTCAGGAAGATCCTCACAGGTGGATTCCATTGTATAAGAAGAGTAGGAAGACCCAACATGAGGTAGACGGATGCTGTGGCCGAGATTGCAAGAACCCTGCTCGATGTCCGAGACTGAAGGAATGCTGCGCAAGATAGAATCAACTGGCGAAGAAAAAAATAATGTGGTGTTAGCGTCTACGTAATAGCCGAAAAACATGTTTTTCTAAAGACTGTAGCCCCCAAACGGCTTTAACGATTTTGAGGAAACTTGCCTAAATTCTTCCACTTATAGCTTTTTAACTATCTATATACGAAGTACATACATAAAGTGAAGTAAAACGTTACAACGAAAAGAATATTTTATTTACGCATAATTCGAAAAGTATGAATTTTATAATAAATAAATTTTAAGTCATTTCTCGAGTAATTGAATTTTCTAAAAATTGAAACATTATTACCAAAAATACAGACTTCTTATCCATGTTTTTATTTATAATTTTTGTTTTTCACTGCCTATTTTTTCCTCTAAAATGTTTTGTATTCTAGGAAATTATATCAATATTTTAAAACAGTGAGGATGCATAGACAAAATAAAAGACTAAGGTTGGACGCCTTGCTTTTCTTTTTAAGAGTTTTTTGTGCTCAAGGAAATTTGAAAACTTTGAGTGGTGATATATTTTCAATGTTTAGCCCTCTTTATTGCCAACCGAAAGTTTCTTTTCATTTTGTATTTATTTATATTAATTTCTTTTGAGATAATATTCTCTCACAATGCGAATATTAAGCCAGCACATACTCCATGTGTATCATATGTAATATAATAATAATATAATAAAATAATAATAATATAATAAAATAATATTAATATAATAATTATGTAATAAAATAGTATAATATATTTCCCAAATGTTACGAACAACGATATTAGTCATTGGCACTAAAAGAGTACATATTAAAGAAATTTTCATAATAAATTTTTTCATTAATCTTAGTGTTATATGCTAAAGTATATACGTCATGTGATCTGTGTTGTTTAATGTAATAATGCTCTCGATGGATGGTTTTTATGAAAGCTATTAAAGGGTTTTACAGTATTCATTTAAACCAACTGGAATGGACACGTGGTATGAACACTTTCGAATCGTAACTACTTTGGGTGACTCAGGACGTGGAAGATAAGAAATGTGCGTCCTGTGTAACACATTCCTATAAGGAAGGAAGGAAGGAGAGTGACAGAATAAACCCCATTTCTCTGTATCTTCCTCTGCCGCTATAATAGTGGCATACTTTCCTCTGTCACACCCTTTAAAATATATATAAGTGTGTTTGTGTGTGTGTATGTTTGTTAGTATGCCACAGTAAGGGTCATATACTGTCCAGTACAAGCTGTACTATTTAGGAGTGATAGTGGACCTCTATTACTTTTTTTAGGCTGTTGATCTGAGATATGCTAATTCTGTTATGCATTTACGCGAGCAGCCCCGATAGATAATACCTGAATTGGCGTAACGTCGACTGCTTATTTCTTCACAGCTATTTGAGAGACTCTAGGCTTCGTGTTAAAATCTTACAATATACCCTATTGATTATTATACTTATATATTTTTTAGTTCATACTCACGGAGTGTACAAAAAGAATCTAATGTCTTCGTCTGGACACTGGCCACTTCGTTTCATCACGCACCTCCAGTATCGAACGTCCATTGCATTGAAGAGAAGAGCGCATGTTGCTAAAAATAGAATAAAATGTATTTATTTTGTTTTTTAAAATGTATTCAGACAATAAAAATCATAATGTATGCTCCAATCGTTGTTATTTGTAGGGAAACAACAACGAAATTACCCTGCATTTTGTTTTCTAGTCATTGTTTTAAAGTGGCATGGTCAGGAGTAAGGGATATGACACACAGTAGTACATGTTCTAGACTTAAAATGTCTATTAGGCAGGAGACCAAGTTCCATCTTTATAAAACACTCATACGATCAGTGCTAACATTCAGAGACGTGGGCCCTAACATGTAAAGAAGAGAAATAGATTCTTATATTCGAAAGAAAGATTTTCACCTTATATTTGGACCCGTTAAGAATGAGGGGTACCAGTGGAGGAGGCACTATAACAGGGAGATATATGAACCCTTTGGGGAAGTAAACGTCATAAGTTTTATGAAGTGTGGTCGACTGAGATGGGCAGGTCATGTATCAAAGATGAATAAGGAAGAAATCCCCAAGAAACTGCTGGTAGGGCAGCTGGACCGGCCAAGAAGAGGAAGACGCTGTCACCAGAGGTGTCCGTCCAGACTCTTTCAAATTGGAAAGCGGCTGCACAAGACCGAGCCACCTGGCGAAGACTCATTGAGGAGGCCAAGGTTCACATCGGACTGTAGCGCCATTGAAAGTGAAGTAAGAAAGGAGGTCCTTCATCCATCTCCTTTTCAGCCTTCTGCGAATATTCATTGAGCTGTTCCTAACCACCACAATGAGCTAGTGAAAATGTTGTATTTTGTAAATAAGTCTGTATGTAAGAAATCTTTAGATATGTTAGATGAAGGATTCTTCACGAGATTTTTTAAATTAAAAAATTTGTATTCTCCGGATTTGTCTTTTGGGCAAGTTTGAGGAATTTCCAAGCATTATTCCAATGTATCGTTCATTTGGAAGAATACACGAAAATTTTTGTTTTTATTCGGAAAGCGACTAATGACATATTTCTTTTAGAATAAATGCCAGATTTTTTGTTTCAATATTTACTCCATTAAAAAATTATTGTTAGGTTAGCTATTATAAGTTTAGCAGCCAAACATAACGACTTCCTTCAAATTGTGATTAGGAATCTACATTATAAAGACTGTCTTGATAACGATAGTAATAAATTATGTTTACTGTTTTAATAACATCATCATTGTGCCAAGTAGGTGAATAAGAAGTATTAATATTTTGTTTCTATGTGAATAATCGAAAACATCATTAATTATATTTAAAATATAATTTTGTACTTTAAAAGATTCAGTAAAATATTTTGAATTGATTTTTTTTTTCTCCAATTCAATTCATTTTTTGGTAAACATATTTTTATTTTTCAATAATTTGTCTCTATTATTCACAAAATCTAAAGAAGCTTGTAATGTATTTTATGAAATACTGTCAACATTATATTCATGATTAAATGATCAAAAAATGAAAAATAACTTTTTTAAAACAAATAAACGTAAGTTATTGATATTTTATCAGTGAGTTGAGGGACAGCGATAAACCTAAATAGGCAAACTTCAGATTCCATTTTAACATACTGTGGCACTCTTCTTCAAAATGAACGATATATATATATATATATATATATATATATATATATATATATATATATATATATATATATATATATGTATATATATATATTCCATGCGTAGTTATTATAATTTTTTTTTAGTATATTTCTGTTTTAAAATTAGAGTTTTAAGCTATGTCACCGATCTCTGACACCAAAACGAAGATTTTCGCTATTATTTCAGCGAATCTTAGACGAGTGTGAAGTTTTCGCAGGGAAGACTCTCACCGTCACCAAGAAGCATTGTATGTACCCTGTTCGTGCCGCATTGTCAGTCCATCTTTAACAGATCGATCAAGAACTGGAGAAATGTCGAAGAGAATAATGCAATCCAGCTTTCTAACCCACGTCTCAACTTCCATCCAGTTGATAAAAATTGTGAATTGTTCATGTTTTTGATAGGTAATACTTATGCAATGGCGTACTTAGGAGGGGAGGATCAGAGTTGAATATCTCCCTCTTTCTGATTTTCATATAAGTTTTAAATTTTGAGTTTGAGTTTTGAATTTTGTATCCAATTTTCATTCTTATCCTTAAAACTTACACCCTATTTTGCGATTATAGACACTTAATGATTATTGGCCTTCTAATAAAATTACTCCCTCGAAAAAAAAAAATTGATATCCCCCACGAAAAAAATTCTGCGTACGCGCCTGGGTATTTGCACGTTTACTTAATTACGGCATGTAAATGGAAAAGGTTGGAAACTGTAGGTAGAATATTTTTTTTAAATTTATTTCTAATCGATAAACGTAGATTACCATACTCAGTTTCAAATTCATTATATTTCATTTCATTGAGAGAAGCTTTCTGTGTCCAGTACCATATTCATCTCTATTTAAAAACAACATTAATATTAAAAACAAGCTTAATTATTCATTATGCATAAACATCATGTTATACAGTTATAATTCTGATTTTAATTTATTATCATGCAAACAATGAATATTACTCTACCTTTCGAATCATTACTTTGTCATAAGGAGGAGGGGAGGAGAGGAGGGTTGTTATTGTGAACATTAGTCCATCTTCTAAATTATTTGTAAATTATTTCCCCAGGCCTGTTTGAATAAAATTCGTAAGTGCAACACTCAAACTAAAAAACACTTCAACAGACCATTCATGATATTGTTACAGTTTTAATCTTATTTTATTAGAGTTGCATACCTGCATAGGAAAGAGAACGTCCCACCCTCCCCTGTGCACTAGGTTCTGAGCGATCTTGATCGCCAACACATTCTATATTGCAGATGCTAATGTCGATAGTTGCTCGATTGACAAATGTACTAAAAAACTATTTAAATTTAATTTTATCGGTACTTAAGAATTTTACTATTTGTGATAATGTGTGAATAATTTTTTGGTATATGGGCTGCTTCTTGCTTTGAATTAAGGACTTTGTCCTGATTTATGGCGATATATATTGATAACAATATTTTACGTTTGCCCTGTGAACTAACTAGATTTGTGTATATTATAGAATTACTACTACTTTAAGGAAGTTTAAATTACTAATTTTTTTTTTTTTTTTTTTTTTTTTTTTTTTTTTGTGAACAAACACACTTTCCTTAAATTGTTTTTATTATTTTTCTAACATTAATATTTTTTACCCACAAACAACCAACGTTTCGAAATTCTCTTTCATCTTCTGGGTTTTCCATTCTTTTTTTCTTAATTATGCTATTTTTACTAATATAAAATAATTAGCAGTACTTCTCTAAGGTCTGTTTTTCTATAATATATTATTTCGTTTGTTGTGTCCACTATTAAAACTGTTTAAAAACAAATTGCACTAGAGAGTATCTGCTTACATCTGATATCGATATAGTCTTAGCAAACACTCTCTAGTGCAATAATGTTTTAATAGTGGACACAACTGACGAAATAATATGTTATGGAAAAAACAGACCTTAGAGAAGTACTGCTAATTATTTTATATTAGAAAAAATAGCATAATTAAGAAAAAAAGAAAGAAAAACACAGAAGAGAATTTCGAAGCGTTGGTTGTTTGTGGGTAAAAAAATATCAATGTTAGAAAAATAATAAAGATAATTTAAGGGAAGTGTGTTTGTTCCCCCCCAAAAAAAAACTATTTAATTTAGATTTGTGTAATATTTTAACAGTATCAAAATCTATTTCATGTCTAAGAATCTTGGCATGATTTGACAGAGCCGTACTAGTTTTTGTTTTGGGTTTTAGTGTGCTTTTGTGGGTTATATATTCTAGTTTTGATATTGGTAGATGTAGTATATTTCAGTTTTTGCATGGTATATTATATATCAAATTTCTCTGATTTTCAATGGGGGTTAATAGACTTCTTATAAGATATTTTGGTTTTAATGCAAATTTGATATCATTAATATCTATTTTTTTTAAATATATCTATAATATTGTAAGTATGTTTTTAATGTATGTTAGCAATTTGAATTTATTATGGTAAATGGAAGTTACTATTATTTGATTTTCTGAAATTCGTCACTTTTCGCTGTATGTATCACATCAAGATACGTTAAGAGGTAGTCCGCTGTGTCATAAATAAAAAGTAAAATTTAAATTCTGAGTATAATAATACCAAACAGAACAATTACATGTTAAATCCAATGATTCATATTATTTTTTCCCTTTGTTAAAACTTAAATTTTCAAATAGGCTAATGAATTTAGTACACATTTACAATTTTAATATTTGTTTCCCATGCATTTTTTATTCTTAAAACATTTTAAGATGTTGATATTCTTATTTCGTTAACAAATTCCTACATACTCAAAAAGTGTTTTGAAAGATTTCCACGATTAAATTAGTAAAATTCAATTTTTTATTCGTATGTTTTTTGTTTTTTTTTTAACGTAGGATTACGTTCCTACATATGGGGTATTAGGACAGAAACAATTTCAGACGCTTTTGATATCACTTTTAAACGTTCGTAGCTTCGATTCCATAACTGCTAGAAATCGAAAATTGGTATCGTTCAACAGAGAAAATATCCCATTAGAGATAACAAAAACAATATTTGGATTTAATCTTTAGGAGGAAATACAGTAAGCGAGTAAAATTGTATTGACCAATTTTGAGTGTAAGTTGATGTTACAACTCGCAGCGCACCGAGCGGCGATAAAAGAGATCTTTCAACAGTTTTTTTTTTTTTTTTATATATTTCAGCCGAAAATAAGCACTTTAAGTTATTCTAAGCCTTTAAAAGACACAACCTATCTCCGATTTTTTTGTCCTCTTTTTTTTTATCACCTGCGATTATTTTTGTTACATTGCTATATTACCTCCACGTGAATATACCATTTAAAATATTTTTTTTAATTCAAAAAGCTTACATGGCATACCAGTTGGGAATCCTTAGAATAGTTAATTGTGCAGTGGGCAGCAAGGAAATTAGCCACGCTGAAGGGCGCGGATGAATTACTCCGTATAGAATTTAAAATGAGTCATTAGTGTTCACACTCTAATTAAAGTCTATCCGAAAACGAGAGAAAGCGCTAGTGAGATTGGATGGAAAAAATGGAAAACGTGCGAATTAGTTCAATCTTGAATTTCAAGCACATGCCTTGACTTCATGAAGTATTTCATCAACTTTAATAAGTCTTCATTATTTTCAAGGGCAAATCAATAAATTTTATAATAATAGTTTATTTTTCAATATAAATACACTCTTTTTAATTCCTTATATCTTTTTATGTTCTTCGGCAAACGCTTCGGACGATCATTGTCCATTTTCAAGCCTTTTCATTCCTCCATCTACAATTACATTAAAAAAAAAATAGTAACATTTATTATCCAACACTTGAATTACTTTACACCATATAAGGTGTTGTTTTATTATATTGCAAGTCTATTACCTTGAGAAATAGCCAATCAATTAAATAATGAAGAAATCTTACTTATTTATTATTCCTTTTTATATTTAGCATAGTAAAAATATACCACTTGTCTTTTTACTTTCATTTATTTCGTCATTATATAAAAATTTCTGTAAATTTAATAACAAAATATATTATTATTAATTATTTAATTTCCAACAAATCAATATCAAAACAATTTTAAAATGTCATTATTATTGTTGTTAGCTTATTTTATTAAAATTGAATTTATGATTTTTCTGTAAACTACATTTTGCAAAAGCTATCGCCCAAAGAAACATTGCCATAGAATATAAGATAGTAGGAATTAAAAAGGGTTTATTTTTTTTTTTTTATAATTATGATATAATAATTATGATAATATTTCATCAAAATATTTTAGTTATATTTATATATATATATATATATATATATATATATATATATATAAATATAACTAAAATATTTTGATGAAATATTATCATAATTATTATATCATAATTATAAAAAAAAAAAAATAAACCCTTTTTTTTTTATATATATATATATATATATATATATATTAGTAAAATATTTTAAGCTTGTTTATTAAAACGTTTCAATGAACACAATAAGTGAATGTGCCCCCTGATTAATGAAATCTGACTGTAACTTGTAAAGAAATTGCCCACCAACGCAAGTGCAAAGAAATTTGCAACACTCCAATTACACTTCAATCTTAGTAGATCCCGAGACCATCTTATTTTCTAACGACTAAGAGGATGATTCTGAATCGATTGTATGGTTAGAAATTAGTGGGTTTGAATGAATTTGGAGTTTTTAATGGAAAGATGGGCTAAATCAATAACATAACAAATTTTAATTAACACGCTGGTGCTAATTTTACAATATCAAAGACATAAAATAAAAGAAGCCTTTGATATTAAATAACCATTACTAGTTATCGTTTTGGTTAACCATTATATTAATGAAATAACATTACAGAAAAATTTTGGGTCGTAAACATTATGAATATTTCAACTATATTCCATTTTTGAAAGACTTGGTAACATGAAACTCTTAAAAAAAATAATAACTTAACTTAATTTGAATAATTGTTAATTAATCTAATATTTTGCAGGAAGGCTCTTCTATTCGTACAGTTTTCTCTATACAACTAGTAATGTCGGTTTAACAAATGACACTCATGTGGTCAAACATGTTACAATTAAGTTATAAATAAACTATAAATCAGAAGCGGAACGTATAATTAATTGCTAGATGTTCGACAGCTAATAATTTTGTTGGAAGGAAAAATTAGCTGTATTCAACTGGCATTGGCGATCGGAGGACGAAAGCTATAACTTGTAGCGGCGGCCCTTGAACTTGATCTTCGTTGATTCAACTTTCTCCGGCACATTCTCGGCACTGGGTCACTCAGCAACTCGTGGACAGTAACAGTTCAACCAAATAGGCTGCACGCAATAATTATAATAGTAAAATAATAAATATATAATTGTTCCTCTAATCCACGTCCAACTCGTCAATTGAAGAAATATGATCATGAGCCGTTTCACGCTTTGGTCCATTTCCGTCAAAATACTGCGCGTAATCTACGAGTTTCGGAAGTTCTTCGATTTAATTCTGTATCGTATCCTGAAAACTAAGGAGAAGTTTTGATTCTGTATCGTATCCTGAAAACTAAGGAGAAATTTTGCTTCATCCTCCAGGATTGATTTCCATTGAGGTTGTAAGGAAGAAATAAAAGGATCAAAGGATACGAGTGTGCTGTGGATTATGTCTTCGTTTGTTGAAATTTCAGAACGTCTTCGACCAAAATCTCTGTTCCTAACCTCAAGTGAAGCAGCTATTAGCACCTAATTTTTGTTTCCCCCTTTTTTTTTTCTTTTTTTTTTTGCTGACCCTTTCTCCAGGTTTTAGTGAATATTTCTGATTAACTTTAAAGATACAAAAAGAAGGCTTTATCTTAAAAAGAAGGATTTAACTGTAATTACTTCTAAAAATGCAACGTTCTTCTTTCTAGTCTTTTTACAATCTTTCTACTTGTATTTTTGCCAATTATACATGTACTTTAGTACTTTATTATGAAATAGGGCACTGATATAACTTTTACTGAACAGTATGTTCTTACCAACTACTCAAACCAAAACCTCTCAATTTAGTATAGGTTTATTATTTTTTCTTAACACTTTTTTTTATCTTAGGCAATTAAGAAATTAAGAAAATTATCCAATAAATGAACACTCAAAACATTAATACATCAAAAAATGACGCGACAAGAGATTATTTCAAAGGATGACTTAATGCCCAAAAGGGAACTTCGGAGAAAGTGTTAATTGGCATCGATGAAAAGAAAATGCGCAAACCGTCACCAGCCGGTCGACTTTCTTTAAAACGAAACACGTCTTGGGATTTTGCCATCTCGCCTTTAAAGAATGCATGGTAAATTATCTATATCCCAGTTCCTTTGATGTTTTCTTATGACGGTCAGCAATCTATTTTTAAATATAATCGATTACCTTCAAAGGAAGATCTAAATAGGTAAGTGTTCGGATTTAAAAAAAAATAAAACAAAAGAAATCAGCAAACTATTAGTGCGTCAGGCGCTCTGAAGATGACGTCATAATGCATTATCGCTAACAATTGCTACAAATGGGAGGTACATATTTGCATACTTACATATTGGGTCATATCATTTTATGTTGATCGGATCAAGGAGACATTTACGACTTTTCGTTCATAATTGATTGCTTCTTAGAATACTGCCTATCTCACGGATTATTCCTAACTTTTTTTTTTCTTTTTTTTTTAGTTTTCAAAATATCTAATCTTAAAGGAATTTTGACATATATTGTTCTTGGAATATAAATTAAAATGGTCGATAAGACAAGCTAAACATTGACTCAATGTTTATTGCCGGGTAAAATCCATATTCGAATTATCCTAGAAGCAATAAACCGTGCTAAGAAAATGATATCCGATTCCACTGTCACATATAATTTTCTTCTCGTCCGTGAAAGGGGAAAGTTTCTCAGAAGTTTATGCATGAAAATACTTCATTTTGTAACCATAGAAAAACACTAGTTAGGTTGACTACTCTTTTGATAAGCATGTCATCAGTATAAGAGTGATGCGACACTTATCAGTAATTACAGATTCAAAAAAATTATAGCGGTAACACCTATACTTTCTCCAATCCATTAAAGATGTATGCTTGTGTATGTACCAACTTGTTTTTTAAAATTATAAAGAACTTTATAAAGATAGATTGGCTCCTATAATTTAAATTATATCGTTATGTCGCAAAAATTATCTAAAACACATACCCAAAATATTTTTCGTAGGAAGGGAGAGAAAAAATATAAACATATATGTACGTATGTGTGTCTATTTATATGTGCTCATATGTATATATGAAAACAAATATTTTAATTATTGTTAGTAATTTATAAATAGAGCTTTACTAAATATATTAGATGATTAAAAAAAAAAAAAA
Organism: Rhaphigaster nebulosa; assembly: GCA_948150685.1. Classification (NCBI taxonomy): domain Eukaryota; kingdom Metazoa; phylum Arthropoda; class Insecta; order Hemiptera; family Pentatomidae; genus Rhaphigaster; species Rhaphigaster nebulosa. The sequence continues at coordinate 27,673,569 of OX411312.1, read as the reverse complement.
AAAAAAAAAAAGCACGATGGGTTTAGTTAGACTACTTGATAGGAAAGTAGTTACTTGACCAACGGTTATAAAAGTATTTTTTATATGGCCAGGTTTTTACCACAACCCGTTCAGGGAACAGGTACCCACTTTATTGAGGCTGGATGTGCAATTTATGAGTCTCCCGACCCTATGATTAACCTGCAGCTGATTTAACATAAAATAAATTGACTGCAGTAGTCGGACTTGAACTTTGAGGGCCAGAAGTTTTGCCGCCAGTGTTGACGAAAAAAAAAATTAAATAGAAATAACTGAGAGACAGAAGCAAATGGTAGCGACATTATGTAAACATCATAATACATTCCTGAAATAAAATACAGAGGGAAAATAGGCTAATAGGCAAATGGTACAGTTCAACTCCACTTATCCGAATTCTACAAAATCCGGATTATACGAAACATTTTTTTTTTTTTCCTTTAAGTGCGTTTGTTTTCCTTTGTTCAGAATAATATATACTATTAATTTAAATTCGTGATTTAACTTATATAATTAAGGATCTATTTATACAAAAATTTAAAATGTAAATTTTTTAAACTTTTAATAGAACATATGTATGAAAAATAGATCGTATCTTACATCCTAATTTATTTTTAAAAACATATTTAAAAAAATATATAGGTATGTAATTCGTATTTAAAAAAAAGTTATGTGAAATTTTTAAAAGTTAGGCATATTTATTTGTTAGGAAATTGAGCCTTAATGGACTGTCTTTTTACTGCTCTTGTGTAAATAGGAATTAAAATGTCTCGTGGAATCCCTCTATTCTGTTTTGTTTCTCATATGCATTTCAACTAAGAATTCAGTCCCTTATTCTTGTCTCTTATGTTGTTCACTCCTAATTTTTTTCTCATTTACATTATTTTTTTTGTAATTCGACAAAGTGTATTTTGTGGTGAAGCGTGAAACATTAAGTGAAAAGTAACATTTCCCGTAATCTCTATTGAACAAACACTGTTTTGGCTGATGGATTAAGATTTCACTGGAGGGATCATGAGGTCCAGAAGTCAAAGTCGAAGACAGGGGCTGTCCGAGAAAGCTGGGAGAGCCAGATGAATTTCTTTCATGGCCTGTTTGCGTTCTGCCCAACCGCAGCCGCCACCACAGCGCGCAGGTCTTTTTTTTTATAATCGGTTCATTCGTTTTTCAACTGGAAAAATAGCCATTACTGGAGTTTAGTGGATTTTGCCTACTAAAATGTGCACCTACTTTATATAAGGATTTTATATCATTAAACCTTATTGAGAACTGATTTAATCGTTGGGTTTAATGCAACTTGCCAACAACTAAAAATCCTGGATGTTAAAGTTTTTTAAACTTTTCTGAACAATTTTAGAGATATCATCAGAAATAAACAACATCCTAGTTAAAGTCAATATATTATTTAATATTTTAAAAGTCACATGCATTAAAAAAAAATTAAACATTTACAAGAATTAAGCGGTCCTATGTATCGCGGGAGCCAAATTTGGCTCTGAATCCAAGCATTCTATCTACAGTTTAATGTGCCAATTTCGTCCGCCAAAGCAATATATTTTTTTTCGATTTAGTTAAGTAACTATTTAATATTATATCCCATTCCTTCCTTTTTTGTACATCCGAAATTCACGGCCATAAATTGCTGCAACAGTTTTATTCTCAACACTAGCTGTGTTGCCCGCACGGCGTTGCCCGTGAAAAGAATTGGGAGTTAAATACCATCCCAAATTTCAGGTTATTTTGTTTAACTTTTAAAAGATAATGAGTGTTTAACTTTGATTTTATTTTATTTTTAACACTGCTTTTATTTTATTTTAATTATATAATGCACATTTCACCAATTTTTTTGATATATGAAATGAATGGGTAAAACTAAAATTATTATTAAAATTAAAATTATTATAGCGAACATAGATTCACCGAGGAACACATCATTCAATTCGATTCCCTGACTTGCTTTGCCGTGACTACGAGGAATGAAAGGAAAAGAAGAAAAAATATGTTTTTCACGAAAAAATAATTTTTTTTATTATAAATCTAATACTATTATAAATGTGATTTTATTACTTATCCAACCATAGGTTATCAGAACAAAATTTGTTATTTTAATTAAGTCATATTTCTTTAATACTTTTCAAGTTGACACTTGAATTCAGAAAACATTTTCTAAAGGCACATAAGCTTTAGCATTTCTACGCATAGCTCTTAAGGGGGTTACCAGAACTTTCAACGAAACAACCGGTTACCAACAAGAATTTTGACTGTAAATATTCCAAAGCCAAAGTGGTGAAAATTTTTCTCGGTAATCGACTGCATTTTTTAGGATTCTTCTCATTTCATTTTTTTCTAGGAACAGGATCAAAATGATAATAAATTTTTCAAAACGGCAATAAACATCAATTTTTTTTTCCTCAATCTCCGATTTTATTAACAAATGGCCCTTTGACACAATAATTTCACTCTTGCTAAAATCTTTTTTGAAGAGAACTTATTTCCGCATGTATGAAGTTATCATGGCAACGATTACAAAATTACCTTTTTTTTTTAATATATTTTCCCCATTTCTGCCTTTAAGGGAAGCATTTCAAAAAATTTAGTGCACAAAACCTTCCGGAAGAAATTTTCAAAATGATAGTGAAAACCGCATCAAAATCGACCGACTACTTTTCTAATTCTGCGAGCACAAACATACTTAACGAAATACAAAATTCCAAAGACAAACATATTTTCACGAGTTTATATTAATTCTTAGAATTTTTCATATGCTATTGTATAGAATAATAATTAAAAATAAATTAGATATGTAACGCTCATAAAGAAAGAGCTTAATTTAAGCTTAGACTTATAATTAATATGAGTTAGGCTTATACTGGGGATGGCAAAAAGGACCATCAGGCCCACTTGCCGGACTTTGTCCACCCATCCTTGCCAGTACCAGTAGGCTTATACTTATATTTAAAATAATAGACTTTGTTAATGAATAAAATAAAATTTGAAGATTAATAAAATTTTTATCGAATGTCATCGGAAGAAAGGAAAATAAAAACATGGCTACAATGTCCAATGCGCTGTATCATTGCTAATAATGATCCGATTTCGATGATTTTTTTATTTTGTAGAGAATTTAGTTATATTTCAAATTATCAGTGAAACGTTATAGCCTGCGAAAAATGTATACTTTTCGAACTAAATAATAAAATAAAATATTCATTCAGTCATAAATTTTTCCTTCTTTTTCTCGGGGATGTAGTTCATACATAGATAGCAAAAGAGATTTAAGAAGAAGTCTATAGGCAAGTTTCATTAAAATCTTTAGAGCCGTTTTGGTACTTCGCTTTAGGGAAAAATATACTGAAAAAACTGCGTTATAATTATGAAAATAAATATTCGAGCCATTGTGTATTCTTATATAACTTCGATTGATATTAATGACTCGAATTTTTTTAACTCGAACTCCTGACTACAGTGGAAGTTTTTAAAATAAAGTAAGATCCCGAAAAGAATTTTTTTCCACCAATCACCACACAACCTTAGGCAGTTGAGGTTTCGTTGTTAAATTTGATTAGCCTTTACGAATTTAGCACACTCGAAAATATTTCAAAGCTAACAAAATATCCAAATAATACAAAGAAGAACAGGTCTGTTGAACGCTAAGCCGTAAAGTCAACAAATCCGACGCGACAGGTGTGAAGACCTCAACGAGTGACTGATGGCAATGTCAGTCGAGGTCACGGCCGTGGATTGTGTAATCTTTGTTGTAGTTATTGCCGTCTCATAATGTTCTGTCTCGCTTCTTACTTCATCTGTTTACTCTATGTCTGTTCTGCTTTTACCTCGCACAACCGGCAATCTTCTACGGTGTTAGTCAGCTTAATTTAGAATACATTGTAGGGAGAAAGGATCTATGCCGTCAATATCTATGTAAACACTAAGCGCAGACAAAAAAAAGATAAGATCATATTAATGCGCATCTCACACCAACAGCTAAAAATACTCACCAAATAGAGACGGTAAGGTGGTGTGGGGTAAGTATGTAATCGTCTCGTTAAATCCAAACTCTGAATTGGTAAGAATTACCTTTTACGGAGCATGGATTTTAAACATTGATGTACCACAAATCAGCCACGAGAATTCGTTAAATACATTTAAAAAAAAGACCTGTGCTACATTAACCCTAGAAGAGTCTAAACAGTTCAGTACTTTGTAAGGAAGTAACGTTTCTCCAATAAATGTTTATACAAGAAGATGATATGGTCAGCATCCACACTTAAAACGCCGGTTTTCCTCAACTTAATGAAATTTCAGAAACCCGATTTACAGATACACGTTATAGGTACCCCAAGAAGGTTTCTCTGGATATAGTGGGCTTGAACCTGACCGCAGCGGTTAAGATTTCGGTGCCATACATGTTAAAATAATGCAATCCAAGCTTTGTACACTGCTATGACTTTTCTTCTTTTCGTTGCTAAACTAGCCTGTGCCTCAAACATTATTTAAATAAACCCCTAAAATACAATATAATCTTTAAAATAATAGCCTATAATTTGTTGTTTAATCCTCTCAAGAATTAGATTTATATAATCGGCAATAAATGCTCCCTTAAATTAGTTCTACGCTTTCAAATTTTTTTTCCCCTTACCCTCCAATCTTATTTACAAAATAAAGTTTTTTCGAATATTAAAAAAGTTTGTGTTGTCAACCTACCTCCACGAGTATGAAGTTTTCATGACAACGGCCTATACTCAAGTTGGACACTTTTTATCTCTGCAATTAATTTATGGTTACAGTTTCGTTCCTATGTGTCAAAGCGTGATGCTATAAAGCCAAAGCCTTCCTCGATAAACGGCATGTCTAACGCAATAATAATTTTTCAAATCGGAGCGGTTATTTCTAAAATTGGCGTGCTCGTGTTGTAAGGCATATTTTTTGTGGCCTTAGACGATAGGGATGTATATGGGTCATCCTTCGAAAACAGGGAGATTTCTAATACTTTCCTTATTACTTCAACTAGCATTATAATTTCGTTTTTTAATTTTTTTATGCTGCTGTCAAAATATCTCATCGTAATTGTTTCTAGAACGGAAGATAAATCAAAATATCCCAATTTTCAAAAGTGTGAGGGTCAGGATGTGTGTAAGAGAGTGAGTATAGTAGAGTGAGGGAGTAAGGATGAGGAAATATAAAAAGGAAATAATAACAATAAAATAAAAAAATATATAATAGTTAAATTGAAATATCTTTAGTTGAATTATTACACTCTGATTACATAATTATTATTATTAAAGTTTATGAGATAAATTTATTTTAGCATATTAATAAATCAACTGAATTAGAGGTATATTGAATGAAATACAATTTTTATAATAAATAAAAAGTGAGGGAGTGAGGATTTTGTGCTTATTCATTGTTTACTGATTAGATCCTAAATTTAGAGCCTCCATATTTACACCTCAACAAATCCCATAAGACGTGAAGAACTACAATTGAAATTCATGAATGAGGATCACCAAACACAAATCACATTTTTTAACTTAACTTCATCACAGTCACAATCACAGTCACAGCATGTTCATGGAGGTTTCTCTCAGCATCGATTATAATTTGGTTTGGAGAGAACTGGTACGGCTTGCCAACTGTTTTCCTCAGCTGTAGAAGGCTGTGGGTTTACTTGGCGCCCGTTTTCGAAAAAAGTGAGGGAGTGAGGTACATGGCCAAGGGACAAACAATTAATTTAACTAATTGTCAACGTAATTATTGTATGGCGAATTTGTATTACTTTTCTGAAAATACTGTGCTTTTTTACACACCTAATTTATTTTGATTTTCTGGTTAGGTTTTCTGACAGATAATCAAAGCCAATGGAGAAAATTCAAAAAAAGGGAAATGTGTAGGAGTGAGAATTTTAATACATATGTAAAATTATTATTAACATGAAAGCTAACCCTGATAAAACAATCCAAGGCCATGCTTTATCAAAATCAATGAAAAAATGTCAGCCAGATCCATCAAAGAGCCCGGTTTCTTCGTAAGTCTCTGATTTTCTTATTTTCAAATAATGAACCATGTATGTATTTTTGTTGAAATACGTTATAGACGAACCAATGTTCTTTGATGATTGTTCTAAAAGTTCCGTATTGAATTAGTTAGCATGCACCATTAAATATACACAATGATCTATTCACTTTTCAGGTGGTAAAACAATTAAGACAAAGGACACCTCAAACCCAGTTGGCTATTCGTTATGCTCTGGTGATTTAATTTATTGTAAGCTGTACTCTTAATTGTCACGGTTACTTTGATGCTCAAGCTGCTACCGTGTGAAGCATACCGTCGATAATATTCTAAGGTTACAGTGGATGCTTATTCGGAATATTTTTTCTGCAAAAAAAAACAATAAAGAAAGAAAATGAAAGTCTTTAAAGTAATCTTAATATAATCGTAAGATACTCAGAGGAAAAAATTTGCAATTCAGGTTACGTTTCTTCAAGTTAAAATTACAATTAATGAACATACTTGCTTATATCAATCAAATCAACGGTTCAGGTTTTTAACGTAGAATTACGTTCCTCTTGGGTTGATAGAAAGAAAAATTTTAAGACTCTTTCAGTGTCATTTTTAAATGCACATAGATCCGCTTCTACAAATGCTAGAAACCAAGAATTAGTAACATTCAACAGAGAAAATTTTTAATATAGCAATTTTTTGAAATTTTGACTGAATGCGAAAGTGGAGTAAAGTAGACTAATTTAGTGTGTTGAGTTCATGACGTCATTGCTCACAATAATATAATTTGCAATACATCGTACCTACCATATCAAACTATTGAATGTGAAAAAATGGGAATTTTTGTCACTTTGAAACGCACTAAGAGACAAAGTCTCGAATACATAACCCCCAAAAGACACAAGGAGTCGACCTTTGAGTGTTTGGAATTCACGATTCTGAAATCCACAATCCGAACCTCGCGTAGTGCGTTTCGATGTAACGAATATGAAAATCGCAATTTTTTCGCAGTTTATAGTTTGACATGGTAGGGACGATATGACTTCATTCCTCATTCATTCACGAGATTGCTATTTTATAATTATATTCATTTTTGCAATTTACAATACTTACTTCAGTAATTCTACGCCTTTAAAACCCGCGGGTGGTACGGTATACACAGCCTCTGTCCAATTTTTATTTTATTTTTTTTTTTTTTTGGTTAACAGGACAATATACGGGGCAATTGTAAACACGATGAATTGGTGAAATGAACATGTCAATAATATTAATAAATACACATAACTATTATAGAAATGTTCTTATATAATATGGTACGAGAAAAAAATCTAAAAATTCCTCAAACTATGTTAGATATCCTGAAAGACAAGGAAAAAATCGCAAATGGATTTTATAAAAATCCCGAAATTTTTCGAGGCGTATACAGAAAAGTATTTTTAAAACACCCATGTTCCTAAGGTGTAGAACTTAATGAAAAATAAAAAAATTATAAATTTTTTTATGATTTATGGCAAATAACTTTTACTTACTGAAAGCATAATTTTAAATAATATTAAATTAAAAAAAAAGTATTAACAAAAAAATGGTATGATGAAGTTCAGCAAAACTTTTTAGCTTGATATAGATAAGTCAACTATTTGCAGGCGAGCTTAAATAAATTTACAGAATAAATATTTTTAATTAATTAATTTTTCTAATTTGAGGTTAATAAAAAAATAGAAAATGCTTAGTAATCAATATACCAATATACAGCAGTAAGACAATTATTCTTTATGATTAATAATGATGACCATACAAATGGCATCCACCGATTTGAAATGACAGTGTATTAATCCAACGTCATGTTTAACAGAGATGATAAATGTTATCAATATGACTTTGCGCAAAGAGCTGAATATTGATCGAGTTTTATCTCTATCCGAGAGGCCTTTATATCATAAATGCCTTCGAACGTGGAAGACGTCCTAGAACAAGTGTTGAGAGCACGGCGATGGATAGGCGTACATCCCCTAAATAAGGACTCTTCTGTGTCCTTCCTCAACTTGGTCATCACGATCCTGATCGTCTGCCTGCCCTGCCTCCTGCGCTTCTTGCTCATCTTCTCCAGTATGGACTACCATCGGCAAGCAGACGGTATCAACAGTCACTTGTACTCCGCGCTGAGTATTGTACAATCCTTCATCATGCTCTGCTCCTCTCTGGTTTCCGTCTTCGGCTTCATTAGGAGTCCGCAGAAGTTCAGAACTGTCAAGCTTCGTCTGGTAGCGTGCGATATCTTCCTCAGTAGGCTCCGACATCCCATCGACTACGACAAATCGTACATCAAACACTATATTTGGGCCTTTTCTGTATTTTTCGTCTCAGTTGTAGTATTTGATACTTTTACAAGGAACTACCACTTCCTCTGGTCTATTTATGGATTTATATATTATTATCATAAGGCAGTTGTTTGGATGGGTGAGCTGTTGTTCGTCGCAATTTTAAAAATAATTGCCATTCAGATGCTCGAGCTCCAACGAAACCTAAGCATTAAAAATGTTATAGTTGTCGAAAAATCAGTCATTGAATTCAATAGGTATTTTAAATATTCATTTACTTTAACTGGAAATTTATTTATTTTATTTTTATGTTTATATATGATTCAATTACATTTACCTAACTATTACTTATTTAAACTTCATATTTACATCTGCTGTGATCAAATACAGTTATAATCAACCCATATTTGTTACGGAACACTGCATTTTTATGCAGGAAAAACCATAAATTTTAAGCATAAAATGTCATTTATTCCAACTAGGGTGGGAACTGCTACAGGTGGCCAATATGTTCTAGTAAAAGTAAGAAGCTTGATGTTTGTTTCGTTGGTCTGCCACGAAATAAAAGTCAATTTGTATTAGAAAGCAGTGTTTATTAATATTGAGGGATAGTTTTTAATTTTATTTTTTTTTAAATTTTAGGTTGATCAAAGTTTGTTATGAAGTCAACGATATGTTTTCTCTGAGCAACTTACTGAGCTTTGCAAATTACTTTATCAGCCTTACGCTGAATACTTACTATGTCTCGTTGATGATCGACAGAGGTTACTATTACATGAGCGTAACGATGTTATCTTGGATTTCATTCAGGATTCTGGGCTCGTTCTTAATTGTTCAATCAGCGGAAGAAATTGTAAGGCAGGTAGTACAATTTCATTCGTAAATACACGAATAATTATCAATCAAAAATATTTACAGACTCGGGTAACCACTGGCTGAATGTACCAATAATTTAGTCTCAGTGAAAAGTTTAAACTAGGTTTTATTCAAATGCAAGAAATATTTACGATGTCTAGGGGAATAAGGCCATGATTTTTTAAGAAAAGGTTTCTTGAGTCATTGAATGCGAATAAGAGTAAGATTTTTTTTTTTAATACGGAAAACAGGATTGATTTCGGTACAAAAAATATCTTTCTAATTTTTGAATGGGTGAACGTCAATATGTCCAACTCAACCCGACATTCTTAATTTTATAAATCTTACATCAGATTCGGATTTAATGAGCCCACTAATTACAATTAAATTAAATTAATACTTTCGGCCTAGACAATCAAACATTTTCTTGAAATCAGAAACGTTTTTTGGCCTCGGCCCCCGGACTAATACATTTTTGGAACATTCTAGATGCTCATTTGAAGAAATTGTCTACAAAGCCAAAATAAAACAGCAACAAAAAAATCGTGCTCGGTTAAATGCTAGCGAATATGAAGCAAATACTAAAAAAATCTGATAAAAGTTTATGATTTAAATTTTTCCTCCAAAATACATCACACATTTCTATTTGGTCTTCCCAATAATAAAATTGACAAATTTCAATTATATACTCAATATTTTTTTCGATTTTCTTTATCAAACGGAGGAATATCAAATTTTTTGATAGCCTCCAACAGACGACTAATCCACTATTCAGGACTCCAACAGGACGGCTAAAAAGGTGGCAAATACATATAAACAGACTGAGACTAGACTGAGCACAACTAACTGGACTGACACATCTAGTGAGCCCCATCACCAGAAACTGACTCCAAATTCCTTAAATTCCAAAAAAATTCCTACACCTCTTAACAATGTATCCAACGCATTAGAAGAGTACCCGTCCAACCCTTTATTCTCTGAATATGAACCCCAAATCCCACGGGGCTTTGAAATTGAATTGTTTTCCAATTAAACATAATATGCTAGTTAAATACTTTTGTTTTGCTTCAATAACGTTTGCTAATATAACAGTTTCCATTTTTGAATTCCTTCGAATTGTAAATAAATATGAGAATAAAGAATCCACATAGTACAAATATAAACATATATGTTCACAGAAAATGGAGTTCACTCTTTAATAAGAATATGAAAGATTAATCAAAATGTTGACTACTATCTCGAAGTACATTTTCTGTAACTTGTTTCAGTGCAAGCATTTCAATGAGGAACTTGGAGCAGTAATGATGATTCGAGATAATATTTATTTAGAAAATGTAAGTAAACTTTGAAAATAACATTTTTTTATAAAATATTTTAAATAAATATATTTTTTTTTATAATGAATATTATAAGATGATTCAGTTTTATATTGAATTCAGTATTAAAAATATTGCAAACTTAGTGCAGATCTAGGCAACACGTGGCCCGACGCACAGTGGGAAAAATTGTCGACTTAGTGTTCAAAATTCTATAATCTTGACTAAAAGAAGATAAACAAAAAATTCATTTATGAGCATGAGATGTCCTTTATTAGTGAGAGCGAAAAAAATATATACAGGATGTCTCTGGGCCTTTGAAAATAATTGTTTTCTTAATTATTCCATCACTTTATTTGAAATAAAACAGTTATTAGGTATAGGACCATCAAAATGTCAAGAAATGAATTAATATAATGAATGAAAGCTTTCTACGTATATAATTGCCTTTTTCAAGTATTTACTATGTTTACAAGATTTAAAAATAATTATTATTTGAAGAAAAAAAAAATTAATTCAACAATATACTATTTTTTTATTTATTCGAAATTTATCATGTGTACAAAATTATAAATGACAAATAAGATAACTTGAAGCATATTTTAGGCTTATGCCTAAGTTAATGTCCTAAAAATATATGTAATGTTTTAAAACAGGGCTTCAGATCTTCAAAACTATATAAAACTGATCGCATTAGATCGATCAAATTGTAACATGGCATTTTAGTACCATACACCATCTACTACTGTGAAAAAGATTAAAACCACATGTTGCCACCTAAAATTTTATTTTTTTTATTTTATTTTTTTATTTTTAGTTTGATTACACCTACTATATTTTATAAATGTGGAAATGTCTGTAAACATATTAAATAGCAATTGCGATATAATTTCGACCATATTAAATATATCAATTCTTAAAAAAGAAAACTTTCCAAACATTTCTTTCACCCTTAATATTTTGACATAAATTGCCTTTTCGCACGCTGGCTTCTGGACTAATACATATAGCACAATGAATCAACGGAAAGCTAAATATTTAAGTATGGAAATAAATGCACGTTATTATATTATTTCCATTTATCCTCTCTATCTCGAATAATTATAATTCTTCTATAACTCGAAATGACCACAATCTATCCTCTATTATTATTATTATTTTTTTTTTTGCATTGTCTGGTATACTAGGCAATATAAAAAAGTAAGCATTCAATTCGCCACTTAATTGAACTAGGGACAATTTAATAGACAGCCTAAGGAAGCATGTTAAAGAAATGCAAAAAGCTTGTTTGAGGCCTGTGAAATTAAAAGTTCCAACAAAACACTTTCTCAGCCAACGAAATCTTTTGTTCCTGAGTGGAGATGCCGGGAAAATCGTGTGTTCTTTGAAATGGTTGACAATGGGCCTACTTATAATGGTTGATACCGAGGACCAGCTAGTTTGGAAATCGCAACACTGAAGATTATTCCAGCATTCCGAGTCAACAAAAGAAACGTGAGTATGAGAAGTAATGGTCGTGTTGTTTTCTATTTACATTGTAAACACGTCGGCCACTAGAGCTTACAAACGTAAACATGTCAATTTCATTCTGTTATGATTCCGTTGTTAAATAACAATGATAACTAGCCTTATCGAACCCGAGCATAACCGATGATCTTGACATATCAGGTATTTAAAAAGGCTATATAAGGACTAAATAAATTTAAAAAAAAAAGGAGTCATATACATATCCGTCAATGGGATCTCAATAGAGAGACTGGACAATTTGAAATATCTTGAAATTAACACTTGTGTTTAATCTACATTTCTTTTACGGTTCGCTTTCGACTATATGATAGGCTAATGAGTGAACTGTATTTGAATAGGCAAAAACATAGGATAGCATAAATCAGACCAGTGATAGCGCATCTCAGTGCGACAGCCTTAATTAATTAATTTTTTAATCATCTATCATTTTATTTTTTATTTTTATTTTATTTATTTTTTATTTTATTATTATTACTATTATATTTATTTTATATATATATATATATATATATATATATATATATATATATTTATATATTTATATATATAAATATATATATATATATATATTTTTTTTCAAATGTGCAACATGTAGGCCTACACTAGATATCGGACCACCTCACAGTGGGCTAGCCAACAAAATCTAGCGGGACAAAAGCGAAAAAACTAATGGAAGATATTTGTTATAAAATTTAATTCTAAAATGAGACTAGGATTCAGGGATATTATAAATAACCGTATTAGCCGAGTGCAAAGCCACCAAACCAAGATAAACAAATAAAGAGTCGATGCCTAATTTCTTTAGGTCGTTTAACTGAAAGTATATCTTTTTGACTGCCTGTGTCAACAGCTAATAAATTCCACACTTTTGGCTTAAGATTTTTTTCTGAAATATGGATTCAAACCCTAGAGGTAAGCTGTTTTAAAATGTTACAACTGAATTCATAAAAAGTTGCGTTAGATTTGTAAATCATTTTTTTTCCAATTGATTAGAAATTTAAATGAAGATTTAAAAAAGTTATAACGTTCTCGGAACTTCTGAGAACTTCATAATATAATATATTTCCTGTTTATACCAGCCATGTATTTTACATATTTACCTCATTCAAATGCATCATTTTGCCTCATTTGCAATTATATGATTTTGTTCCTTTCAGTTGCGAAATATTTGATTAAAATAAATGAACTGTATTTTTTTATAAAAGCAATTTATAGAACATATCAAGAGTGCAGCGATATCTTGAATAAATATTTAAAAAATAAATTCAATCTTCAGGATCCTCCTAAATGTCAAAGAGAATAAATGATTCAAACCTTACTTTTGTTTTTTTTAAGTTTTAAAGCGAAACTGGATTCAGAGTAATCATAACTTTAGCAAAATATAGCGGAAGCATAAAAAATGGATGTATTAAATTTTCCTTCAACTTCATTTGGCAGACCTTCAAAAAGTTTCAATGAATGCTGTCCTAAATCAAAATGAAGAAATGTCAACCCTTCACTTAGACAGAGGTCAGCGAGAGAACTCTGTTATGCAACTGAATAAAAATTAAAGTAGTCAGGGAAGAGGGTTGCTGCATTGACGATGAAGACAATTTCGGCATCACCAAGAACCGAGCCGGTAGGAATTTTCTAGAAAAATATCTAGAGAATATACAAAAAAAGATATTTTCCACTATTTGTTAATTTCCTCTGATCCAGTGATCTCATATGGCAGACCATTACCTCTAAAACAATTTAGCTGTTCTAAAGAAGTATTGGAACTTATGCATATATCGGAGATACAAGATTGTTGTAGATAGTCGGATATACAGTATTGTAAATAGAAACAGTGATAACGAAAGGCATACTAAATGATTTATCACAATAATCTTTGTGTACATGTTTAGTTTTGGTAAGATGATTTATTAATTTATTACAAAGGTTAATTCTATATATTTAAATAACACTTCCATAAGGAAAAAGTAATGTTGTTCGCATTTTTTTTTTATTTACGAGGTAAGATATCTTCTGAAATTCATCTTTTAATTGCGTAAAAAAACAATTCTTAATTAAAATAATCTTATTCCAAGTATGTATAAATAATATTGACCTGATAAGCACAGTTAATTAATTTATATTGACTATTTTCTCGCTAGATTGCTTAGAGAGCCCACTGTGCTGCGTTGGATCGAGAATGGGGTGTAGGACTACCTCGAGCTTGTAGGATATTTGCAGTCCTCTCCGATCGTCCTACAAAGTTCCTCCCGCCATACATCCTACCTCGTTGAATCGTGTTTAGTGTTATTGTCCAACAAAAAAAAAAAAAAAACTCGCGAACTCCACTTATTTCCTACTACTTCATTTTAACGCCATTAATTGTTATCAATATCTGTTTACTATTAGTTTTACCAGGTTGGGCCATTCCTCACTTGATTTACGTTTTTTTTTTTTTTTATGGTTAGAAAGATTTTTTTTCTAATATACTGCTTAATGCGTTCATAATTTGTATCTAATTAGAAACTAAAAATTAGAATGGTTTAAAAAAAAATGGTTTGAAAACACGAGTTTTATTTTACACGTTTTTCCAAACGTGCAGTGTAATTAGATAATAAAAAGATGTTCTCATGGCCAAATATCCCTTATTAAAACATCACTACGGCGTTCTATTGTTGGTTCAGAATTAAAATATTCAATAAGCAATGCGATTACACATGAATGACAATTGTTTTGAACTTATAATTTTGGACTTTTTTTTCATTTTTATTTTAAATGTTCATCTCTGATTTCTCTTGTCAAGTTTTCTAGTAATCATTAACGAAGAAGAATGATGGGCTTCGTGGAGTTTTTCACAAACTTCCTAATTTGGACTTTTGTCCTGTTTTAAGGTTCAAATGCATGTGCAGCTGCAATTCAATATATATATTCAATTCATGTGCGACTGTATAAAAGTAAATAAAGCTTCGGTATTTGTTTGTTGCATGTCCCACCAAAGAAAATAATTTAATTTATAAAAATAACAATGATAATTAAAATATATATTACTTTTTGTATCATTTTTATTTTTTAGTAATTTTTTAAATGTTATTATTTATATAAAAAGCATGAAAGTTTACGATGTCTTGTAATATCTGTTTAAAAGGATCATTCCCGTTAAGCTTACTAAGCCACATAAATTCAACTAGATTTTGAGTATGAGCTCCAGTTATGTTTTGTTGCAATGGTTTAGTAGATAAATTTAAATTAAATACAAAGGTAACCGTCAAGCAGAATAAGCATACCTAACTATGCAGATTTTATTTTATAAATATATTTAAAAAATAAACATACTACAAATAAATACCAATTTAATATTTATTTATTATTATTATACAAGTACCAAATCTTCATATCATTTTGTCTGGTTTTAAGACTCAAATACTTCAATGTGTGGAAATGTTCAGAAATCATGCTATCAATTACTATTACATTTTAATGCAATTAATTTCAGAGCGCTTTCGTACACAGTATAGTGTCGGCGCTTTAAGATTATCTCACAAAGTTGTACAATACGCTAATTCGTTAATGCGTGAGAATTCGGACCAATGTTAAAATATTACAATCAAAATATTCACTTCAATAGGATTTCGTCAACCTTCCCAAACATCTGTTTATGGTTGTGAATTTATTATAACAGTAAACATTGCAATGATTCATAATATACTTTTTCATTATTGTATACTAAACATGAATTACTTCATACAGGAAACCCTACTTAGCTTCTTAAGAATGAAAAAAGTCTTCAATTATAACGCAATTAGATTCTTCAACATTGATAAAAGATTCTATCTAACTGTAAGAAAAATATTGTTTAATTATTATCGATAATTGACTTGCTTGGAATGTTTATTTTACTTTTTTTTTAAATTTTTACAGATGTTATCAATGGCTGTTTCCTACCTTGTGTTAATTTTTCAGCTTACTTCAAGTGACTATTGTGAAACTTAATGTACAATATCACATTTCAATATACCTATTTAAAATATATCAAGATATTATCACATTTATTATGTTTGTTCTATATTTCTGGAACTTTGTACTCCTAAGGTGATATGAGTAAAATTTCACAGTAATTATTTTTGCCTTTAATAGGTTCTTGCCTTTAAGCAATGTTGACCAAAAATACGCATGACACTCAATTCTGTACGTTAGAGGTAAACTGACGTAAGTCCAATTTTGCCGAATTTCGTTTTAACAATGTATTTTCATTATTCTGGCCATATTTCCCGAGCAATGTATCTTAAATAAGCTAAAAGGGTAGCAGAATGTGTAACACTTAGAATAATAAAGATTGGCCACAATTCACAACAAGAAATACAGTGCGATCTGAAACTTCTTTTCGTTCTCCAGTAAAACTTTGAAAATGTTGCTTACGGTAGTTTACCTCTGAGCTAAAAAAATAATATGAGGAAGACCTCGAAGGAAAAAAACAATAATCAGGTTATTATCGAAAAAAAAGTTTAATACAAAGCCTCGAATCCCTCGAGTAGCGGTAAATAACTAACCATTCAACATTTCGTCAATTCTGGCAGCATCAGTACTGGAAAATATAAGATCAAACTATACAGACCAGAGGCAGTGCATCTCATTTCAACAGACTAAAAAAAAAATTAAAGAGCATTATATCAAAACAGTATAAGAGGGGTTCCCAGATGGTACTCGTACCACTGGAGGTACGCAAAAACATTCCTGGTGGTGAACGAACAAGAAAACAAAAGTCATGGATAAAATCATCTTTTTAACAACTTCAATGAGGAATAACAAATTTATTTAAATTATAATCGAGCGTATAAATTATAATATGAATAAACACGATCTACAATAAATAAAAATAATTCACTATGGTTTGATTTGAGAGACTGGAAGCTTTGTTTTGGAATCTTCCAATAATAGCCTATTTATAAAATTATGAAATCATTTTTCTCATATAATTTTACTTTTTTTTAAATAGTTCGAAAGAGGAATTAGCTGAATTGAACTGTGGTAGATTATGAAGTACTCAAATAACAAACAGGGGTGTACGCAGAATTTTCGGGAACAGATGTATTAAGAAGAGACAAATAATCGCTTAAATATTTATCACCAAATTGGCCATAAGTTTTAAGGATAAACATGAAAATTTCATCCAAAAGTATTGTTAAAAATTACCAAAAATATTACTCAAAATACAAAACTTATGTCGGTGGGTACATTCCGGAGGGGGGGGGGGAGGGAGGGGAGGAGGATATACCCTGCTATTCTTCGCCTGTCATATTTAATCCTTCCAATCCAAAGTTCTCTAAAGTATAATCAATGTTCCATGTTACGTGCTATCACCACCTTATATAATTACTTAAGCATACATTATGTCATCGACTTCTTATCTTCTAAGCTTCAAATCAAAACCTTCAAATCTAATTCTTCTCGAACATTGAAACCATGGCTTGGAAACTTATTATAAAGCATAATTATTGGAGTCCAGGCAGTAGCCATAATCACTACTAATGGCCTATGCGTCTGAGAATTATACCACTGTACTTTACCTCTTCTGGCTTTCAGTACTTTAAATTCTTTACACATGCGTCTGGGAGAAACATGGTTCCAAGTTGAGCGTGAATATTGTATATATACAATTTTTTACGAGAGGCCACCTCATTAGAATAAAAAACAAAACACTTAGTGTTTATGAGCGAGAACAGAAGCACCGACAAAGAGATTAAAATAGAAAATGAACTCGGCTCGAAAGATGTTCAATTAGGTGAATAGAAACTTCCTGACTAAAGGAGAAGCCTCCAAATAGATCAAATTGAATGTCTATAAATTCACATTCCCTCCTCCCCCTTCTTATTTTTTTTCCTCCTCTAAATCATGGTCAGTAAATAAGCATACAGTTAAAATTAAAGCTAAATACCAGAAGAGATCTGGTCCCGCCGTTAAAATCTTTGGGGCCCGATAAGAGGATTAAACAAATACAGTAAAAAAACTTTGTTGAACAATTATATGCAAAAAAAATCATTTCAATCTATAATGAATAATGTTAAGTACTTTTATCGTACTCTGAAAGTGTTGCCTAATTTATAAATATGCTTGTTGTTTATAGTTTAAAGAGAAAAGAAAGTATTGTTTACTGATTTTAGCAGAAAACAAAAACTGATTTTAGCAGAAAAGTTGACAATAACAGTGTGAATAATTGTTGTTGTAAATAAAAAATATTTCAATCTCTACTAGTGTTATAATGAACACTTTATTAAAGTTATTATTGTAAAATTATATATATTAAAATTATTAAGTAATTTTGTAAATAAAATTGTGTTATATTTTATGCAAAACAATAGACTCTTGCTTGTTATTATAATGTAGCAGTAAGTTTTTTTTCATAATAATCTAATCCACGTTTTAATATTATTAACAAAATTAAAACACATGAAATATTGATTGGGAGGAAGCCCAATTTATTATATTATCCATATTTATTATATTATCCATATTTATTATATTATAAGAGACTGAGAAAGATCGAGAGAAAAGAGAACATATCCGTAATAAAACCATTCCATCGTATAAGAAAAAAAGTTAACTGCCTAAGTTGGTTTGTACACGTATTAAGAACGGAAACGAATCTTGCCGGAATGACATAAGAAGTTAAAGTTGGCGGGGGATAGCCCAGAGGAAGATCACAATACACTTGATAGAGTAAGCGAGTAAGACAATGTTTTACAAAGAGAGTAAGTAATAGATTGGAACAGGAGAAAAGAAATAGAGAAGAGGATCGCGTAGGTTGGGTCCAGGCTTTATTGAAAATAACAGAAGAGGAATGGTTACGATGATTAATAACGGTTTTTATTACACATTGTTTCTTTTTGTTTATTTATTTGTTTATATCTATTTTTTTTTTAATTTACTTATCTCGTAAACGTGGCATGAATGCCAAACAGCTAGTGTAATAGTTTTAAATAAAAAGTTGATACCTTGAAATATATACACAATTTTTAGTCTTTGTAACATAATAGTGACGATGGTTGACCTGTGAGATTCAATGTAAAAATGGGTTCAGTTTAATTTTGAAACCTAATTTTGACTTATGGGATCACACAGACATCATCCAAGTACCTTGAACTCAACATGTAATAAATCAGACAGCTGGAGCGTAGAGCTTACCACTGCTTATAATTCAAGCAATATGCTCGCTGGAAGGAATGGTTAGAACGAGATTCAGACCGGAACTGGTCACTAAACATCGGGAAGAGTTGCCTGTAATTGGGGCAGGTAGGTTGTGGGTCCAGTCTCAACGATCGGGATTAAGGTTAGTAGGATGCCTTCCAACTGACCGTGTAGATCAATAAACATTTTAGTCGGCATCTGTGACTTAGCGATACAACTAACCAGTGGCGTAGTTAAGCCAACTGGCCACCTGGGCCAAACTTTAAGATTGCCGTCCTCCCCCCTAGTTATGCTTGTCCAAAGCGGCAGAAACTAGAGGGCGGCATTTTTTTAAGTTAAATGAAAAATATTTGTTTCTTTTCTTTGTCAATTAATTTAGTCAATAAAACGAGATACTGTTATGAGCTGATCAAGGTTATTTCGAAATATATTACCTAAAGTACTGTTTTAAAATTATTGAATTTTATTGAAGGGAGATGAAAGAAGGAGCGGCAAAATTGAGCCTGCCCCCCTGGCCAAAATCCTATTTTCAGTTCTGCTGCCCCTGCCACAATTCCAGATTATCTGCTTCTAGAGAAATACGATTCCGACAAAGTATCGATACCCGTGCTCATTCAAGCAATGAAATCAAATATTCGAAACCATTAAGATATCGAAAGGACTATTAAATCAGTAGATACCAAAACTACTGGTTATTGAAACGAAATTATCGATACTTAAATTGTATCGATTGGTATCGTACATAGCTAATTACATTAAATAATTTCATGATTACTAATTTAAACCTATGCTCGACTTAAATCCAATAAAATAAATCTTCTTTTCGGAACCTAGGAAAGAAAGAAAAAAATTATTTCTTGGCATTTTGGCGCCCATTTCGCCGTACCCTAACTATGCCTCTGCAACTAACATATAGGTGCTACTTTACGCAAAACAAAAATCTAGGATACTTTACGCTTTAATTCGGACTTAGTATTCTTACCAACCTCCAAGGACAAGGATAGTTTGGACTTCGTTAATCTCTTGAGAGAGCGAAAGTCTTATTGGTTGTGGAATATTAAGTAGACTCGGAGAAAAATAATCGCGTGTGGAAACCATGTGCATCATGTGTAAAACAATGGGTATACTCACAGTTACTTTTCCCATTGTTACCAAAGCAGTATCAAGCACCGCTAATAGTTTTATTTTCGACATAATTAGACTTTTCCGTATGTTTACGTTGCTCTCATTATGAAAACGGGATCATTATAAAATAATTATTTCATGAGAAAATACACAGCATATTTTCTTCCGGTAAAATAGGCGATAAAAAAGGATCTTCTTGAAAAATATATGAGTAAAATTTGACTACCACTACTGAAGTTGTCAATGTTCTTATTTTTACTTTCCTTACCGCCATCAGAGAGAAAACATTTTTGTAGGTAATAAATTTTAATAATTATAAAGAGCATACAGAACACAAAACTAATGAAAAATTAATTTTTGCAAAGAAAAAAATAAGTTGGCAAAAAATGGGCGAATTTGTTGGTAAATCGCCACAGGGATAGTTTGGTTAAAAACATTAATAATATTATTCAGTCGAAAGTACGTGTGAATAATAAATACGGCCTTAAACAGTTGTCTTCCTGACCCAAGAAAGTTTTCGGGTCAAGAGATAAACGTCCCGTGCGTGATAGTGAAAGGGATCGTTTTTAAAGACACACTAAACTCATTATTTTTTTTCTTACTTATCTATAGCTATATATATATATATATATATATTTTTTTTTTTTTATATAACCCATCAAATATTTCATGAAAATAAAAAAAAAATTATTTTTTAAAGTCATTACCTGGACAAACCGGATCCCAACACTCATTCAATATTTTTTTTTTTTACAAGCATGAATCAAATTGGGTAACAGCTTCGAAAGTTTCTAGAAAGAAATCATTAAAAAGAAATTCTGATGGTATAAAAAGAATGCATTTTATCTTTTTATAAGTATTAAAGAACCATAAAAAATAATAAACACATAATACTCGGTAGCCAGGATCGAGCTATGCTATAAATTATTTTGTTTAATTATTTGACGTGGATTAAAAAAAAAAAAACTACAATTTTTAGACATGTTTTGTACAGTCATATACCTTACAATAATTTTACAATTTTATTAAACACAAGACATTTTCATAACGATAATAAAATATTACAACACATTTATAACATGTTATACTTATAATCATTATGGAAGTTCAAAACATATTTATAAAAATGGAAAAATATTTCATTGAATGAGATTTGACGGGAAGAAATTACCGTCGTTTGCTAGGTTAAATGACGCGTTTCGATCAAGATTTTTTTTTTAATTAAATTTTAGTATTCCTGAGGCATTGAATTAGGCCAATCGATTTCTAAAGCACAAAAACCCAAATTCTAGATGTTTAAGCAAAATTCTTGGCTTGGATTTCGAGAACCTTTTTGCAGACTGACAGAAATTGCTCGTTTTATAGATTATAATATATGACATGTTACCTTATACTTAAATATGAACAAAAAAAAATTGTTTTTCTTAAATAAATGATAAAAAAAGAGGAGGGTACAATTGCTTTTGCCAATAGGCGATTCCTTTAAAAACTAAATGACGGTTATAAACTATCGAAATCACTAAATAGGAAATATCTCAGAAAACGAATTCTAGCATTTAATATAACCTGACTACTATTGAGTATTTGAGTAGAACATTGAGTATTTTCTGTTTGATATTATATTACAGTAAGTAAATGGCATCACTGTTCATATCATCTTGAGACAAATCTGTCTGAAGTTATATTTTAAAAACTAAATAAATAAAAAATAAAAATAAATACACACACATATATAAATATTGTTTTAATTTTACTTATATATATATATATATATATATATATATATATATATATATATATATATATATATATATATATATAAGTAAAATTAAAACAATATTTATATATGTGTGTGTATTAAGTCTTAGAGTTTCTCTGGTCCGGTCAAGTGCTCAGTTGCCTGTCTCTATATTATTGTTCTATTTCAATAGTTATTCACCTACTTTCCGGTAGAAAATTTACGTAGTTATTGAATGTTCTCATGTGTGAACTATTAATGCACTATTTAAGTGATAATTATTAGAAAAAGTGATAAAACATTAAGAAAATTATTACTTAAGGATTACTTCGTCAGTTGAAGCAGTGGGGGACAGTTTGTTTGGCAAGCTTAATCCTCTCAGTCGCTGTATCAATATTCAGGTTTATATTATTATTATTATTAATTTCATACGTCCTTTAAAGTTACCTATTTACTAGAATGGTTAGTTGTAAAATTTGTAATAAGTCAGCTGGCCGAGATGACAAAGCGAGATTAGCCTGCGTCATCTGTCAAAATTTTTTTCATATAAAATGCGTTAAAGCTGAATCTACAGACTTTGACAGCTCGAAAAACTGGACGTGTGCCGATTGCGAAACTGCATCACGGATACCGCCTACCAAAGAAAGCAGTTCAATGATTGACCTATTAAGGGCTCTCACGGAGGAGGTAAAAGAAATGAAGGCGAAGCTTCAGCCGATAGACGAGCTGAAAGAAATAAAACAAACGCTTCAGAAGCAGTCAGAGCTTTCCTACGAAAATATGGAAAAATTAGAAAAAATAGAAACACTTTTAGAGGAACAAAAATGCCTAGTGGAAAAATTAACCTCTGAAAACAATTTCTTAAAATCGAAAATTTCAGATCTAGAGGGCCGTCTAAATCACGCAGAGCAAAATCAGCTTAGAAATACAATAGAAATAAGAGGTATCCCGGAGAAGTCGGGAGAAACTATTGTAGGCACAATACTCGGCGTCGGTGCAGGCCTGGGCGTCAAGTTGAGCCCGGAGGATTTGGACCACGTCGTACGGCTCAGGCCCAAACAAGAAGGCACCCCTGGCCCTATAATCGCTCGGTTTGTGAGACAGACCGTGAGAGACGAGCTCGTGCGACAGAGAAAAACCAAAAGGGACTTCTCTGCTCGTCACCTAGGCTGGACTGATTACGAGTCGCACCGCGTCTACGTCAGTGAAGCGATGACCCCCACTAACAAGCACCTTTACTGGCTGGCGAGACAGAAAAAGGTGACATCGAAAATTAAATATGTTTGGTTCAGTGGAGGAAGAGTCAGGTGCAGGCAATCCGATGGCCACCCGGCGGTGATTATAGGTAAGCCTAGCGACTTGGACGTCTTCAACTGACCCTGGTATGCGCGTCACCTTCTCAATGATACAAATATTTTATTTTTCCATATCGAAATAATTCTATTTTTTTATATTGAAGACATTTTAATAATTTACATTGAAGATATTTTATTTTTTAAATTAAAGATGCTTTATTTTTACATATGGAGGATATTTTACTTTTTCATATTGAAGATATTTTATTTATTTTTATTTACTACTTGTATTGCTACTTTATTGTCACAGATGAAATGCTATTTTTGGTTTGCTTATAGTCTTTTTCTATTTACTTTTTCTTTTTTTAATCAATGTTACTCATATTTTTTCTTTTCATATAATTTTATTTTCGTTAAAAATTTATTTTTATATTTAATTTATATTAGAATTCCATTAGTATCTTTGTTTCAATTGTTAATATTCATATAATTGTTGTAATATTTACATATATAATTGTTAATATTCACATTCAATCAAATCTTAAAATTGAATACTGCATAAAAAGTTGTTATATCCTATTCCTCAACCTCGTTCCATTTTCCTGCTATTCCACTCCTCCACACCCACAGTTTTGACTAATATCCTGAATTCCTGTCACGTTAATGCACAATCCCTAATTGCCCACTATGATGAATTTCAACAATATTTCCTTGATAATTTTTATCACATAATAGCTGTTTCAGAAACCTGGCTAAAACCTTATATCCCTTCCTCCCAAGTATCCCTTCCTAATTACTCTTTCCTACGACATGATAGACCTGATCGCACGGGAGGTGGGGTCGGGCTATATGTTCACGACAGCCTTAAGGCCAAAATTCTACTTCTATCCATTTCTCCTTCCTTTCCTCACCTAGAATACATGTTTGTCGAAATTTCAAGCATCTCTTCTCCTCTGTTATATGCCATTGTTTACCGACCTCCTCGTGTCCCATTCGACAACACCTTCGAGTCCTCCCTTGTCCAACTGGTTTCTACCTATTCCAATATCATTATCTCTGGTGATTTTAACATTAATATGCTATCAGAATCCAGTGATAAATCCTATCTTACGGACCTAATGTTTTCCCTCAATCTTTACCTCGTTCCCTATTCTCCTACCCACCACACACAATTTTCTGATACCTGGTTAGACCTTCACATTTCTGATTCTTCCATGAAAATCCTCTCTTCTTCCCAGCATCCTGTTCCTTTTCTTTCATCACACGATCTTATCCAGATTTCATACGACCTACCCGTCAAATCCTTTACTCCAAAAGTTGTTTCATATCGTAATTTAGACCTCCTTTCATATGAATCCCTTCAACCTGACCTGGATACTTTTCGCTGGGACATCATATATTCCTATAATTCTATAGATCCCATGGTTTCCACCCTTACCTCAAACCTACAATCCGTCTTAGACATTCATGCTCCCCTTAAAACCCGAAGCTTACGCCGTCCTACTGCTCCTTGGCTAACCCCAGAAATAAAGCTAATGATAAGAAGAAGAGAAGCAGCAAGACGCAAATTTCGTCGCACTCGTTTTTCAGCTGATTTTGCGTCTTTCAAACAGCTTCGTAACGAAACCCAATCCGCAGTCCGACGTGCCAAATCCCTCTATATCCATTCTGCCCTTTCTACTGCTCCTGATTCCAAATCCAAATGGAAAATCCTTCGAAAACTATCCGTACCAGAATCCAATAACCTGAGTTCTTTCCCAGTTACCCCAGATGTTCTCAATGACCATTTCTTATCCTCTGCTTCTAGCCCTTCACCTACTGCTGATATTGAACCTCATAGCTTCAACCCAGAAAACTTCTTTTTCTCCCACGTGTCATATGACGAATTACTTTCCACTATCCTAAAATCCCACACCAATGATTATGGTCCTGACGATATCCCAGTAAAGCTAATAAAATCCTGCCTCCCCATCCTTATGCCCCATCTCTATCATATTTACAACTTTTCTCTACAAAATTCCATATTCCCCTCTTCTTGGAAAATTGCTCTAGTCCGACCATTAAACAAAATTACAAATCCCGCCTCACCCCATGATTTCCGTCCTATTTCTCTCCTCTCTAACCTCTCAAAACCACTGGAGCGCCTTGTACAAATTCAACTTTCAAACTTCCTAGAAGAACGTTCCCTTATTAACCCTCTCCAATCTGGCTTTCGACCTTGTTACTCAACACAGTCCGCTCTCCTGAAAATAACCCACGACCTCCAAACCGCCATTGAACACCAAAACCTAACTATCCTCATCCTTTTAGATTTCTCCAAAGCTTTTGACACAGTTGACCATAACATCCTCCTTAACAAATTACAAAGTCTACCTTTATCCAACAGTGTTTTACGCTGGTTCCAATCCTTCCTCTCAGATCGGTCGCAGTATGTAGTCGTTCCAGGACAACCTCCATCCAAGACACGATCCCTCTCCTCTGGTGTCCCTCAGGGCTCCTCATTGTCTCCTACTCTGTTTGCTATTTATATCAATGACCTTCCCCTTCTTATCCGTCACTCCCAATACCATATCTATGCAGACGATTTCCAAATATACCTGTCCTTCCCGCCTTCCGAACTATTATTAGCCACCAAAAGACTTCAAGAGGACTTGAATCGAATAAGTCACTGGGCTGTTGCCAACAAGCTGAAGTTGAATACAGAGAAGACAAAGGCAATTGTAATAGGTTCCTATCACCTCCTTAAAACTGTTCCTCATATCCCAAACTTGTTCCTAAATAATAATCCCATTAAATTCTATCCAACCATAAAAAACCTTGGAATCACCTTTGACCAAACTCTTTCCTGGAAAAATCATGTTTCCGATATTTTCCGTCGTACCTTTTACACTTTAAAGCGACTAAATTACCTCCGTCACCTATTTCCACTTGAGACCCGTAAACTCCTAGTTACTTCCTTAATATTCCCCCACTTTGATTACTGTTGTGCGGTGTACGGAGGCGTCTCTGGGGACCTCGAGGCAAAAATAAAACGTTTGATAAATTGCTTTGTACGATTCATCTTCGGGATCCCGAGGGACGCCTCTGTCTCCCGATATTACGAAGAGTTGAAGTGGCTTTATCCTTCCTACCGTCGTAAGTATATCCTTGCATCTTTCCTCTACCAAGTTATCCAATCCCACCGTCCATCCTATATTTTCGATCTCCTCCAATTCAAATCCTCTGTTCATTCTCGTCATACCCGTTCTCGGCCTTCAGATTTATATACAGCGGCCCACCGATCCGCAGCTTTCGACAGATCTTTTCTTGTCCGATCCTCATCCTTATGGAATTCCATTCCTCCTTCCATTCGTCGCTCCAATACTCTTATCACCTTCAAATCCCGCTTGTTCAATCACTTATTTTCTATCCAGTTCCAAAAAACATTGTAAATAGATTTTCTATGATGTCAATCAACATTTGTGAATATGTTCCTTCACTTATAATTTTGTCATATCTTATTAACATACGAATTTCGTGTGTTTTTTGTTTTAAGACATAATCAATTAGAGTATTAATACCTATTTAATATGCTAGTAGTTATTGCATTATGACTTGTTATAATTTTCATTTGTATTTATTTATCGACTATTCTTTATTTTTATTTATTTTTAATTATCTGTTAACGCATATGTTCCTATATCAACTACTCTAAGGCTCTGAAGCCCACCTATCATTGCCTGTAATTGTTATTCTAAAGGGACTTGTCCCAGAATAAATAAAGAGTTTATTATTATTATTATTATTATTATTATATATATATATATATATATATATATATATATATATATATATATATATATATATATATACAATTTACTCGACCAAATAAATTAAACAGAAACTACATGTATGTGAATCGAGGCTCTGAAATGTATTTAAGGCTTTCACCTTTTTGGGTGTAACATTTTCAAGCAACGGATGAGCTTTCTCGTATAGCCATTTTTGGGACTAAACATCTTGTCCCGTTTCGGCAACTACTTAAATTGTCGGATCAGATTTACTTTAAACGACTGGTTGGCTCGTAAATAATAAATATAAATCATATTAATATTATAATCACTTACTATCAAATCTTATTATCTGACCGAAAAAAAATCTAAATCTTTCTGGATAAGCGTTCCATTTTTTTAATTTTTTTTTAATATGGATCTTGTAAGTTTTTCTATAACTATTTTTAGTATTGATTGTCAACAGAGTGTATAATGAAAAATAATAGAACCATATTTTATACAGGGTGTTTCATAAGCATTTAAGTGTATAAAGTAGTCTGAGAATCGGCGTGTGAAAAATTGAATAATTATAAATCAAATTTAAGTATCTAGGAAAGCTTCATAATACCAATTCATATAATAATGGATTTTTATTGTTTATTTGGTAGTATATTCATACATTATTAATGGTTACTTAAAGCATATAACTCAATACATAGTTTTAAGGACTATTTGGTTGTACCTATACTATCTTAAGATTATGTCTTGGATGTCAAATCCAAGATTCATATAAAAAAAATTACTGTCATTATACTAAAACATTCAGAAGTGCCTTAGCAGTCATAGCATCTGCGATAAGATAAAGTAAAAATTTATAATATAGCTTAAAATCAATAACTACCGTTAAAAACTTTTTTTTTTAAATAATAATCTTTACCATAACTTCAATAAATACAAAATATGAAATGTTGGAATTATTACTATTAATAAAAATAAATACAACTTTTAAATAAAAAAAAATGAGAGAGTAAATAAATTAATAAAAGGAGAGAAATACAATTTAAAATTTGATATCAGGGTAAGAAGGAAGAAGATGAGTAAGGAACCCATCAATGATGACGGTGGATATCATTATACACGGGAAGAATAGCCTCAACTATGTCCTACAGTACCTACAAGTGGGAGCCTTTCAGTATTTTTGTACTCAATAAGGCACTCAAAGTCCAGTAATTGTCTCGATCTGCAAAAATCACCATTTAAAGACAATAACAAGACCGTTGGTAGCGTATGAGAGCTAGTGCTGGGTTTGGCAAGGGAGAGCGAGATGATCCTGAAGGTTTGGGAAAGAAAGGTCCTCAGAATCTTTGGCCCGGTAAAAGAGCACGGAATAGAACAGCTAGCTCAAACACCTCTTTGGGGAGCATAATATCATTAAAGAAAGAAGACTGCGATGGCTAGGCCACGTGCAAAGAATGCCGGATTGGAGGCTACCAAAGAGGATGATGAATGGCAGGCCAGACGGTATGAGATTGTGTGGCAGACCGAGACAGAGGTGGTTGGATGAGGTGGAGGGCGATCTGAGACGGCTGAGAGTGAGAGGATCGTGAAGGAAGGCAGAAAATAGACAGGAATAGCTGTCATTTCTATGTGAGGCCAAGACCCAACTAGGGCTGTAGTCTCGTTTAGTTAGTTAGTTGGGAGGCTTCAGAATCCTGAACGTAATGGTTTTCATTGTCCTCTTCGAAATGCCCAACATATCCAAGGCCAAAACGAACGTCGGCATCACATTCTTCTTCAAGTTATCGTAACCGAAAGAATCTTTAATAGGCGATAGCTGAAATATCTACGAAAGTAATAAGCGAACACTGACAACGACGACATCTTTAGATGGTTGGGCAGGAGTTTTCCTCCACTTAATTTGTCAAATATATGGTTTACCGTAAAAATACTTCGATGTTCTTATTCAAACGCCATAAGCTTGGTATTAATTATTCAATCATTAGTATCACATATCGCAGTTTATGGACTTTGATTTAGGTAGAATATATATAAATACATATATATAGATTATACATACATATAGGCTACTGAGGCATTCACTGACCTTCTTGTCCAAAGGGGTCAGAGCAACACTGACCTTGCATGCTTATCAATTTCTATGAGAACACGAACAGTGTAAAATGACTTTAGGAAAAAAAGTGTAACCTACTCACAAAAGGCTTATTATTTATGTAACCGAAAGGTCAATGTGGACTTACAGCCAAAACAACTCAATTTTTTTTTATATTTGTTACGTTTACCATAATAAATGCTATAGACGACTATCTTTCCTCCGTTGAAAATTAAGTAGTTGCTATCCTGCAGCATACGTGGTAGGCCGGATTCGGGCCGGCACAGCTTCGGACTCGACAATGCTGAGTAGCAGTCTCAACACGCATGGCCGGCCACCAAGGGCCTCACGATGAAATTAAAATGAACTCTGATGATCTTAGGTGGTGTATTTATTGTGCCACAAGTACTTCTTCCATTTAATTTATTTATTTTTTGTAATTTTTATTTTATTTATTTATCGTACCTGCATTTATTTTAATGTAGAAATACGTTTAATTGGGAGGAAATTGATGGAAAACTATATCACAAAATATATTTAACCCAAATAAATTATTCCGATTTGTTAGTTCAATTTAATGATGCGTTTAGTCGTTTTTCATTCATGATTTTTTTTTCTCACTGGCCTGCTTGGTTTTTTATAAAACAGTTTTCCTGGGATAAAATATTACGCAATCGATTTCTGAGGCCCAAATACTCTCATTCTATTTTGCAGACTGACAGAAATTACTTGCATTAGATTATATAACATGTGCATTGAATTTTTCTCACACTTTGTCCGTATCTAGTTTGTTGGAGCTAAGAAGAAGAAATATGCTGGACCGATACATCCACATATACTAAACAGTATATCTCTATTTTTATTTTGACCATCATTCCTTCATCTCCACCCGACCATCTCTTTCCGTAAAGAACCCTTGGCCTCTTCCGCAATCCTTTTCCATTCCTTCCTGTCTTCGGCCACTCTCCTCCATCTCCCAACTCCAAGCGTCCTTCCACATCCTATTATCTTTTGTTATTATTATTTTTTATTGTTTCATGTTCCTTCGTTATGCAGAGGTACCTTGACCTCAATATCCACTTGGACCAGAGTACTCGGAACCTCAGGACTCCTTGCCTCATTGACCAAGGACCAAGATCTGGGCCGCATTGTACCAGGCGTCCCATTTTTCACAACGCCCTAGACCGGCAACTAACCGTATAATAGATTACGAAACTTCTATAAAAATCAAAAGTCTATTCATAATTATATTAAAGAAAAACTCTCCATCTATTATATTCGAGGGGATATTATTATATAATATATTAAAATAATCCTTTTGTCGAGATGGCATTTCAGGTCTTCAAGATTGATGAAAAGTATCATGATGGTATGAGCTCGTTCCTTATTATTGTACTCTAAATAAAAAAAAAATAAGTGGTTGACAAATTCAAAATTATCATTTTGTTTTATTTGTTGCTTTTGCTGCTATTCTAAAAAAAATATATAAACTGATGGCAGTCGGTGAGTTGGTGAAGAGATCTTCTGGACTAATATCATTTAAAATTCAATCCATAGCCAATTATTTCATATAGATAGAATCAAAGGGAATTTTTTAAAATAAAATTTCATAATCGCTTGCAATTCAAAACACAAGGTTTTGAGGGAATTCCTGGGTACGAATCTGAGGTCTGATAACAACGAAAGTCGGTTTGAGTTGGAGATGCATACACTTGATTTTTAATATAAAATAATGTAAATTTTATTGTTATAAAACGATTTATATGCTGCAAAATAAAAATTAAACCATATGATTTTTGTCAAGTAACTATGTATGTTTTGTTTGGTCCGAAATAGGAAATCAAATAATTCTCCAGTATGTATTTTTGGAAAAAAATATTTCAAAGACCAAAACTTTTCTTACTAAAGAATTTTCTTGTTTGGGGTAAATGCTCCTTTACTAAATAAAATGTATTTGAAAAAATTAAATGTTTTCATTGCAAAATAGAATTTATATATAATCTAAAAGTTTTATAAAAATTAAAAAAAAAAGATTTTCTAATAAGATTTTAGGTTCAGCGACCTTAACTTATTAAATATAAGAAAATAAGGTTTAGAAATACAACTTTTAAAGAATCAATTTCTCTAAAAATTCCTTCAAATATAAATTCGTGGCAAAACTTTTTATTTGTTGGCATTTTATCAGTCTGTTTTTAAGAGATATATATAATTTTCTGAACATTGTAATGTTATATTATTTAACTTTTTTTTTAAGTTATATAATTTTTTATTATTTATTTTGTTAGTTTATTTCTAAAAAGTTTTAACAACCATTAAAATAATTTAGACGCATGTTTTAAATTACATTTTTTTATATTTGAAGCATGATTTTTTCAAATTATTTGTTAAAAAAATTATATATAGGCATTTAGTTTCTAAAAATGATCATCAATTTTATGTTTTATTTATTTATTTATTGTTTGGTCATTTATTTTGTTTTAAATATTATATTAATATTTTTGTTAATTTTCAGTAAATAGTTATTTTAGTAAATTAGGCTCCGCCTGTATGGAAAATCGTTACAGATCGAAAATAAATAAACAGATATCAGGGGTGACATAAGATTATCAAAATAAAACTCATTTCTTAGGAATGATACGGGGATAAAACTTTTGATATCGATATTAATTTTAAGATAACAAATATTTAAAAAATGAAAATGTTAAGAAATAATTAAAAAAAAAAAGCATATGCTTAATGCCTGCACACAGCGTGCATACTGATTAAGGGATTATATGGCAGCGGTGAACTGAGTGTGACCGCTTCAGTGACACCAAATGGAAGCGAAAGCCATGGAGAGATTGCTGAGGCCAAACACTTTTTGTTTCACTCAGCCGGTCTATTGTCCATCTCCTTTTCATGCTCCTCAAGCTATGATTGATGTCCCTCACTTGAAGAGGTAGGCGTAATCCCGGACTAAAAATGGTGCTTACAGACTTTTTTATTAATATTTATTGATTAAATAATTGCTCCTACAGAGTGATCGACACGAGTAAATAGGTAAATCAAAAATATTTCACTTTGCTATGTACATGTAAATAAAATATTAATTTTTGTTTTATGATTATTTTTAAAATTAACAATTTGATCAAGTTAAAATAATTATAGTTTTTAAGCTTCTGTTATTAATGATTTTTGAAGAAAGCGTATTGCTTCTGTTTTAAAATTTATAATTTAGAGGATTAGAAGTCGATGGGTAAGGAAAGAATTGTAATCAAAATTTCGATGTGCAGTTTTCAACGACTCCATGCGTTTCAGAGCCCTTCGAATAAAAAAACCGCATTTCCTGTGGGTGTGTGTGTGTGTGTGTGTGTGTGAGTGTGCGTTCGTGTGTGCCACGATAACTTGAACAGATAAGCCGATTTTGTTACCTTTTTATTTATTTTGTAGGGTTTCGTTTCCTGATGCCTGTTTACTAAATGGAGTACTCTGTGCGGAAAAGTGGCAGCGCAATATCCGAAAAACGTCTTTTTCTATAGACTGTAGGGCAAAACAGAATTTGATGAACTTGTCTAAAGTCTTCTACTTAAAGCGCTCTGCGGTGCACTAAATCGTGCACCCAGTGCACAAAAAAAATCATCTGAATCGTACCAGTATTAGCATAGGATATAGGTTATTGAACTGAAAGAACGGTCATTAGCGCAGAGTAGGCCGTAGGTTGGAGGATTATATTAGATCTGGTCTTTCTCAAAAGTTTGTGTTCTCAAAGACTTATTATTATTTGTTTAACCTATAATATTTGTATAACCTATAACTATAATAGACATTTTTTTTTCTTCATTTTTTTTACGAAATTGTAACTTACTACCCGATTCCAGTCTGTTATTATTACTGAGTTAGTTGGAGCGAGAACATTGCGGAAGGATTTAACACGATGTTCAGTCACTTTCTTACCGCTAACGACCATGTGCCTCTAACTACTTCTTCCATCGTCACGGCGCTCGAAGACTGTAATCTGACAATGGATTTTCACTGAGTACTCCTTCAGTTCAACAGCAATCATTATAAATCGCTTCACTTGTTGTGATAATGTTACTGAGACACCAAGAAGTTTATATCAAAGTCCACTTTATTCACGAGGTTGACTTTTATTTCGCTGCTGGCCCATGTAATAAATTTAAACCTTCACACTATGGCTAGAATAGTTTGATAACTAATGTCAATCAACTAAACTCTTGGGCGTGCATTTAAATCACCGAAGGGAATGGCTTGTATTGAAGAGGGCTTATAGGTCATAAATTAATCCTCGTAAATTAAGAGGTATATAATAGAAGCCCGTTGTAAATAACTTGAGATAGAAAGTGGACAGTTAAATAGAAACTTGATTTCCTTAATAAAATCATTGTTTTAGGAAGAGAACCCCCCACATTCTCGAAACGGTATTTACTAAAACCGTTCCTGAAACTCATTCCAACTGTTTCATCGTTTATATATGGCTATCATATCGTAACCGTTAAGTAGGATATTGTTTTTTCTTTTCATATGGTATCTACGTAGAGAAAGTAGATATTGTTCTGTAAAAAAAAGTTACGTACTGATTTTTATGTATCAGGTTTGTTCGACATTTTTATATCTTTATAACCAAGAAGGAAACTATTTTACAAGCTATAATTGAGTTCAAACACTGGGTATTTAGGAAACGTTTTCATGAAAATGATCACATTAATTATAGACTCAGCAAATGACTTTTAAAATTAAGTAATACAACTTTTTTTTTAATTTTATTTATTTTTACCATTCGTGATTCTTGTAGAAAATATAAATTCAACTAAAAAACGCATTTTCTTTACTTTTCTGTGTAAGCGGTTCTAATTCGACGATAAACTCTATGAAGGTGGGTTATTTACTATCGATCTGCTTTTTCGGTTTATTATTTTCAATAATGAACATTTGTAACCGACCGAGAAAAAAAAAATTTAACCCCCCTGGAAATTTGAGGTTTCGCCTTTCAAGATATGTAAAATCCAAAAATTGGGTTAAAAAAAGTCCGTCATCCATACGCCATACGACGTTCGCCGTTCATAGTTTTTCCTCGGAGACTTCTTGGTCGATTTTTGTCAGATTTGTTACGAAAGTCACATGTGACCCCAGGATGATCCTTAAAGCACGACATTATCATCCGCTATTCTGTTTCAAAATGGTGGCCGATCATAAGTTTCAGACCTCCGTATCTCGGCCATTTATGAAGATGGAGATATAACATAAAGCGCTTTAGAATCATTATACCAAAGCCAAGTAAAATAAAAAATTAAATCCAAATAATTCACTATTTGAAAAAAAAAACCCATAAGATCACTCAAATGCAGGATATAGCAAATCTCACATAAAAAGACAAACCAAACAAGAGATATATACTGAAGTATGCTGAACTGGAGTGATGTTCTACCTCTTTCTAGTTTGTCTTTTTTAGGCTATTAATGTAAGATGTACTATTTTCAGATCTGGTGATTTCGGATATTCCGGAACGTTGACTAATCAGTTATCTACTGCTATTTTTAGGGCATGAAGGCTTTGGATTTAGATTTTCCAATAAGAATCTAATTAAAGTTTTTGTACCTTTTATCAGAGTTTTTGTTATCTCATTGTTGTTTTTATTGCTAAGTGAATGAGTTTTAATTGTTCTAAGTGAAAAGCCAGAGTGAGGTAAAGATTTATTCAGTGTCCGCAGAAACATAAAAGTTAATCCTTAATAATGGAATCGAAACTGTATTCTGTATACGCTTCTTGTTCGAGCCACCGCGACTTATTTGGATTTACATTTTCCCATAAGAATCTAATTATACTTTTTGTACATTTTACTAGAGTTTTTTTTTTATCTTATTGTTGTTTTTATAGCAATTTTAAATTGTTCTAAGTGGAAAGCCAGAGTGAGGTCAAGATTTATTGCGTGTTCACAGAAACATAAAAGTTTATCCTTACTAATCGAATCGAAACTGTATACGCTTATCGTTCGAACCACCGCGACAACCATGTACAACCAGTCTTATGGGAAAAACACGAGTGGTATTTTAATAATCACTCTATAAAAATATGAAAAGTGGGAGAAAGTAAGTATAATGACTAGATAAAAGCTATCTCCCCAAGTCCGCAGATAGTTCCGTCGTGTATAATAGCAGATCTTGGACTATCCGATTTCCAAGGCATTCTAATAGAGCGGCTTAGAAATCTGCAGAAGCCGTCTTTGTCCAACCTCTTCCACTTTCTATCCCTTGATCCGTCCTTGCTATCTTATAGACCATCTTGTGCACTTAGAACCCAGTCAGAATCCTACTTTCTATCGTATCTCGTCAAGTATTCCATACGTTTTCCGACAAGGCTAGCTTGATATATGCTTTTTGTTTTATCTTTATTATACATGCACACCTGTCGCTCAGATCTCAAGAAGCAAGAGAGACTTAAATATATCCGGCATGACAGCACCCATCTCTACCTACTACTAACTTGAAACCTATTTTTACCCAAAAAGATCCGTAAGCCAGCCAGCTCTTTTTCAATCTTAGAGTAAACTTCACACGTCCTCACGGATTGTCGTGAAATTATTTGTATTACCCTCGGGAAGGCAAAATAAAAAAAAAAAAACGGTTCCCTTGGGGCTTTTTCTTTTTTCAATCAATTGACCTACCTACAACTTAAATCGCTATTAAAATCGGACACTATTTTTATTTTCAGAACAAATATTTTTCATTGTATTGCTCAATTTTTGGATTAAAAATGGTATTTACAAAATTTCTTGAACAGTATCTGAAAAATTATAGCATCAAGATAATTTAATGTTATTTTTTAATAGTTCCAACCTAAAACATTGCAGCTAACACATTGGAAGTACCCATAAATACCGTAATATATATCTATATATATTATTGACAAATGTTAAGAAATTAACTCATTTTGTGTGAAAAGCTATATTTAATATATATATTATATATTGTATATTTTATTCTGTTATCAGCCGTGGATCGACACTGTGGGATCGGGAGAACCTCCCGGGGACGACCCAGCCTCTATAAAATGTTGGTACCCTTAATTGGGGGAAAAACCTGGCGGTTGAGCGTGATCTCGGCCAAATCACCTCCTTGCACAACCGTTGGCCTAGAGACAGTACGGTCCTTAACAAGTACTGAACCCAAGACCCTTCATGGGTTGTAGTGGTACAGTTTTTTTTTTTTTTTTTTTTTTTTTTTTCTCTCTCTCTCTCTTTCAGATATTACAAATCTAAGACTTGTTAATTTATATTAACCTATCCTTCAATTCAATGTAAAAACCCCCTTCTTCTTCTACTGCTTTCAAAGTTTAAAAACATCGAGGCCCCATACATCGAAATATCAATATTTTTCATTGATATATCGAACTTTTATTTCGATGAAATTGAAAACTCTCGATAAGATATGTTTATATATAGCTCGATATTTTTGTTCGATATTCACATCCCTAACCAGAAACCGTTAAAAAGATGACAGCCACTATAGATAGTAACACGAGCACACCACACCACAAGTTTTTTTTTGTTCTTTGTTTGTCGAACCCGCCGTTCTTTGTTAATATTTTTTATATATAGTTTTTTTTTATTTAAAAAAAATATCGGTTTTCGATACTCAAATTTTAATATCGATATCTCGATATTTCAGATAAAACTAAGGGACAAAAATATCGAAATTTTTTTCCCTCGATATATCGATATTTTTCCAACATCCCTACTCCTCCCATTAGACATCAGACATCAGATAGGCCAACCATTTTTTTTTCTAAAATGCCCAAAAACATTAAGCGACATTTGTATGGCTTTATATAATAATCGTATACAATTTCAATATAAGAAAAGCATTCATGAACGATAATAATGGTTGCAATAAGGAATAATTGCAACGGAAGTCGGGATGTCACATTAGGCGAAAAACGAACAAAACGCTTTTTCTAAAAGTCAAAGACATTTCGCGGCAGTCTTATATTTTTCTTTTTTTCCCTATTAGAAATATCTTTACTATCGAAAAATGCCGAGGGCTGAGCCGAAAATATTGGCACAATCTCTCGTTAGCACGAACTCGGTTAACGCGAAACGTCGGATAATATTAACTAATTTGTCGGCCCCGTTAAAAACAATGCATTTCCTGTTCTTTTTATGAAGATATCTCCGGTTAACACGAATCTCGAATAATTTTAGAATAGGGTAGTTCGGCTAACACGAACTTAATCTAGGTACGAATAATTGAGTAAGCAATTCGCTCTCAACTCCCCACCTGCGACGTGTATGGGTCTGAACCTTCCTTTTTTTTTACGTTCAGTTCAACGGACTCTTTACATTGGAACATACGCTTCCTTAACAAAAAATGAAAAAAAATCAGTTAAATTGTATTTTAAAATTGTAATAGCTGGAAACTTAAAAGTTTAAGTGATATTGAAGAAAGTTTCTAGCTCGAGTAACTATGACTTAAAAAAAAAAAAAGTTACCCAGAGATCTATTGATCGAAAAACCAAATTAGAAATGTTACAAAAGCTTGATAACGAAAAAAAAAAATAGCTGAAAAAATTAATATTTCAAAATCAACCTTTTGTGGTTTTGACGATAGCTTTGACACCGAAGATACTGGAACATAGGAAGAGATAGATATTTATATAGGAAGATAATATATATAGGAAGAAAAATGATATTTTATATGCACTCAACACTCTACAGAGATATTCAAAGATCACTGTATGACCTAAATTAGAATGTTGATTATCATTTCGAGA
This sequence comes from Rhaphigaster nebulosa, assembly GCA_948150685.1. NCBI lineage: Eukaryota > Metazoa > Arthropoda > Insecta > Hemiptera > Pentatomidae > Rhaphigaster > Rhaphigaster nebulosa. Next base: position 27,635,594 of record OX411312.1, on the reverse strand, counting down.
ATATAAGGAAAATATGCCTCTAACACCACTCTCTCAAGTACCGCTAGACAACTATAACTGATTTCGTGACTGAAAACTTAGTGCTTATTTTTCATTTTTTTATTTTTGTCATTGTAATGTATGATAATTTTTATTATTATTATTTTAAAATAAAACATTATACTGCACGTGTATTAATTGTGAAATCCATTGTTCAAAAAAATAAATACATGAAAACTAATATATATAAATATAGCGAAACTTTTAGTCAATCGGATAAAATGAATTTTTTTTTTCCAAAAAACAAAATTTCCTTTAACACGAATTTTTATAACACGAACTGGAGTATTCTGTCTCTCTCCGAGTTCGCGTTAGAGAGGGACCAATACAAAAACGGTTCTCAAATTAGAACTGAAAATTCCGGCCAGTCGACAATTGCTGCTAATTTAATCTAAGTACGTAATCAATCAATATAAATAAATCATTACCACTTCAACCGTTCAAGAGTTTTTGTCACTTTTCAGTAGTTGATAAGGAAGTATCTTTCTTGATCAACGATTTACTACGAGTTGATGTGGTCAGAATCCACATTCAACCGCTATGTTCGTCCGCCAACCCAATGAAGAGCCAGGTACCCATATTATAGAGGCTGGTTGTATCGCAGGAGAGTTTCCCCACGCCAGAGTTGACCGATTCACGGCTGATATTACAGAATAAATAGATTATCTGTTACAGCTGGAATCCGAGTTCGGAGTAAGGAGTCCAGAGCCTTACCCACTTAGCTGTCTCACTCACAATTTAATTTAAGTAAGCATTAAAAGTTTAAAAACCATAACAATTTACTTAAACTTTAGTTAAACTTTGCCAACCAGTATTCACGATTACTTTTCACTGAAAGACTTTAATAGCCATTTGATAGACTGCTACTGCCTCTTTGTATTCGCCACTCAAGCATTAACGAGTATTCACACTATGAGCGGTCTTTCTCGAATGTCAAGTAAGGAATCATTGATGCCTTGTCGTATTCAAACGCCACTTGAATATAAAGAGATTTAGCTAGCCCCTTCGTGTCTTTTTTATATTTATATTTATAATTGTGTCTTATAAAAAGCCAATTGTCAGAATCATATTTAGCGTGAAAAAAATCTTTAAATTTATTCGAAATAAATAGATTTTTATTTAATTAAACGGAAAGCATTTAGTTATTTATTTTTTTTTTTTTTACAAATTTTAAGGGTTTTTTAACGCAGAATTATGTTTCTCCATCTGGAATTTTAGAATTGAAAAATTTTAAGACGCTTTTGGTATCATATTTGGCTCTTATCTTCCGTTCTATAAATGTTAGAGAGCAAGAATCGGTATCATTTAACAGAGAAAATGTGCCATTGGGGATTGCAATAAGGATTTTTGGATTTGGACTTAGAATGGAAGCGCAGTAAACGAGTAAAGTTGACCAAACTTGTGTGTTTGGTTGTTGACGTCACCGCTCACAATATAATTTGCAACATATGACTGGATCTTTATTCACGAGATTGCTATTTTATAATTATACTAGTATACCCGAGCTAGAACTTTCGCATTAGATGTATCCTTCTTCCAACCCCTAATACATTCCAAGTATAAGCGATGTATGGGAAACCTGTTTATTAGTTTGTTTGTGTGTTTTTGTTTATAGGCTTAAAACCCTTAGGTCATCAACGCCTATGGTTTGTTTGATTTACTCCGATTTGGAATATATTTGGAACAAAAAAAATAATAATGAAAAAATAATAATAAAAAAATAATAAACAGGACTGAAATCCCACGGACATATGGTAAGAATGACACCGGAAAGACTAAACAAGGAAATATTCAAGAAAATCCGAGAATACAAAAGCTCAGGAGGATACACCAAGCAGATGTGGGAGGAAACGGAGAAGCTAGGAATAACGGACCGGGACTGTCTGGACGTAGGATATAGGAAAATACTGAAGGAAATCAAGGTTCTTGTAGGAAAGAAAAATTCGAAAAAGGGAGTCACGTGGACAGAAGAAAGAAAAAAAAACACGCAGAGTTAATGAGGGAAAAATGGAAGGAAAGAAAAAAACAAAAACAGAAGAAGAACCAAAAGTAATGATATTCGCGTGATCTCTAAGGCTGTTCCGTGAAAAAAATAAAATAATAGATGATAAAAACTAAATTAATAAATAAAGAGAAAAAAATGGAGAAAATTCTATAATGCTATAATTTAGACAAGAGACGATGTTTCTTCAAAAACTTAATGTTACCGTAAATCTTTAAATACTAATGTTACCGAAGTTTCATTGTCATTAAGAGAGCTCGATAAATTTGAGGATAGTCCTGTTCTATTTATTGTTGGAACATAGTGAGTTCCTTCCTCAAAAATATGCCTAACCGTAAGAACGGAGTTACAATATTGGCATCATGGAGCTACCAGTTTTCTGATGATATGAATGCGTGAGTCCAATGTGGCCTATGCTTAAGCGGGTCAGGGAGACTTCCTCCCTGCGACTGCTGCGGTAGGATGTAGACCATGGATTTACCACTTTTTTGATAACTTTTATTTTACTAGGGGAGGCTTGCGTCCCACATGGCTTGCCATCTCTCTGATATTTTCAGAGACCTACTGAGTTGAGAATGGTGGTGCATCGGCCAGGGAGTGTGAGTGCCTCTCGGGCTGCTTGATCTGCGAGCTCGTTGCATACAATGCCAATGTGACTGGGAATCCATTTTAAATATACGCACTTACCCTATTATTAGTATAAACAATATAATATTGCCAAGAAAGTTTATTTAAAAAACTCATTTAGCGAAGCTACCTAGTTTTAGAAGCTACCTAGTTTAAAATGACTAAATTGAAGTAGCAGTTTATACTTAATAATTAATTATCTTGTCCCACTGGAAAATATCCCTTCATTTTAACAGTTAAGCAATAAGTCTCAGCCATATCATTTTCTATGTATAGTATTCATATTTAGCAGTGCCCTTTAGGGTTAGGCATGGGTAAGAATATATAATTTTCCACTTATTAAAACGTTTTTGTAAAAAGACTAAAATTGCTTCAAATTGGCATGAAGTCGTCACGACGACGCGTATACAAGCTGACATAGTACCCATGCGGCCCTAAATCGTGCATTATCTCAACAACGGTAGCTTTTTGGGCTTTAAAATACTGGACCTTTGGAACGTATATGTTATTCATGCTCGCGTCGAAATATTTAAAGCCCGATGCATCCCATCTCGATCCGCCGACTGACCACTTTTGAAGCTTTGAAACCTCCCAGTTTTTCTATCACTTTTATTTAAGCCCTAGTAAGAATGTAACAATTGAAATCAGAATTCGTCACTTCTCCGTTAAATTCTCTTTCTTTTGATACCTAACTCATCAAAATCCAACGCCGAGAGCTGGAAAAGGGATCTATACTACCGTATTATATATATAGAGAAGTGATATTCTACTTTGCAATTCTTATTGCTATCACTCACGTAGTGCAACACCTCTAAAACCTTGCAGATATGTCGTAGACACAACCTCTGTCGGATGTTTTGTTTTTACTTTCTTGTACGAAGTAAAGGAAGTATTGTAATCGCGAACATTTTCCGTTTTCTGATTTTAACGGACCATCCCTCATTTGACTAGTTTCGTCGTGACCTCTGGACGTACGTTCGTACGTTCGTTAGTATATCGCATAACTCAAAAACGGTTAGCCGCAGAAAGTTAAAATATTGAATATGGGAGCTTTGTAACATTTAATCGTGAATCTCCCTTTTTCGTTACAACTTGATCATCGAAAGTAGTACTTTACTTGAAACACAAAATAGATTTTCATAAAAAATTATTTTATAATATAACGCAAAACTTTTCAAATTTGGTATTTATTATTTATATATTGATCAAAATAACCTACTAGATTTTGGTTCAAATTGGCTAACTGAAAGCGGTGCTTTACTTTCATCAAAAATTATATTAAAATATAACGTGAAACATCTCAAATTTGGTAAATAAGACTTTTATATCAATATAAATAATATAATAGATTTTGGTTCAAATTGGTGCGCCGAAAGGTGTAGTTTACTTGAAGGTCATAATAAACTTGCATCAAAAGTTATGTTAACATCTAATACAAAGATCATATGATATAGGTTGCAAACGCGATTTTTTTTCCACTCTAATTAAACAATTTTATTATTTGTTTTAAATGTTAAAATTGAGTGTGAAATACTTGTTTTCCTACCCATTTGTGAGCTGAAAAAATCTGCAGCAGGAAAATAAGATATAAATTAAGAGGGTTCTTCCGCTTAAAATGTCAAAACCGTCGATTTTCAATGCATTATCTAGTGACATTGGCAGTTCTAATGTTGTCACGGAACACGAAGAAATCTCTTGGAAACTTGTTACCTACTGAAAGAAAACGAGATGTAATACCGAAACGAGACCTACAAAAACAACACACTTGTGTGTGTGTGTGTGTCTGTTGTGTGTGTGTGTGTGTGTGTGTGTGTGTGTGTGTGTGTGTGTGTGTGTGTGTGTGTGTATCAATAGCGACGCCGAATGTCATTTTTGAGATACTGCTATCTTCGAAAAGTAGTAACCAAATTCAGGATCACTTTTAGAGTCACCGATTTATAGGTTAATAGGCGTGCAAAGAAGTCATGCGGTGTCCACATCAGATATTTTTAAATCGTTTCAAAGCATGTTCAATAACTGAATGTTATAATAAATGTTAAATATCAGATTTAGATACGACATACGGTATTTTTTAATAATTATTCAAAGCACATTTTCTTTCAATTTTAAGGGTTTTTTTTGGAAAAATCATGTCAAAACGTATTATTTTTGTAAAAGTAATTACAATAACAGAGACTGTAATTGGTATCTAACCTTAATTAAAATTAAAATTTAAACAGTCTATCTACACCCGAATAAGTAACCAACAGTAATTTTTAATTTTCGCTTCTCTTTTATAAATAACTTTTTCAAATAAACTTAACTTAAACTACTTTTTTAAGATCTCATTCAATCGTTTGTCAATATTATTTTTTTTTAATTAAAGAATTTTTTTTTTTAAACTACAAAAATGAGCTCTTGGAATTTCGTTTAATGAATCAGGAATATCGAAATCGATATGAATTTTTTATTAACCATTTTCCAATTTCAAGGTTATAGTTACATTATTTCCTGAAAGATCCTACTACCTTATCAGGTCTTCCCAGTCCTTACGGAGCCAAGAGATGTATCAACTTCGTTGAATTAAGTTAACTCCTTATTCGAGATAAAAAAATAAAATAAAATAAAAAATAAATAAACCAGCGTATTTCATAATTATAATGCAAGCATATCTTATAATAACTCCTTCCCCTTAACATTTTAAATCAATATGAAATATCATTTTAGGTTCACTTATTTAGGTACCATTTTATATTAATGACCTACAAATAAATATTCCAATAAAAAAAAGAAACACACATCTACTCACAGTTAAAGAAAAGCACTATTAATATAACCAAGAACTCGCGGAGCCACATATCTGCCGGTATAAAGACGGAACAAAAAACGGTCACCGGAACCCGAGGAAGAACATCCTGTGGCACAGAAGCCGAGCAAAGGACTGGCTGACCCCACCACTTCCTCCAGGACCAAGCCTCTGGAGAGGGAGTCCTTCCCGAAGAAGCCGCGGTCCAGCCAGTGAAAGTTTGGACTCAGCTGACCGCTCCTTGTAGGCAGAACTTTGAGTCACATCTCGATACCAGTGAAGATTATCCAGTGGTGTTGATTAAAACGGCCCAAGAAAAAACCCAGGGTCATGCTTCGAACGTGCTTAACAATTTATTAACCTCTGTGGTGATTAATTTTAATTTGATTTTTTTTTTTTAAATAAGAGTTATTAAAAGAAAAAAAAAGAAAAGAATTTTGAGATACACTAAAAACAATAATATAATTATATTTAAATCGATACCAACATTTTATGGAAATTAAATAAATTTAGATATCTTGGACAAGGAATCAACTAATATCGACAAAATTGATTCTCCTCTCGGCTTCAAGAAAAGTGGGAAGACATAAAAACCTAGCAGGATCTTTTAAGAAACGATATAAGACCCTTGGGCCATGGGATCGCTAGTAAACCATTGTTTTTACTAAAATTTCCACAAATAATTTTTATAACTTCTTTTATCTTCTTATTTTATTAAAGATTTTCCAACAAGTTCAGCATATTAGAAAACAATAGTTTTAACAAGTTTCTTATAAAAAACAAAACAAAAAAACTTTAAAATTGTGAATTAAATATTATTTAATAAAAAAAAAAAATAATAATAAAAAAGAAAAAAAATGTTTTAGGGCAATCATACAAACACCTGGTAGGTCAGAGGTCAGTGAAATAGCCGTTATTTTAATTCGAGAGATTTAAAAATGTGTAAATAAAGACCGATCTCGATTTATTTTTCTTCCTTTGCTCAAGATAATTAAATACAAGAAGCACTCGGCTAAAAGCTATGACCTTATAAAAAGTGCTCAAGAAACTCCGAAAGCCTCCGAATAACATAACGGAACTAGATTGGTACATTCCAACAATACATGAATTTAGGTGGTTGACTTTCTCCTGACATCCATAATTCTGAACTATATACAGTAATATGTACAACATGAAAATTAATAAATGTTTAAAATACAAACTAATAATTTGTTTTCGGTAAAAATGTATCTGTCATTTTAATCCTATCTTTCAAACGAGCAATTTCTGACTGCAAAATGAATCTCAAAATCCCGCGGAAGAATTTGGCTTAAACTTTTAGAACAAGAGTCCTAGGGCCTCAGAAATCTATTGAGGTAATCCTTTACCCAAGGAAAAATCTTATTTAGTGAGTTACTTGTCTGTTAAGGTATAACCAATTTAGAATTTAATTTTATATGTTAAAAATGAAAATTCGGATTTTAAGCCCTTTCAGACTATTTCAATGAGGATAAACCCTAGGTTAAATTGAATACCATTTAATTGTACATTGGTATAAAAAGTTTAATCAAAATTGTAAGAGCATTTTTCGAGAAAATTGTAAAAATGTATGAAGTCCGTGGTATAGAGTGGAACTTCCGGTTAATTTATTTTAGCGAAAATGTTGCATTTAAATAGATTTTTTTTTTTTTTTTAATGCCTTGGTATGCTGATTCCAAAACACATCACATTTCCCTTCTATCTTTATAAATGGCCGAGTTATGGGCTTACAAAATATCTAATCGGCCGCCATTTTGAAACAAACAGACGGATGGTAATGTCGAATTCCGAGGATCAATCTGGGGTGACCTGTGACATTGGTACCGAATCTGGAGAAAATCGGTCCAGTAATCTCAGAGAAAAGCCGCGGACGGCGTATGGCGGACGGACGGATTTTTTTTTATTCGATATTTGGATTATACGTATCTTGAAGCGTAAGATCTCATATTTTGAAGGGAGGTTACAAAAAAAAATTTCTTGGTCGATTACAAAGATATATCATTGAAAATAATAAACCAAAATCAGTATGTAAGAAATAAATAATTAGCAATTTACATATGTATGTTGCTCATTATGGCATATGTTTTATATAAAATTGGTGATACCATAACAGACAAGTACCTTTAGTCAAAAACCAAGCTGGACAGTGGGAAAAAACCTGGTGGTTAGTGAAGTTGACGTCCATGAATATTGAAACGGTGCATTCTCCTAGACGTTACGGCTCCTTGCAAATTACGTTCCGTCCCATGCATCTTTGCATGTCAACATAAGGAAAGCTCCTTGCATATGTGCGTGTAAAAACATACAGAAAGCAAATTAATTTACTGTCAGTAAATTGATTTTGGAAGGCACCTGACTACTACACAAAGTTTAAATATTCTTAGATGTCAACTTCTCTAACAATCAATCCTCCAATGTGTTTAAAATTAGATATGCAATTACATCCTAAGGGACGGATAAATTAGATTATTTCTTTTCTAATGTATAATAATTTAGAAAATAACAATAAATATCACCAAGTATCGCTGTATAGAAAAGATCAAATTCATAAATTCAATATTATTAATTATTCCTTAATAACTATATTTTTGTTGTTCTCAAGGAAAACTGAAGTTCTTTTAAAAATTAATCACATGTAAGGTTACTGTAACGGAAATATGAAATTAAATGAAAAATAATTTTTATTCTGGGAAACTTGTCTCTTATAATAATAACAATGTACAGTTCCAGTAACATTTATCCAGCTTATTGATAAAATAAAACAAAACATAACAGTATGTAAAATAAATGAAAATATTGAAACTATATATATCTGCCGAAGATTGATAATTGAGGAGGTGGAGAAATTATTGGTATTTAAATGAAGTTAGAGATGAGGTTAACGAAGATAGACGGGTAAAGACTTCCGAAATGATAGAGGATTTTTTAAAGGAAGTAGTCCTGTGAGAAGGATATACAAGTTTGAGGGCTGAGATCTGCTATTTAAAGAATGGACAGATGAACAAGAGGTGAGCAAATTGAGAATGTACGGAGACTATTTAGTTCCAAAAGATCGAAAAAGATCATAGGCGTACGCAGGGGGAGCAGAAGGGGAATGCGCCCCCACTAAAAGTTATTTAACCACATAAAAATACTTAAAATACAAGAGAAAAAAATAAATTTAAGGTTAAGAAAAAAAGGTGTGGTTTGAGACTATTTTTATTTCCATACACATACCTAATTTTCAATTTAATTAAGCCATTTACTTTGTATTAGTTGATATACATTAATCTATAAATGTGACATTAGTAACTTCTACGTCATTTTCAATCATGTGCCTATTTTATATATATTTTTCTATGATGTGATGAATACGAGACGAGACCACAACAACGATGAAAGACATTACCCTACTTTGTTAATAGATAACTGTCGCACATTCTGAAACCCTTTGGATATCTGAATACATAGGCTCAACACTCACCTGGGGTAGTGCTTTTTGTTCTAGCGTTCAGAGGGTATGACACTACTTTCCCTCCTTTTGGCCATGTTAAATTTAAATTGACAAATTTATTAAACGAAAATCCCCAACTTGAAATAACTTAGAACTCTACCTGCAACTTGACTCAAGTAAGAAGACTACAGCAAAAGTAGGGAGAGTTATTTTGTAGCTTTGTATGCGGGCGATTTCTTTACAGCCACATTGAATAGCTGCTACCAGCTCCTCGTTAAATCTGCAGCTAACTACAAAATTAATCTTGCACGCTCATCCGCAACAGAGGATGCAGCACACCCACCATGCTAACAGAACTTGTCAGCAAGTTCAAAAGTGGTTGGGAGTTGAAAAAAATCCTACAAATTCTAGATGGAAGCTCGATGGTCAGGGGCTTACCCTTATCTCTTTCATCCTGGATCCTTCTCTAGGATCTGATCTACACTGCGGATGATTTCCTGCAAGAGCAAAACGTTGGTAGAGGATTCTGATGATGAGGAAGACATCTCCTCCCCTGTTGTAGTGGTACAGGTTTTTTTTTTTTTTTTTTTTTTATTTACAGCTTTTATAAGTATTTCTTTTTTTAATAAACTAAAATTGTAGTTATTACTACAAACGCTCTCGTGAGTTGCTTTCATTGATTAATTCCAAATTACATTTTTCAAGGTTTTCGGTTAAACATTAATTTTGAGAAAAGCATTGAGCCTACAGGTGCCCGTTAAAGCTCAAATTAAAGAAAAGTTAATATTATTCAAATTCATGAGTATTTTCGATGATATTTGACAAATTTAGATGCCAAAAGAAAGATATTTCACATGGAAAAATATTCAATCTTTGCAGACCTGTATCTCAGGAACTACTTAACCTGCTGAGTTGGTTTTTCAGCTTTTGTAGAAACCAAGTCGATAAAAATGAACAGCCTTTTGGATATGAAACCGCATTTCAGATTAAAATTAACAACAAGAGAACCAAACTACGGTGATTTGCTGTCTTAACGTAAACAATTACATCCTTCTCATTGATCTAAATAAATCTTATTTATAATATAATATAATATAGGCATAGGCAGGAGGGAAACGGGAGGAGATCTTGCCCTTCTCCATAAAAATCAATAGAAAAATTATAAAATTGTGAGAAAGAGAGAAAAAATAAGAAAAGAAAATTGGAGACAAAAAGGTGTGGGGAGACTATTTTTAACTCAAAACTCGAACTTAATTTTTAAAATTGATGAATCTAACGGTTTTCAGTTGATCGATGTTAGTAGAGTTTTAGGATCTTGCGATGCCTTTTGAAAACTTCCAATTATAATCGAAACCTTAGCTTTAACTTCTTCTTCTTCTTCTTTGTCTTCCTCTTATGCCATTAGCTAGCGTCGAGGAGCCTCAATCCAGCGTAACCTCTCCTCTCGGTCCCTGCTTAGCCGCTTCATCTCATTGAGCGATTTGCCTCTTTTGCTTCCAATTCTTTGGATATATTCTTGGTACATAATTCTGGGGCGTCCGCGTGGTCTCTTTCCTGTGGGTCGAGCCTCTAATACCTTTATAGGATTTGTGTCCTCGTTCATCCGACAGACATGACCAAACCACTGTAGTTGCCGTCTTTCTAGAGTGGTTTTAAGCTCTGTAACGTCTAGTTGCTCTCATCTAATGCTTTCATTCCTAATGCGATCCCTTCTAGTTCTCCCAACAGATCTGCGAAGAAACCTCATTTCCGCTGCCGTTATGCGACTAGAGTGTCTGTCCAGTGTTGTCCAGCTTTCTCCGCCATAGGTGAGTGTAGGTAGGTAAACAGACTTATATACATGCATTTTGGTCTTCTTATCTACTTCTCGGTGGCCGATAATGCTATTAGTAATCTGGTAATACACTTGATTCACCTTACTTATTCTGTTTGATATTTCGGCGTCTATCTTACCCGAGCTACTAATTACGGTCCCTAAGTAGGTATATTCCTTCACTACCTCAAGTGTCTCGCCATTGCAGATGAGTTGGACATCTTCCTGTTCTTCCCTCGCCATAACCAGCACTTTACTCTTGTAGGTGTTAATTTGCATCCCTTTCCTGAGCAACTCTTCTTCCCATTCTACCAGAGCTTGTTGTAGTTTGGTCTTGGTGTCGGCTATTAGGACTATGTCATCCGCGTATAAAAGGCTTTGAACGAGGACAGTTCTCATATTCCATTTCCCGATTGTTGTCCATGCAGTTCGGCGCTTGCAGATTTTGTGGATTTTGTCCATTACGTTTATAAATAGAAGGGGACTTAAGCTATCTCCCTGTCTAACTCCTCTCGCAATTGGAAAAGGTTCCGATTCCATACCATTTATTCTTACCACTGCCATGGCACCTTGGTAGGCTGACTGTATGGCTGCCAGCAAGTCTCCAGGTACACTCTTGGCTATTTGTGCATTCCAAATTTCTTTTCTTGGGACCACATCAAACGCTGCCTTCAGATCAAGAAATGCAAGATAAAGATTCTTATCTCTGTCCCAAGCTTTTTGAGCAATATTTCTGAGAACAAAGATATGATCCTGCGTCTGTCGGCCTGGACGAAAACCAGCCTGTTCCGCTTCTAATTGCCCTTCTATAATCCGCCGGAGTCTCTTTTCTAGAATAGAAGTGTAAAGTTTATAGACTACGGAAAGCAACTAAGCTTCAACTAAAACAGATAATTTGCATTATTAAGAAATCAACCATTTTAACGAATAGGAATGATGTATCACCGATTACGATAATGAAAAATATAGTGAGCTAAATTCTGCACCAGAAATCCTCAAAATACACAAATTTTCATCCGATTTTTAAAAAATTTCTTGAAACGCCACATTATAATTAAATATTCCGCTCTAGAAATCTTCAGTACTCACCAATCTCCTTCCGATTTTCATTAATTTTCTTGGAAAGATCGAAATTATAAACAGCAGAATTCAGCTCCAAAAAGCTAAAATTATCGTCCGATTTTAAACATTTTTCTTGAAAGCGGTTAAATTATACTGAGTGGAATTCAGCTCAAAAAAAAAAAAACACAACACACTCAAATTTGAGTCGGATTCTCAAAAATTATCTTGAATAAAGGCGGAATTACGTAAATTACCTATATTTCAGTTATATCAGCTATATTTTTCTAGGACCGCCTTCCCCAAATAAATTCCTGCCTTCGACCTTGGAAACATTGCCGTCGTATAGCCACCTCAACTCGATATACCAACTGGAGACGTAGGACCTAACGCCTGTTGAATCTGAAGAAACAATTCGTAAGTCTCTTCTGTCTCACCTCATGCACACCGGCCAGTCCACCGTACAAAGTGAGGGAAAATGAGGAAGGGTACAAGGAACTGAGGGTTTTTTGAAATATATTTATTTCTTATACTTATATATAATTAATTAACGATAAATTTCAAGACCATTGCCTCAGAGAGATCCATTAATATCCATTAATTTAGTAGTTTTTTTAACTATTTCATTACTCAGTTGACACCCGCATGATGGTATAGAAGGATCAATCTAATTAGGGATTGATAAATTATTTACCACTTCTATAATTTTGTTTTTATTGAAAACTAGTTTCGAATGTTATAAATTCATCTTCTGTTCTAAAAATACACAAAAATTCAAAAATAAGCAATTCAAAATACAGTTTGGTACCATTAAACATATTAAATTAATTTATTCCATATTGCGGCCTTATATCCACCAAAGTCGAAATGAATTGAAAAAACTAGGATTAAACCCTACATTTAAAATAGAAAAAATCCTATCCTCATATTTCCTTTCTCCGAAAGACAAAATAAAACCTTTTCAAAAAAGCGCAGTATTCGAACTAAATTGTATAGGTAATGATTGTGCAGCCAAAAACACGGGAAAAACTGGATGATCACTAAATCAGAGATTAAAGGAACATATACGTGCATATAATAATAAAACAGAGAATTCCAACTTTGCAAATAATTTAAATGAAAAAAACATGTATTCATCAAAAACTCAGGAGTTAAATTAATACATCACATTGAAAACAGCCTCAAATTAAATATATATAAATCACTTGAAATAATAAAATCCTTTAAATCCAATCCAAATTTTTGCTTAAATTACCAACTAAATATCTCCAATAGTCCAATCTTAGATTTATTCCCATCTATAACAGAAAAAAACAATTACTCACCGGAATTACTGGAAAAATCCCGACCCTTAAACTGTTAACCTATAAACACCCCACCTTTCTTCCATTGCTGTTGCGAGAACAAACCAATACAAACTTTTCTGTTTGATATAATCTATTTAAACCTTGGTGAGTAACAACATGTTTGATTTCTTATCTTAATTCAATCCATAATTCATAAACGTTTTATAATACTAATTTATATTACATTTAATTTAATATGTATAATAATACCAAACTGTGTTTTGAATTGCTTATTTTTGAATTTTATGAAATTGTGTGTTTTAGAACTGAAGATGAATGTATAACATTCGAAACTAGTTTTCAATAAAAACAATATCATAGAAGTGGCAAATAATTTATCAATCCCTAATTAATTCAGTACTATTTTCTATTTTTTGTGAGTAGTCCGTTCAACCATATCGTCGGTTTGGTGGTAAAATAGATGAACTGCAATTTTGCGATAATGAAATGTTGCTATTTGCCTCTCCCTGAACTAAATTTACGCTTCAGTATTGATGAAATTGTGAAATTAATTAAAAATTATTGATAATTTAAAAGTATTGCGTGCAATACTTGGCCCAAGAAAGGATGACAATAACTTCTTATGATTGTAGAGTGCTGTCCTACAATTATCGATGGGCAACGATTGATACTATCGGCATCGAACCTACGGGTTCGCTAAGCCTTTTATTGTCACTATTATTCATGAAATTTAAAAAATAATAATAAAATTAAATTTAAATCATTTTTTTTATTTAGAAGTTTCGTTCGAATATTTAAGCCCATCTTCTCCTCTGCCAAATGGACTACTGTCCGACGTTTGGAGGAAATAAAGACCACAAGAGCTGCAAATGAAAATTCAATAGTGATTAAAAAAAGGATATAATAAATATTTGTTTATTAAAAATTATTACTATAAATCATCAAAAATAAATCGGCCCGTGAACAGAGGGGCATGGTTTTTGACTGATCGTATTCATACAATAGGGTGTAGACCACACTATGCTCCGATCGCGTAATATATCCACTAGTTTGGTACTCATTTTTTATTTTAAAAATTTGTTAACTAATTGTGTTCTCGGATCAAATTATAAAACGCTGCACAGTATTACACTATGGTTTATTATTTTCCAATGGTTATATAGAAACAAAAAAAAATTGAAAAATTATTAAGATTGAATTTATTTTTTTTAATTTTTTTTTTTTTTAATTTATTTTTTTTTACTTTGGTATGTTTCTAAAGCACTTTTTTTCTTATCTAATAACAAATGGCCGAGACATGGGCACATGAAACCTCTAATTGGCTACCATTTTGAAAAGAAACAGCGGATGGTAATGCCGAGTATCGAGGATCATCTTGGAGTGGCCTTTGACTCAGGTGCCAAATCTAAAAAAAAACAAGGAAGTAACAAAAAAACGGCGCAGTAGTCTCAGAGAGAAGCCGCAGACGGCGGACGGGCTGATTTTGTTTTTAATCGATTTTTTAGACTCAACGTAGCTTGAAACGTATAAACGTAAACATTTGGAGGTGGAGTTAATTTTTATTTTTTTCCTTGGTCGATAAAAAAGTTCATTTTGAAAATAACAAACCAAAATAATTCATAAATAGGAGATATTCTTATATACATTGGATTATTTATACTCACTCGGTAGGAGTGCAATAGCCCATCGGTATAACATCTCGGGTATTGCCCTTCTTGAAGTCTTCCCAAGAATCAGCAGCAGCAGCAAGGAAAGCATCTTCTTGCACTAAGCTCTCGCAGTAGTATCTCCAGCACCTGTAATGGCTACAAAGGCCTAAAAAGATAAAAATTCGCTACAGGACGACTTGGCCTATCAAGATTAAATTCAATTAAGCATGCATATTCCTTTTAGGTCAACTGATCATTAGTGAAAACAAATATAATTCTGTGAGGAGCGAAAAACGTGAGAGCTTAGTTCTCGATACCTGAACTAACAGAAGAGATAGACAAAAATCCTGACGAAGATTTATTTAAAAGTCAGAAGCTAGATCCGTGCCCTAGGAACCTCTATCTCTATGCAATTGAGGCTTGTCAGTATAAATTGTGACGCTTGAGGTTTGATTTGTATGTTAAATAACGGGGATAACGTTTTTCTTCCTCAAGTTTCCGCATGGGCACTAAAAAGTCGTTCCTTAATTTGTTTATCTATAAATAATTACCACCACTCAGTGAAAATGTGTTAGGAAGTGTCGGAATGGGAATCACACTTCACTGAAAAGATCTAGAGTTATGAGGGCTGAGTTCGCACTAAATTTTACAAAGTTCGACTTTACAGGACTACAAAATTTCTATAGTTGAAGCTAGATTTTTTTTTTAAATGTTCCTTAGATGATCATGTTTAAATATTACATTCAAGCCTACCTTTCAACCACGTCCAATTAGATGATATTGATAATTTAATTAGTACGCATTTCTCCCTGCCTCAAGGGGTAAGTGCGTACAAGGCATCTGGAAGAATCATTATTGAGGCAGGAGCGGTTTTTGGTGCTAGTGCAAAATAGTTCGGTTTCCGGAGGATCATTATACTGGTATAACCATCGAAAAATTTAAAGCTTGTCTGGGATCACATTTTACAATCTTCATTGAATTATGAAAGTGGGATGAGAAATATAATTGAATAAATATATTGAAAAAAATAATTTTTGTTTTAATTCGCTAGCCCGTAGTTGCCTCGATAAAAAATGATAGTCAGGATGAATGTACAACAGCGAAATGCACCTTACTGGATGACTGAGGACAACCGCTTAAAAAAATAGAAAACTAGAAAAGACAAATGTAAATCACAAAGTATTTTGAAGAACAGTTTCTGTAGGTTTCGCTTATAGCAAAAATAAAATAAAAAGCCTGCTGGTAGATAAACAACGCTACAGCTGTACAGCTAAAAGTTGAAAGACCAAACTTTATCAACAGTTTGGAACTAATATTTTTACAGCTCGTTATACCTCACCTCAGCGAACTCTCATGGCTGATTTCTGATACATCAGCGTTTAGCCTTTATTTTCTGTAAACGGCATTTCTTAGCAGTTGAGGGTTTAGATTGAACGTGACAATTACGCCATCCTACCCAGATCATCCCTACCGAAAATTGCAATGACCTTGGGACAAAGCTCACTCAAAAAAGTGATAAGATCGATTTCTTAGTCCAAATGACTCGATCAACTGATCTACCACCCTTCTTCCGCTAATCACTTACTCAGTAAAAAGAGTTCTTTAAATCAGTTCATGATCAGATCGTCCATCTCTTTTTCCCTATTTTAATAATTCCCTATAACCTAGAATAAGTTTGGATTACTATAAAAAATAAATTAAAAAGTACGTTTTGGATTAAACAGCTTCAGTTTATAGCTCCTTTTACAACCTGGTTGAAGACCTCTGCCTCCGTTCGGGTAGAAGTCCACATGGCCGAGTTTTCCTTCTAATCCAAACCTGAAATAAAAATTATTAAATTAATAATAAGCATTATTTTCATATCAAAATATCTTCAAATCTCATTCACCTATTCATGTCTGTGTGTATTATATCAACAAACTTCGCATCTTTTTTTGATATTACTCTGTCTTTAATAATATTCCATTTAAACACTGGTCCTGCTGGATCAAGGCCTATAAAAATTCAGAGTTTGCTTACAGCCATATTTTGACTTCCGATAAAAGAAAAGTCCCTAAGTTACAAACTAGTTAATGCATACTATTTTTAAAACAATTTCTGTTATGAGTTACAAACTAGTTAATACATACTCTTTTCAAAATCTGATGATGTTGATTTTATAATGAAAGGCTATGTATATGTAACATTTTAAGTGTATACAATTCAAATACAAAATTAAATAGAAAAATCTTTCGCAGAAAGAGGGACAGGAGGGGACCTTGCCCTCCCTTAAAAATCCAAAGAAAAATTATTAAATTGTGGGAGAAAAAAAAGGTGGTGATACTATTTTTACTTAAAAAAACGAACTTAATTTTTAAAATTGATTAATCTAATGGTTTTCAGTTTTCATGAAAGCATCAATTGACTTCGAGTTATAATGGAAGCCCCAATTATAACAAACTAATTACAGCGTTAAGAAAACAACAAGTACAGGATTATTATAGGTTAAATGAAATTTGTATTCCGGCAGATTCGATATGCTCAGGAAACCAGACAGCTGTCACATGAATTTCTTCATCATTAGCGAGCATGTGATCATATCACGATAATGCAAATGTAGCACGATCTCTTGAAATTAAAACCAGCTGAATTCTGTACTAGATCGCACCAAAACTCTTTAATTCACCTCAGATTCCAAAAGTTTTCTACCTTATATATTAACGGCGTGAATATATTAATGAAATTTTTGGTTTTTGTCAGATTTGAAATGGAGAAATTAAATAATCATCTACCTAAAATTCTAAGTAGGTACCAAAATAAGCATCATCAAGAAACCAATTAAATTCTATCCTAATAAACGCAACAATCATAATCCACAAAGTTTATCAAACGGTAATCGATTGTTCATAGTGATATGTCAGTTGAAAAGCTTGTTATTAAAGAACATGTCACTATCAAATCTATGTCACAGCTCCGATATAGATGGCTGAGTGTATTAAAAAATTAATAAACGATTACTTCCTTATTTGCTAGATTTCAGAGTAAATAGAGCTGGAAAAAGAGATATGACGATTTTTACCTCCACGTTTGGGACTTGTAATGCAAAGTGAATATAATTTATATTACTATTGTCAGCAAAGTTTTTTGTTTTTTTGGAATTGCAAAATTCACTGCGTATCGTATAATAGGGATGAACGAAACCTCTAATTCTTAGGAATCAGATCGGAATGACTCACAGCAAAGAGCTAGGCTATTTTTCATGACACACTAAAAATATCTCTTCAGTTAAGAACTTATGATCGGATTGTGGAGGTTACGATTCGCTGAGGTCTATTATATCTTTGGGATTGGAGGAGATGATGAATTGATGAATACACTAAAAGGAACTAGCTGCGTTAAGGACGGTGTGTGTGTGGGGGGAGAGAGGGAGAGAGGGCGAGAGGAAGAGAGAGAGGGAGAGAGGGAGATGGAGGGAGAGAGAGAGGGTGGGAGGGAAATTGTTGAGATTGTTGTTAATTTTCAATACGGTTTACCTCCCTATATTGTGCAGAAAGCTGGGTATTAACTGATCGACTCCGAAGTATCCAATTTACAGAGTTATGTCGGAATTTGTTGATATTTATTAAAGGCGTTGGAACAATTTTGATTTGTAAATATTCAAGGTTTGTGGCGTAGGGAGTTGGCGGCCCCATCGCCCGGTCATTGAACCGCAGATAGCCACTGGTCCTCCAGGTTGGGGGAACAGTACACTGACACTCACACATTTACACTAATAACAGCACACTCCACTCACCCCAACATTACAGACCAAAATCAATAACAGTACTTACCCTAGGATCACCTTCCCTAGGTAGCCGTCCCGGATGGGGGAGTGCGTCAGGATGTTCTAAGGAGGCAGCCCCTCCACCTGATTAGGAGGCAACTAGCTGATAACCAGCTCCTCTTAAACCATCTTATCAGGAAACCTCAAATAACATCTAGAAGCCGGACTGTCTACAAGGAAACAGCATAGCACCCGTCATTTGGACTTCACCTTTGGATCGTGGAACATTTTAACTTTATATAGACCCGGAGCAACTGAACTGCTCCTAGATGAAATAGACCGCTACGGAATTGACATTACTGCACTCCAAGAAATCCGATGGACTGGACATGTATCTATCGAAAAGAAAAGTCACACTTTATATTACAGTTGTGACAATAGATCACACTACTTTGGAACTGGGTTTGTTGTAGGGAAGAAACTCCGACAACTCGTCATTGATTTCAAACCTGTAAACCCCCGAATGAGCTCTATAAGGGTAAAAGGGAAATTCTTTAATTATACATTGTTCAGCTGCCATGCTCCAACTGAAACATCAGATTAGCAAACCAAGGAAGAATACTATGACCTGCTAAAAAGAACTATTATGGCGTGTCCTCGTTCAGACGTAATAATAATCGCAGGCGATTTCAATGCGAAGATTGATACGGAAGCAATCTACTACCCGACTATTGGTAAACATAGTCTGCATGATGTCTGCAACGACAATGGATAGACTGATTAATTTTTGTGCATCACACAACCTCGTAGTTGGCAGCAGTCTATTTCCACACAAAATAATTCATCTTGGTACCTGGACTTCCCCTGATGGAAATACAGTCAACCAGATTGACCACTTTCTAATAAATGATAGACATAGATCGAACCTTCTGGATGTCAGAACTTTTCGCGGAGCTAATGTGGACTCGGACCACCTTCTAACTCTGGCTAAAGTTAGAGCCAGGATCTCAATTGTGAAAACAAGGCGAGGGCAAAGATGTAAGAAGTTCAACTTACAAAAACTTAAAGAACCCGAAGTTTCCCAAGCATACGTAAATAAAATTAATGAAAAGTTCTTTAACGCGCCATCTACAGAAGATGAGGGTGTCGATGAAATGTGGTCAAACATTGAAAATATTATCCGTGATTCAGCAAAAGAAGTAATTGGCCCCAGCCAAGTACAGAATAGGTCGCAATGGTTTGACGAGGAATGTAGCCAGGCTACTATACAAAAGAACAAAGCCTATACACTCATACTTAAGAAGAAACGTACCCGAACATCAGTTGATATTTATCGCCAGCGTCGAAGAGAAGAACAGTATATCTATCGACGCAAAAAAAGAAACTGGGAAAACAGAGAGTTAGAAGAAATAGAAAGATTGAGGAGC
This sequence comes from Rhaphigaster nebulosa, assembly GCA_948150685.1. Lineage (NCBI taxonomy): Eukaryota > Metazoa > Arthropoda > Insecta > Hemiptera > Pentatomidae > Rhaphigaster > Rhaphigaster nebulosa. Next base: position 27,615,693 of record OX411312.1, on the reverse strand, counting down.
ATCAATGAATGCCGAAAATTTTATAAAAAAGTGAACAACGGTCGAAAGCCGTTCAAGACTCGAATCTCAGCTTGTAAGGACTCAGATGTATCTCTGTTAAATGAAAAAAAAAACCAAGTGCTACGAAGATGGAACAAGTACTTCAATCTTTTGCTTAATGGAAATAGGGTACAGGAAGCTCATCGGGATGATTTGGAGCTTAGTCGAACTCCTGAAAATTACATCGAGCCCCCAGAGGAAGAGGAACTGTGTGAAGCCATTGATAGGCTTAAAAACAACAAAGCACCAGGCTTTGACAGACTTTCTACCGAGCTTTTCAAGAAAGGGGGAGATCAGCTTTTCCAAGCTTTACAAAATCTTCTTGTTGCGATTTGGACAGAAGAAATCATTCCGAAAGCATGGAGTAAGACAGTTTTATGTCCTATTCACAAGAAAGGAGATCTTCTTGAATGTAATAATTATCGAAGCATATCTCTACTTCCATGCGCCTACAAGATTTTTTCAAACATACTCTATCAACGATTACTACCGCATGTTGAGAGAGTTCTGGGGAAATAGCAGTACGGCTTTCGTAAATGTAAATCTACAACAGACCAGATTTTCGCCCTACGAACCATCCTTGAGCGAGGAAGGAAATACCAGTTACAGACGCACCATCTATTCCTTGATTTTAGATCTGCTTATGACAGCATTCAACGTGAGGCTCTCATAATGGCGTTCGACAGGGAGATTCCCTGGCTTGTCTGCTCTTCAGTATTGGTCTGGAAAAAGAAGTCAGAGAATCTAACGTTCAGACCAGTGGAACCATCTTTAACCATATGGTACAGATCGTGGGATATGTTGGTGATATCGACATTATTGGAAGATCAAAAGCTGTGTGAAAGAAGCCTTTCTTGCACTTGATGATGCTGCTAGGAAGCTGGGACTTGTCAATACTAGCAAAACCAAATATATGACTGCTGGTAAACAAAGAGGTATCAACGAAAGTTTTCTCCAAATTGGTAATTACTCTTTCGAACAAGTTGATGAGTTTGTATACCTCGGATCCCAGGTCAATTCCATCAATGGCGTCTCGGCAGAAATAAAGAGACGAATAGCATCGGCCAATAGATGCTATTTTGGACTGCGTTGGCACTTAGGAAGTAGCTAGAGAGGGAGAGGGAGAGGGAGAGGGAGAGGGAGAGGGAGAGGGAGAGAGAGAGAGAGAGAGGAGAGAGAGAGAGAGAGAGAGAGAGAGAGAGAGAGAGAGAGAGAGAGAGAGAGAGAGAGAGAGAGAGAGAGAGAGAGAGAAGAGAGAGAGAGAGAGAGAGAGAGAGAGAGAGAGAGAGAGAGAGAGAGAGAGAGAAAGAGTGAGGGGGGGTGGAATTGAGTGCTAAAAATGTACTTTTGTTTATAATATAACAATATAAGGCTACTATTTATTTTACCTGTAAGTCTTCTTACCGAGCCCAGCTTCTTCGAGACACACGCGCCAAGGTGTACTCCCGTACTGTTGCCCACGATGTGAAGATCGTCCGTTCTGATTAGCTCCAATTCTTCCATAGATTTTAGCGCTTTTGCGGCCCTTTCTGCCATCATTTCGATGCAAGCGTACGAGCGAAGATACAGTCTCTTTCCCATGGTGGACCAGTCCAAGAGGAACACGTTGTGATCACCTCGTTCCAAGTATCCTAAGACAAGAATACTTTATTTGGTGGTACGAACCTGCATTATATTTAGTTATATATACAACTTCGTACAGAGAATATCCGCTTCATTTTAACATCGCTGAGAAGCTTCAATCCCAAACAGCCAGTCTTAATGGTTCTTATTACTGCTTAGTTTCTTCTACGTTTCTTTTTTACTTCCTTGTACGAAGTAAAGGAAGTATTGTATTCCCGAAAATTTTCTGTTTTCAGATTTTAATGGAAATATCCATTTTGACTAGTTTCGTCGTGGCGTCTGTACGTACGTACGTTCGTTCGTATTTCGCATCACTCAAAAACCGTTGGTCGTAAAAAAGTTGAAATTATGTATTCAAGATTGTAAATTCTAGTTGTGAACCTTCCTTTTTGGTCACTGCTTGACCACCGGAAGTGGTACTTTACTTGAAGGTCATAATTGATTTTTATCAAAAATTATATTAAATTACTATGCAAAACTTCTCAAATTTAGTATTTATAACTTATATATTGATTTAAATAACATACTAGATTTTGGTTTAAATTGAAAAACCGGAAGCGGTACTTTACTTGAAGGTCATATTAGACTTTCATCAAAAATTATATTAAAATATAATGTAAAACATCTCAAATAGGACTTTTATATCAATATGAATGTATTTAATATATTTTGGTTAAAATTGGTGAGCCGAAAAGGGTACTTTACTTGAAGGTCATAATAAGATTATATCCAAAATTATATTTAAATTAAATACATAAATCATATGTTTCGGTAATTGTAATTGTAAACATTTTTATTACTTCTTTTAAGTGTTAAAATTGAGTGTAAAATACTGGTTTTCCTCCCCATTTGTGTGTGTGTGTGTGTGTGTGTCAATAAATGGGTATCGCGACGCCGAGTATCGTTTTTGAGATACTGCAATCTTCGAAAACTAGTAAGCAAATTCAGGATCACTTTTTGAACCACCGATTTATAGTTTAATAGGCGTACAAGGAAGTCGTGTGTTGTCCACATCAGATTTTTTTTTGTGGTGTCTAATGAAGTCATATCCAACTTTATTGTGACTTACCTAACCATAAGACTTCTTACTATCAGCACTATACCCTAATTCTTTGCGAATCCTTGGATAACATTACATTATCCCCATTATTACCATGTCATCATTAGAAGCATATACTTGATTAAGGGTTATACCCCTGAAGTATATATTTACTTTTTATCCCCTTTCTTTGTCATGGTTCTCAACAATTCAGCACTGTACCTTAATACCGGCCTGATGATGATCTTCCACAATAGCTAAGAGAATTGGTGATGCGCTTCCTTGGCCCGAAATAGGCTTTGTTTGTCAATATTCAAATTATGTTTATAAAGGCAAGGAATATTTTTTTTTAAATATACGGAAAATGTAGAAAAAGATACCATATTAACGTGCAATACGTTTAGTAGAACAAAAATGACATAATTCTTGCGAAATATTATCAGAAAGTATTCTTACGACAAAGTCTAACATTTTCATTTCCAACCTCAAGGTGATCTGGGATCAGACGAAAGGTGGCTCAAATGTTCTATATCGATCAACTAAAGTACTACTGAAGTAAAACCTCTCCCTGGTGATGTGGGGGGGAGGGGAAGATTCTTCAGTAGTCTGTCTACCATCGAATGACTCGGCCGATTGCGAAGAAACTTGCCATGCCTAAACATTTCTTTCATGCTAATCCTAATAAATCAGGGAAAAGGAGCAGTTAGAGGAGCTAGTGTAATATTTTGAAACCTAGACAAGACTCGTTTTAAATTAGTAAAAATGGGTAAAATATTATTTAGTGCTCTACTAACCATTCAGAAATGTTCTCACTGCTAATGAGTTCACAGACTCTAAAAATCCGTGAATATAACACACATTTTTCAGGTCTTTCTTTAAAATATTTCCAAGTAATCGGAAGCTATCCTCATCGGTGAGAGCTACATCCTTAGTTTTGAATGTCCAGTCACACTTAGATCTAAAATAAACATAAATAAAATATTTACCAAAATATAGCACCATTCAATTCCTGCTAGATGTAGATAATATATAATTGGATTATATATATATATATATATATATATATATATATATATATATATATATATATATATATATAATTTTATAAGAATCCTTCTATAGCTGGGTTTCCAGAATTTATGTAGCTGCATACCACTTCCACTTTTCAGATAACTGGGCGTACCTGATCTTATGATATTATGAAAATTCATCTTCATAAAAAAAAAATAATACAAACGTAGTGAAATTTATTGAATTGCCTAATAAGCAAACAACTGGCTGGATTCATCTCGGACCACGTTGCAGGTGAATAATTCATTGAAATCTGAGAGACTTTTGGAAACTAATAATCTACGTAGTTAACTAACAACAGCAACAGTAAGATTAACAACACCAATAATTGTACAGTTATTATTAAAGTGTATTCATCAAAAATAAGAAATTTTGACATTATTTTTTAGTTTAAAGCATGTTGTTTATTTACATTCAGCGGATCAATGCGAAGAGCTCAACTTGATCCTTAAGTCCTCTTCAATACTGAGTGCTTTCGCTTTTGCTACGTAAACCTTTGCTACCTGGTTCATTTCCATTAGTTGTAGATCATGGTTATTCATCTTATAATTGGTGCATTCAATAATAATAATTAACAAATTGTTATATATTATTGAGCTTGTTAAAAATATGATTTTATTCATGGCGCTTGTTTACTTTTTCGCGTACCAACAGGAATGTCCTTGTGTTCCACGGTCTGGGAACCCCTGTTCTATAGTATTAAATAAAATTATCAAATTTTTAGCCCTGTTGCTAGGTTAGGAGGTAATGGTTAGTTCTAGACTAGCCTGATATTTAATTATATCTATATTATACTATATCTATTATAGTACGAAGTACAGTATCAGCGAAGAGTAGTTTCTAAAATAAGCCGTGATTATTAGCAATCAGAGTAACTCTGGAAAAGAGATAACGAGGATGGACTAAATATGTGCAAGGGTTGAAAACCAAAATTCTTGGAGACAAGACCCCAGCTGTGTTTCATACCCAGGTCGGGTGAAGCTAGAGAAAAGACTATGTAGGAGATGAAGACCCTTGTTTTAGGAGAGGAGCCAGAGAAAAATGAAGTTCTTGTAAACTCAGCCACTCGTTGCTGAAAAGAACGAGGAGAAAGTAAAAGATCTTTGTTTCTGTTCACCAATAGCTCTGTTTATCTAATACAATTTTAGATGCCATTCGATTCAGATGCCATCCCTGATGAACATTTCAATCGAATCTGACAGTTTTGTGGAAAATGTTGGTCAATCTGAGAGACAAATATGATAAAACTGCCAAAAATTTCACCTTCCGCAACAAGCAAATAATTGGCTGGAATTGTCTCGGACCACGTTGAAGGTGAATAATTCATTGAAATCTGAGAGACTTTTGTTCCAAATTTCACAAATCTGACTACTAAGAAAGTTTCAAAATGTGTCAAAATTGACACGATGACAAACATTCGGCTCATTCGATTCAGATGCCATCTCTGATGAAAATTTCTCTCGAATCTGACATTTTGTGGAAAATTGTTGTCAATCTGAATGACAAATGTGAAAAAACTGCCAAAATTTCATCATCTCTAATAAGCAAATAACTGGCTGGATTCGTCTCAGACCACGTTGCAAGTAAATAATTCATTGAAATCTGAGAGACTTTTGGAAACTAATAATCTACTGTTAACATGGGTGAGCGGGAAGAAGCCTTAATGGGTGTCACTTTTGACGGAATCGCATTCTCAAATTTCGAATCAGAAATTTTCTCTCCGTAATCTGTTCGCCCTAAAAAGATGATCAGAGAAATTTTTTGATCGGAATTTCAATCAGAAACCAGCGAAGTTTATGAGTTCCGTATGGTGTGTCTGCAAGGATGTAATCGTTTAGATAAGGAATATGCATCTGCCATGGCATGTTTCCATTCGAAACAAACAAAATGGGGTTATCTTTAATCTAGGTCTAGAAACCCGTCAGTCACTTGCGAAGAATTCTTTAGTGGTGGAAGAGCCAAATCTCCGCATTCTCTAGTCAGATGCGGAGTACTTCCTAAGAAGACTTTTATTTGTTGGCGGATCCATCGAATAAATCTCGAATTTCCCAGTCTGGCAAACATTTTTGGTAACCTGGAGAATAACCTATCCTTTCTGTAAAATCCTTGTTGCCTTGTTATGACGATTCCAAAACACCTTACATTTCCTCTCTATCTTTATAAATGGCCGAGTTATGGGTATATAAGATCTTGGTAAATCTTTGAAATTGCTACTAACAACTGTTAAGAGGTCTAGATTTTCAGACCAGACTATACTTTCATCCACTGCGCATGGAAGAAAATCTATTGATCCTTAGATTTACACATAATTGGTAAAATTTTTTCACCAATTGAACTAAACTTCCCAGATCGGAAGCTAATAGAACGTTGAAGAGATTGGCCATGCTATTTAAACTTAAAGATGGTGTAGGAAAGAAGGCGGTGGGGACAAGAGATCTATTCGGTAAAAGGCGGGAAGTCTGACCTAACCCTACATGACTATTCCAAGTGAAAAGCATCCATCAGTTTGAGTATTTAATTGGGCATGCCCAGTGGGCGAAAGTATAGTCTGGTCTGAGAATCTAGACCTCTTCAAGGTCGTTAGTAGCGATTCCAAAGGTTTACCAAGATCTTTAATCAGTAATTATACAGATTTTTTTTTTTTTTTTTTTTTTTTAAGTGCCTTGATATGCTGATTCTTAAATACCTTACATTTCCTTTCTATCTTTATAAATGACCGAGTTATGGGTATATAAGATCTTTAATCGGCCGCCATTTTGAAACAAAGACGGATAGTAATGTCGAGTTCCGAGGATCATCCTGGGGTGACCTATGACATTGGTACCGAATCTGTAGAAAATCGGTCCAGTAATCTCAGAGAAAAGCCGCGGACGGCATACGGCGGACGGCGAACGGATGGATTTTTTTTGTATTCGATATTTGGATTCTACGTATCTCAAACGTAAAAAAATATCTGAAACGTAAAACGTCAAATTTTGAGGGGAGTGGAAGGGTTACAAAGATTATTTCCTTGGTCGATTCCAAAGATCTATTATTGAAAATAATAAACCAAAATTGAGAGCAATAAAGTTTCTGAGCGAAATAAATTTTAAAAAGTGAATGTTTTAGATTGCATCTCAGAAAGTCGATTTCCCTACCGATATCACACAAGAATCCTAAGGAAAAAAAGTACCGTTCATTCTTCAATGAATAAATTTTTGTTGAGGTCGAAGTGGCAAGGGTTCACCTTCACATTCTTTAATCAGAGGCTGCATCGGTTCGACTTCGGCCAGGAGTGTTTGAAATTTATTTCGTGACGAATCCAAAGAATAATGCTGGACCTTCTCACTCTGGCTAGAATAAGTTGGTAACCAGAAGGCCAACCCGACCTTCCTGCCCAAACCGGAGAGCATAAGGAAATTAATCCCCAAATAAACAAACAAACATTAAATTGTTAATTATATTTAAGTAAAAAAATGATCAAAGGATTACCCAGCTTCGGTCAAGGGAAGATATATACTTTTCATATCATCTAATAAAAGATCAGGAACCACTTTTTGTTTATCTTCGACGTTGTTCTTTGGGCTTAAGACACGAAAAAACATCGCGTCCAAAGCTGACGATAAAAAAAAAAACATATTTTAGATCCAAAATAATAATTAGAAAATTATTAATACATTTATGACTCATCTCCACTCACCTTGTAGTATGAATTTTTTATAAACTAAAGCCATCGAAAAGGTTACTATTATTAAACTACACAACCAGTGTTGCCAAATTGGGGTTTTTACCCAAGATTTAGGGTTTTTTTTAAGGTTAGAAAATTTCTAGTTTTTTTTAAGATTAGAAAATTTCTAGTTTCTTTTTGGTTATTTGTTTTTGGAGTCTTTTTTTTTCTTCAATCATCTGTTAAATGTCCACCATTTTTAGCTGATTAGAAACTATATAACTAAGTCGAAATTATAAATTAGAATGATTAGAAATGATTGGTTTGAATGTTAGGATTTTAGTAACAATTATTATAACAAGCTAAACACATTTGTTAATTTCTCTATTTCGCACAAGTTAATACGGATTTTGTAAATTATTTTTCTGTTATTTTGATAACTTTATTTATTAATTTTTTTGTTGCATTATTAACTTTGTATTTACTGTTTTTAACTTTTAACTTTTAAATTTGACTTTCATTTAACTTTTTCTCAATTTAATTATTATTAAATTGAATATTTTTACTAACGTAATTCTAAACCTGTAACGGGATAATTTTAACCAAAACTTTTGGATTCTGTTTTGCAGATTATATTCAATTATAGTTTTGTTTTTAGTTTATTCGTAATTATTACTTTGACTTATTCTTTAAACTAGTTTATATAAAACTACTTTATGTTAGATATATGCTAACTATTCGGATATTACAATATTCCATAAGTAATATGATGAAACCTTAATGGCTACAATTTTGAATTAATAATTTTGGATCCTTTTTTTTTTTTTTTTTTCCTATAATTAACTTTCATCTCTGTTGTATCTTGTTTTGTGTTTTTCAAGTTTGTTTGTAATAAGTAATTTGACCTATTAATAAAATAAAATAAACCTTAAATACTTTTTAATTATTTATTCTTATCTTACACTAGGGGGTTACACTAATAGAAAAATAGGAAGGAATGAGATGGTTCGGGAGGCAGTCAAAAATAATGGATCACAAATAGTAAAAACTATTTATTAGGAACCAATGATTCGACCCACTTTGCAGGTCCTTCATCAGAGTAAATAAAAAATAAAACAATGATATTTACAGTGAATGATATTAAAATTTACAAAGTAAATACTTGTACAATATATTATTTATTTATTTATTTATTTACTTTGTAAATTTTAATATCATTCACAGTAAATATCATTGATTTATTTCTATTTTTTATTAGCTCTGATGAAGACCTGCAAAGTGGGTCGAAACATCAGTTTCTAATAAATAGTTTTTACTATTTGATCCATTATTTTTGACCACCTCCCGGACCTTCTCATCAATTTTTATGGTCAACTATTAATAATTCAATAATAGAAAAATAAGAATTAAACATTTAGGGTTTGTTAGTGGATTTAGAGGAAATTTACATAAGTTTAGGGTTAAAGTTGGTGGATTAAGGAGAAAATTTAGATAAGTATAGGGTTAAAGTTGGTGGACTTAGAGGAAAATTTAGAGTTTTAGAGGGAAAAAATAGAACTGATCTGGCAACACTGTACACAACTGAGATCAGATTTGTTAGTAAAATTCAACAACACTTGAGGGGAGATATTTGTTGCACACAAATATATGACAGCTACATTCTAATTTTAGAATCTTAAACCGATCATGATTTTTAACATTTGACTTGAAAACAAGTGGAATAACGTTGTCTACTTGAGATTTTGAGAAAATTACCACTCCTCCATCAAAGCTGAATTTGAGCATTCATTCCTCAAATTTCGCACGGTTGACATTCAAAATAAGAGGAAAATTTCAGTGTAGATCAGTTATGTACATTTTTTTAAGTTCTTTATTTGTCGCAATAATAGTTTGTTTTTGATTAATGAGGTGTAATTATTTTAAGTACGATATTAAATTGAATTATAACTAAAAAGAAGACAAAAAAAAAAATACAAACAATATTTGTGAAGATATATGTAATTGGAAAATTCTAAAAACAAAGCCTTCAGTCTCTTAAAAAAAATTCAGTAAATAAATAACTTTAAAGTTCAACCAAACTAGGCATTTAAAGACAAGATCACATAAGACAGTTCCAAAAGGCACCAACTAGATCAGTTTTGGGCAAATTTTAATCAGAAAATAATTAATACAATTAATTAAATGATACTAAAAATTTATATTATTTATTTATATTATATTATACATACAGACCATGAGGTGCCCCATATCTTTAGTTCTTTACTCAGTTTTAGGAGAGTCACTTATTTGGAGCATACATTCATCGTCAGGAATATTTTTAAAATATTTTTAATTTTTATAGATCTAGATCTAGATTTCAGGAACCAGAAAATTTTCATATGAGCTAAAAGTGATTGGAATATATCATTTTCATCTCACATTGACATTTAGAGACTTGTCTCCAAATAAACTCATTGTCAATCAAATTTAAATGACTGGATTTATTCCAACACCAGAAATTAATCTTGCAAAAATAAATCTTCATTTTTTAATTTTATCTCTAGTTGTAAATATCATTGACAGGAACAAATAATGATTTAAAATTTACTACTAAAAAATATTTTTTAGAGTATTAGGATATCCTTGGATAATACTGCTAGATAGGTTTTGCGGTATTATCTTGCAAACCTTATTTTTCAGTGGATGATAAACTGAATATTAACTGTATTAAAAATTATACTGAAAAATAAAAAATATATATTTAATATTACAAAAAAATGGCTTCTGATAGCAACAAACTATACCGTTTATTTCATAAAAATATGATATCAGGTATCAGTGGAATAGAAATATTTTTGAGAAAATACATTAAAACAATAGTATATTTAATTAAAAGATAATTATTAATCTTGGATAAAAATTACCACACAATAGTCTCTGTATATTTAATGTTTTATCAATTATTTAAGGAGATTTCAATGATCACTAACTTATTCATCTATAATTAATTTAAACGATATTTAAGTTTTTGCTTTTTTTTTTTTTTTTTTTAAACCGATGTTTCAGCACAGCCTTGTGGCCATCTTCAAGACAGAGAAATATACATCAAATCTGTCACAGTGGCTGATTATTTTGATTTTTTTTTTGGCATTTTAACCCCAAATTAATTGTATAATCTTCAGATTCAGATTTATATGCTGTAAACTTAAATATAGTATTCCAAACTACAGTTGAACTATTTTTAGGAACCTAGAATTTTTATTAGAAAAAAATTTTCTGTATATTGAATAAAGTTTCTAAATATCGGGCGACAAATTTCCATTTAAAAAAATATAAAATGGGATGTCATCAAAAAGAGCCCTTAGTTTATGTACATAGAACAGGTAATAATTAAATAAGAAACAAAAAAGTTCCACTGGTTTGCAAAGCAATGGAAATTCAGAGATCTTGTTTCAGAAGAAGCACAAGAGTACCTAAATTTTCTTTCCTAGCATATATTTTCATTTTAAATTCAGTTTAACTTTGCCTTTCTTGTTGCGAACATTGTTTCTAAACATGAGTGCAGTGATTTATTATACTAACAGACATCAGAAGCTATTTTGCGCAAAAACAAAAATAAATGAATTTTTATGTATGTTTGCATATTTTTAATGCATGTCCTTACCTTATTCAATTATTAATGTACATTTGTAAAAAATCTGCAATCACACGTATAATTTCTACAATTTCTCAAATAAGTGTTATTGATCGTTCAGTTTTGTTATTCTTTAATCCTCGAAAAATGCTTTTGTTACATCATTAACTCCAAATAATTGCATTTGATTCTTCTTTAATCCTAAAGAATAACTGCAATTGTTATCAGCCCGAAAAGGGTGATAAATTGCAATCTTTCTATAATCAAAATTTCCATATATCGAATTTTTATTAGGAAATGTTCATGTTCGATATATAGAGGTTAGACTGTATATAATTTTTAAAATATTTGGAGTCATAGATGTATCTTTAAGAATTCCAACGAAATGAAGGCTCCTCTTAAAAACTTAATAAAAAAGGATACAATCATTTGATCCCGTTTAGTCAACTATCTGATGACTCCAATTACCATTTATTGTAATATATATTTCTTTTAATCTACGTTCTTTAACCCTTTTTTGGCCACCCATTTATTCCTGAATACTTAGATGCAATAAAAACGCATCTATCTATATGCAGAATAGACATTTTTTTAAACTAAACAAAGGGGAACTAAGGTTCCCCTGGGGAAAAAAAAGAGCCAATAAGCAATGCATTTTAATTTATAAACATCAATGCAAGATATCATTCAGAAGATTTAAACAGAAATATTAGAATTTGAAATTATTATATTCTTTATTTTACATTATTTTCTATACGAACTCATGTTTTCAACACTCCTCTCTTACTGAAATTGATCTCTCCAATTTTCATCTAAGTACAGTAGTTCTAGAAAAAATAAATAAATTTGGAACTGTTTTTCAAACAAAATCTTAAAACTATACAAAAATACATAAAACATTTACAAAACAGTCGTAAACAATGATGCCTTCCCTTAAAATGTTCTTACAAGACTATATACTCAGAGTATGGAGCAGATAAGTAAAATCAAAGAACTCTTACTGAGTTACTTTGGGATAGAAAGAAAAAAAAAACAGCGTACTCTATATTAATATAAAACGTATTCCTACTTTTAATTCTGAAATAAGAATTAGGGAGAATAAGTCAAGAAAAAAAGAGGTGCAAAATATTAGGAAAACTTTAAACTATTAAAAATATATCTCATTGACACAACAAAACTACCAGAGTTGCTTGAGATCGGTTTTGATTTTCACAAATAGCCAAAATGGATTGGTCTTTGTTTACCTATAATCCATCCATAAAAGGTTTTTCTCAAAATTTATTGCATTCTTCATGACTCTTAATTAATCATTACATATCCCTTAAACTTCGTCGAAAACACTTTGGCATTTTAAGGTCTGTAGATGTATAGCAAAACAATCACAGAATAAAACTTATTATTTATTTTTTAATGCTGAGTATTTTTTTACCCTGAATTGTATACAAATGACATCTAGAAATATTTTTCAACTGATCAGGTTACTTCCTTTACATTAAGTTGAGGAAGTAATGCCATTTTTGTTTGCGTAGAGGTAAATATTAAGAACATAATTTATTTAAAATAAAATTATAAATAAAACAAGTTTTTATTACAGACTTTATTGAAAGTATAGAGAGACTTTAGTTCCTAATAAGATCTTGATTTACTATTAATATTAATTATTTCATACTACTGAGGATGAAGTCTACATTGGGTGGATGAGCATTTACATAAAGTGAGCCTGGGTACAACAGTAGAGGGGTTGTGAAAGCTTAAAACATCCTTTTAACATCCAAATATAGCGCATTAACATCCATTACTTATTCATCCGTAAATTATCATAAATTATTTATTAGAAGAATAAATAATACTGTAGGTATATAATAACATTGTTTTTAAATGGTAACTTATAACAATACCAAAACAATTGTTTGTTTTTTTACAGTATCGATTTATGATAAATAATAAATTACCAACTTAAAAATCAATTAAGAAACAAAATTAAAATTTCAACAATAAATCTTATTTGTACAATAATATATACAAAAATAAATAGTTATCACATATCAAATATTTTATTAAAACCATATTTGTCTAAATAAAATAGCATATAAGCATAGTAGGTTACAGATGAGGTCGAATTTACTAAAAGAAATCAATCGAATTTCTTCAGTATATTTTCCTTTATGAGCGTGTAGGCGACACCAAGTGTCAGTGTGCCTACAACAGCACTTTGTGCTCCAACTCTCAACTGCATTAGATACACACTGGTTGACATTTTGCCTCGGTTTTTGAATTGATAAGCGCCGAAACCGCAAGCCATGATCAAGCCAACAATACCTAAAAAAATTTGAAAAACATATAAATATAATGTAAGTCAACTGAAAATAAATAAATTAAAGCATCTACTGTTATATGTATGTTTCATTGAGATCCAGACCTCAAAAATGATTCTCTGCTCCATGTATTCTGTCTGGTTCCTCTAGGCAATGTATTTTGCATTTTGTGTTTTTAGGTCTTATTATCTTACTGTATTAAAATACAAACAATTCAAATATACTTAAATTACAACAAATGCTCCACTCAAAACAGCATTTAGAATTTCAGTCTGGTAACCTTGCTTTCTTATCTTGCTTAGAGTAAAAAAATAGAACAAAAATAAAAAATAAGAACCATATTATTTTTTTATTAACAGTTTTGATTGTCTTTCTTTCCTAAATCAATGTGTGTACATTTATACTGCTAAGTGCAAATTATTCAAAATGTAGTAATATTGTGCTTTTACAATATTTATGTTCAACATCATATCAACTAATTCTCAACATTCTACTTATCATATTTGAAACAAGTCTACTTCAAAGACAAGAAATAAGATTTGCGCACAACATTCCCAATGCTAAATTAAATTAGTTATTGTATGCATTGAACACAATTTCGATAATAATTGCACTTATCACAAATATGCACTATAGCATCGATATAATAAAAAAAATCAATGAGAACATTTCCTAACATTCAGTCTTAATTATCAATTACTGCGTCTAGTTATTTAAAAAAATTTCTATTCCAATGTAAAGCCTATTAGATAATGTTTGAAAAGTGTTAGTAAAACAAAACATCATTGAATTTTTTGTGAGATAAAGTAGGAAAAAGGTAAAAAAACACAAAATATAAAATATCTGTCAAAGGAAGGAAAATAATTGAAAATTTGTACTTGAATTTTTTTGGCTTCTGAATTTATTTCTAAAACACCACAGCAGTACAATTGATTCCTGAAGTTTGACCATCCAGAAACCTTTTATAATTATGTAGCATTTTTCATTTAGTTTAGAATAGAAATTGGCACTTGTATGAAATCGATAAACATTGCTTGTTGGTAAGTTTCACAATTATAACAATGTTTAGTTATAACAAATAAGAATATTGTTATGATTTCTGGAATTTTTGTTTTCAATTCTAATCATAAATTAGCCAAAAATCTTTATTTTATCATTAAACCCAAGCACATCAAAATATTTTAATGGAAAACAGGATTGAAAATAAATTAAATTAAAAAAAAAAAAAACATATAAATTCCATAATAAATTGACTTTTCAATATTTTTTTCTTTTAAGTATACACTCTTAACAATTCTGATATTTCTGTTTCGTTAAAAATTACCAATAAACTTGATTCAGTAGTTCTGAAAAACTAAAAAGGTGTTTTGAGATAATTTTTGAAACAAAACCTAAAACATTGTAATAAATGTATTATTAAGTTTAAAATAATATATAATTAGTTCATTACATGGCAGCAATTTTAAATCTGAAACTCTTAGTATTTTTATATGTAGAATTTGCTCCAATTATTAAGTCCTGAATTAAGTTCAAATATATCATTTGTGAGAAGTTAAAGAAGACATTTTTTTCTTAAATAGTTTAAACAATACAGAGAAGAGTTATCTGGTTTCATTTGCAGATAACTGTTCACCGTGAAATTAAAATCAGCACAATATTACAGTACTTAAGGATACTAAATTTAAGAGATAAGTGGCCAACACATTTAAAGATCTATGTAACACAGACAAAAAAATTACAATAAAATAATTTTCAATTTGTTCTGCTTCTAACAATATAAATGGTTTATATAAAGATTTATTAGTTTTGAAATTAAATAAAAGTAAATTTTACTCTGGGACATGCCATTTTAGAATTACATAGTTTTATAGACTGCATGAATATTTGTCTTAAATACTCAAAAATATATTTTGTCATCTATATTAATCATACATTATAATTACAAGCAATAGGTATTTGTTAAGAGTAGATGAATATTGTTAACACTGGTGTAACAGATTGAAGATAAAGTAGGTGAAGGAATTCCAAAAAGAGGTAGTATGAATATTGAATGATTTGCTAAAGGGAAAAGTTCAATGGTAAGGATCTGGTATTTAAATACTGGAGAGAAGAGCATGTGGTGAGCAAATTAAGAGTACAGGAAGCCTTTTTTGCGCTAAGAGACGGAAACATATAGGACATGAGAGCACCTGGGAATCCTGAAGATGAATCTGATGACAATTTTTAGCTCAAATTATTTTTTTAATTTAAATTTATATTTAAAAGTGTTTTTGAAATAATTAATAGGAGTGCAAAGTGGTCCAGTGGCTTCTAGTGGTGAATAATACATTTTAAATGCTAGATTAGAACACTAAATTTTCTCTTGACAGAAAATGAATGAAATAAGCCTCTACAAGAGCCTGCCTGCCAACAGGATCTTCAGAGCTGATGCATGACAGATTAATTTTATTTTTCAAAGAGATTTAATTTATATTAAATAAGGACTGTACCTAAAGCTGTTGTAATTGTGAACCTAATATAATAAGCTTCTTTCTTATACAATTTAATAGATGCATTTAAATCCATCATGCATCCTTTTGGCGTTGAAATATTAATTTTTTCCTCGCAACTTATTTCATCCCAGAATGTAGTCCTAAAAAGTTGATTTTGCCCAGGAGGATGGCATTGCCACTATTGCACCTTCGCATAATTCCTTATGGACTGTTATTGTCCTTAAAGTGTGGGTAAGTCGGAAAACACTAGTGTTGTCATATCGTCCTCCTCGGCTATATCAAGCAATATTACTCATTTTTAAATAAAACCATAATAAAATTATCGGAAACAAAATAAAAATAAATAAACTAATAAAAATCGGAGATAGGCGAAAAGCAACAAAAAATCGCATCTAATATCGGCGCTGCCTGTAGATGACGAGAGTGGGGATAGTGAGCCCGCTCCCATCCCTCTAAAGGCCTCTGTTTTATTCTGTACTCTTTAGATGCGGCGCCGGTTTGGATCCGGTCTGGGTAGGTTGAAATTAATTTCGTGAGATAAACCCCAATACAAAAAATGGTTCAACTACAGTAAAAATACTAAAATAATTTAAACCAATATCAAAATAATTTAAAAGTTAAAATCAGACGTTGTACTTACAGTAAGTAAGTAATACACAAATACAAGTAATATTTATGAAATATTAATAATAACAGGATTCATTTATTAACGTTCATTAAAATAAAATAGAACAAAATTGTGGTATGAAACGTAAGTGATAATAAAAGCATAAATAGCTATTTTGTTCGGGATTAAACCCAGAACCAATTACTTTCCTATAAACAAGGAAAAGAGCTTTACCACGAAAGGAACAAGGAAAACGGAATTCTGAAAATCCAGTGAGTCACGACTTTTGCCACACAAGAATAGTCTGGCTGACGCCTGATGACGTGTTATCGCGTAAAAGTCGTCACTATCACCGAATTCCAAACGCGGAAAGTAAAATCAAAAGATAAGATTTCTCAAATCACTTAGAACGTATTTTTAAAAATATAATAAAAGGCAACTACATAATTCGGTTTAATTTAATGCATAAAATTTCCAACTTACAAGCAAAAATTATTTTTTAAACTTATGTTTTAGAATTATGTATTAAAAAATTAAATTCACGTGTTAGAACAAAAACAAATCAGTATCAAGACAGAGGAAATCAAAATCACGTGCTAAAAAAAACATCCTTAACAAAAGTCAAGGTCAGGGTTTCTAGGTCACTCAAAAAATTCACCCTTATGTGAAATATTCAAAAAGCAAATCTAGAATTTTATAGAAAACATAAAATCAATGCAATTAAAACACTTTACAACACAAACTGCGAAGGCAAATTAAAAAAGAAATATTTAGGCCTGAGAAAAAAATAAATAAAACCAACTAAAGACAAATTATAAAATCATTCAAGCATTATATTAGAAAAATAAATAGGTTTATGTAGATAGTAGTGAAAATCATGTACAAACTGAGCAATAATTTAAATTGGCAAAATATTAGTTCAAAGCAATATAAAAAATGTAAAATAGTATAACTAAATCTCTTACTAATAGAAATTATCACATACAACTAATAAAAATAAAAAAACTCAAGTGTACAATACTTTTCTAAGAATACAATATATCCCTCAATAAAAACAATATATTAACTTCACTTTCAAAGTTCGATCTTAGAAATAACTAGACACATTTATATTTCACAAGTTCTAATTTTTTTTTTGTGAAGGTGTCAAGGACAAGTCAAAAATAATATCAAACATTGAGACTCTTTCTTTGCAACTTCACTAATTATTAACAATTTCGAACTTCTGAATACACAGAACTATAAAAATCAATGTGTATGATTCAGCAGTACATTGACATAAAAAAAATAAGCAGAAACTAAACTAAAAGTTTAGTAAATCCAGGAACACCATTTTAACAATCGGAGAACTACATGAAATGTATTGGTCCTACAAAATGAACAATCCTAATGTGTGCGTGATTGAAAGTATATGCATAACACACCAGATATAAATTACGGGTAGTACTTTATTTTGCCTCATGTCAACCAAAATATGATGCAATGTCTTGCCAAATACAATATTAACAGAAAACAATCAAAATTGAAGAGATACAATAATTTTCATAACTTGTACCGACTTGGTATTTATATTTAATTGAACACTGATTACCACTTTAATATATCTAACCACTGGATAATTTTCAAAAAATAAAAAAAAAACTGTCACAAAAGTATACTTCAAGTAAGCATAAAAAATATTAAAAGGACTGCTCTTGCCCGAACAAGATATGAATTCAGATCAAGTGTAGAATAGCACACCTTGAACTTAAATATAAACAATTAATGAAAGATTGCAACAGATGAGCTTGTTCAAATGATGGCTATACAAGCTATAAATAATAGTATCTATTTGCTTTACTTTTAGATAATTAGTATAAATCAATTAATATATTAATGGAAAATAAAAATGTTAGCCTCTTAAAAACAAGTTGGGATAACAGCTATAGTTCTAATACATGGAACAAGTCTTTCCACTTACCTAGAGGCATGAACGGATTTTCTGCGATTTTTCTCGATAGTTTGCTTGTCTGGGACTCTGAATAATCATCCATCTTCTGCTAGAAACACAAAATCAAATTAAAATTGACCTTGAAATATTGATTTGACTATATAAAACTAGATTTATTACTCGTAAATTAAGTGATTTATTATTAAATAACGTGAATAAATATCAAAAAGCCATAAAGTAGGAACTAGAACTAATTTCACACCACTAACCGAATTATTAACTGGGCACAACCGTCAAAGTCAGAACACAGTCTGAGAGAAAAGGACGAAGCAACCGCGAAAGGTACTTCCCCGAATCAATAGTTTCGATAAAACCCGACAGACAGCGCATCTACTTCATTTCTGATAACATACAAAGAGGTAGGAAATGGACAAAGTAATCTTTTATTTTCTTCAGTGAGAATCTGTAATATTTAGTAATTAATGAAACAGCATATGTTTTTCTCTGAATTCTTTATTTCTATAATAAATTTAATCTAATACTACGTTTGGATGTTACTAAGGGCAGTAAAAATGAAAATTCTATAAGCATGAAAGCTGGTAGATAGATTTATAAAAGTCTTATTAAAACATTGACTTATTTCGGTTCTTTTAATGGAATAAAAAAAACTAATCTAGATTTATACCTTGGAAGATTCAGTGACTGCATTTCACATAACTAGTAACATTACGCCCAATGCAAAACAACACAAGAGATCATAGGAAATTTTACTTTAGTAAGTCCTCGTAATTTATGTAATTTGTTATTTTTGATAATTTCCACTCAGCGTTTTAAGTTTTAGACATCAAGGAACAAATTTGGTCCCATATCTGTCTGTAGATAGTCAAATCCATGTGACGGGCCCAACATCTCCTACAGTTAATCCGATTTTGATGGAATTTTCAGGGATTGAGCGGGTTGTTACCTAGATGGTGCCATATCAATTTAATTAAATTACATTTACTACTTTCGCTTCCGCATGCGCAAACGTATTTTCCTGTATGTATCTATATATACCGAAAACGGCACGTCCCATTTTATATTAAATTTCAAGCTCTAATTTCGATTAGGGATGCGCAGACGTATTTTCCTTGGCACGTCTATGTATGAAGAACAGCTGGTCCGATTTAGCCCAAAGTTGGAGGAAAGCTGGAGACTAGTGTAAAATTGGTTTTGGATAAATTTTATTCAATTTCATCAACTACTATCGATTACGCATGCCCAAACAAGTTCTCCTTGACATTTTGCAGATTTCATCACGATAATTGCGTAGGTAAGGACGCTAATTCCGAATTAAATATAGAATTTTTCATCACGCATGCGCATTTTAATGTTACTGTTAAAGTTTTCTTTGTTATAGGGATCATTCATTAGCTATTTGAGGGTTCTGTTCCGTTTATTGAATCTGATTTTCGATCAGGCATGCGTATTTCGATTTACTGTTATTAATAAAATTTTCTTCAATATAGAGATCGTTTATTAGGTAAGCGAAAGTTCTGATTCCGTTTTTTTATTGAATCTTTAAAAACCTATGAAAATTTTGATTTATTGTTAGTTATGAAGTTTTTTCGATATAGGGATCGTTAATTAGGTAATCGAGGGTTTTAATTCCGTTTTATGAATCAGGATTTTGATAGCGCCTGCACATTTTGAACTTTATTTTTCCGAAACATAAAGTTCGGAAAAATAAATGATGTTTAAAATAAATAATTAAAATATTAAATTTGTTTTTACTTATCTGATTTTCTTATTTTTTTTTTATATTTGTTTTTTGTTTTTGATTTTCCTTATGTACCCAATAGAAATGGTGAGGTCGCTATACTGACCTACTTGACAGACTTTTTTTTCCGGTTATTTAATTTATACGTAAGCCCAGAATCGTGAAGAACACATAGAATTTCGAGGAAAAATCTTTTGGGACGGAGTTAAAATCCATTGTGTAAATGATTTTAAATAAACAAAAAAAAAAAAGATCTTGGATGATTTCAGCGGTTTAGTTTTTGAACCAATTTCTATTTTTGATAGTTTTTTAATTCGATATATTTTTTATGTTAATAATGTCAAAATTTCTTTTCCTCGACTCTATTCTCAGAACAAGAAAATCTTAACATCAATATGAAGATTTGTTCATTCATTGTCTACATAATTGAAAACTTTTTTTGTCTTTAATTTTTTAACATTTGTTGAAAACATCCTTCTCATAATGCCTATTGACAGATTTGCATAATTATCTACTGAATCAAATTCGTGGGGCAATATTTGATAAAATACGAATTTCAAAATCATAAAGAATATATACGTAAAAGAAAAAAAAAAAGAAAAATAATAAATTTTTCAAATAAAATCTTCAAGCACCAAGGAAATTAGTTTAATTTCGCCCTACTTCAGTTATGATAGAAAACATTGAGCAATTTTATCATAATGAAAATTGGGTAAAATTTTTATTTTTAGCTTCATTTTCACGCACTAGAATTCCAAAAGACGACTTATGCATGAAAATGCTTGTAAACAAAAATAATGTTTGAATAATGTTATTTATGTTTTTAATTATAACGTTGTTAGTGACTGAATTGTCAGTTTTCATTGTTTCCTTTGTTTTTGTTTTTTATCTCAGCTTATATTCTTTGAAATTTAAACATAAAAGGATTATTTTGAATTAATTAAATCAAATAAATACAGTGTTAGCAGGAATTCATCTTTGCTTAACTTTATTTTAAATGTTAATTTTATGGATTATTTATATTATTGCAAATATGTTTAATAATATGAGTTTTCTAAAAAAAGATTGTCCTTCGTTTTAGTAAGTCTGAAATCTAGGCAGCCCTTACAGTTGGAGGTGAGGTGAAATACAAAATCAATAGTTCCATGAAAGTTACTCCACATTTCCTGGTTAAACTACATCATCAAACAGATATGTCTGGTTAATAATTGTCTGTTTACTACCATTTTTTAGGTAGAAATGATTGGGTTACTTAATCAATTGTAATTAAACTTTTTTTTATCATGTTCTTTGTTAAATAAATTATGAGAATTATTCATAACCCAGTTAAGGAGAAATATCTCTGATAAACAACCCACTTTGACTATTAATTCAATTAGGCTATGCACCTTCATTTTGAAAAAAATACAAATACAAAATGTGACTGTACAATTTTAAGTCTGTCATGGATGGGAAAAGTTCCTGATGAACTTCCTGAAGTAAGTTAATTTGTATATTATTAATGTCTGGTCAATTTATTTTATCCTATTCTCATTTACTTTGTTAAAAATCTAATTCCATTTGTTATTGTTGAATCATTTATATTCATATCATTGTTCATGAAGTTTTTCAATCCATTAATTTTTTTTTTTTTTGTCCTGACGCAGAATTTCTCTTAAGAATTCTCAGAGTATGGGTTTAATATCATTTTTGGCTACAATCTAATCTTCATCCTATATTTCAATATTTGTTATCTTTCATATGATAGTTCTTTGATTACAAAAGAGTTTTCCCATTTAAAACTATTAGTTTTCATAATTGGCTATATTGTGATATACTTACTGTAATGCATTTAAAAAACACCAAGAGTTTTATTGATGGTTTTAATATCTCTCCTTAAATGAATCCCAATATTATGACTTTAAAAAAAAACAAAAGAAATATTTAGGTTCACAAATTAAAATCAGTATTGCTTTATCCAAATTCTCATTTTACTCAATTTGTTATTTTATAAATATTATTTTGGAGTTACGGTGCTAATTTATTTATTTTCTAGAACAGAATGCCTGGTTTCAATATTGGTTCTGATTTGAATTTGAATTTATTTTAAAAAAAATATTTATTACTTGTCTTGGTTTTGTTAGTTATTCATAAAAATTATTTTGTTTATTTGCTGAACTATTCATTTTATTATGTATTTTTTAATTAAGCAAACATCTTAATTTTAGAATAAGAATCTACTGATCTCAATGTTTCAATATCGCTTTAAGCACTTTTTTATGATTACATTCATCTGTTTAAATAGCTTTTGTAGATTTTTTCTATTAAACATTAAGAGATGTATTAAATTTATAGTACAAAATATTTATTTTTTATTTTCAATTATTTGTACGAACGAGGTTTTATAAAATATAAACAAATTAAATTTAATAAACTGATAAAGTTTCATAGATTAAGATTTATTTATTTTTTAATATTGAGTTTTTTATTTAGATTTCATAAGAATGGTTATTTTTAGAAATAGTTGATTCAATTTTTAGACTTTCATTTAGCTTTATAATTTTTAAATCAAATTATTTTTCTGATTATTAATTTTAGATGGTCTTTGAACAATGATAATAATGTATCTATTCTTATGATTCCTTTCTGTAAATAAAAATGAAGCTTTCTTATTAAGTAATGATGAAATCAATGAAAATTGCTGATGTTATTGAAAATATTTTACACGATAATAGTTGCATTTAAATTAGTAACATGAATTAGTTAATTCTTTATGAATTTAAACAGGACCAAGGTTGGAAATTGAACAGAACTAATTACTACCAGGAAGGTTGGTTAGCTACTGGAAATGTGCGAGGTATTGTTGGAGTCACTTATACCACCTCTCATTGCAATAAATCACTGGATTATCCTCCTCGCACAAATTACAATCTCAGAGGCCATCGTTCAGAGGTATAAATTCATATTTTTTTTTCAAGAATATGTTACATTGCTTTTCATTTTTTTTTTTTTTTTTTTTACAAGAATGGTAATGGCAGTATTCAAAGGATACCTTCATTGAAAAATACATTGGTAGGATTTCACTTGATTTTTTTTTAGACTTTATTATTTCTTAGATTGTGTTTTTGTTAGAGCTGCAATATCCGGAAAAGCTAAAATATAAATAAAGTGAGAGGTTAAGTTGGAGCTGTTGCCAAGAGGCCAGTGTCACTCGCTATGGATGTCTTTATGTTTATGCCCTTTCTTTTTTTTTTTCAAATGTCTTTTCTGAAAATTTTTGTTATTTATATGATTGAAAATCCTTCTTAGTACTATATGGCTGGTAACTTTATTTATGTTGGTATCAAATTTATTTTTTCTATAAAAAAATTGTCTTTTTATTTTTTCAAAGCTTATATTCATAATTTAAAAAACGCTAATAAATTAAAATCTTCTTGATTTCTATTATTTTTAAATAATAAGTGTGATTTCTGTATTTATAATATTTCTGTTACTGGTATATATATAACAGAATAAACAAGTTTTTAAATCTTTTGTTTTTTGAGCTTTGAGTGATCCAAAATTTGTTAATTAAATAAGATCTAAAAAAAAACTTTTGACCGATTGCCGTACCTCCTCTGCCTTATGTAGGTAAGAAGTTGAAATCATAGTTTATTATAACAAAATAAGTTATTTTAAATTATATAAGTGTCTATAAAGATAAATTAATTAATTGATTCTTTGTTATAGAAATACTTAAGAACTCAATTTAAGTTTTGTTGTAATTAAGTAATGTCTATGAGAATTTCTTTATCATAATTATTTTTGTCAGGTGATTTTAGTGAAATGGAACGAACCTTATCAGAAACTAGCATCTTGTGACAGCTCTGGAGTGATTTTTGTTTGGATCAAATATGAAGGAAGATGGAGTATCGAACTGATAAATGATAGAAACACAAGAGTGACCCATTTCAGTTGGTCGCATGATGGGCGTATGGCACTTATATGCTATCAGGTGAGCTACAACTTTTTTATATAATGCAGAGTGAATAAAATAATATTCATAATTTTAGTGTAAAGGAAAAAAAATTAATCCCATTCCATTCCATTCTATTTTTCTATTTCAGGATGGTTTTGTGTTAGTAGGATCTGTCGCAGGTCAAAGGTATTGGTCCTCTATGTTAAACTTGGACTGTACGATCAATTGTGGAATATGGACTCCAAACGATCAACTGGTTTGTTAACATTTATTTTAGTTAATGAGGTAATACGCATTAATATTTAGGTATTATTTGTTGGTACCCCTCAATAAAGCTTCGAACATTTAATAGTTGATTTCATTCATGAATAACTATCAATTTGTTCCGGTTACAAATCAAATTTTCATTATTTAAAATACATATTTTATAATTGAAATTTACTATTGTATTTACAATATGAAAAGTAAACATGTTAAAGAGTATCGCAACGTTAAAAATTAGGTAGGGAAAAACTGCTAGTTGGCAGAACTCTAATACAAGATGCTCTTAAAGCCATAAAAATATAATATCTTATTAATAACTTTTTAAATTGCTTTATATTCCTAATTTATTAACCATTGTCAAATCCGCAGTATTACTTGATTTTTTTAAACTTAAAGGTTTATTTTGGAACCAGCAATGGCCAATTAGTGGTCATGGACGTTCACGGTGCTATGATGGCTCAAGTTGAAATAGCCAATCAAGTCGCTGTCACTGCGATGGCTTGGTCTTGTGAGAAGTTCAAGATGGAAGAAACAGATGATTCTAATGGTATTTAGTTTTCAGTATATTTTTGAGGTTCAAACATACCAACTTTAATTTTCTAATAGCTATTTTAATTTCAGATTCATGCTTGTGTGCAAAATATGTGTTGGCTGTAAGTCTGGAAAATGGAACGATAATGCTGATGAAACATTATTATGATGTCTCGCCAATCAGCATCCAGACTGGCTTGTGTCCAATTTCTATCGAATGGTCCAACAGTAAACAATTGTTAGCGGTTGCTGGCACAGTTGCTCATACAGAATATACCAACATAGTTAAGGTTTATACTGATTGTGGAAATCTATTGTATACAGCAGTCATTCCTAATACCACGGTAATTTCAATTTAGAACTAAGAATTTTAATTCAATGTGATTCATATAAAGAATTTTATAATTGTCGTCACCATGTGCAACTAACGAATGTGAAAAATCACATTTTTGTAATTGCTTAGTTTTATTATTTTATCAGATATTTGCAAGATGAAATCTTGTAAACATAAAACTAGGGCTCAGAGAAATAAAAATTCACAATGAGGAAATTAAAAGTAAAACGTAAAACTCTTTTTTGGTCTCTTGAAAACTAGCTATTTTCACTTAAGAAAGAAGTTGGTCAGGGGGGGGGGGGGGGAGGGAGGAGAGGGGAGAGTGCGGTCAAGACGTAAGTAAGACTTGTTAATGTGTTAGTCTTTGACCGCATCCCCCGACCAACTTCGTCCTTAAGTATATCTACGATCAACCAAACACTCCAATAGCTATTTTCACATTTGTTAGTTATACATGGTGGATAGGATATATTGTGTCATGGAAAAAATTATATATTTTTATTTTCTTCTGTGATTTTCTCTTTTAAATGCCCATGTCAGAAGAAAAAAACAATTCCCCCCGATATCCTCCAATTTCCATAGAGCTTCCTATTCAGTAATACAGGCACGGACCAAATCTTTTATATCAAACTATGCAAAAATTTGCTACTCCGCTGCATGTATTCAGTTGTGAGCTTAGCATAATAGGCTAATACCTATTTTTACTTTATTATACTTGCGAGATATGAGACAGTTCTTTTAGAACTGTATGCAGAAAGAATAAATTTTTAACCAAAGCATATGTTTTATTAACACAAAAAATAGTACTGGTTTGTTATACACCCCACCAAAAAGAAATATGCTATATCTCTACTGATTTTGGTGATATTTTTTTGTATTGTAGGAAGTTTTATTACCTCTTGATTAACTAACATAATTTTCTTTTCTCAATTTCGTCAATTTTCTTCTTCAGATCCTTTTCAATTGCGTTCGGGGTCTTACCATAATTTAAATTTATGTAATAGATACGTTTCTTGTGAGATTTTTATTTCCAAAATTTTGAAAGTATTCCTTCGAAGAAAGTCTGTGAGATTGGAGATAGTATTTCCATGGCATAAATTTAAAATACGGAAAGGCCCCGACCTCAACTAAAAAGGATCCATTGGGGGTTTGTATATCTCTTGAGCGAGCACATCGAGCGGAAATTGACAGCTGTTACTAATTAAAGCAGTAATCATTTTAAGAATCTCCATAAATACGAATTTTTAATGACAACACAAACTCAAAGTTTCAGGATTATTCCATTTTTTTTCAATTATATTTTTGTGATTGGGTGTAAGAAACTAGTGCAGTTTTTGTTATAGTCAATCTAACGGTAATCAAATTTTTACAAAACAAAAAAATATTATTGAAATCAGACCATTGCTAGCAGAGATATAGAATTTTTTTTTGGTGGGGCATATAACAAACCAGTACCCAAAAAATTAAATGTGGGCGTTCAAAAGAAATAAGGAAGAAATTAAGAACAACAAAGAGTAATGACGAACTGTTTGATGTCGCCTTCTTGATTATTATGAAGTCATCATTGCGACTAAGCTGCACCTGCTTGGGAAGTGATCTACATCTATTGATGGTAAGCCGCCAATGGAGGATTATGTCTCATCCTATTTGATCATCACACAGCCTTAAGGCGTGGATCTAATCTAGATCATCGGTTGGACTATGTTTTAGATTCGGCAAAGATTATTTTTATAATCCATCAAGTGAGTGTAGGAGTTTTAAACGTAAAAGTAGTTAAAGATCTGCGAGTGAAGGCCAGTTTAAATAGTCATCATGTTTAATTGTGAAACATTATCGTTTGGATTGAGAAGAGTGAAGATGGATACAAAATAGAAACATGAAGACATCGAATGACGTATCAAAATAAATTTATTTAATTTTTATATGAAATTTTAAATTTAATATGTTCTTTTTTATACAAAATAATAAATTCTATTACAAGTATTTATGTTTCAGTCTGCTGTTACTGCGATGACTTGGGGACATAACGATAAAAGGCTGTTTGTCGCAACAGGCTGCATTGTCCATATGGCTTGGGTTTCGATGAGAATCGCTTCTCTCCAATTATTGTCCAGCTTACAGGTAGTTTGAAATAATTTTTTTTTAAATCAAAATTAATGGGAAAAAAGTTGAAGTAATTAATTTTTGATAACAGGTATACAATAGATTACAAGGTGGTATAAACCAAATACCTTGTCTACCTCTTCCGCTGAGAATCCAACATCGCTTGTCAAAACTGTTTGCTCATACAATAAGGGTATGGATATTTCTTCAGAATACATTGATATATATCTATTTATAGGTAATGAGCATTTATAACAATACTGCATTGCTAAAAACTAATCTCCTAATACTTAATATTTATAACAAAATAATAAAAATATTTGAGGCCTTGAATACTTCACTCAATATACAAGTTCAAATGATTCTCGATCATAATACCAAATAATTGTATCTTTAAATCATGTCATTAATAATCATTTAAAAATATTTAAATTTTAAATTAACTAATAATTAATCAAATTTATTTAGAAAGTATCAGAAACTAAAAGATTGAATTATAATTTTTTTTAACAATGAAATAAAAAACGTAATTTGTAGTAATTTTTATATTGTAATTAATTGAAAGAAATATGTATTAAAGTTTTTTAAAAATCATTTCTTTAGGCATAGGCATGCGCTGCATCCGCTAAAAATTTTTGTGTTAAA
Organism: Rhaphigaster nebulosa; assembly: GCA_948150685.1. Taxonomy (NCBI): domain Eukaryota; kingdom Metazoa; phylum Arthropoda; class Insecta; order Hemiptera; family Pentatomidae; genus Rhaphigaster; species Rhaphigaster nebulosa. The sequence goes on along the minus strand of OX411312.1, from coordinate 27,587,745 downwards.
ATTAAACCAAAAATTTTACACTCTGGGGCTAAAAAAAAATAAATGACTGACTTAACAGGTGCACAGGCTTTAAGGTAATCTAGATCCACACAACAACTATTCAATAACTTTTTATCTGGATTAATATCTGTGTTAAAGTTAATTAGTATTGATATGATATTGATTAAATAAAATAATTGGGCCTTGAGTTTGGTTTCTGGAGCACCTAACTTATAAGTTATATTTATAATATTTGAAAATTTAAAAGTTGTAAAATAAACGTTTTTTTGTGAAAGTGTGACAGCATAATTTTAACGAGCTGAAGGCTGGAGAAGTTCAATTTTTATGAAAAGCTCCACCGAGAACTCCATGGGTTTGTGGGCTGGTCTGGGCCTGAATTCTAATTTGGAATGTGCAGTTGATTACTTATGCTATTCAATTATTTAAAAATAATATAATTATGTAAGTGATTAAAAATCAAAAGAAGAAAGTGTAGTTATAAAAGAAATAATTGGTTACATCTTTGCACATTTTTAAATAAAATTTATTTAATTATTTTTCTTTGCTCTTAAAGATAAAAAAAATATATATATTCAAACAGTAAGTATGAATGAAAAATGTTCTATTAAATAGAATTGGAATTTTTTTCAGTGCTGTGTTCCGGAGGGTTCTGGATTGAGGGAATTCGTAAGCAAAAGCCCAAAAGTGCGTCTGCATTGCACAATGCTAAGGCACGATGAAGATATTTCTGCCAATTGTTATACTTTGTTCCTTGAATACTTAGGTGGTCTTGTTCCTCTGCTCAAAGGGAAACGCACTAGTAAACTGAAGCCTGAGTTTGTTATCTTCGATCCTCAACTTACAGGTAACTGTCATATTACAGTCTATATATATGCTAGTTTGTGTTCCTACCTCTTGTGCTTATTTTTTTTAATAATACCGAAATAACATAGTTCCTTAATTATGATAAAATTAATTTAAATCAGTCATCATATCATCTTTTTTTTTTTTAAATACTTCTGTTTAGATTGTCAGTGTGTTGCAACTGGAAATATGGCTCTAAATGCTGGTTGTAGCGGTAGTGAAAGAGAGGATTCGGAATGTGAAGATTCATATTCAAGTCCGCGTTTGTCCAGGAAAAAAAATCGTTTTCACCCTAGGAAAGAAGTGTTATATGCCGATACACTACCTGAGGTGATAATTTTAAAGCTTTTTTTTAAAGAATCCATTTGACAGATTTAGATTTTCATAGATAAGGTTACAGATATTATAAATATTATTGTTTTATGGATTTACGTTAATTTTTATCGGTATAATGATATATACCAGGTATGTAAATATGAAACCGGAATTTGCCAATAGAAAGCGCTAGCTGTAAATTTAGCTACCATGAAGTCCCGCTGGGGGCACCATTTTGTTTTGTTATCATCTGTGAAGGTGTTTCAACTCACAATTCAGTTGTCATACAACAGAGTATTTTGTGAAACAACAGTAAGCATGTCGATTTTTGTGCCTGGAAACTATGATTTGCGGACAGCATTGATTTTTTGTTACCATTTAAAGAAAACAGCAGCAGAATCCCATTGAATGCTTGTTGAAGCTTACGGTGAGTATGCTCTTGGGAAATCACAGTGTTTTGAGTGGTTCAAAAAATTTAAAAATGCTGATTTTGACATCAAAAACGAGACATGTGGAAGACCACCGAAAAAATTTGAAGACAGTGAATTGCAAGCATTGTTGGATGAGGATGACACTCAAACCCAACAACAACTTGCAGATCAGTTAAGTGTGACCCGAGAGGCCATTTCCATTCGATTGAAAGCCATGGGAAAGATTGGCAAATAGGTTCCACATGAGTTGAACGAAAGGCAGCAGGAAAATCGCAAAACCATTTGCGAAATGTTGCTCGCCAGATACAAAAAAAAGTAATTTCTTCATCGAATTGTGACTGGCGATGAAAAATGGATATATTTTGAAAATCCAAAACGTAAAAAATCATGGGTAACTCCAGACGAACCATCGACATCGACTGCAGTGGTCTTCCACTTGTCTCGTTTTTGATGTCAAAATCACCACTTTTAAATTTTTTGAACCACTCAAAACACTGTGATTTCCCAAGAGCATGGGATCCTGCTGCTGTTTTCTTTAAATGGTAACAAAAAATCAATGCTGTCCGCAAATCTTAGTTTCCAGGCAAAAAATTCGACATGTTTACTGTTTTTTCACAAAATACACTGTTGTATGACAACTGAATTGTGAGTTGAAACACCTTCACAGATGATAACAAAACAAAATTGTGCCCGCAGCGGGACTTCACGGTAGATAAATTTACAGCTAGCGCTTTCTATTGGCAAATTCCGGTTTCATATTTACATACCTGGTAAAAAAAAATTATAAAGCAGTCCTGCAACTGGTCTTAAAAAACTTAGGAAGCAGACACCTTAACCTTAGAGTACCAACCTTAACATTAATTGATCATTTCTTTTTATTATCACCTTTAAGAACTACTTTGAAGTTTTTTTTTTTGCTCACTAAGTTAAGTTTTGTTTCGATTCAGGAGTCGCACTTGGCTGAGGTAACATCTAACATATGGGGAACAAAGTTTCGGATAAGAGGGATAGCAAGCTGCCTAGCGGTCAATTTAGGCCAAGTCACGTACAAAACTAGTCTCCTACATTTGCAGCCAAGGCAAATGACTTTGCTTATGGCAGGAGATGGACCCTCAGAACCTGGGGTAAGTCAAGTACTGAGCGATGACGAGGATGAAGGGAAAGGACTTGAAGACGGAGGAGCTGTTGCAGTTGCCCCTCTGATGACTAGGTGTCGTGCACCAACAGGCTAGTAATAATTGTAAATTATTAGTAGTATGATATAATATTAGAAATACTAGGCAAATTGGATTATGGCATTTAAAGGTATGAATGGAAACAAAATTATTTTCCTTTTATTGAAACCTATGATTTTTAATATTTCATGCGAGCTAAGAAAACATTTCTCTTAGGCTTAGTGGTCTATGTATAACAAAATATATAAGTATTTAAGTATTAAAAGTATTTTAAAATAATTAAGTATTTTCTCAATTTATAAAATACCATATTATAATGTTTTGGTATCAATCATGCCATTCGCATTGTTAAACTCTACAGTAAGAAATAAAATAAATTAAAAATTTTACTAATTAAGAAAAATAATTAATAGTTAAAGTTCGCTGTAATAAAAAAAATTATACTTTATTTTTAAATATTGCATTTTGTTTTAAACTATTAATAAACAACAAAGTAGGAGCTTACATATATTTTGGAGCAGCTCTAAATCTTTTAAAACATTTTACATAGTAGACTTTGCTAAGTGTGTGTAGTAAGCTTAATGGTCCAAAGCTTGAGTTCAAAAATATAAATTAATAGATGAAATGATAAGTAAGTTTATATTTTTCGATATAAGGGTTTATTACCTTTTTTAGAAAAAAAAAAAATGTAAAACGTTATGATAAAATGTTTTGAAAAATTATAAATTAAAACAAAATAGCATGACTAATTATCCAAAACTGATAATGGGTACTTAAATATTTTTGAAGCAGTTGCATCAAAATACATATGGGTCATTTCAAAATTATGGGTTATTTTGAGATCAACTTTTTTGAAGATGAAAATCCTCGATTTTTGCTAGGTTTTTTCGTCTAGTGCCACTATATGGGTTTCTCATAAAGTCCTTAAAGGAATAGTAGATATTTTGGAAAATATCAATTTTTGAAAATTTTGGAAAATCTTCATCGATTCAACATCTTGGCCATCAACCAAGCTGATGTGGATCATCCTTATGTTGCTCTTCAAAACTTCTACAAAGAGATAGAAGCTGTCAATAAATTCACCTTATGCCACGATTCGATCTTCCGTCCATTTCCAGATATCTTCTATACCATCGGGAGTGCCCTTCCCATGTCCAGCTTCTAAATAATTTTATGGATCAATAGGAACATCAGTAGATTGTTCAAGTGCTCGAGCGATGAGGAAAAATATGGTTTTATTGTGGTATTGTGTGAGAGGACTGTCGGTTAATAACACGGATTCTTGGGACTGTGCATTTTAGAAAATCTAGAATAGCCTGTAAGTGGGTCCAAACAGCTGCAGGGCCGTGATCAAAACATTCAGAGAGGGTGCTCATCGATTGGGTCATCAAATTGCTGTATGCCTCGTTTTTTAATAAATCTGAGATTTGTTATAATTTCACACATTTCAAGAAGCAATTTTAAAATCAGTCGAAAATTTTGGCTTTGTGAAGTAAAATTTGGCTGGTAATAACTTCGCTTTTTGCAAGAATTGATGAAAAAGGAATCAGATTTTGAGGTGTTATGAAGACTTCTCGAGCAGAATATTTATCTCTAATGTCGCTCTTCTCAAGAAAATTTTTGAAAATTTCACGTGAATTTGGATGTTTTAATGCTATCTAGAGCAGAATTTTAATATCACAATGTCACAATGATGTAGAAGTTCCTGTGACAGCTGTTTTTCTCCTTGACCTTCCTAATGGCAGAATCCAGAACTAAGATAAGCAGTAGGAGACTAAGGCTGCTATCTTATCGAATACCTATGGTGGTTTCGAATTCCCGTGAAGTGTTATTAGCAAATCTTATTAACTCTGTGGTTCTCTTATAGAGACTCTCCACTGCCAAGATATGTCCTTCATCTTTTTATTTTTCTCTTGATAACCCTCTTATGTCTCTCTTCTTAACTTGATCAAGGGTTTTTGATAGATCAACAAAACATATTGATAATTTCTTTTGTTTCTCTATGACTTTTTCAGTGACCTGCCTCATAGTAAATATAAGATCTTGAGTACTTCTATTTTCCCGAAAACAATACTGTTCCTCTTTGAGTAATCCTTCTACCCTCCTCCTCTAGTATCTTAGAATAAATCTTACAAGGGAAACTTAATAGGGATATGCCTTCGGTGATAATTACAATCTCTGTTGTCACCTTTCTTGAAAATCAGGACAATCATAGCTATTTCCCAATCCTTTGGAATTTCCTTCTTATTCCTCCATACGAGGTTCAGCATGTGCAGCATAATCTCCCTTCCTTTGGGTCCTATGTATTTTAACATTTCGGGAGTTATTTCGTCGATATCTGCAGATTTTCCTAGTTTTGTACTCAACAGCGTTTCTTCTAGTTCATCTTAATCGTTAAAGTCATTTTCTTCCCAGAGACTTTCTTTCCTCTCCTCTCTTTCTTCAGATACTTAGCTACTCCTCTCCAGTAATTCCAGGAAATATTCCCTCCACCTTCCCACGATTTGGTCATTCTGTCGTAGAATATTTCCTTTCTTTTCTTTGACAGACTTCAGGATTGGAGCTTTTTCTTTCCTTAATTTCTTGAGCAATCGGTAGAATAGTTTCTGATTTTGGTGAAAATCTAATTCCAACTTTCATCCAAAATTCGCCCGTTTTCCGTTTTACGTCTTTCTCCTTGTTCTTTGCCTCGATCCTTATTCTTTTATATTTCTCTTAACGCTCTGCATAAATTCTTCTTTTGAATCACTTCTTTAACCTTTTCTGACCACCAGGCTGTTCTTTTATCATGGGCACCGACTCTTCTTTTGCAACATATTTCAATTTATTCCTGATAGAAAGTTATAATGTTGTCCTGTTCTTTCAATCTGTGTGCCTTTATTGCTTCTTTACAGCTTCTTCTTGCATTTTTCCTGGTTTATTTCTCTTCCTTTCAAAGTAGATCCATCTTTAACAGGTAGTGATCACTACCTATTTCAAAAACACCTTTTTAAATCACTCCTAACAACAATTACATATTTGAGAGTTACCTTCTTTATTAAGAAATAGCAAATTATAGACTTCTCATTTTTTTTGTTTCTTCTCTAGTAAATTTGTTCTTATTCTTGTGAGGGAATTTGGTGTTATCCACAACCAAACCAGTGGCTGCACATAGTTGTAGAATTCTTTCCCTATTGTCGTTCATCACGTCTTTCATCGCACTATGGGTACCTAAAACATCTGGCTACAAGTGGGAAGTTCTGCCAACTCTGCCATCTAAGTCTTCGACAATTGGTACTCCCGCTGCATCATCTATTTCTCTCTGGGTGCTGTCATAGAATTCATCCTTCTCCGTGGAAATGGCATTCTCGTTCGGACCATATGCTAAAATGATGGTCTTCAGGTTTTCTTCTCCTTTCATATTTACCAACAGCGGTTGATCGCTCACAAACTTCCATCCTTTGATTGCAATATTGAGCAATGTTTCCTTAAATATAAATCCCACTGCTCTTCTGGCTATTCTGTTTTCATTGGTGAAAAGAATCTTCCTCACAGCCTACAAATTTGATTTTTTTCATTAATTGTAGGGCATAAGGATTTGGATGTTTTCGTGCTGTGCTGTTTTAAGGTGACAGATTTTCTGATTTCAAAAAATAACACAATGCTGACACATATGTTCACAATAACCAACTAATATTAGATAATTAAACACAATCCTTGATTAACAGAAGTCTTGTAGAGAATGAGAAAGTATAAAAATACTCTAAAAAATTTCACCACAAACAATTTTCTCCAGGGAACAAGTGGTGTCTTTTGAAATCAAAACTAGGTTTCTCTTACAGCGATGATAAAGCACTGTGATGTCTCAGATGTTTAAAACATGAAATATACCTTTCCCTGATTTTGGAGGTAGATTAACGAAATTTCTAGGGAATGAGAAAAACTGTATGACAAACATAAAATGTATCAGAAGTACAGTCAAATTATTTTATTTCCATTTTCTTCCCAGATCTTCTTGTAGGGGGGAGTACTCTAAAGCCAACAATAATTTTGTCACTTATGAAAACATTCATTAAGTATAACATAAAAATTCAAGAAGTTATCAATCTGACCTGCATGACATGGATAGCACGTGATAATTGACATAAACAATTTTCAGTTATCAGCCTGATCAACTTTTAATCCTCAAATTAATGATTCTATGTAGGGACCATGTTATTTTATCTCTCCAAAAAATTTAAACTTCCTATAACAAATAGTTTAAGCACAGTAGCTGTATGACACAAAATAACCTATATTTAAGTTTCTATTTTTACCCAACTATGGCGGAGCCATAAGGAGTGTAACGTGTTTAGCTTTACCGTTTATTATTATTTCCATTGACTCCTAGAGGAGCATAGGGCATCTACAAGTGCGTTCCATTCCTTTCTACCTTTTGCTGCAATCACTTTCGCCTCTTGCCAAGTCTTGCCGGTCCGGCCCAGGTCCTTCTGTACCTATCTGTGCCATGTCTCTCTTGGTCTTCCTCTTCTTAGCTTGACCGTTACTAGGTATGAAAGAATTTTTTGAGTAAACGGCTCAACCGATTTTGAAGTTTAATGGCTCAAAATATTCGTTGTGATTCCATGAATGTTTTAATACATTTTTAACTCAAAATATTAAAGAAAGGTTAAATTAAATTTGTTAAATCTGTCCGTTTAGGGTGTGTAATGATTTTTTGAGAGAATGATTCAACTGATTTTTATGTTTGATGTGTCAAATTATTCGTTCTGATCCTGAGAATTTTTTGAAACATTGTGGTCTCAAAATACTTAAAATATATTTCATTATATAAGTATTTTCCTCTTTTTGTTGATGTCTTTTATTATATCAATAATTTTAATAATTAATAATAATTAGTAATTAATAATTAACAATAATATAAATCATTTTTTAAAGGAAATAAACGAAATTCATCCCTCAGTTAAATTCACAGTAGAACTGGAAAAAAACAAAACCATAAAATTTTTAGATTTAGAAATCTCAGTAAAAAACAAACATCATGAATTTGGAATTTACCGGAAACCCACCCACATAGATGTCGTTATAAGCAATGGTGCCAGGAGACCGATAGCACATAAACTCTCAGCCTTTAATAGCATGATTTACCATTTTTTGAACATACCATTACATAAAAAGAACTATAATAAAGAAATTGAAATAATATATTCCATAGCAAAAAATAACAGGTATAATAAAACCACTATCAATCATATGTTTAAAAAACAAATACAAAAAAAGACAATTAATGATATCTATTCAACAATCCCCGAAGATAGGCCCATCCTGAAACATTATGTTTTGATTCCATATTACGGCCCTATATCCAACAAAGTCGGAAATGAATTGAAAAAGCTAGGATTAAACCCTGCATTTAAAATAGAAAAAAACCTATCCTCATATCACCCTATCTCTTCTCCTAAAGACAAAATAGACCCTTTCCAAAAAAGCGGAGTATACGAACTAAATTGTAATGATTGTGCAGCCTGATACACGGGAAAAACTGGAAGATCGCTAAACGTGCATATAATAATAAGACAGATAATTCCAACTTTGCAATTCATTTAAATGAAAATAATCATAAATTCATCAAAAACATAAATTCATCAAAAACTCAGGAGTTAAATTAATACATCACGTTGAAAACAGTCTCAAATTAAATATATATGAAGCACTTGAAATAATAAAATCCTTCAAATCCAATCCAGATTTTTGCTTAAATGACCAAATAAATATCTCCAATAGTCCAATCTTAAATTTATTCCCATCTATAACAGAAAAAACAATTACTCACCGGCCTTACTGGAAAAACCCTGACCCTTAAACTGTTTACCTAAATACATCCTGCCTACTTCTCGTTCATTGTTAGTACAATGCAAGAAGAAACCAGTACGAACTTTTCTGTTTGATAATGGATTAAATCAAACAGAAAAGTTTGTACTGGTTTCTTAAACCTTGGTGAGTACCAACATTTATTTGATTTCTTGTCTTAATTAAATTCATAATTCATAAATGTTTTATAATACAGATTTATATTAATCTAATTTAATATGTATAATAATACCAACTATATTTTGAATTGCTTATTTTTGAATTTGTTGTGTGTTTTTAGAACTGAAGATGAATGTATAACATTCGAAACTAGTTTTCAATAAAACAAATTTATAGAAGTGGCAAATAATTTATCAATCCCTAATGATAATTAATGTCCAAAGCCTGCTTTTTCAGATTGTTGCTTTATATCATTCTGTGCCCTTTGATGCTGCAGGTTACCAAGCAGGAAACGGAAGCAGCACTGATAACAAGATGACAAGAGCCGAATGGTTTATGACTCGTTCTTCGTTCAGAGATTGTGAATGTAGTCCGCAAGAGAGTAGTGGCCTTCACGTTGGAGGGCTCAGCAATAGTGAAGAAGGTAGAAGAGGTGTAGTTCGTTCGTGCTCTGTAGGTTATTTAGACCTGGTAGAAGGAGCCGGGTCGAATAACAGGCTGGTGTTAGTAAGGCAGGGGCGACCTGCGAAACTGACACACGCGGGCAAGAGTAGATCCCTCGATTCTTCCGATATCGGGAAGGGGATAGCAGGAACTGGAGTGACACCACATCCTCCACCGAGTAGTTCTCCAGCCAGTCCGGCCATGGCAAAGAAAAAGAGAAATCCAAGTTCATCTCCGATTAGGTAAGTTTGATTAAACTAGATTACTTTGTTATTAGAATAATTAGTCCTTTATGTATTTAAATTTTAATGTTCATCAAAACAAAATCCTATAACAGAGGGAATTCCAAATAGATAATTATCAATAAACAATATAATTATCATATGTATTAGTCATTTTTTGAAAGTTACTCATAATTTTGCTGCTAGGCATAGGTAACCAAAAATATCGTTGACGTTCAAGCAAAAGTCACTAACCCAAAATTAAAAAAAATTTGCACTGGATATCTTTATCTGTAACTAAATATCATTACCTAGCAAACATCAAAAAGTCACTCAATGCATTATTTGGCTGTAATTTGATGGATAAATTCATATAGTCCATGTATGTATGTTGTTTTTTCACCAGGCAGAAATCATAGTCATACAAAATTCACTAACTGGATTTAGATGACTTTTGCATGAACACTTAATAACAAAAATTCACTTTATTTTTTTTTTTATTTATTTTTTTTTTTTTTTAGAGTTCGAATCCTGAACTCCCCTCTCCTGCCGAGAAGATTAAGGCCAAGACGTAATGATAATGACGGCTACCAAGACTTAGAAAGCTTTCAAAAAGCACAACTTAGGAATAAGGTAAAATTAGAATTTTAGTTATTTCTAATTTCTTATTAACTATATACATTATAAATTTTTGAAATTACATATTTCTTTTATTTTTAGTAATATTCTTATATTTTTTCACTCAATATTTTCGTGGTATATCAAGTTTTTTTTTTTTACCTATTTTCATAATGTCTAGTCTCCTCAGAATAATAAAAAAGTTATTCATGATTTCGCTGCTAGGCATATATTACCAAAATAATTAAACAAATATAACTAAAAATGAAAAGGAGTATAAAATTATAAAAGTGCTTTCACCAGTGGTAAACCCTTTAAATAAGGAATGTTTAAAAACCACAAAATATATTATAAATTTAATTTTAAAAAACGAATACCTAGTTGAACAAACATTTTTTATTTCTAAATAATTATCTAAAAAAACTTTTAATAAGAAATTCACGTTTTCTTTCTGTCTTGAAAATGATTTTTGTTAGCTATCAAAATTGTTTCTATTTTCAGATAGAAACTACTGCCAAACGAAAAGAGTTTATAATGCACAACAAAGCTCCGATGTGGAATGAAAATAGTCAAGTATATCAGCTAGACTTCGGAGGCCGAGTTACACAAGAATCTGCTAAGAATTTTCAAGTGGAATTCAGAGGGAAGCAGGTAAAATTCGCTTTATCTTACTTGTGTTTTTATTGGTTAGACTATACTTTTTTTTTTGTCAATCAATTTGAAATTGATTCTGAAGATCAGGCCACAAAAATTAATGTAGAAAAGAAAGTAATTTATGTAAAATGAATTTCATATTATATAAAGAAATGTATAGCCCCATTCAAAGAAGATAAAAACCTTTCATTCTCTGATGCTGACCAAAACATACGGTTGCTTCACAACATATAAATCTGACATTATTACCTACATAATATTAGAATGTACTTACTATTTCAATAAATAATAAATATAATTTGTTCAAGTTTGATTTACACATAATATTTCTGTTTTTACGCAGGTAATGCAGTTTGGAAGAATAGACAACAATGCTTACACTTTAGACTTTCAATACCCATTTTCAGCTGTTCAGGCCTTCGCTGTGGCTCTTGCAAATGTCACGCAAAGATTAAAGTGATTTAGTCTTGACGTCTCCTGTACACCGCTGCAAAATGGATCGACTTTGCTCTAAGAGCAATATCGTATTTCTATTAATATAATTGCTAATGCAATACAATAATTGTCCTCAGACATTTTATTTATAGTTTAATTTATTGTTAATAGAGTTCTCTTTAATTTAGATTTCTTGCTCACTGCTGTATTCATTCGAGAGATTAGACTAATCCTTGTTTGAAGTTGTATGAGTAACTCTTAAATTTTTGAAGTTTTTTATTTTTCGATAAAATAATCAACGACCGAGGCCGTCCATCTGAGAACGCCACATAGGCCTCCGCATGTAGTTTATTATAGCCATTAAACCGATTAAATAAAGGATTGCCGGACCTTGAAACGTGAGTAAGAATTTCATATCTTTTTTCTAGTAAGTTTATAGTCATATAAGTCAATTTCGTTTGTAGTTAATGGCAGTTTTAATCGTAGATGATATAAGTATTTGGTAATTTCTTTCATAAGAATTTTATTTGTACCTAAATGGCTGTGCTTGATAATTTAAATGTATTTTAGAATACACTAAGTAATAATATACAGTAGTAATCCCACAGTTCTGATAACAGCTGTTTACCATTTTATAAACCACTAATGCTTAAACTGATTAAAGATTTGTTAAAAAGCTATTAAAAAAATTACCTATTGTTTCAATTAAAAAGTTTGTTATAAAATAAACATCAGTTATAAAGTTTTCAAGGGAGCCTTACATTATCTGAGAATAATTCTAATAACCACAACTTCCATTTTTATCTTTTGAAAATGAAGTTTATAGTGTATTTAAATCAATGTTTCTGGGCAATTCATTCATTTTCAGATACAGGTACGCTAGTCAAAACTAAAAAAGAACTAATATTTATGGCTGAAATTTAAAGGCAATTTTCTAAAATATAGATCGATGAAAATGATTGAAATAACAATCAAATCAAAATTCATTAATAAATTGATTTCTGTTTTGAAACATAACCAGTTGCAAATTATAGCCTTTATCAACTTCTTATCATAAATATGGAATTTTTTTTTTTCTAATTTGTCCATAAATCTGAAAGATACTTAAAGTCAATCAAATTGCAAATTAAAAAGTAAATAAATTTTATACAATAATAAATACTAATAAATAAATTCTTTACAAAGGAAGATAGAAGGTGATGTTTATGCGAGTTGGAAGGTTGAGATCTTGTATAAATATATCTGTTTAAATATTTTAATATTACAGATGTAAATAAGTTTTTGTTTTCTATGGTTGTTTTTTTTCCTGCTTATTAGATGAATTTATTTTCTTTCCTTTTTTTATACATATATATTTTTTCCTTTTGATGTATATACTTGTATTTTTTTATTTATAATATAATATGTGTCTTATGGCCATATTGATTATATTTTTTTTCATGTTTGTTATTCTAAAGAGACTTCATCCCATAATAAAGTTTTTTTCTATCTAACTATCTAAAAGAAGTTGATGAGGTATTTCACAAGAAGGAATCACAAAATCCTAGGAGCAATTTGAGGTGGATTTTTAGGAGATTTGGGAAACTAAGATAGGTACTAATCAAGAGTGAATCCGAGATTTTTGATATATTTGTGGAAATAAATGAGTAGTTCGTTGAGGTTAAATAATAGGTATTTTGGAAAAGCACCAAGAAAATGCTTTGAACCACTAACAATGTCCTTAGTTTTTTCTTATATTTAGATGAAACTTATTCTATTCTTAAAAGTATAAGATCAATATTTCAATAAAATAAAAAAGAACAGCTTTTTAATTCTTTAATCAGTTTAGAGTCATAAGTTGGAAATATTTTGAGACTCGTTGAAAGATTTTTAAAGTAGTTGGAATGTACCAACTGGCCAGCACTGGAGTTAATTTATGTCCTTAATAGACATGAAATTTTATTAAGCACTTGTAATATTCTACGAGTGATTGGAATGAAACTCCTAAAAAAAAAAATTATATCAAAGTGGTGTTTTAAATTATTAGATAAATAACATATCTTTTGAAAAGTATAATTTCTTTTTGTTAAATAGTGACAATACTTTTAATAATACCAAAGTTCTTTGTCTTTCTCATTTTTTTATTAATTTTTTTTTATTACTTGATAAATTTTGTAAATGGATTTTAATACTAGAGCGATTGTGATTTATAAACTTCCAAATTGGAAGAAAATAACATTTATGAATTTCTTTTCTATTATGAGAAAAAAGAAAATTGAATGTAGGAATAATTTTTAATCTGAGCATAATAAGTGCTTAGTTACTTAGGCCTACCAATTTGTAACTTAAAATAATAAATTCTTGGGTCAATAAATCAATTTATGTTGGATCTACTTATTTCTTCTTATCCGACTTATTTTTCGTTTGTGGCTTGGTTCTAATATTAGTTTTAGTAAAAAGGGAAACCTTAATTCCCTCCATATTTGTCTCATCCATCCCTCCATTTAATCTATGTCCACTCCATATCAATTTATTTTATATAAATGAAAATTTCTAAGAATACAATTGAAAACAAAAATTGGGAGGAGGGGAATTGGAAAGAAAAATAAATAAATATCATACAGCCTTATAATATCGTATTTTCAATAAATCAGAATTCACAGATTTTACCACAATAGTTTGTTTCTTTTTTATTATTCCTCTTCCCCATCGTAATACCATTTATAAAATCAAGTAAATATTAAAAAAAAAAAATTAATTTTAATTTTTGTAATTTTAAAATTTTTGAATTGATATTTGCTTACTTTTTAATTGGCTCTGAAGATTGGAAACATGATCGTCAGACAGGAAATTTAAGAGTTCTTCTGAATAATGTCAGATTTTTTTGCAGCTCCAGTATATCTTAAATTGGAGTTTTTCTATTACAATTTAGTAAAAAAAGGAAATCACAAAATATAAAATATTTCCCAAACAAATGGTATTTCGAATGGTATTTCTTTGGGAATCTAAAATATTCTCACTCTTTTACTTAAAATTTCTGATATTTCCCACAATATATATATATAAATCTTGTGAGATTATAAGGCTTGCGGAATACTTGGATAGAAGAGTTAAAAAGATTTACATAAATGGAGGTAAGGTTGCACTTTTTAAACAAAAATTAAAAATCTAGCAGGAGAATTAAATGTTGATACTAAAAAAATAAATTTGAAATTCATAAATATCAATAATCTTGCGGTGCCACAAAGTATCATTTAAAAGTATCCATATCATTTTAATTTATATGCAGTCTTTTGATAACTCAAATTTCAACAGATGACAAATCACTTTCAGTTATGCCTTGTTTTAGTTAAAAGTGGTTTTTAATATTTCGGATTTTTCAAGCTATTGAGATAAAAAAATTTTTTTAATAAGATAGATGGTCTTACATGAAGAGAATTTTAGGTAAAAAGTGAAATAGAAATTATTGATTATTGTATTATTGATAGAATAATACAATGATTTTCAAAGTATTCTGTATTGTACAATCATAAAACACAACTTTATATTAAATACCATAAAGAAACCCATAGCTATTGAATAACTAACTCCAACCTAGAGGAAAATTATTTAACAAACATGTTGCAAACTTGTGTTGGCACCTTTGATTTAACGAGGTTTGACAAAACAGTTACATTACTAGAGTTACCTTCGACCTGTATAAGTAACGCTTTTAATTAGTCTTAAACAAAACATTTTAATTTATAGATGAATACTACCAAAGTAAAATAATGAAACCTATTCTATTACCTATAAAATAATGAAAACTAAGGTAAATAGTTTGTGCCTTTGACTTAAAGCCATAAAATTTTCCTTAAAATTATTTTTTAGTAATCCTCTTGTGATTTACCAGACTAAAGAGTTCTCTCAAAAAGTTGGTGTTATCAAAGAATTTGAGTTATCGAGTTGACTGTCCTTAAAAAAAAAAAAAAAAAATTGGTTTGATAATAATTCAGTTTCTGTGGTTTCGTGTTTCTTATAAATTAAAAATATAATGTTTGCTTAGTTTAATTTTAGATATTTCACATAAATTAAAAAGTTTTAGTTTATAGAAGCGACTTTCATTTGAGAGTAGTGCAATGCTCTATACGAATAATTTAGAACCAAGCTAAAATCTGGTTATTTTATAAATTGTGAGCGAACGAATATATGATATTCTTTCCAAAATACATATCAAGCTTTTATATATTCTGCTATGCCCTAAAGAAGAGAACAATAACGTAGAGATTACGAATAATGTACTTAACGCTGTTGTAAATATTATGTATACAAAATGAACCTAATAAAAATTGGCCTAGTTAAGATAAATATGGTAAATATTACTTCCATAAATATTTTTAAATTCTTAAGAAGACGTCTATTAAAATTGTTAGTACAATATTTTAAGTTATTGATATTTTCATTTTAAACTAACGTGTCTTTCTTTAATATTTTATAAGTACAATTATTACACGGTGCAATGTTGGATTGAATTATTACACTTTTACTGTTTACATTTGCATTATTCTATTATTTTTAAAGGGATGTGTTTTGTTATGTTTTGTTCGCTTTATTACCTTTCATTGTTAAGTTTATAATATTAATTGTATTACTGTTAAATATTTCTTTATGGTTGTGCTATTTTTATGTAAAATAAAAATATCTAATACTTCTTATAAAACTTCATTTCATATTTTTACCTTTTAAATATTTTTAATTTGTTATAATGACATCCTGTCCTAAACTATCCTTTAATGACATTCCTCTGTTAATCCTAGCTTGACAGATACACTATCTAGAATTTCTTCTTGACAAGCGGCTTACCTGGAGTTCTCCTACAAGAATGAAAGAACAAGAAACTGCTTGTAGATTAAATAAGTCTCCTGAATTTTAAGGCTATCAGATTTGTATATTGGAGATCCTAGTGAGTAAGGAACTGTATTTCAATACGGAATAGCCTTTACCAAAATCCCTGCACAAAAGCTTTTTCATTGCAGATGAATTTTGGATTTTCAGAGTAAGAGCTGTAGTTCGATTTTAACTGTAATGGGCCCACTCATTCCAAAAATAAGTACCTGGCTTTAGTGAAGAGCTAGATCAGGTAGCTGTTGCACAATGTTGACCATACTTCCAAGAATATTATAATGTAAAGAATCAAGAATTTCAACTACTGCTTCTTCCTGAACCATTTACACCTGCTGTAGCATGACTGGTTTATCATTTTTTTTTATTTAAACGATATTGTAATTTTAAAGTTTTATAGAAATCTAATTTAATGATACCAATTTTATTGGTTTAATTTACTCATTTTCCTATTTGTTATGGAACAACAGGCCTATGATACACCAAGGGCACGCTAATGATCCTTTTGACTGAGTTAGTTGATCTCAAATTTTAAAAAAAAATCTCTGAAGTTGTTCCTTCTAATTTTTCCTTATACAAAAGCTTTAATTTTGTAAAAATAAAAAGATACTTAATAAGTAGCATATCCACTGGAATGAAGAGAAACATTTCAACGTAACTTGAAAAGTTACATGCTGGTTTACTGTGAAATGTAAAAATGACATTATTATGTTGGGACAAAATGGCTTCCAAAAGAATAATGAACTTCGACAGTTGCATCAGGAACACCATGCTACATAACCACAAAGTTACACCAAACAGATTTTAGATGTAAAATGCATGTCAATTTATAAATTAGTATTGGCTGTATTTAAAAAATAAATAGTATTAAAAGTTTATATAACATAATAGGTAAACTAATATTTAATTTTGGTTCAGTAAAATTGATTTTATTTATAAACATGTGAAATAATTTGTTTGACAAAATTAAATAACTATTTTATGAAATTTTCCTCTTTGAGGGTTCCGCACATTAGGACCATTTGCTATCTATTGATTCAAAATACGGAAGATGTATTTGGATTAATTTTTTTTGCACAAGGCTAGTCAATAACAACACTAGGTTTTTTAAAATTAATATCGAATTTTCTCACTGATAGCTGCTTTAATCACAACTAACTCTCTCAAGGATATTAGATTTTGTTTTTCTTATGATGTGTACATTAAAAGCATTTTGTGAATAATCATCCTATAAACAGAAAAACTGTCATAGTAAGTTTGGCTGACGAAAGTGGTGAAAACACTTTCTTAATCAATCTGAAAATTACTGCTAATTTTAATTATCAAGTTCAGTTTTATTGATACTAAGTCTTTAATTTGATGATATAGAAGCTTTAAAGTGAATCAACATCACTCCCAGTTTCTAAAAAAATTAAACCATACAAAATTTATTATATAATGAGGAAAATAAAATAATGATATGAGACAAAATATTCAGAAAATAATTAGAAGCTTCTAAATTTGCAGGAAACTGACATGTTATATATAAATACCATTGATTGATTAATTGTTGACCTGTTTCAAATTTTGTTTTCTCCATTATAACATTTCTTTCCTAGCTTTCATTCACATCAAACAGTTCAACAATATTTTCATAGGCAAATTCAGAAATTCATGTTCTAATATTGAATGGCTAGATCATCTAATTTGATGTTTGTTACTTGCTTTTCCATGTTAATGTCTCAAATAAATAAAATAGATAATTTCTTCTGAGCCCAAAATAAATAATTGCTTTCTAAAAAAGTAATTGCTTATCATTATTTATATTTTCATTTATAAATAAGCTGAGAAATAATAGTGCTGGTTACTACCACTGATGGCCAGCACTATCCAAACACGTATTTTTGAAGTCAAATTCCAACTCGAAAATTTTATTTTAAACCAATTGCTTATCATTATTTATTTATTAATCTATAACTAGTTCTTATGGTGCGAACATACTTAGAAATCAAGCTAAAAACTAAACAGTCTTTATCTAAGTAAATGGTCTTCAATGAATGATGAAACTAATTTATAGCATATTAATTAAATCAGAATCAAATTCTTACATTATTACAAATGTCTATTAGTTTCTTTAAGACAATGTATTATTGTGCCTCACACACTCAAAGAAAGGCGGAATTATTTTATCATAGTCTAAGTCAAATAATAATATATTTTATTGTTCTACATTTCACTATTTTACATTTTATTTTCACAGTGATAAAATTTGATTATTTTACATTTCACTATTTTACATTTTATCTCCACGGTTTATTAAGAGCATTAAGGAATACACAATTAATCAAACTTATTGTAATTAATTAATGATTAATAACGGCCACAAATTAATGATTGAAAAATTATATACCAATTTAACTCCTATCAATAATACAAAACAAAAAAAACACGATAAATTGACTATTTTAGGCTACTACTAACAGTTCAAGTAAGTGCCTAAAGGTAGCAGCACAAACCAAGAAATCTGGAAAATAATAGTTCGAGTAACCGCCACAAGAGGCCAGCACTATCCAAAGAGGCGTTTCTGAAGTTGAATACCAGCTCGAAAATTTTATTTTGTAATAGGAGAGTAGGAGTGCGCAGGAGCTCAACTTTTCAACAGAATCCTAGGCCGGATAATGCTGCTCTCTTGTGGTACAATCTCAAACTATTATAGTTCTAGTAGCTGTCACAAGAGAGCAGCACTATCGAGTCGAGTATCCGGGCATATGAGCTCTTGCACACTCCTACTCTCCTATTACAAAATAAAATTTTCGAGCTGGAATTAGACTTAAGAAATACCTCTTTGGGTAGTGCTGGCCTCTTGCGGCGATAACTAAAACTATTATTTTTCAGCTTTCTCGATTGGTGCTGGCATCTTTAGACCATTCGTTAAACTATTGTTTTAAGATGCCCAAAAGTGTCAATTTATCGTAGTTTTGGTTTTGTCTTATTGATAGTTTATACAAATAAGTTAAAATGATAAAAACTGTTTATAGATAAGGAAATAAATAAAGAAAAGCTGTTAGTTTTATTTTTTTTAATTTCGAGTTGGAATTCGACTTTAAAAATGTCTGGGAATAATCCTTAAACTCAGATTAAGAGAATTAAATTTTTAAAGTGTTTTCTGAGGATGTATTTGACTTAGAATATGACCAAGTAATTCCACGTTTGTATGAGTGTGTGCTATATTGTTCTAATAGAAATATCAAATAATATAAGAGCTTGATTCTAGTTTAATTAATATAGGTACTATAAATAAGTTTTATTATGAAAAATTAAAGACCATTAACTTAGATTAAGATAGAGTTTATTCTAAGGATGCTTAAGTCATGAAAACTATGTATAGATAAGAAATTAAAGAAAGAAAAACTGTTAGTTTTATTTTTTTTAATTTCGAGTTGGAATTCGACTTTAAAAATGTCTGTGAATTTTTTTTTTTTTTCTCTATTGGTTAATTTACAACTGTCAGTGATTACTGACAACCAGCGAATGTTCTTACATAAACAAATTTACAATTAAAAGGGCATGACAGGCATGAGGAAGAGATTTACCCAGTGGCAATTCTTCGGTCTTGTTTCAAGTTACTGAAGGAGATATCTCATCCAGCTCCTTTTCAGCCTTCTACGGGTGCTGTCGGGCATGTTTTTTGTGGCCATATCTTGAATGAGTTTATTTGGATGATCTTGAAGCTTGCTGTGAAATCTTTTGTAGTAAGTCCGTATGTGTTCTTTGACAGTTGGCATGTTTATGTCTTTGTGCAGAGTTATGTTACTTACATACCAAGGTGCTTGCGTGATTGTCCTAAAAGTTTTGGCCTGAAATATTTGTAGTTTTTGGATGTGTGTTTTTTTTGCAATTCCATATATTTGTGAGGCGTATGCCCAAATTGGTTTAAGTAGGTAAGTGTAGGTATTTAGCTTTTGTCTTAGATCTAATTTTGAGCGACGCCCAAGCAGAGAATATAAAAGTCTGAAACGTTGATTTAGTGTCTTTCGTTTAGCAGCGATGTGTGGACCCCATGTCATTCTTTTGTCAAATGTTAGGCCTAGATAATGTACTCTGTCAGGCTGTGGGATGTGTTCGTTTTCAAGATAAACTGGAGGACAAGTCCCATGTCGGAGTGAGAATGTGATGTGATGGGATTTGTTCTGATTCAGTTTAACTTTCCAGCGTTTGCACCAGTTGTGTAGTGTCTGTAAATGGCTTTGTAGAATCACAGAGGCGTGCTCGGGATCTTTGTGCCTTGTAATAATAGTAGTATCGTCAGCATAAGTGGCTGTCAAAGTGTCGTTAGTGGTTGGTATGTCATGGGTGTATGTTATGTACAGCAGTGGTGCAAGAATTGATCCTTGGGGCACTCCGGCCATGACTGGTCTAATTGATGAGATTTCTGAACCTTTTCGGACAGAGAAAAATCTACCAGAGAGGAATGATTGTATTATAAGATAGTAAGTGGAAGGAAGTATTGTTTTGAGTTTAAAGAGAAGTCCTTGGTGCCAGACACTGTCAAAGGCCTCTGCAACAT
The DNA here is from genome assembly GCA_948150685.1 of Rhaphigaster nebulosa. Lineage (NCBI taxonomy): Eukaryota > Metazoa > Arthropoda > Insecta > Hemiptera > Pentatomidae > Rhaphigaster > Rhaphigaster nebulosa. Next base: position 27,567,194 of record OX411312.1, on the reverse strand, counting down.
CCAGAAATACACCAGTGGCATACATTTTTTGCTCTAGTGCTGTTGTATATAGTCTGTCACTCTATGCAATTGCTGTGTGGTGGAATGTAAATCCACATTGATGGTCTAGCAAAATTTTTTGGTCCATTTGTATGGTGATAATCTTGTGTACAGTAACATTGCAAAAATTGTAGCACAAATAAGGAGTAAGCTGATAGGTCTATAGGATGAGGGAGAGTGTATATCTTTGCAAGGCTTATGAATCATGGATATATAGGAGTACTTCCATTGAATAGGAAATTTAGCAGTCCTCAGATTGGCATTATAAATGGTAGTTAGAAACACTAGAGCTTTCCTGGACATTTGCTAGAGCACTTTGGCATTGATTAAGTCATAACCGGGGGGCTTTCTTTCTTTGTAACAGTTTAATTTTTCTGTGACGTGAAATGGAGAAAAAGGTGGAGGAGGTGGAGATAATTGTAAGGGAATGTTTAAAGATTTGAGTATAAAGTCATCATCTTCAGGATCTGATATATTAGTGTGTGGTATAAAAAACAGAGGAAAGGTGGTCAGCAAGGAGTTCTGATTTTTCTTTGTCTGAAGCAGCCCAAGAACCATCATCTTTTCAAAGTGGCACTGACACCTCCCGATGCTTTAGAACCTTCTTGGTATGTCTCCACAAGCTTCCATCATCTGTTGAAAGGTTGTTAATGTATGTTTCGTACTTATCCCGGTTGAATTTCTGGATTTTTCGTTTCAATGTGTTGTTTAGTCTGTTAAATGTCTGTCTGTATGATGGGAGTTTGTTTGTCTGCCATACTTTTCGAGCTTTCCTCTTGGCTCTGATCAAATCCCTTATGTATTGTGGGTAGCTGGCTAGGTTTTCAGATTTTTGAGGCCTAGGAACTGAGGATGACCAAGCGGCGTTTTGGACGCTCTTTGTGAAGGTGTCAACGGCTTCCTCCAGTTCTCCCTGCGTTTTAATAGACATTGGGATAGAAAGTGCAGAATCTAGGTTATTCCTGTAGGCATCCCAATCCATGGTCCCATTAATAAGAGATGGTCGTTTCGATACCTCACAGGGCTCATCCAGCAGCAGCAGATTCGCCAGGGAATGATCAGAACAGAGATCAAAGCTCAAAATTAGAACTGTACCACACACTGTTAATACTAACAGTGTGTGGTACAGTTCTAAGTCCTTTGGTGATAAAGAAGTCCAATAAATCGGGTGTTTTGTGTATAGATGTGGGCCAGTAAGTCGGAGAGTTTGGAGTTATTGTTTCTAATGAGAGCTCATGTAGGGCTCTCCTGAGATCCCTTCCCCTCGGGGTACAAAGTCTAGACCCCCACATCTGGTGTTTTGCATTACAGTCCCCTCCGGCGATGAAACAGCTTCCTAGGTATTTAAAGAAGTTGCAAAACATGGCAGGTGTCAGCACATACCTAGGAGGACAATAAATTGCAGCAAAGGTAATGGTATTATGTTTGGTATATAATGTAATGCCAGTGGATTGAATGTCAGGTGTTACGGGTAATTTTAAGGGGTCATGTTTTAATGAAGATTTTATTAGTATTGCAGTTCCTCCATGAGCTGTGTTGTCCGGGTGGTCAGTTCTGTAAGTTTTGTATTCTGAAATATAAAATTTTGAACGTGGTGTTAAGTGGGTTTCAGTTATCAATGCGATGTCAATACGTTTCTTGTGTTGCTGGATGTCTAGCTCTGTCTTATGTTGGGTCAGTCCGTTTGCATTCCACAGGATGACATACAAGGAGCCTGCAGTTAGCGGTCTAGGGAGCATAGTGAGGGCATAAGGCCTGAGTTATAAGTGAGATTTGTTGGAGAAGGGTGTAAAGGGGCTGTATGAGAGTGTTAAGATTGTTGATTAAATTTAATACTTGCAGGGAACCATTATCAGTCAGAGGTGCTGACTGTGCAGTATCCCTCCTCACGCCTGACTGCTGGTGTGGTGCTTGGGGTTGAGGCTGCGGCTGCTGATGTGGTGCTTCATTTGAAGTAGAAAGGTGGGGCTGCGGCTGCTGGTGTGGAGCAGGAATTGGTGAATGTTGAGGCTGTGCTCTGACTTCAGGTTAGGCAGGTTGAGAGCGCTGAGCAAGCTATTGGAGTGCTGGGAAATCTTGTAGTCCCGGTGGTGGAACATGCTGGGCAGCTGCTGGTCTCTGTTGGGTTCTGTAGCTTCGCTGAGTCCTCAGATCTTTCAGAGTTTTACACCCCATATAATTGGCTGGATGTGCCCCCTGACAATTTGCACATGTCGCCGGGGTTTCTCTTGGTTTGCTGCAGGAAACACTTTCGTGTCCCAGACCGCACTTCACACACTTTGGTGGATGATTGCATTAAGTCTTTGTGTGACCATACTTCTGGCATCTGGTGCATTGAGATATCATTCTCTTCTTTCTTGGTTCCTCTATCTTAATTTTTGTATAATATAAAAAATCTGTTTCGAAAATATCTTCATTGAAAGAATTCTTTGATATATCAATTAACAACATTGGTAGGGGTTCTTTAAATCTAGACAAAACATTTGTAATATTGATAATTTCGTAGCCAAGCTTTGCAAATTCTTCTTTGATTATGCAAAGTGGTGTGGCATGGTGTAAACCCTTTAATACCACTCTTGGCATTTTATCTTCGGGGAGCTGATAGGTGTGGAATTTTGCTCCATCTCGACGTAAACTTGAGACGAGCTTTCTATATACATCAGGTGTTTCTGGTTGCACAGTTACACCCCTTGTATTATTTCTTAATTTAAATGAATTGTGACCAGCTTCATTTTGAAGAAATGAAACTATTGCAGTATAGTCTCTTATACCATTTATATAGATAGGTGGTGGCCTAACCTGTGTCTCTTGATTGTTTGGTTGTTGAGTCTCATTGTCCCTAGTTTGAGACAAAGCTTCATACCTGTTTTGTGTGTTGGTGGTGTTGACATACGTCTTCTTAGCTTTTGTGGGGTCCAATTGTGATGTTGTTGACCTTTTTCTTCCTGTTACGAGCTCCCAGCTATTGCTGATCACAGTTTCATCACTATTTAGTGATCTTCAGCAGAGATAATCTCTTTGGTCAACTAATTTCTAAAATATTTAACAGCTCTAGACTAGAATAGAACTAAAAAACACTTTTTACCACCAAAAAGCACACTTTAATAGTTTTTTGAAGAAATGCCAAAATGTCTGTGAATAATCCTTAAACTTAGATTAAGAGAATTAAATTTTTAAAGTGTTTTCTGAGGATGTATTCACTTAAAGAACTATTTATAGATAAATAAATAAATAAAGATTTGTATAAATTAAAATAAAATTTTCCAGTTGGAATTCGCCTTCGGAAATGTCTATTTGATTAATGCTGGCCTCTTGTGACACTAACTAGAACTAAGTACGAAACATACATTAACAACCTTTCAACAGATGATGGAAGCTTGTGGAGACATACCAAGAAGGTTCTAAAGCATCGGGAGGTGTCAGTGCCACTTCGAAAAGATGACGGTTCTTGGGCTGCTTCAGACAAAGAAAAATCAGAACTCCTTGCTGACCACCTTTCCTCTGTTTTTATACCACACACTAATATATCAAATCCTGAAGATGATGACTTTATACACAAATCTTTAGACATTCCCTTACAATTATCTCCACCTCCTCCACCTTTTTCTCCATTTCACGTCACAGAAAAATTAAACTGTTACAAAGAAAGAAAGCCCCCCGGTTATGACTTAATCAATGCCAAAGTGCTCTAGCAAATGTCCAGGAAAGCTCTAGTGTTTCTAACTACCATTTATAATGCCAATCTGAGGACTGCTAAATTTCCTATTCAATGGAAGTACTCCTATATATCCATGATTCATAAGCCTTGCAAAGATATACACTCTCCCTCATCCTATAGACCTATCAGCTTACTCCTTATTTGTGCTACAATTTTTGCAATGTTACTGTACACAAGATTATCACCATACAAATGGACCAAAAAATTTTGCTAGACCATCAATGTGGATTTACATTCCACCACACAGCAATTGCACAGAGTGACAGACTATATAATAACACCATTAGAGCAAAAGATGTGTGCCACTAGTGTATTTCTGGATTTTGCTGAGGCCTTTGACAATGTCTGGCACCAAGGACTTCTCTTTAAACTCAAAACAATACTTCCTTTCACTTACTATCTTATACTGCAATCATTCCTCTCTGATAGATTTTTCTTCGTCCGAAAAGGTTCAGAAATCTCATCAATTAGACCAGCCATGGCCGGAGTACCCCAAGGATCAATTCTTGTACCACTGCTGTACATTACATACACCCACGACATACCAACCACTAACGACAATTTGACAGCCAGTTATGCAGACGATACTACTATTATTAAAAGGCGCAAAGATCCCAATTAATAAGATTGCGCAAAGATCTGTGATTTTACAAAGCCATTTACAGACACTACACGACTGGTGCAAACATTGAAAAGTTAAACTGGATCAGAACAAATCCCATCACATCACATTCTTACTTCGACCTGGCACCAGCCCTCCAAATTATCTTGAATACTAACACATCCCACAATCTGACAGAGTACATTATGTAGATCTAACATTTGACAAAAGAAGACATGGGGCCCACAAATCGCTGCTAAACGAAAGACACTAAATCAGCGTTTCAGACTTTTATATTTCCTGCTTGGGCGTCGCTCAAAATTAGATCTAAGACAACAACTTACCTACATATATATCCGCACTAATACATACACTTACCTACTTAAACCAATTTGGGCATACGCCTCACAAATATATGGAATTGCAAAAAAAAACACACATCCAAAACCTTTATTACAATCACGCAAGCACCTTATTATGTAACATAACTCTGCACAAATATTTAAACATGCCAACTGTCAAAGAACACATATGGACTTACTACAAAAGATTTCACAGCAAGCTTCAAGATCATCCAAATAAACTGATTTAAGATATGGCCACGAAAAACATGCCCGACAGCACCCGTAGAATGCTGAAAAGTTGCTGTATGAGAGATCTCCTTCAGTAACTTGTAACTGTCATACCATTTTAATTGTATATTTATTTATGTAAGCACATTCACTGGTTGTCAGTAATCACTGACAGTTGTGAATTAACCAAAAAATAGAAAAAAAAATTGTTAGGAGTGTAAACTAGCTTAGAACCTCTTTGGCGAGGCCTGGATAGAGTGTAACCTGCCGTTATAATGGTTATTGACACTAACCAGGAGGATAGAAAATACTGAGTATATGGAAGATAACTAGTATCTTCCTTTCTCCATGGACATTAATGTAATTTAAAGAACTGACTGCTTCAAACGGTGTGTTTTAAATTAAATGGTTAAATACAAATTAAAATAACACAATACTTTCAACTAAGTGTTGAATAAATGAATTCAGTTTAACAAAGTTTAGTCATGTAAATCAAACCCTTAGATTTTGATTTGATATGTTATGTTAGGATGTGATATTATGTAAGTAACTAATTAATGTTCGGTGAGTTAACATTTTTATAAATAATGAATGATATGCTGAACTCTAATGAAAGTGTGAACCGCTATATTTGATTTGCATTATGTCTACTACTGTTTTAAGTGATTAAAACTGTAATACATTGTTAGACCCTTTCAGTTATTTAATATATTGATAATAGAAAATCATAATTGCAAGTTACAAATAGGTAATTAAAATGTCACCTAGGTAAGATATATGTGGTTCTTGTCATCTAGGTTCGGGCATAGTATATAAGATATTTAATTGTCTGAATACAATTAATGAATTTTATACTGATTATATATCCTGTTAATTAAGAGATTAATGATTAAGTCAAGTGAACAATACTTAATAAATGCTTGAATAACCTCTGACTGGTAGTCTATACAGCTGTAAAATTATACTTGTAACCAAAATTAATAAATGCTATTTTTTGGGAATTTTATTAACTTATGTTAATATATTACTATGATTTGACTTTACTTGGATAAATGGATGCTTTTGAGCTATAAATTAACATATCCAGACCGATTGGACCATTTGTTTTGTGACCAGCGATTTGATATGCGTGTCAAAGTCTGGTCACACATAATTATGAAAATAAATTAAAATGATTAAACTGGTTCAATAAATGATAATTGGGTTGTTAGAAATCAGTTCAATGGACTGTGTTCGTTATTGCAGATTTTCATTGATTATGGGAGATTAATTTTTCAAATATACTAAAACTAAACTCAATTGCAATCACACAGAGCTGGACAAAGCATTAATTGAACACTTCAGAAACGATTATATCACTTTTATTGATTTTGAATTAAGTGTGGTTCTGGTTGCATTGTTCTTAGACGCATCTTTTAGTGTAAAAAAACATTCCATAATTTATTCCTTGAAAAAATCGATATATTTTTTGTAAATTTTCATTTTATGGAATTTTAGTACTAAATAGATTTCTCAAAATGGTGAAAATTTTAAATGTGTCATTTCTGAAATTACGGATTCAATTTTTTTGCTGTAGTAATACTTGATATAATTTTTGGCCATAATATATAGCTATATAATTTTATATTAGTATATACCATGAATTTATAGACTATGTCTTCTGATATCTTGTTCCATCTCCTTTGTATTTAATCTATTGGTAATACTTGAACCATAAAACTTTTAGGAAATTATGCTCTCTATTATTCTAATGACCTTCTTCAAGAGGTATATTATCCCTTCCCATATTTGGTCCATCATTTCAGGCACCTTTAGAGACTGATTAGTCTCTAAAGTCTATTATAGTCTGCCTGAAGAAGTCACTTGGAATGTGTGATAGGAATAACAGAAAGAAGGTAATATTCCTGCAGAAGAAAAGAGCCAAAACAAAATGGGTATAATTAAAACTCAGGAAAGAAGCTTTAAAACTAATTTATTCTCTGTTCGGCAATTATTCTAATTAAACTTAGTACAAATGTTATGACCGTGTTAATTATTCATTAGTTTATACATTTAACGTATTGATAATCATATAATTTAATTTGGACATACCACAAACCACCAGAGTGTTATTTTAGTTGATAGTAAAATGAGAAATTATTAATTTGGTAGAAACATTAAAATAATAATATGTTTTACTCTCCATTACATCAGTGCGGTATAAAGATTCTTTAATCATTAACTTACACGAGCCTCTTATTGAATTATTTATTTATAATTTGTCCCGTAAAAAATATAATCTAGGTAAAAGTAAAGGAATAAACTAATAACAATAAAATATTTAAAACAAAAAGTAATGATATGAGCTACAAAATTCAAATTAAAGAAAAAGAAATAAGAGGAAATACAGATTAATAATAATATTTTATTTAATGGTGAATGAGGCTATTAGTTTTAAAGTCGGCTCAGCCGCTTTCAAAAATTTTACAGGAGACACCATAAACATATGATTGTAACATTTTTCACTATATACTTTCTGGTGACAGGTGTCTCTTGATCCCAGTAACATTATTTGTTTACTTTTGGCAGAACAAAAGGATAAACCTAGCATTCGTTTAATATTTATGCAATCATTAATGTAATTTTATTTATTTTTTTGAAAAATGTAGTATGCATCCCAAAAAAATAAATAATAAAAAATTAAATTAAACAATTATAAACTCTTAGAGAAAAACAAAAAATGATTCATGACCAAGTACTTATAATCTTAATATAAACTTTAGATAAAATATGACACTAAATAGTATTTTTAAAATTTATGAGATTAATCTAGTCTTTAAAAAATGTATCGTAAAATCAAATATTTTATCCTCATCCTTTCAAACAAAACAATTTACTTGTTATGGATACTTTGTCACATAGAATATTACTTCTTTTGTCTTACAGGTTTTTTTTCACACTTTTTGGAGCACTCTAGCCACAGATTTTTTGCATTGTAAACTCCTATAATTTATCTTTCTGTCCTTTTTATATAAAAAATAGATAATGCTGCTTCTTTGTTATTTGTATACATTTTGTCACTAAAGGTGTCAAACATCTACTGGGTAAATTCTTTTTAATTCATATAGAAATGTCAATGATTTATTCACGAAATCTGGTTCATTTGTGCGCAAATATTTTTACCATTAATAGTCATCTAGAAGGAAATTGAATAATTTTCAAAAATATTAATTAGTTGAAATAAAAAAATGGTAAAAATTTTTTTTATTGTTTACAATTTAAATTGAAATAATCTAAGAAACCTCACATTCACTCAAATAATACGTAGCTTTCAATGAGGTTAATCAGAGCAAAGCAACCCACCGTGTCTGGTGTACCCTGTTTGTTCCAAAAAGCTGCTTACTAACCCATAGAAAAAAAAATAGATCAGCATCCTAATCAGGTCAAATATGAATGAATTTCCAACCAATATCACAATCAATAACTAATTTATATATTAGATTTGCTCAAACAAATACATTTTTTATAAAAATGTTTATATTTTAAATATTGAAATTTTATAATGTTAATGTTTATACTTTGGTTCGGAAGGAGGGAAACTATCTCTCTTACAACAAGTAATTTTTTACAGAAGCTGGATGCTAAAAATGTTACAGAGTATGGTGTGAATTAAAATTCTAGGCTCATTAGAGCCCGTTTTACTGGGCATAGTTTTATCTATTCAATGACCAAAAATAAAATATTTTCTCAATATTTTATATGTATTATACTGGTCCCATTTTACTTAATATAATAATAGAATTTATATAAAACAATCAAAATCCAGAGGAAACAATGTGATTGTTTATTATAAATTAGGCATGAAAATTTCATAAGAAATTATATTCCCTTTCAATCAAATATTATTTTTGCAAGAGTTAACATATCTTATCAAGGCAAAATTGATACCCTACAGGAAATAACTCAATAAATATTAATAATTCTTTATTCAATAATAAAAATGCACAGAAATTAAAAGTCAAACTAATAAAAAAAAAAAATTAAAGAATTTTTTTAAAATAATTTTAAAGAAATAAGACAAATATATTTTTTTTTTATTCTTCTGGAAAGTTGCTTCTACAGTGACGAAATAGTTTTTCGGATACATCTCTAATATACTTTTTGTCAGATTCTCGAACAATATAGTTCTTTATGGACATAATTCTTGGAGTCTGATTAGTTTTTTGGCTGGCGAGAATAGAAGCCAGTCTATAGATAAATTGATCATTATATTTTGCACATAGCTCAGGGAACACATAATCAGTGAAATTTTTGCTGAATCTCCAGGTTGTTTCTGCTGGATGGTAATAAGTTATATCTCCTATTTTGGACCACCGGGGAGCATATTTTGCAAAAATGCTGTAGACTTCCCGACAATGTCCAACTGTGATTGAAGTACAGAGAATGTTTAAAACATCAGTAACTGATTTAGATGTAAGATGGCTCAGTTCTTCTATAATCCTAATTGCATGCATGCCTTTATATTTAATTTGCAACATACACCCATTCTTCAATAAATCGATAAGTGAGGAGAACCTCTTAGCACCGGTGACTTGTAATGGATTAGTGATCCTTTGAGGGACCTCACCATCAGTGCTCACAACATGGGGATTGCTGATGCCTTCGCTCATACCACAATAGATCCCCAAGAGAATGTAGTAAATACTGGTAATCTCTGATGATTGTCCACGATTTAAAACCCCAGATAATTCGGCTGATTTAGGATAGATGGAGAACAGCACATCTCCAGGAGAATTGACAAGTTTTCTGGCTATTCTTAGATAGCTTCCATTCGTAATGCATTTCATCACTGAATCAGGGTCTTTAGCTCGACATCTTAACAACATGAGTACTAAAACGTACAAAGAACGAACAAAGGATATAGATCTATTGATCTCACATGATATTGCCTGCCCTCTCTTGTCAGAATTATAGTATACCTCAATTAGGTCATAATATTGCTCTACCATTTTTATAGCTTCATCCTGGGATATATTCATCAATCCATCAGTTGATAGGCCCAAGTTTAAGTTGGAATTACATGTCCTTGTAAGTTGTTGAGCTACTGCTGCCAAAAACACAGGACGGTTTCCTTGGGTGAACACCGCCGATGAATCAACTATATGGGGGGATAGCCGATTTTTGAATTCACTGACTAAATCTGCCTTTGATAAAGATGCATTGGCGGAGTAAACATGGGGTGTACTTTGAAGATGTAACATTAAGTCTTTAACAACGTGACTTGCTGAATCAAATCCATCATCGAACCAATCCAGGGCAGAGATAAACTGTTGGATGACAGTGAGGCTTGAATCTCCTCCTGTTTTTCCAGTCAAGAGAAATCGGAGTACATTGTGGGCTATATTCTTGGAGGTGGTAAGTTCATCTATTAAATACCACTTTGCTTCTTTCAATTTCTTCAGGAAATCCTCATCGGTCCAAATTACTGTTTGACACCCAAATAAACTTCTAGGAACTGGTATCTGACCACTTCTACGAGCTCTATTTATTGCTTGTATTTTCTCCTCTATAGTTTTACCCAATAGATCAGTAAGATCAGTACTTCTAATACAGTAATTTTCCATTGCTAATTAGATGTTGCAAAATAAAGACGAAGTGTATTGATATTTGTGTTTATACACCAATATTACTATATAATAAACAGCAGAAAAATAGATTTCAGACAACAAAGCATTAATTCATGAAAAAGTATTTCACTTATTCAGAAAGATTATTATACTAATTAAACACGTGTCAGGAATGTAATCTAGTGGTTATCTTTCAGTGTGCACACCCATACCAACCGCTATCCTCTTCCAGTAAACAACATAGTTAAGATCAGGGATTGAAATAACTCTTATTTTTCTTTCGAAATGAATAAAAGTCGAGGTATGGTTTTGTATAAAGCATCAAAAAATAATAGTCATGATTTGATTTTTATATTGGAAACAGAAAAAAAATCTGAAACGGTGCGCGCTTCTCACAACTCCCCCTTACCTCCCTGTAATAATTATCGTGAAGCGTGTTATTATAAATTATATTATTAAATAATCGTGGTTAACAACTGAGTTAAATAGAGCGTATTGTTGGGAACATGAATAGGCGGAGAGCAAGGTGCGGTTCTGGCACATCCGTATGCTTTCGGATCTAATCGGCATTCCATTTAGGTTTGGGTTCGCAGCTGTTATAATTCAGTAGGCTGTATCTTTGCTAATACTTTTCTGATATTTATTTTTTTTTTTTAGATAAATTAATTACCTTACATCATGCTATTATAGAAGAGGAGAGCCCATTTTTGGTTTGTAACAGCTAACTGCGAAAACTACCGAATCTATATCTACCAAATTTTAGCTAGATCATCTTCTTGGTCCCCGGAAGCTTAATTATTGGGACCGGCCACTCCCTTATCTAAAGGGGCGTGGCCTCACATTGTTGACATTGAGGTTACATCCCCACCACATTCCCTTATACGTTCATTCCCATATACGTTCACTTCTTTCTTGTAAATAATTACCGAAATATACATAATTTTTAAGTAATTTCAATTATTACTGCTTTAAATAGATCACAGCTGACGATTTTCGTTCGCTACGCTCGCTCAAGAGATAGACAAACTCCAAAAGTTCCTTTTCAGTTGAGGTCGGGTCCTTACCGTAATTTCAATTATTACTGCTTTAAATAGATCACAGCTGACGATTTCCGCTCGCTCAAGAGATAAACAAACACCAAAAGTTCCTTTTCAGTTGAGGTCGGGTCCATACCGTAATTTAAATTATCTCTCCTTTAAATTATTACTTAAAATTCCCCAAATCACCGGAAGTCACAGCACTAACAATTTAAAATATTTAATTTAACCCGTGGAAGCAAGTTGACCCCAAAAGCTTGTAATTGTAAAATTATAGACTGAAAAGTTTATTTTGTGAATAAAATCGAGGGGTAAGGAAAAAATGGTGTGAAACTTGGTAAAAAATTGCACTTTATAAAAGTTTGCCGACCGGAACTTTTGGAATTTCGAGTAGGAACTTATACACGAATTAGCATCTAATTAGTACTATTTGGTTCTGAAATATTAGAATTAATACCCATTAGGATCATGAGTTATAGCGTAAGAAATAGTGCCGAAATTTCGTATTGAAACTTTTACACGTATTAGTACCAAAAGATAAGAATTAGATCCCAGCATATTCATAAGTTATAGCGTATACAATTCTGATTGTCCAATACCTTTGTAGCTCAGCACCTATGGAATTTCCAGTTGAAACTTATACAGTGATTAGTACTAATTCAGATACATTCAATACAAACACTTTCGGAATTTCAATTTGATGTTCTCTCAACAATTTTTGACGCGCACTGAACGTGTTAATAGCAGCGTGGGGGTGATTATTTTTGCATCCTGACTTGTCACCTGTCGGATTACTAACATAATGTTCTTCATATCTATAATTACAAGAGTTGTAATTGTTTAAGTAAGTTGAGCAACAATATAATACAGACCACCTGAAAATGCGAAATAGATCAAATTAATGCACAGCGTCAGACGGAAGGTTAATTCATAATTATATGAAGAACATTATGTTAGTAATCCGACAGGTGACAAGTCAGGATGCAAAAATAATCACCCCCAAGCTGCTATTAACAAGTTCAGTGCGCGTCGAAAATTGTTGAGAGAACATCAAATTGAAATTCCGAAAGTGTTTGTATTGAATGTATCTGAATTAGTACTAATTACTGTATAAGTTTCAACTGGAAATTCCATAGGTGCTGAGCTACAAAGGTATTGGACAAGCAGAATTGTAAACGCTATAACTCATGAATATGCTGGGTTCTAATTCTTATCTTTTGGTACTAATCCGTGTAAAAGTTTCAACACGAAATTTCGGCACTATTTCTTACGCTATAACTCATGATCGTAATGGGTACTAAGTACTAATATTTCAGAACCAAATAGTACTAATTAGGTGCTAATTCGTGTATAAGTTTCTACTTGAAATTCTAAAAGTTCCGGTCGGCAAACTTTTATAAAGGGCAATTGTTTGCCAAGTTTCACTCCATTTTTTTCCTTACCCTTCGATATTATTCACAAAATAAGGTTTTCAGTCAATAATTTTACAATTACAAGCTTTTGGGGTCAACTTGCTTCCACGGGTACGAAGTAGGCATAGTTGTCAGGGCTAAGATACGTACGCAACTTGCTAAAAAAAAAACAGTATTTTTACTCAATTTTAACCCTTAAAACAAGTAATAAAAATATTTAATTGGATTGGAAACAAAATCGCGTTTGTAACTTTTATTACCGAACTTAATGATTTCTATATTTAATTTTAATATAATTTTTGATGAAAATTTATTATGAGGTTCAAGTAAAGTACCCTTTTCGGCTCACCAATTGTAACCAAAATGCAGTAAATACATTTATATCGATATAAAAGTTCTATTTACCAAATTTGAGGTGTTCTTCATAATATTTTAATATAATTTTTTATGAAAGTCTAATATGAAGTTCAAGTAAAGTACCACTTCCGGTCTGCCAATGTTTATTATATCATTTATGTAATATTATTACTAATGTATATAAGTAATAAATACCTAATTTGAGAAGTTTTGCATTATATTTTAATATAATTTATGATGAAAATCTATAATGATCTTCAAGTAAAGTACCACTTCCGGTAATCATATAGTGACCAAAAAGAGAGGTTCACAACTAGATTTTTCAGCAATCCTAAATACCAAATTTTAACTATCTACGGCTGAAAGTTTCACGAGTGTCACGACGAAACTAGTCAAAATGGATTCGAGGATGGTCAAAATAGATATTTCCGTTGAAATCTGAAAATCGAAAATTTTCGCGATTACAATACTTCCTTTACTTCGTACAAGGAAGTAAAAAATCTGGCTATTACTCTAAATTACTCTACACACTTTCACTTGAAATAAATTGTAAAAGTTTGCATTCGTTTTCATGGAAATCCCAATTAGTTTACATGGAAACATTTAGTTTCCATTAAATAATATAACAATAAAAATTATTATCTACAATTACTTAAGTTTATGCGTTTGTCACTCTCTGTTACTTTCTACGACTTCAGCTTTCCAATGGTATACTGTACATCTATGTTTCTTCTCTTATATCCAGAAATTTGTTTTCAACATGGGAAAACTGTTTTCCTTTTTTTTCTCCTTTAGTTAATTATCGAATTCGTTCATAATTTATATTTATAAATTTTTAATTATTCCTAACAAGGAAAGACGATTAATTATTTTAAATAGCCAACATTAAAGGTATTTTGGAGGAAGAAATTTTGAAAATTCTGCATTTGAGTCCTTTCAGACTATTTAATTAATAGGATAAGACTTAGCTGATATTAAATACCATTTTATTTTACATTGATATAATGAGTTTAATTGAAATCGGTTGAGCCGTTTTCGCAGAAAATTGTAAAAATTTATATTTATCAATTTTTAATTATTCCTAACAAGGAAAGACGATTAATTATTTTAAATAGCCAACATTAAAGGTACTTTGGAGGAAGAAATTTTGAAAATTCTGCATTTGAGCCCTTTCAGACTATTTAATTAATAGGATAAGACTTAGCTAATATTAAAGACAATTTTATTTTACATTGATATAACGAGTTTAATTGAAATCGGTTGAGCCGTTTTCGCAGAAAATTGTAAAAATGGGAAAAATTTATAGTACAAAGTGGCGCTTCTGTTAGATCGATTTTGGAGAAAAGTTGCTGTAACATCAGAGGTATAAAAACGGAATCCTTAAATACGGAATTTAGTTTCAGACAAATTTTTCGTTTTTGAGCTAGACTACACACACACACAGATCATTTTGCGAGCCTTGGATATTTGGACTCAGAATATTTCACCTCAAGTTCTTTTATTTAAATACAACCTTTCGGCCTTAAAGCCATCTTCAGACATCTCTGAAAAAAAAAACAGCCTTATTTAGTTTATTTGCAACATAGCAAACTGTATAAATATTTTTAAAAAAAAAATTATATATAACCATATAGATACTTCAAAAAATATGTTAAAATGCATACAATGGAATACTTTAAGTCCAATCTGGGCCAATCCAATTATACAAGCTAGTCACTAAAAAAATAAATTTAATAAAAACAACAATAAATAAAATTAAGGTTAGGATCAAATTTCATTCATTGTATGCATTTTAACATATTTTTTAAAGTAGGCATATGATTATATATATTAAAAAAAATTAAATTTATTTATGCAGTTTACTATGTTGTAAATAAACTAAATAAGAGGTTTTTTCAGAGATGCCCGAAGATGGCTTAAAGGCCGAAACGTTACTAAATAAAACAGCTTATTGTGAAATATTCTCTGACTACATTTATTTATATACAGCACATTTCACCTTAAATAAATAAACATATATAAAAGCCATTTAATTAAAAAAGATGATAACTGCATCACAAACAGAGAAAAACAAATTCAGCGTCTTAAATGACCTTATCAGAGAATACAAATGTTTTATCTATTATTTTAGACATCATCAAAGGATCTTAGGTTAATATCTCATGTGATATTATATCTTTTGCATCTTAGTGTTGATTAAGGAATTGGGGGTGAACTATATAATATAATACCCCGCTATCAACGAATACCCGTTTACATGGCGTTAAACAAAAATCTGAATTCTGAATCGACAGAATCAGGGAGGGGGTAGAAGAAAAATATCTAGAAAAAAAAAATTCATTAATAACAAATATCTGATTATTCAGTATCTATTCGCCAGTTGTGCTACTAGCATCTGCAAATGGATCAGACTAAAACGAAGGCAAGTAACGAGATTTCTTATCTTAACTTAATCATTCAGTGGATTGTTTTTTAATGATATCATCTGTTTTGTTTTACTGTAAACACTGCCAAAAATAACCATACTATGGTTCTCCTAAACTACCATAAAGTTTCTGTGAAACTTCATAGTTACGAAGAACTGAAGGAGTTTAGAGAAGTGGCCCACAGCCCTTATTCCACGAATGCCTCGGAGTGGTTCGTCAGACGGTCCCTAGCACCCCCCAGTATTTTTTTTGTAGGGACTTATTGTTAAAACTGTTTTATCGTTTACTTTTCCTGAGGTTGAGTGTTAGTTGAAATTTTTTTATAGGTAAATGCATAATATAAGGGTCTTTAAACATTCTAATCCCCAAATCCGGTAGGCTGGTCAGCACATGGTTCAACAGTGTTGCCAGGCTGATTTTTTTAAGATTAGAAAGTTTTAGGTTTGTTTTTTCACTCTTTTGTTATCTAATGATAAACGCGCTAGCCATTTTATCTGATTAGAAACCCAAAATTAGAAGGATTAGAAAAAATTGGTTTGAAAATCTTGCGGTTTTTTTTTTCAAATAAATTGATTTTGCACGTATATACTAAACGTACAGTGTAATCAGATAATTAAAAGGTGTTCCTATCGTCAAGTATCCCTTAAAGCGACGTCACTATACTATAATTTTACTCTATGCAACTTGGTCGCCCAGATCTGCCCTGTATAGTGAACTTTTATAGGGATTGGTCGCTGTCTAGTCGCCCGTCGATTGTCCGTCTTCTCCTCGTCGGCGACCAAGTTGCCACGTGTAATAGGGCTCTAATGCTATGAATTAAAATATTCAGTAAATAATGTGATTAAACGTGAATGCGAAACTTTTGATCTAATGATTTGTTATCTTTTTTTTTTTAATTACATGATTTATCTTGTTTTAAGTATCTTTGTAATAATTAATTTGGCCTAATCTTTCAACTTGTATAACTAATTTAATTAATATTAAATATATTAAATTGAAGATACATATATAAAAATGTTTTATAAAATTAAATAAATAAGTACATTTTTTTTTTAAATCTTCCGTGACAGTCATGAAAATGGGATGTAGAAGGTAATTTAATAAATGTATTAAAAAAATAGAACTTATACTTCAGTGCACTATTCCGCAGTTGACATGGCAAAACATGATAGTAAAATGTGAATCTCAGAAATGTTTTTTTTTTTTTGTGAACTTTTGAACTATTAATGTGGAATGAGATACACGATTCGGGGACAAACAATACTGAGCTTCTATTCACGCCTAATTTATTTTGAAAGCTATATGCCAGGTTTACAGGCTGCTAAAGAAAGTTAATGTTCAAAATTCAAGCAATAAGGGAGTGAGGATTTTAACGTTTAAAGTATATTTACATAAGTAAAATTATTATTTACATGACAGCTAATCCCTGATAAAACAACTTAAGAAAATGCTTTATCAAAATTAATGAAAACATTTCTGCCAGATGCATCAAAAAAGCCAGATTACTTCATGGGAATGATATTTCCCTTTTTTTCGAAGTATGGCCAAAAAATTGAAAATTATTAAAATTGAATACCCATTTTTTAAAATAAAATTGTATTTATGTGCAATACGAGGTTATTTATTAGATTATTACAGTGGTGATTTTTTCCGACGTATAATATATTTATTTTCAATATATTACTTATAACAGTTTATGATTTATTGTTAATGCAGATGAAATAGCTTTAAAGAAAAACAAATTCTCTCTCTCTCTCTCTGTGTATGTGCGTGTGCGTGTGCGTGTGCGTGTGCGTGTGCGTGTGCGTGCGCGTGTGCGTGCGCGCGTGTGTGTGTGTGTGCGCGCGTGTGTGTGCGTGCGCATGCGTATATCTGTGTATTTATATGTGTGTGTATATGTATGTATATATATATATATATATATATATATATATATATATATATATATATATATATACATACATATACACACACATATAAATACACAGATATACGCATGCGCACGCACAAACGCGCACACACGCACACACACACACACACACACACACACACACACACCCACACACACACACACACACACACACACACACAAACACTGGCGGATCCAGAGGAGGGGCAAGAGAGGGGAAGGAGGAGGAAGAAAAAGCACTGCCTCCCTGGAAGGTGGGAAAAAAAAAATTCTTGAATATTTGTTTCTATTGCATATACAACACTTGCTTTTATTTTTATAATAATTTAATTTTGATTGATTTTCGTGGATTTTAAAACGTGAAAAAAACATTTAATGTTTTATTTAAAGTTTCTAGATGAAGGGGAGGATCTGGTGTACAGGACTAGAGTCTAGGGAAAAAATTATTTTTGATGACAAATATCGGGTCTCGTCGGCATACTCCGTAAACATTCGATCTTCCCTCTCCCTTTTCAGTTTAAGCACTTATCTGTCCACCGTTTGTTATTAATTTTAATTTTAAGAGTAAACAATTGACTGTTTCTCTCAATCAAAATTTTCCATTCCTGAAATTCTTCTTCATCATGGTCAGGACAATGAATATCGTTATTTTGCTAAAAATGATTTGCCATTTTTAGATTTACTGAAATCGCAACTTGGACCGTCTTTTAAAATTCCATTCCGTACTTTAATTAATTTTCGTCAAAATGCAATGTCACATTTTGGTTCAGATACATTTCTGATTTAAAAATTCTAAAGCATTCAGTACAATTAAACAACTTGTTTTCATTGCAGTGAATACTTTTCATATGAGGGCTCTAACTGCGAAAGTCATATTCTCCATATCTTCAAATTCTAAGAAAATCGCGAAAAACTGCTACCTGATTTCATTTTTGGCTGCAATAGATAAAACTATTGCAGTTACAATATTAAATTGAAATAAGCATTAGAAATGGAAAATATCAGAAGCACAATCTTATACCCCTTAAGGTTCTTGAAATAATAAAAGATACAATACTAAAATAAACAGAAATGTAATAGTTCTTTTATATAATTCCTATAATACCATACCACGAAAAACTGCTGCCTGCTTTAAAAATTAACAAATTTAGATTGTAGTGAAATGTTCTTGCAGATTGTATTCAAACAAAACCGATTTAGGTACATCTGGTTTTGCGCATAAAAGATAATTAAGTTAATGAAAAATGACTTGAATGTATCCTTAACTCAATTTCAAGAAATATTGGGGAATGTGACTTATGCAGTTGTCTTTTTAACAAGGGCTGAGGTAATCGGGGCAATGCCATGCATGTAAAAAATGAAGTAATACTTCATTCGGATTCGTAATTGTGATGTTTCGCTCTTTTATTTTCTTATAGTATTTTCGGATAGTAAAAGCAAATAGTAAGCAAAAGCAGAGCGCTCTTTTTATTAAATAAAAATAAGTAAAAGTTATAGGTGAAAAACAATGAGTCAGGGTCGACTAGCAGATTTGGCTTTGCTTCCAATTGAAATAGAAGAAGCTAAAAAAAATTATTTTTCTAAACTCATTGATATTTTTAAAAGAAAGAATGCAGGAAAAATTCACTCAAGTAGTCTAATATTGTCTGCACGATGTTGCAATGTAAGAAGTTTAATCGTTAAATGGCCCTGCAATTTCTTGTAACCAATTAATCATAAGCAACACATGTTTACATTGTCTCTACAAATTTAATAATAAAAGTATACTACGTGTATAGGAACCCAACACGGCAGCACTTCTATGGACAAGATGGACTACATATGATCCTTTAATAAAATCATTTAATATCCCAATAGTTCTTGTTTCAACAACGTTGCAAATGATTGTACTATGACTTATTATTTATTGGATATATATATATATCCAAAATAAATAAATAAAACAAAACATTTTATATGTTTCTTCCAGGCAAACAGGAAGCGGTACTTGACTTGAAGGTCATAATAAACTTTCGTCAAAAATTATATTGAAATATAATGTAAAATATCGCAATATTTGTATATAACACTTTTGTATCAATATAAATGATATTCTATATTTTGGTTAAAAGTGGTGAGCCGGAAGGGGTACTTTACTTGAAGGTCATAATAAACTTACATAAAAAATAATATTAAAATTAAATACTGCGATCATATGGTTCGGCGAGAGAGGTTACAAACGCCGTTTTTTTCATTCTAATTAAACAATTTTATTACTTGTTTTAAGTATTAAAACTGAGAGTAAAATACATGTTTCCTTCCCCATTGGTGAGCTGAACGAATTTGCAGCAGGAGAGTCTGCAGCAGGTTCTCCCGCTTAAAATGCCGAAACCGTAGATTTGCAAAGCTTTATCTAGTGACATAGGCAGTTCTAATGTCACGTAATCTCTAGGAAACTTGTTACCTACTGAAAAGAGACGACATATAATAACAGAAAGATATCCCACAAAAACATCTGAAGGTTAATGATACCATAGGTATTAGTATTTTATTTATTTATTCATTTTTTCTTTGGCACTATAGACCATAGATGTGGTGTTCTTACAGACATTTATTGCTTGCGGGAGCAAAGACAACCTGGAGGGGGTCAGCCAACCTCACGTTGCTGCGACAGGATGCCCATTGCTCCATAACGGTCCCTTCGGTACAATTCGGCATTGTCCTTCCCAAAGATTCATTCGGGTTCATGCACAGTGACAAATCGGCCTAGATCCACAGATTATGGCTGATCGGGGTCAGCAGGCGCAGGAGGACCAATATTTCTTTACCTGAAGCAGATCGTCCATGGACCAAACCTCCGGGCGACTATTTTACTTCCTGGAAAACCACAGCTCGAGTCACAATTAAGGTACACGGGGTAGGGTCGTCACTCCTACGCTCATATATATATATATATATATATATATATATATATATATATACATATATACATATCTGAACTCATGAGAAAATTTTCCTATTTTCGAAGAATGACCCATAAATAATTATTTGAAATTAATAAGCTATTGTGTCATAATTAGCAACGTTTTTACTTTAAGGCTCATCAAAGTTCCAAATTTTTAGATGGGTATATTGTTATTCTTCAAATATTCTGGAAAATTTCCAGAATAAAATTGCGATTATTATTTTATATCCACGATTTTTTCCCTCCACTATCAGATATTTTTAATTGGTTGTCGTTTTCATCGCAGTCATAACAAAACCAATCGATTTTTTTTTATTGATATCACGGAATTCATCCTTGGAAAAGTAAACAAGTTTTATACTTATGCTATTAGTGTGTAATAAAAATATGTGATATTTCCTTTTAATCTCTAATGATTAAATTTTAAACAAAAACAACTGTTTATTAGATCTTTCTCAGTCCCTATAGATTAGGAACATTAAATTTAAATTTTTCAGGTACGAATTCATCAAAAAGTTAAAGCGATTTTTTTTCGTAAAATTTACGAAATAGTGGGGTTGTCTGGAAATATGTGCGATTTTTATAAAAACGTCTAGCACAACAGTCGCCGTTCAAGGCATGAATGAAGTGGAAGAGGTACGCTCAGTTTCTATATTGAACAGGTTTTGCTTAAGCTTAGAGAAGGTGACATGAGCCTCTAAAGCAAGTCTTGGAGAAAGACTTCTTGGATATAGAGTAGGTAGGACAATTGAAGCGGTAGGTGGGAAAAGGGCGTTCGTTGTCAAAAGCCCATTTTTCGGAGATTTTTTGGAATCCTTCACATGGTGATTCCTATGAACATGGTTTTCGGACATGCGCCATTTTCCAGCTGCTGCCTCAAAAGCTTTTTCTTTTTTTTTTTTTTTTGTTCGCAACAATAAAATTACACTGATTTAAAAAATAAAACCAGTACCACTACAAACCGAAGGTTTAGGGTTTACTACTTGGTAGAGACCGTACTGTTCCTTGATCAACTGATGTGCAAGAAGATGATTTGGCTGAGACCACGCTCAACTGCCAGGCTTTCTCCCCAATTGGTTTTATAACCCCAAGGGTATCCACTTTATAGAGGTTGGGTGAGCCCAGGAGGATCTTTTGGCCCCACGGCTGATAACAGAATAAATAATCATCTATCACAGCGGGTCTCGAACCCGGGACCAGGAGAATAGGAGCACAGTGCCTTACCAATGAGCTACCCAACTCCCTATACTTGTACTGATATACATATATATTAAATATCCTATAAATTTAATCTTATGTACAGTAATTACAGTTGAATTAAGGAGGGCAGTTTTAGCTGAAGAGAATGCTTATAAATGCTTAGAAATGTTAGACAAAAAAAAAAGTCAATTTACATAAAAATTTATATTTCAGATTGCTACAGAAAAGGATCCGTCCAAGAAATTATTTGAAGGTGAAATAATCTGCAAGTGCAAGGCCTGTTACACAACATCATGTAAGTTTTACTAATAATATTACTCTGATATATTAAATTGAGCTTTATTGATTGATATATATATATATATATATATATATATATATATATATATATATATATATATATATGGGTCGAGGTGGCCGAGCGGGTTAACGCACTTACTCACAAACCCAAAGGTTGTGAGTTCGAATCCCGGTACCGGTTTAATGAATTTAATTAAATTAAATACTTCAACCAATTTATCCCTCCCCCCCGGATATATGAGGCCCCTCAGCCTACTTGGAGGCAACTCACATAAAGGCCCGGGCGTAGGAGTGATGACCATACCCCGTGTACCTAACTTGAGAATCGCGGTGTGGTATGAATTCCACATCGCGCGGCCAAAGGTCTCCACGGTCTACAGTGCCAACAGATAAAAAAATATCTGATGTGGACAACACATGACTTCCTTGTACTCCTATTAAACTATAAATCGTTGGCTCAAAAAGTGATCCTCAATTTGGTTACTAATTTCCGAAAATTGCAATATCTCAAAAACGAAATTCGGAGTCGGGACACCCATCTATTGACACACACACATATTCTTG
Organism: Rhaphigaster nebulosa; assembly: GCA_948150685.1. Classification (NCBI taxonomy): domain Eukaryota; kingdom Metazoa; phylum Arthropoda; class Insecta; order Hemiptera; family Pentatomidae; genus Rhaphigaster; species Rhaphigaster nebulosa. Next base: position 27,544,509 of record OX411312.1, on the reverse strand, counting down.
TTTCTGGAAGTTTCATTCGGTTTTTAAATGTCGTTTTTTTTTCAGTATGTAACTAGTTTCCAAGAGATTTCTTCGTGTTCCGTGAAGAAAATTGACATTAAAACTGTCAATATCACTAGATAAAGCATAGAAATCGACAGTTTCTAAATTTTAAGCGGAAGAACCCACTTAACTTATATCTTATTTTCCTGCTGCAGACTTGTTCATCGCACAAATGGGGAGGAAAAGCAGTATTATATGCCCAATATTAACACTTAAAATAAGTAATAAAAATGTTTAATTAGAGTATAAACAAAATCGCGTTGGTAACCTTTATTACCGAAACATATGATTTCTCTATTTAATTTTAATATAATTTTTGATGTAAGTTTATTATGACCTTCAAGTAAAGTACCCTTTTCGGCTCACCAATTTTAACCAAAATCTAGAAAATAGATTCATATTGATATAAAAGTCCTATTTACTAAATTTTAAATGTTTTATATTATATTTTAATATAATTTTTTATGAAATTCTAACATGACTTTCAAATAAAGTACCTCTTCCGGTTTTCCAATTTAGACCATAATCTAGTATGGTATTTAAATCAATATATAAGTTCTAAATATCAAATTTGAGAAGTTTTCCAAAGTATTTTAATATAATTTTTAATGAAAATCAATGATGACCTTCAAGTAAAGTACCACTTCCGGTGATTAAGCAGTGACCAAAAAGGGAGGTTCACAACTAGATTTTACAACAATCCTAAATACAAAATTTCAATTTTCTACGGCTAACCGTTTTTGAGTTATGCGAAATACGAACGTACGTATGTACATACGAACGTACGTACGTACAGACGCCACGACGAAACTAGTCAAAATGGATTCAGGGATGGTCAAAATGGATATTTCCGTTAAAATCTGAAAACCGACAATTTTCGCGATTACAATACTTCCTTTACTTCGTACAAGGAAGTAAAAAAGAAAAAAAAAATATATATAAAACATTAAACTTAATGGGTGTAAGTTTGAAAAAATAAAGTATTTCAACAACGGTCAGTAATCAATAAAATTGAATAGTTTTCCTCCAAACAACACACGTTGAAAACTTAATATATATATTTTTTAATTTATCGAATTTAATGGCGCAAACTTGAAAGGGAGAGAGTTAATTCAGCACCAAGTATTTTTAATTAAGAAACATATGAGAAGTTTTCTATCAAAAGTTAATATATCCACTTTTCAAAAACAAAGATTTTTTTGACGAATTAATCTAAACCCATAAATTATCCAGTTTATTTCAAATCTTAAATTTTCCCCTTCAAACAAGTGTTACAAAGAAAATTTTTCAAGAAGAATTTGATTTATCTCCATGAGATGCCCCCCTAATAATTTTTTTGTAAAATTTTTCCAAAAGTGGATATATTAACTCTAGCTCTAACTCATACATAGGTACCAGGTTTCATCGAAATCGGACGAGTTGTTCTAAAGTGGAAATAACACTTCTCCCCCACCTCTTAAGGTCGATTTGTCACAAAGGAATCGTTTGTAGGCATATAAGTTGGTCTATGGGTTGCAAGTTTCATCCAAATCTAACTAAAGTAATAATAATCCTCTCCCACTTCCCTCTCTGGCATCATGGAGGTCAGCTGATTCACCACTACATAACATTAATAATAAATAAAACCAAATCCATACAGATTAACACAATGTTTAACCAGCAACTGGCTGGATTGAGACGAGGAAATGCAATAGAAGGATTTTAAACGTCCATAAGGAAGGGAAATGTCGAAATTAAGGAAGGAGAGGATTCCAGAAAGGGGTGGAAAGAGTAATAAAGAAATATTGAAACGATGCAGAAACATGGAAAGAGGTATAAAGGTCAGAAGGCCGAGGTCTTGTGATAAGGGAGTGGGCAAAGGATTTGATTTGTGGGAGGCAAGAGGGAAAAACGGAGTTCCACAGAAATTAAGACCCGCTGTCACAAATAAAAACACTTCCCATCATCACAAATTATTCTTTTCCATATTCCGAAAAATTAAACTATTGAAAAGTAATAGGAGAACTGCCAGGTTGAAAACTAATTCTGTTCATTTATCCCGATTTTGTAAACGAAAAAAATGTTTTCATCAAATCCTTCTCGTTACCTACGGATTCTAAAGAAAGACGTAAATGGCTTTAGTAATATTTACAGAATGGCGGAGTTGAGTCGTTCAATTTTGCGACATTATAAAAGAAACAAAAAAATAACCAAAACTTAAGTTAGTAGGGGTTAGCTTAATGGGTTACTAAACTCTTAATTTTTTAATATTTAGATAAAAAAAGGAAATGAAAAAAAATACAGAAACGTTGGGTTTAAAAAAATATATACATCTATTCCCATTTTTAGATAGGGCTGGAGGAGTGAGTGTTTAATGCCTCTAAAATAGGGGCGTAATACAAGTGGACCACACTGGGCGCCCGAAGATCTTGGCACACCACTGCTACTGGAAGATTTCAGCATGAAGCCTCAAATAGTTGTAAATATCTGAACATTGGGCGTTTCACCTATTCAGATAATCAGGACTGAAAAACGTGAGATGGCATCAATGCAGGCTATTGATGTGAGATGCGTCATCTCTGACGAAATGTTGACTGCTATACTTTTTGACTGCTATTTGATCCTTTGATCCTTTTTTTTTTAGTTTTTTCTCATATTAATTAAACATAATAAAAATAAAAAATAACTAATTTCGTCACTAATGACCTATCATTTATGGTTCATTGATTGACACGCACCTATAACTAATAGAACCGCACATTAGGTTATTGAATGGGCGAATCCAGAGTGGGAGGGGGGCAAGAGGAGGAGTTCCTCTCCCTTCCAATATGGGAAAAATTTAAATTTCTCAGCTAATCCTCGCAAACAATAGTTTAAGAATTAATTATTTTAAAAAAAAATTGTCATCTACATGAAAGAAAATAGAATTTAGAAAATTGCCCTCTTTCTGTCTTGAGCTGATTACATTGGGTGAGAGTTCTAATATGTTTAAATAATTAGTTAATCAACTTATATGTAATGTTGTTAATTATTTGTTCAGTTTCTACACATGAAGTCAGCTCGTTTTCCGCCCGCCTTTTATGACCTCAACAATAGATATAATATGTGATTAAGAATAATCTCTATTTTATCGGCGTGAAATAATTAGTATCTTTTCTAAATGCCAAGATATAACACACGCTGTCCCTGTCGGAGTTCAAATTAAAGCTATCTCCAATTTACTGGTTATCTCGTTATCACTATTAGTTCGCTATCAGTGAGGCCAACATCACGGAAATAATGAGGATGTTAAAATCATTGAGAATAGACGATATCATGCTACATACCTTTCGTTTTTTAAAATTTGAATAGTGTATGTTAAATGGAATATTGGAGTTATGAATATATTAATAGGCAAGCAGTTTTTTTGTCGTACAGATTACTCCGTATGTATGTATAGTAGGGGAGAAATAGAGATATCGTTGGATAGGTATTGTCGCGTAGTTGTGCACAATATAAAAATTATCCACATATTTTTCCGCTAAGGCAAGTAAATCTCTGTTTCCTTGTTTCTGACTTTTCCACGATTATCTCTTGAACCGATTCTGTTACTTTTCATTTTGTTTTGTTGGGTTTAGATCTGTTGTGCCTGTGTGCCAAATCGAGCACCCTGTGCTTTATAGCAGCTGCGTGATAACCGAAAAATCGTTTCTTTCATAGAGTGCAGCTCCAGAACAGCTCAGAAGATTTCGATGAAACTTGCTTCAAGTCTTCTCTGTAAAGCCCTTTACCGTAATCCATACACGTTCTACATCCTCGAGAAAAGGGAGGACAAATGTTATGACGGAAAGAATATTTTAATTGTGAATAACTCGAGAAGGGTACATTTTTCGTCGATTATAATCGAATTATCTTTCGAATTGAAAGATAATCAAATTCCCTGCAAAACAAAAAAAAATCGGACCATTATTAGCAAAGGTACAGGCCATTGAACATTATAGCCTTATTTTCATGTTGTTAGGAAAGTACTGTTAAACTTCGATTTACAATCACCGTCGAATTTCCGGATTACAGAAATACCATTCGACACATACCTTATCCTGTAATCGAATTCAAGCGGATCACTGTATAATAAATACTATGCACCCATAAAAAAATTCTTAATTTGTGGGTTAAGTGTGATAATTAAGGAGCCTAAGTCACAACTGAGGCTCCTTAAAATTTATAAGTTTATTATTTTCTAATTTTTGTTACTTCATTTCCTGTCGAACAGAATAATTCCAAGATTTCGAGCCTACGAATGTATGTAAATAATTTATTTACGGATGCTTTTATCTTTTTTTAATAAAAAAGATTTTGGCTTTCTCAAAATGTTTTTATCTAATGGTAGGTGTATGTAATAGTTCATCTATTATTAAATTATCGTTAGTATTACTATACGTTGCGTGAATATAAAATGGAGAAAACTACTTTTCTGTAAATATTTTCCTTTCAAATTCTCACACCATGAGATAAAAAACCTACCTTTTTAAACTTTTGTAGTACTGACGGTTAACAGAAACTGGCGGATAAACGAGTGACGGTTAATCTAAGTTTTCCTGTATTGTAATGGGGTCAAATTTTCCACATGCCGTTTTCAACAGACCCTTTTTTACGCTTTTCAATTTCCCCATTGGTCTACCTGTATGTCTTTCTGTACCTCGATTATCTTTTAAACGGGTTTACTGAATTTATTTTGAACTTCAATTCATTCGATTACTTAATTTCAATTTACATTTTTTTAATTACTTTAAAAATGTTTACTGCTCATTTCAATTGTGTACATAAATCACAACACTGATATAGTATTGTAATTTTGGTCGAATTTTGACCACTGAGCGATCCTAGTATTTGTAAATCTTGGTTAATTATTGAAAATAATAAACCAAAAGCTTTTATATAGATTTTTTTTTTAAAGGCCTTCGTATGCTGATTCCAAAGCAGATAACATTTTCCCTCTATCTTCATAAATAACCGAATTATAGGTTTATAAAATATCTGATCGGCAGCCGTCATTTTGAAACGAAATGACAGATGGTATTGTAAAGTTCTGAAGATCATCCAGGGGTTTTGCCAAATCTCAAGAAAATCGGTCCTGTAGTATCGGAGAAAAAAATTCATTCACTAATTAAAATATTAATCATCCAAAACAATTATTGCGTGCCAACTGGCGGAGGCTATTGGAGGAGGCCTAGACCCGGCAACGGGTTGTCGCGCCATAGAAGAAGAAGAAGAATGATAAAACTGAAATCAAAATAGAATACAAATAAATATTATAAAGATTCAAAATAAAAATATAAAATCTATATTATCATTAATCATAAATAAATTGTATAAAGAATATCTTCTAACTAGAATAGGTATAATAGAAAATAAGGAAGTTAATTAGATAGTTATTTAGATGGATTGTGAATTAATTAAAAAAATAGTATTATTTGATCTAAAAAAGAATATTCCACAAATTAAAAGGATTTTAATTAGTTTTATTACAGCTTGAAAAAAAGAAGAAGTGATTGTACTGTTTAATTTAAAAGCCTCTGTACTTAGGAATGTATCAATAGATACAAAATTTGTAATTCAAATAATATTGTTTTTAAAAGTTACTTTAATTTACAGGTTTCTTATTTAAGCTGTCCCTCTTTCTGTGCAGTCTAGCTGGAGTGATAATTTTATCGATGACCGAGATGTACGAAACTGCTGTCTTGAACGTAAATTGCTAAATTATTTCCCAGATTTTTCAAATTTATTGCCATCTTTATAATATTGGGAGTTCAAATGTTTATTATTTTTTAAAGGTATTTATTATAGAAGAAGGTGGCGTCGTTTATGATATTTGGAAGTCCCCGAGTACCGAAACGACAATACGTATTTATCCCTTTAATTATACAAACATCGACAGAATTGGTGAAGAAAGACCGCATGTAGAAGAACTAGGACCTTACGTTTTTAAGTAAGTTATTTATATTTTAAAATTATTAGGTTCATATTTACGTATAACTCGTCCCTGTTACAAACATCCATTGATCATCGTGTTTTACTATTCTTGACTATCTGCTGCTACTATGCTACATCGATGATCAAACTACTTTGAATATTAGCTATTTAAGCTCATACAATTAATACTAACATTTTTCATTAGGAGTAGAGGGCATCTGATATGTTTTTTTCACAACCAGTATCACTTCACATTAAACAAAACACATGATTAGTATCACTTGCTTTTGAGTCTAAAGCAACACTATTTTACTGTCTACGCGTGTAATAACTTGTCGCGGCTTAATGGCCTTGAGGTATTACTATTTGGAAAAAGAGTTGGCAACTTGGAAGTGTTTTGTTAGTACAGTGAAAGCATTTCTGGGTATTGAATATTTCAGCTACCACTCTGTTTAAGAATATTTTCCCTAGTTTCTTCTATTTTGAAAACTTTAAAATAGGGGAATATGCCTATGATTATCGATTTCTTAATATATCGATTTGTCTATGATTATTAATTTCTTTCAATAGTCATAATACTGTAAACATAAAGTAATATGGTTAAATAACTGTTATGATTTATTAAAACTTTTTTTTTTACAGAGAAAGGACACAGAAAGTCAATATTTCATTTAATGACAATGGAACTCTGACTTATTCCGAAAATAGAACACATGAATTCGATCCTACGTCTTCAATTGGAGATCTTGATGATATTATATACACACCTAATGTTCCTTTCATGGTAACTTTACACTGTTATCATATCTGCTTATACTAAAATACATATGATAATTTTTAATATAAAAGTACTCAGAATCAAGTATATGCAATTTTATGAATGATTATAATCAACTATTTTGAAGTTTACCTTGCATTTGCAATCATAATAATTTAATATAAAAAGGACTGTAATTTTTTATATTTGTCCAAAATTGCCAAATTTTAGACATCAGTTCTCTTAAGACTAAAAAAGCCTTCCACCTCTCATTATTACTAAAAAGATTTTTTTTTTTGTTTGTCAGTGTTTATTCAGAAGCAGAATATCTTAATAATTTTTCATTTTTTAAGACTGCGGCAGCTCAAGGTGCCGAGAGAGGAGTGCTCACTCAGTTTGCACTAGCGGCATTCTTGAAAGGACTGGACACTAGGCCATTTTTACCTGTTAATATATTGGAATTTGTTGATGGATTTGATGATGATTTTTCTATAGTTGCTAGAAAACTCTCATCAATTCTAAAAGGGGTAACCCCTCCTAAATTTGGAATGCTGGCAGATGTAAGTATATTTTTAAAATTTGAAAATCAATTTTAAAATGTCTTAATATTTGGTGAAATTACTTAATTGTTCCTGTTATAACCTCAATGAATTTTCTGACTGTGAGCCACTGTCTTCGCATATTCTTTCTTTGTTTGAAATTAATTTGTTCACTCCGTAGTTAAAAATGGAATATACAGGTGTCCCATACTGAAGCCCTTAAAGTTTCTGACACCATTTAGAATAAAAAAAAGCCAAATAAACATATGCCCATAAATGCTTTCTAACAGAAATAGAAGCAATAGAAATCGATATGAATATGTGACACATTTTTTATTAGTCCGTTATTTTTTACATGTTAAAATATGTTATTATGATACATATGGATGCGGCAACGCAAATCAGAAGTTCTTCTGAAATGGTGGAGCAAGTTGTTAGATGACTTTTATGGAGGGCAAAACTTTTTAATGACCCTGCAGGATGTAATTTTGAACAAAATTTGTAAATTAAATAAAATGTTTTCTTTTCTTTTCTAAATGACTTATTTTTAAATATTTACCTTTCAATAATTGTATTTCTGTTAGGAAATATTTAAGGACATACATTACGTTTATTAGACTTTTTTTTACTTTAAATAGCATTTGCAACACAACCTTATAGTATGGACCTTCAGTCATAGGACAAACAGTATTTTATAAAAAGCATAGGTCATATGAGACTAACAATTTATATTTTACAGTTTATTACAGTATATTAATTATTTAAATATTTACATTTATTAAGAATAGAGTTGTTAATTCTAAAAGTAATTCAACTGCATTTTTTACCTGTGCTTAATTTTATTAATTATAACAGTACTTATCAAAACCCTCATTTAAATATTTTTTTTGGCAGTTTAAAATTAATATTTTACAGTGTACCTCTGTTTTTCATTATTTTTTATTGATGAAAAGGGAAAAAAAATCCATCTTTTATCTTACAATAGACTAAGTATGTTGTCTGTATAGCAACCTAATGTATTAGGGCAGGATTGCTTGAAAATAAAGCGTTTCTCTCTCATTTCTTTGCAAAAGCATTTTATTTAGCTTGGAAATTTATATAAATGAAAATGATCTCTATACATAATCAAATCAAATTCTTCTTTTCTCATTCAAAAAATTTATAAAACATAATTAGCCAATGAAATGTTCCTGACTGTTCTCTATTTTATTTATTTCATGAAACCATAAGAGGTGCATTTTTCTTTCTTTGCAGAGAGCAATAAACTCAACTACAACCTCAAATTCTTCTTCCATATAGGAAGAATTATACTTTTTTTTAATGCTAAATTAGGAAACTGTCTTACATTATTTTTCTTCAATTTTTTATTTGATTTAAATCATATTCGACTAAAAAATTAATGGATGAAAAAAAAAAGTTATAATTATAATTTTACAGAGAAAAGGTGTAAGATCAGATAAAATAACAATCGGAACTGGAACACCTGACTTGGATAATTTTGGAAGAGTTTCTAGCTACAATGGGAAAACTATTCTCAAATATTGGAAAACAGAAGAATGTAATAAAATAACAGGGAGTGACGGAACTTTTTTTCCACCGCGAATTGTTCAAAAGAAATCAAGAGTTTACTTTTATATTCCAGCATTTTGTAGGCGAATACCCCTGGTATACAATGGTACAGAACAGGCAAGTTTAGTTTATTTTTATTTGTTTACAATAATGAAAAAAATGTATAAATAGAATTATGAATAACTGGTTTAATTGTGAACCATTTATTTTATTATGATAAAATGTACATTTTTTTTTTTTTTTTTTGCCAAAGATGTAAAAATATTTGTGACAATATGTAAAACAAATTTTTTTTTCATAATGAAATTTATCAATAGAAACATGTAATTTATCATATAATCTTATTTAGAAATCATATAATTTTATTTCTTCTGATTTAAAAAAATAAAAATCTACCAAGAAGGTCCATTAAGTATCTAACACTTTTGTTTAAAATTTTAATAGTTCTTACCATGCATTTTTTCTAAAAACTTTCTATGATTTTTATAATGGAGATGTAGTTGATATAGTGTAGGTAATTGTTTTTGCGAACTAGTTCTCTCTTTGAGTCAACACTGATCAAGAGGTGCAGCTTAGTCCGAATTGTTGGCACTCATTAAAGCAGTTATTATCTTACTATATGTTTCTTTCATGACTGCAACCCCCAACCATCTTCTCTTTGATTTCATCTACGATCAACTTCATCTCCACTATAATAAATATATAGCTCATCTAAATGCCATAATAAACAAAACTGCAAAATATGGTATAGATAGCTTCCAATTACATCGAGCTATTTTTCTATAATAGATTAGGCTTTCGATTAACTCTCTCATGAAAGGTTTTTGCTCAAAATTCTTTGCATATTTATGTCTAGAAAAAAAAATTATAAAATGTGCAACAAAAAATAAAATCCTGACATTCACTTCTTTTTTGCATCCATATATTTTTTGTTTTCTTACATAAATCACTATTTTTACTTCCTTGTATGCAGTAAAGAAAGTATTATAATCGTGAAATTTTTTTGTTTACAGATTTTAATGGAAATATCCATTTTGACCTTCCCTGAATCCTTTTTGACTAGTATTGTTGTGATGTCTGTACGTACATTCATATGTTCCTTCATTCCTATCTCGCATGACTCAAAAACGGTTAGCCGTAGAAAGTTAAAATTTTGTATTTAGGATTGCTGTAACATCTAGTTGTGCGCCTCTCTTTTTGTTCACTATATGATCACTGGAAGTGGTACTTTATTTGAAGGTCATAATAGATTTTCATAAAAAATTATATTAAAATATGATACAAAACTTCTCAAATTTATATATTGACTCATATATTGATATAAATTTTACTAGATTTTGGTTAAAATTGGCAAACTGGTGGTACTTTACTTGAAGTTCATAATAGACTTATTTGACTGAGTACAAGGAAGTAAAAAACATATACCTCATTTTTTTTGTTTTAAAAAAATACTAGCAATATACAATATATTAAATTAATTATAAAAGCATATACTTTGTGGTTTTTGTATTCAAAAATATGAAATATATAAAATAATTTGCAACGCAATAATATTAATATTAAATGTCCGGGTATTTTTTATTTAACCATTCCTTGAATTGAAATTTACTACTAAGTACATTTCAAAATTATTTGGTGTAAAATTGTGTCATTTGCTGTTAAGAATATGTTTTAGCTGTGAAAATTATCTCCCAACACTTAGACTTCTGATAGAGAAATTTTTGTGGCAACAGGCTTCTGATAGGGAAATTTTTAAAGCAACTTATTATTTGAAGTCCAGGGAGGACTGACTGGTTCGGGCCCCACATCTTCACCATTTATAACCGCATTTATTATTTTCAGATATTCCTATTATAATTAGGGCAATTATCTTTGAGATTATTTCTTTATTATATTTATGGTGCCATATAATGCAAAAGTCTAGACTTTGTTTATTATCATTACATGCCTACATAGAACAGTTTTTTATTATAATTATATGCATGATAATAGACAAAATATTAATATATAGGTCTATAATTTAATTTCAGATCGTTAATGACTTCCCTTCAAAAAGATTTGAATTGCCACCCAATGTCTTTTCAACACCTGAGGAAAATCCAGATAATGCGTGTTTTTGTGAAAGCAAAAAGTGCCAACCATCGGGAACTTTTAGTACCAGTAAATGTAATTTTGGTAAGATTCATTCAATAATTAAAATTTAGATAACAAAACTATTCTTGCTTCAAAACACTCCTTAATTTTAAATTTACTGTATTAATTTTTTTCCTCTTCCCTCTTAAAATCAAAAAATTAAATTTAATCATTCTCTCAAGGTCCTCCTGAATCACATACAACTGGTCTCTTGTTGAATCGTGCTTTGACCAGACTTGTGTAGGTTAAAGTAATTCAGTTTAGAAGCATATGGTCTGATGTATCATCTAATGAGCCATCATTAGTATATTCTTTAAAAAAAAAAAATACCCTTATATTATTTTTATGACCATCTGCTGATCTCAATTGAATCAAATCTAGAATAAATGCTCTATAAATTGCCAGGCAACTTTCAATTGGTAGATCATCCATTACTGTTCACCTCAGGATGATTTGCAGTGTAAAAAATTGGTTCATCGTGAATTGAACAACCATTGAAAAAGTCATTGGTATCCGCAAACATTATAGGTTTGATATAAGGCTCTGCCTCATCCCCTTCTAACTAGACTACTTCTTAAAAACCAAAAGATTTATGACCAAAAAGGTTCAGAAAATGCATTCTTAAAATTCATTAATTCTTCTTTGAAATAGAAGTTTTTGTTGTTTCAATTAAATCCCCGAGACCTGCATTATAAAAATGTATTTTCATACAATGCAATATTTCAGATATTAAAAAAAAAAAAATCATTCAAGTCACAGCCCATAAAGGAAGGCACTGGTAAATGTTTCTGAATCTTGATTATGGTACTGTTGGCAGAGTGATCAGCACTGTACTCTAATTCCTTGTTTTATACTCGGAATAATGTCAAGAACTCACTTTGTAGGGTTGAGTAGGCCCAGTCAATGTTTGCTAAACCACCATTCCCATCTTTACAAAGCCCAATAATATATTAGAAATGAAGCACATTAACAGTGAGCTAAGTGAGATTTAAGTAAGTTTTGAGAATCAGCATTGGAAAGTAAATATTAACTAGAGTAATTGTATTTCAGGAGCACCAGTGTCTGTATCTCATCCCCACTTTCTCAATGGTGATAAACAACTTCGGACGAACGTAACTGGCCTTCATCCAGCTTTAGAGAAACATAGGTTCTATGTGGACCTTCATAGCGTAAGTAATCATTTTTTCTTTTTACAATATTCTACTTTGTTTTTAAGAATTAAAAAAAAAATTAAAAAAATTATCTTTTACTTCTGATAAAAATGATTTATAAAACACACTTTTGGAATTTTTTCAAAACATTTAAATTTAATATTTTCTGAGCAACATTAAATATATTTTTGTTTTCTTAATAGATATTTGGCTTGCCTTTGCATGGAAGGATAAGATTTCAGATCAATGTAGTCGTGCACCATTGTCCTTTTCTTTCACAGTTGAATGTTATACCGGATGGGACTGTTCTTCCAATCGCTTGGATGGATTTTGTAAGTAAAAGTTGATTTTCTTTTCTTTTAAAGATTGGTATAAACTATATTGTATAAACTACAATTGAAGCACGAATACATTTTTCATAATAGTTTTATTTTAAAAACCAGTTATTAATCATATATTTGGAGGTCCACACCAAAAAATTACAAGATGTAAGCTAGTTATTTCGTTGTGCTATTCAATATGTATTCAGCACAATTTAGTGCAAGTTGGGCTTGAATATAATGTAATTCTAGGAAAAGTAGTCCTTTCAATGACAATTTTTTTTTTTATGCAAAGTGGAAATGTAACTTTTTGGTGTGGGTCTCCATATATATCCAAATTAAAATGTAGTCCTACCATTAGTTACAATTTTTTATGCATATTAAATCAAAATACCAATTTAAAAAAATTAAAATTTACCTTACAGTTTCTAATTATATAAAAAAGATATTGGATAAGTAATGCATAGAGAATTAAGAGAACAGTATTTTTAATTAAAGTTTTCCGTCAGAAAAATCTAAAAAAAAAAAAAATTGTTTAATGTTGAATACGTTAAGTGTCAAGTTTTAACAACAAAAAAAAAATTGTACATAAACTTATTATGATAAAATGTTATGCACATAACGAACATGTGCTGGGTCTAACATTTGACGAAACTTGGTATCAATCTTATTAATCAATTTTTAAAGATCTTATACTTATAATAGTGACTTTCAGAATATTGTTCCATTTGCTTCGTTTTTTTTTTTAACATTTTCTCAAACTAAAACTGCTATTTTTTCTTTTAATCACACATCAATGGATAACTTTACAGATGTTGTAAGTACCTATTCAGTCATTACAGCATTAAGAGTTAGAAGTGATTAGAAAATATCTAATTTACATTACATATCTGTTTGAAACTAGTGTTATAATAACATCAAAGTAGCCAAATATTCAAAAAAACAAAGAGAATTAATAAATAAGAAATTACAGGATGTGGTCAAAACTTAAATATTTTTTTTACTCAACTATAAAATTTGCAATTACATTTGTGAGGTTGACCATCGGTATGATAGTTCTGTGTTCTAATTTAAAATAAACAGAAAAATAAATTGCCTTCAAGATCCTTTAGAAACTTGATTCTCCATTTCTAAAAAATGGCATTTAGAAACTTCTAGAACTGGCACTCTTGTATGAAAAGTTCAACTTAATTTTATTGCTGTACTTGTGTATTATTTTGAGAATCTTAATCTATTTATCTAGTTTCAAGTTGTTAAAATAATCTAACTTCACCAGTTATTTCAATTCCAGGGCATCGGGGAAGTGCAAGGTTTCGCTAAAGATATTGTATATCATGCTACATACACTGCGTACTATCTGAAACAAGTATTCCTATGGAGTTCATTTGGTATAATGTTACTAACATTTTGGTGCCTTTGTAACTATTTAAGGAAAAATAAATAAAATGGTTATAACTCAAGCATGAGATCATTGAAGGGTCAGGTGATGTTAAGTTTTTATAAAACTGAATTATTGTTGAGGACAAAGATGTTAAGTGATTTTTAATAATCCTTTCTTCCATTCGCATATTTTTTATTGTTTGTAAGGTAAATGTACCTTAGTACATTTTTAGTAGTGAGCACAGTTAAGAAAATTTTGTTTTTTCTAACACAATAGCTTCTCTTTTGGTCTCTACTTTTGAGACTTAAAACGTATCCAGTTATTGAGCTAGCTATTCCTCTTTGAATTCATGACAAATAAAATTTTAATTGATGGTAGTTAGTATAGGTATACTTCTAAACATTAAATTTTCACCTGTATTGGACACTTCGAAATCACCTCATTGGATTAGTGGTGACAAACATTTTAACTTTTTCTTGGATTAAAGCCTAACTTTGTATTACTTGAAACACATTGAAGTAATGGCTTCGTATTTTACGAGGGTCTCATAAATGAAGACTAAAAGGAAAAACAAGGATCGTAGAGTCAGTTTGAAAGTTGTAACTTCACAATATAAAAACATATTTATAAAAGTATTTGAAGCTGAATTAAACCCTAACTACCTTATTTTCATAACTTAATTAACCAAGTGGCCACTACCAGTAGGTTACCCATATAATTTATTAATTTAAATATGTATATTTATAAATGTATAAATATGAAAGATCAAAAACTTAGTTAAACACCTTTGTAAATGTACAGTATGATTTAACGAAGAAATTAATGAAATACCTACATTTTGATGGTTTATAAGAAAATCAGTTAAACAGAAAATAAATGTTAACTTGAAAAAAAAAAAGTGAAATAAACTATTGACTCCTCTAAGTTTGGCGACCTATCGCCAGATAATAGATGGAAATTCCCAAAAAAGCTTTTAAAAATACCTTTACTTGCTTAGCAATGTAATTAGGTCATTTGCTTTAGATATTAATGTGGATTTATTTCTGCATTATAAATGTAGATAGCATGCATAAAACAAAAATATGCATTTTTTGTTATTATATATTGTAATATAAATCATGCAATAACTTGTGCTATCTTCCCCTCAAAATGGATTGATAGAAAAAGGTTTTAGACCTTTAACTTAAAATAATCATTTTCTTTCTCTTTGAAGATTTTGAACAAAATTTTCATTATTGCTTATACCATTTTGGATAATGTTGGCAAAGGTGTGTGATACCACTAATATTAAGTACAAAATGGTTTGAATTAAAGTTATTTTATTTTACCATAAATTATTTTTTTCTACTTGTGTATTACATGCTAGTACACACTATTTTAAAAAACACCACCTCAATATCATGAAAATGTTGCTTTTTAAACATCTTTTGTCTCTCTTTGGAAAGCTGAAATTTAACTGTTACATGGTTTCACATTTCCGCTTATGACAAGCTCTGTTGAATGACAGGTCTTGATTGTCTCATTTAAAAGGTTTTGATGAAGGTTGTTTTCATTGTAAGGTCTATTTTATTATGTAACAAAAATTCACACAATAATGGATTCCAACTATCTATTTATTCAGTGGAATAGTCTGATTTAATTAGCAAATATGGTACAATTTATATAAGTATTTTATTAAATAAGAAAAATTATTTTTAAGTTTTCTTACTCTATCTCTTGTAATTTAATTTTTTATAGCCTTAACATAAATGAGCTCAATGTTTGAAATAACCATTTTGTTAAACTTTTATTTTAGCATTAGTTTAAAATTAATATTAAAAATTATACTAAAGTTCATTTTTATTTTTTACTATTTATATATGTATATACTACTTACATTCTTAAAGCTTTCTATGATGGTCTGTGATATTATAATAATAATAAATAAATTAAGTTTCCTAAAAAAAGAAATCATCCTTTTCCTAAAAATATCAAAAATAAGATATCCCTTCCCATTTCTGTGGCTCTCACAACTTGTGGATAATTTATTTATTTTTCTTCTCTAATCATTTAACCAGTTGTTATGGATCAATGATGACAGAAGTAACCGATTGTCTCAGATGTGAAAGCATTGAAATTTTGTGTTTTGGACTGACCGACCTGCTCAATAGATGTACTTGAATCATTATCAAAAAAGTAAATGACATGTTCGATTATTGTTTCTGTATTATATTCCAAAAAGAAGAGTAAGTGCACCAGTAGTAGGCACCTTTGAGACAGGATCTCCACTTAATGTTTTTAGAGGAATTTATATGAACTAGGTAAATTGCTTTGACCACTTCGATTAACTGGCATTAGCCAGTAATAATAAAAACTAAACTTTCTCATTTTTTTTTTTAAATTTCTTGTTATTACAGTTATTAAACTGTAATAACAAGAAATTAAAAAAAAAATGAGAAAGTTTAGTTTTTATAACTGAAAATTAAAAATAGTTTTTACCCCCCAAAAATAGACAGCATACAGGCAGTGTTGGGCAAAGCATAATTTCAATTATAATTACTTACTTCTTACTGTAATTCGGAATTGCAATTACAAGTAATTGTAATTCCAATTATGTACTTGATGAACAACTGTAATCATAATTGTGGGGCATAATTATAATTGCTAGTTCAGCCAAAGAAATTACAACTACAATTATTTGTAAAATTATTTCTGAAATTCCAAATAATCGTAATCAGTAATTTCAATTTTAATATTATTCATAATTTTAAAGAGTTCATATAGATACTACTTGAAAGAAACAAAGCAGCATTCACTTATTCTCTCACAAAAGCACAATAAAATAGTTTTTTCAAACAATTTTAGTACAATTCTTTACACTATATATTTTAGGTTTGTCAAGAAGCTAAAAATATATTTGAAAAGTACAGGTTTAGTTTCCATGGAAATTCCATTCAGTACCTATGGAGACATTTTGCTTCCATTCAATAATATAAAAGTATAAATTATTAAATTAATTTCTACTTTTACTTGATTACATTACATTAACACAGCATATTGTTGAAAATAGATTTGCGCCTTGGTGAGAGAAGGTTTGGTCGCATCTGTCACCTTTCGGACACACTTAGCTATCCATCAAGGGTCTTGTAGTCATTATAAGATACGCTGTATCTTTGCTAGTACTGGTCCGATTTTGATGATTTGTTTTTTAGAAAATTTTATTGCCTTTCATGTAGTAGAGTACACAATTTACCATAAAATGCATACTTTTTGAGTTGAGGGCAAATAAAATTTTCTTTTGGCTATAATTTTTTCCCTGCATTTTCTCGGTGATAAACTAAATCTATGAAAAGCTAAAGGGCTTTAAAGAGAAGACACTAACCAAGTTTCATCAAAGTCGTTTAAGCCGTTTACGAGAAAATTGTAAAATCGATGATATAATAGGAACTTTCAGTAAGTTGATTTTGAAGAAAAAGTTGCTGTAACATCAGAAGCATACCTACCTAAAATACGTAATTTAAGTTTTGTACAACTATCTGTTTTTGAGCTAGGCTGTTCACATACACACACAGACCATTTTACGAGACTTGGTTATTTGGCCTCAGGGGACTTAAAAATGTGTATTTCTGTTGAAAACTTGAATAAAAAAATTATCACGATTGCAATATTTCCCCTTATTTAAGATAAGGGAAAGTAAAAAAGTAATTTCCACAAATTTGCTAAGAGATATTATGACAAAATCAAATACTGCTATGACTTGCATTCAAGGCATTTGTAACTTAATATTACAATTACGGTAGTGTAATTTTTCTTTAAAGCCGCTAATTTTAATATTTTGGACCATTTAACTGTACTCTTATTAAATTATAGTCCACTTTTGCTGTTATAATTGAAGAAGTAATTAAATACTCATGCAATTAACTACTGCACAACTTTGCCAAGAAGTTGAGTGGAAATATGGCCGGGTTTATTTAATTACTCAATTTTTATGTTAAATTTAACTGCAATTACAAGTAATTAATAATTCTAATTACTTAGCATCAAATCAAGAAGTAATTGCAATTATTTAAGGGCAGGAAATAATTGTAATTGAGAACTTCAACTACAATTGCAGTAATTAGAATTATTTAATACAATTACAATTCAAATATGTGATTAATTACTCCCTAACTTTGATAAGGGCCAATAGTAGGCACAAGAAGTTAACTAGTTATTTCTTATTCTACTTTGCCACCAATTGAGGAAAATGAGTTATTTGATGAAGTAATTACCATAAATAGAATTTCTTCAACCTAAATAGCAGTTGATAACTGCAAAAATGAAATGGCATATAAGAAATAACTGATTGCTCCTAAGCATAGACGGGATTTTCAAACAATTCCATGTTTAGTTTGCCAGCTTCATTGGAGCTGCTACTCGAATTAGGACAGTTAGACGAATAAAAAAATAAAACCCATTTTTTTATACATAAAGATAATATTTTGATTTAAATATACATATCAAAGAACGTTTTGCATCACCCCTTATTTCCTCAATAACAGTGTGCCACAGCAGAGGTGAATTTTTACCCTAGCAGCACAACATTAGCGAATAATGAACATAGAGAAGTTTCTGGATTAGGAAGATTAAGAGACAAAATAAGACAATTCTTGAAAAAAAAGTGAGTGTTCTTAATGTGAGCCTGTTTATGATGGGTAAGAATGTTTTATCACAAGGAAAATGCCATCAAATCTTTGGTTCGAGAGAGGAAGGGTTGTCAACACACCGAATTGCTCAACGGTTAAACATAGGGAAAATGACATTGTAAGGGGATGGAATAAATTTTAGATTTTTGTTCGGTTGGAGATAGACCTCTTAGTGATAGACACGAAAAACCAGTTGCCATGAAGATTGTTTTATTATCCTAAGTGCCAAAAAAGAACCTAAGCTCAACAGCTGGTACCTATGTCGTCAGCTGCAGCATAGTCCGAGAACAACATTAAGTGACTAAACTGCACCAAATTGTCTACACAATGCTAACCTTTGGGCTAGAAGAACCCTAAGCTGTCTCCCCTTGAATAGAGATCGATGGCAACAGCACATTCAATGAGCAAGAAACCATGAAAATTATTTATTACCTGAGTGGAGGAATAGTTTATTCTCATATGAAACATGCCTTCCTCTCGTACTATATGCCGACAAGACTAAATACATATATTGTATATTAGTTTTAAATGTCCAAAGTGAATTGTTTATTTATATGTTTCTATTGCTTCCACAGACCAAGTAAAGTTTTTATTTCTCAATCTTATTTTCTTTAAATAAAAATGTTTTTGCCAAAAAATAATTTGCAATTTTCTCAGATGTTATACTTTCAATCATAAATTAGAGAGAGTCTACCATCTACTGTACTTCTTAAGAGGAATCAATGACCAAACTTGTTTAATAACAAATCTTTTATTAAAAATAATTATATAGCCTTTCGAAAGGTTCATAAAGAAAAAATATAAGATATTAAAGAATTTATTTTGATATTAATAAATAAACTAAATCATGAAGATTAATATACAAAATTAATATTACTGTAATGCTCTCGACATTACTGTATATTTTATATATATATATTTATATATATATGCATATATTTACTTTTATATTACAATTATATAGTTCATCAAATGAAAAACTTAACACAATTAAAACTTCCAGGTTGACAAATCAATGATAAAAATAAGAACTAAGAAGTCATCTTTTGTATTTGGATATTTTAAGATTATTTTTTTATGTTTTTTTTTGTTTGGTTTTTACAAAATTTTGCAATAAAAGAACTATTGCAGTCATGAGTCATTAACGAGAGCTGAAGGATCTACGTGTAAGATTGCACAGGATGTGCCAAAAACATTATATTATTCCATTAGTCAATGCGGCGCCATTAACAGACTCTCCGGTAATAGTTACCAGCTGGTAACCATATCCACCGACACCGCAAGTGGTAACTCCTTTCAGCAATTTTGCAGAAGTTATGGCTATCTAAAACATACACACATGTTCGATTATAAACTAAATTCATAAAAAAGATATTTATTAACAACATAATAATTAATATTTAAAGAAAATAAAAGTATAGAAATCAATCAAAGAGCAAGCATTAAAAAAATTAAAAGATTTGGAAAGGCGTCTGGACAGAGGATGGAGGCCGCCCTGGACCAAGGCTTGGGACCAGGATTGCCGTTTATAACTTCAGCTGTCTCATGTCATTCAATTCAGTGCTGGTGTCGCGCTGTGCCGACCAGGCCTAAAAAGTTGTTTTGGTTTCCTGCAGATTTCTACATGCTGAATAGAATGAAATTAAATTTGATTCTGATCCGATGATGCGAGGTGCTAGCGCTGATTGAAAATATAAGAGCCATTTTTTTTTCTTGTTGAGTATATTAACAATTTTCTCCTTTTTAAAAAATGAGAAATTATGAGACTTGTGAAATAGTTCTTTAGGGGTCCTCAGGTCTTTCATTCTTATATAACTATTAGTTTTCTGTTTTTAAAAAAATTATGTGTATATTTTAAAATTTGAAATAGGGAACCTTGATATTGTATAATAAGAAAAAATAATTTTCTAGGGATTTGAATTTAAAAATGATGACCTATAAGGGAGTATATCACAAAGTTGGTAGGTACTTAAAAATTAATAAATAAATAAAAACAAATAATAATAATTTAAAATTAATTTAGGCTTTTAATGAATATCCTAAGCTTCCAAAATAGGCACCTGGTTCGTTAGCCCGCTATTATGAATAATAAACAAACTACAGTTATTCTATATAATCATGTTAAGTTCAATATGTTGTAACAGGCATTTTAATAGGCTATTGTGTTATGTGAGCTTTCCCATATATTCACATTCTGCATTAAATTCTACTAAAAACAAGCTAATATATACGAATAATAAAGTTTTCAGTGCTAATAGGAGGGGTGGGAGGAATGATTGGTTTGTAAGCAGATTTGGCAACGCTAGTCTCCCACTGACCTCTTGCTAGACTCCACCCGAAATCTCTCGGGCTACAAGATAAATCCTTTTTTAGGGCTTCATATGCCTAATCCAACAAAAGACTACAGCTGAAGCATGCACTCAAGTACTTCAGGCCCAAATATTTTTTGAAATCCTCATGGAAAATAAAAATCAAACTAATCCAGCTAATTATTATGCTTTTCTTAATATTAGTTTCCAAAAAATAAATTGACTCAAGGAGCCAATATTGAAAAGTATTATACCATTAAAGGTTCTTAATTATTAAATATAAAATAAATCAATAGAAAGCTGAAAGGCTTACTCATAAATTGAAGCCTCCCATTGGCACATTTTGATCGGGGGGACTAAACACATATTGACTACTATCACCATCACCGACAACATTTGGTGCAATAGCGGTATCGCCTTCATCGCTACCAAAATAACGTTCAATAATATCAAAAGCTTTTTGATAAATTTCCATGTTATCGTGTGACTGTAAATATTCTATTTTATCAAGACCTAAAACAAAAAATAATACATAAAAATAATACAATAAGGCAAAGATAATGGAGAATTTTAATCCATCAAGCTTTATATAAAAATTATACTCCACCATAACATTCCTCGACGATAACAGCATATGGATTCACAGTTCCTTGAGCTCTAGCATCTTGTTCACCTAATCTTAAAATATTTTCTAATCCATTTAGAGCTACCTGAATTATTTTAGCGTCCATTACTGTTAAAAGTTCACATAGTGGAAGAATGCATCCCTAAAAAAATATACATTCATTATTAATCCTGTTAATACAAAGAAAACAAACAATGAATTACGTTTTTATAAATCAACTTTTAATTAATGAATAATATACGTAAGGGGCAATTATTTTTTGATCATTCTTCTAGTATAGAAAATACCTGGTCAACTAAATATCTAATTTGTTCAGGAGTTCCTCCAGAAGTTGCATTTGTTATGGCCCAAGCAGCTTCTTTCCTCGTTTTGAATTCTGCTTTACCCAAAATTTCAATTAGGCTTGGAAATATATTTGCATCTATGACAGCCTAAAAATAAGATATTAGATAAAATAAAATAAAATTTTAAGTAAACAATTAATAATTAAAGAGAAAAAAGATAAGTTTCATAAAACATATTTCTTCTTTCACAATTGCAACTTGAAGTGTCTATACTTAAGGCTCTACATTTCAGTCAGAAAATATTGTAAAATATTTAAAACAATTAGATGTTAGCTTACTAGAGATGCTAAAAATTTTGTCAATAAACACATTCAAATCAATTGATCAAAAATTTCCAGTGGTTTCTATAAAAAAAAACCTAGTGCAATGCGTGCATCACACACAACTTTCTCTAAACCACTCTATAATAATAATCTTTTCAACATAATTTGAAAGAGTTCACATAAACACAACCTAAAATAAACTCAGCAGCATTCACTTCTTCAGGTCTTCTATCACTAAAGTACAATAAAAAATTGTTTAGTATGACAATTCAGTATACTATAAATTTTAGGGTTTGTCGAGCTAAAAACATGTTTTTAAAGTTTCAGTTTAGTTTCCATGGGAACATTTTGTTTCCATTAAATAATATAAAAGTATAAATTATTAAGTTAATTTTTAGTTTTATTTATTGGATCGACAGGCGCCTTGGCCCTATCGACCGCCTGTTCCCAGTCATTGTGGTCAATAGCAAGTCTGTTGAACACTCCGACCATCCTCAAGTTCTCAGCCACCGAGTCTTTCCACCTTTCCTTCGGTCTTCCACGCAGTCTGACTCCATCTGGGGTTCCATAATATAATTGCCTGGCTGCTCTACCACTATCCATCCTGATTACAGCCATTTGAAGCGCTGAATTCACATGAATTGGGAAGCTCGGAAATCGTCGTCGTTGATCTCTTTGTTCCTTCTCAAGCGGTATGAACCACTTTCCCTGATAGGCCCCATGATGCGCCTCAACACTTATCTCTAAAATCTGTCAATCTTTTCAGTCAGGGTTTTGGGTAGGGTCCAGGTTGCACAGGCATAGGTCAATACAGGTCGTATGATTGTTTTGTTCAGAGCCATTTTAGAATCCCGGCTTAGCAGTTAACTACGGAGGAAACTTCTTAGGGCAAAATATGCTTTTTTAGCCCCCATAATACAATTTTAAATTTCCTCCATCTGATCATTTACTATGGAGCCCAAATACTTAAAACTGGACACGCATACTTTCCCACTACATAATACTTTGACGGATTTACAGGTGTTTTCTTTCTGAGCATCATGATTTTCGTTTTTCCTTCATTTATACATAAGCCCATTCTTTCTGCTTCTCTTATTAACCCATCGCAAGCCTCCTTTATAGCCTTGAGGGGCAACCCAACAAGAGCCACATCATCAGCACTTGAGTCATTTTATTAAAAATTGTACCTGATTGATTAAGCTCAGCTCTTTTGACCATAACTTGGGGGGCAATATTAAATAGCAGAGGCGAGAGGAGTCACCCTGTCTAACTTCTAGCAAAAGGAATGACCACTGCAAAAGCTTGGCTCAGCTTCCCATTTATTTTCACTCGACTTTCACTCTCTCTTAATGCACAACTTCGGTGGGATACACATCTAATTAGGGATTGATAAATTATTTGCCACTTCTATAAATTTGTTTTATTGAAAACTAGTTTCGAATGTTATACATTCATCCTCAGTTCTAAAAACAAAAAACAAAAAATTCAAAAATAAGCAATTCAAAATATAATTGGTATTATTATACATATTAAATTATATAAATTCTCAACAGTATACACATCTCTTCCATTGCCATGTAGAGCTCCTTTCTGATGATGGAATCATATGCCGCTTTAAAATTAATGAAAAGGATCCACACAATCTTATTGAATTCCTTTGTTTTTCCATTATTTTCTAAATCCTCCCTCGTAATCACCCAACTGAGGTTCTACAAAGTCCACTATTTGGTTATATAAAATAATGGAAAACATTTTGTAAGCAGTGTTCAGCAGGCTGACTCCCCGCTAACTGTTGTATTCTGTGGAAGCACCTTTCTTCTTAAATTAAGGCCATGATAACTGATTCCTTCCAGCTAGCCAACATTTTTTCGGCCCCTCAGGTATTAATGATTAAATGATTCAACTCCTCAGCCAATGTTGATCCGGTAATCTTCAGAAATTCCGCTGGTATGCCATCTGAACTTGAGGTCTTGGTATTCATAAATTCGTTTTTAATCAGTCTAACGTCCTTCGAATCTAGTGGGCTTAATTCATGGTCATTCTCCTCCTCTCGAAATTCCACATCACAATACTCCTCATCTTCTCTTGGGTTTAGCAATTCTTTAAAATGCTCCTCCCAACTATCTTGCACCTCCTATTCCAAGAAGACCATCTCTCCATCAGAACGCCTTATCATTTTGGACAGTTATTTATAAAGCATGATTTTATCCTTTTTACTTCACCAAAAAACTTCCTGGCCTCATTGTTTCTGCTGTACTCTTCCATCTTACGCAAGTTTGCCTGTAAAGCATATCTTTGCCTTTGCCTCAGAACCTTTTTTGCATTAGATCTGGCATCGTGATACTTCTTTCTGTTCTGTCTGGTATCCCTACTTAGTAGTTTTTTTTTCTGTTTTCATTCCGCACATTAACTGTTTCTTCACATTCTCTGTCAAACCACGCATTTTTTCCTTTCTGTTTCCATCCCTCTTAAAATGTTGGTCTGTTGAATCAAATATAGCTTGTTTTAGATAATTCTATTCATGATTCACATCTCTTCCTCCAATTACAGCTGGGATGTTTTCTACACCTCTTAATGTCTCGTAGAAAAGCATACCTTTTTTCTTCCTCCTTTAACTTTTCTCTTTCCCAGATGATCTTTATTTTATTCCTTTCAAACATCCTTATTTTATATGCACGATTGATCTCTGCAACTATCAGAAAGTGATCTGAATTGATGTCTGGTCCTCTAAAAGATCTCACATCATTAACTATATTAAAATGTCTACTGGAAACCAGAACGTGATCTATCTGTGTTGCAATTCCATTTGGTGAAATCCATGTTTGTTTATGTTTTTCTTTGTGAGTGAACACAGTTCTCATCGCTACTAATCATCTACATGCAGTTTTATTTTATTACATTACATTGTTACAAAGCATATTAAGAGATAATTGTGGTATAGAATTGCATTTTTGGCACTCAAAGGATTCAAAAATAGATCCATTGAAAACTACGCATCGAAAATTTGATCTGATTAAAATACTTTCCTTACCTAGTAGCGACAGGAAAGTAAAAAAATTATAAACAGATTATTTTGTTTCAATAAATTGCCATTACCTGAATTTGTTGTCTATTGCCTGCAGTAATATTTGATATTGTCCAACATGCTTCTTTACGAATAGATTCTTTAAATGAAGAAAGAAGTTCCCTGAGACATGGAAGAACGGAGCAATGGAGAATTACTTGTGTCTGCTGATCATCTCCAGTCACGATGTTACCAACAGCCCTCAAAGCTGCTGACACTACATTATGTTGATTATTCCTAAAAATAAATAATTGATAAAAATAATATATATAAGAAAGGTAATGGAGGAGTTATTATTGATCGTAGATGTAATCAAGGAGAAGTGGGTTGGGGGTTGCAGTCAAGAAAGAAAACAGCAGTTTTAATGATTATCAACGTTTCAGCCTAAGTTGTAGCTCTTCATCGGGGCTAAGCAAAACAAAATATAACCATGAAGATATAAAAGCAATAAGAATAAATATAGATGTAGTGGGAAATGCAGGGGAGAATATGAAACAGTTAATTAGTATACATAGAAAAATATGAAACATTTTAGAGGCATAAAAAATGAAAATACATTCAAAAATTATTATTGAACATGATTTTTATTCATGAATTAGCAAAAACAAAAACTGAAATAATGATAAATAAATGAAAGAATGAGATTTGAAAAATATAATAGAATTCGTAAAAACATATGTAAGCAAAAATTGAAAATATTGAATTTATATAAGCCAAAATAGTATATAGTAAAACAGCAAATAATGTAAATTTAATAATAATCGTAGGTTATCATCATATATAAGAGGAAAGAAATAAAGACAGAAACATAAGAAAAAAAGAGAGAGGGATATGGTACGAATTTTTTGTATTTTTTCTCTTTATATTTGGAACAAGATACTTTCATGCTTTTATCTTATTTTGCTTAGCCTTGAAGAAGGCCTACAAGTTAGACCAAAATGTCGGCACACATTAAAAATAAAACTTACTGTGTGTTTCATTTTTTGTATACTCCCCAACCAACTTCTCCTTGATATAAGAAAATTGGTTAAAATTTTAAAAAATTAAAAGAAACTTTGACATAAATATTAAAAAGAAATACAAATCATTTTAAAGAGAACAATTATTAAATTTGAGAAAAGGTTTATTATTAACAATTTATTTAAGTTTATCATTAAACATTTTCTCTAATTGGAGATAATAAACATAATAAGAACTCTTAAAATAATAAATGATTGATAAATATTAAACCTATCATAGGGCTTAGAGGTCATCAGCCTCACTACACAAGAAAGAATATCACTTTGATTGATTAGGAATTCATTCTATAAAAAATTCATCAGTTAATTTTTTATTATAAATCCTCAGTAACTATAAAACTTATAGGGTAATGGGAGAGCTGGAGAGAAAGAAGTATCCCTTCCACTAACCAAGCAGACTCGCGAATGACAGAGGTGGAGATGGACAGAACAGGACAGAATCCTAGACACTGTTAACAATCTTGTGGAAATCCAAGCTAGGTAGGTGGAGGGTGCTCGATTTGTAGTGATGTAAAACTATCGATAGTTCTTACTATCAATAGTCCAGATAGTATCGCAGCTAAACTATCGATACTATAGATAGTTTTAAAAAAATTAAAAAGTGATGCCATTTACTAAATGTGAAGAGTAATAAGCAAATAAAATATGTTCCCATGGTTATGTATCTCTTAACGTGACGTCACTATGACATTAAAGTCCTATGTTCTAGTGTCGAGACTAAATTAAAATATTCAATGCATAATGTGATTAAACCTGAATAGTGACAATGTTGAACTAATGATTTTGGATCTTTTTTATTTATTTTTATTTGTTTATATTTTATTAAATCTTTATTTTCGACTAACGGTGTTTTGTGTTGTTTTAAGTTTGCTTATAATCATAAATTTGACCTGATCTTTCAACTGGAATAACTAATGTAAGTAATATTCAATATACTGAATTGAATTAATATGTATTAAAAAATAAAGAAAAAAAAGGATAACCTCAAGAACATTTGTTATCATTTATCTTAACTTATCCTAGGGCATAATTTTGGTTATATTAATGGGAACATAAGAATTAAACATTTAGAGTTAAAGTTGGTAGATTCAGCAGAAAATTTAGATAAGTTTAGGGGTCTTGAATTTAAACCGGGCCTGGCAACACTGAATTTAAAAAAATTGGATATGAATGAAAGATCCATAGGAAAACATCAATATTTTAAAAAAATTCATTTTTCAGACAATCATTGACTTTTTTCAAAATTTGTATTCAAGAATCCGTTCCGTTTCATTAAGTATGCTTTATCATTATGTTATATTTAGGTGCAATATTTTCAAGATAAAACAAAGTTAAAATATACTTATATACCTATGACTTCCTTTATTTTCCCATCTTAATAATTACATCGTATGAGCACAGGAATTTAGTAATTTGGATGATATTTCTGTTAAAAGAAATTTTTTAAAACAGTCTTTTTTGATTTTCGGTAATACTATCGATAGTTCCAACAGTTAAGAATGAATGGTTGTGAGTATATATATATGTAGGAACTATGTCTTCGGACATGGATGGAACCCCCCAACCAAGGCTTTGGTGTGCAGAGGAGGTTTAACAAAATGAAGAAAGCCACAGTAGTCGCTAAGGATGTTGTCAGGCCTCCGGAACCAATAGCTGGACAGTTTTACAGAATGGGGAGAAGACGAAACTGTCTACCACCAAATATATAGATGTAATGCTCCAACCAGAATACAGTACTTTCATTTTGGTTGTGACCATATTATGGATCCTAAGCTCTGCAAATTGTTCAACCCAAACAATGTCGGTAGATTTGCAAAGACTATTGGTCTGCTTTGACAGAGTATGGGATAGGGAAGAATGGATCTCAATGAGGTTGTGGTACATATATGAGGGAGAAATAAAAACAACTATAAAAGTTACTAATTTATGAGTTAGAGACTCTGACCTGATGATATAAAATATAAATAAATGATACTTCAATCTTAACTCTCAATTAGACCTACTCAATGAATAGACTATGAAATGGTATTGTAAAATTTTAAATAAATGTAAAAAACGTACATCAACAATTCGACTAGTCTCCTGCAGACTCCCGCATCAATGACAGCTTGAATTTTTTCATTAGGCCCATCTGACAGATACGAGAGAGCCCAGCAGGAATCGGCCAGCACATCCGCATCGGTGTGAAACAGCATTCTAGCAAGCACCGGTAGGCAAGGCGCTACTTTGCTAAAGTCAGGTGTCGGGTTCTTCCCACGACACAAATTCGACAAAGCCCAAACAGCGTTTCTAGTCAAAGACAATCTGTCGGCTTTACTAAGCAGCCTGTAAAAAATAAATAAGATGATAATTTAATTTTTAAAAAGTTATGATGAAAATGGATGAATATATGTGCCATATAATAGTTTTTGGAAAGACATTAATGAAACAATAGTTTTTAAAATTTCAATTTACTAATTGAAAGTCCACTGACTTATAAACAAAGCAAAACTGTTAATATCAATAATATAATCGCTGATACTGCTAATCTATATATATAAAAATTCAGCCTGCTTATGTTTATATTCATAAAACTGGAAAAGTAGTAGGTCGATTATGATGCGGTTTTCACTATCATTTAGAGAATTTCTTTCAGAATGTTTATATGCATTAAAATTTTCGAAACGTTCCCCTTAAGGTGAGCAATTAAGAAAAACGTAGGTAATTTTATAATCGTTGTCATGACAACTTGATGCATGTTTTCTTCCACATGTGGAAGAAAGTTCACTACAGAAACATTTTAACAAGAATGAAATTATTGTGTGAAAGCATCATTTGTTAATAAAATCGGAGATCACAGAAAAAAAAGGTGTAAAACCTGAAACTTTATTGCCATTTTGACAAATTTATTATCTTTTTGATCCTGTTCCTAGAAAAAGTCTAAACGAAATTCCTGTTAAGACTAATTCTAAACAATGCAGTTGATTACCGAGAAAAATTTTCACTGCTTTGGTCTTAGAATATTTAGTCAAAATTTTGTTGGTGACCGGTTGTTTCATTGAAAGTTCTGGTAGTTTTCTCGGTGAATCTATGTTAGCTATAATACTTTAATTTACTTTCATATTCATTTCATGTAGGAATAAGTATGATGAAATGTGCAATATGTAATTAATATGTTGAATAATAAGAACAATAGTTCTGTTTTCTGTTACTCACATTATCTTTTAAAAGTTAAACATAAAAAAACTTGAAATTTGGGAAGATATTTAACTCGCGATTCTTTTCATGGGCAACACACTGCGGATACAGCTAGTTTAGAATAACAGTTACTTTAATTTATGTGATACAAAAAATTTATATTTTGTTACTACAAAAAGACAATATCACGCCATTAGAAATAGTTTGTATTAGAAAAATGAAAATATTCTGATGATGACACCGTAGACAAGTATAACTACAAAGGGTAGCTAAGTGCCTAATCAAATGAAATAATCTTTTAGATTCTTGGAGAATGGAGCCCCAAGATATAAATTAATAATACATTCCAATAAAGGTCAAGCAAAATTAACATTAGAGTTTTAATTATTTTGAAAACGGAAAAAAATGTATTTGTATTATATCTTAGAATAAACTGATAAATATGCAGGGTTTATAACTACCTAATGTATTTGGGGCAACATGGCTTGAAAATAAAACATTTCTCTCCTGTAAAATATCTGAATGTGGTATTTCATTTTTTCTATAAGTATGTACAGTCAAGTAAATAATAAATAAAATGAACTGAGGTTATTAAAAAAAGTTTAAGGACTAAAAAAAAATAGTGATTGTGAATTCAGCAAGCATGAAAGAACTTCATTTAACCATCCATAACCATAGAAAAATTGATTCATTTTTTAGTTTCATCAAACATTTTCTTTCTGTGCTTATACAAGGGTGGAATCAATTAATTACTGAAGCCAATCACAAGTATTTTGATAAATTTTTAATGCATTTATTCTTGTATTAAGTTTTCCAAAAAACTGGCATTAATACATCGAGAAGAAACAAGAAAGAATTTTAAAATAACATAAAGCAGATCTATTTATTAATTTAACTGCTATTTATAAAACCAATAAAAATGAAATAAATAAGTATCATCCTTACTGAAGAAGGGGAGGTAAAATGCCTGAATCCAATACGTGATCACGACAATCGGGTGAATCTCCTGCGATGTTACCAAGAGCCCACACTGCTTGTTCCTGAACATCTTCGTATTCTGACGACAATAGTTGAACAAAGACAGGGACGGCTCCTGCCTCTATGACGATCCTGGTTTGAACTGAGGTTCCTGATGCAATGTTTGTCAAAGCCCAAGCTGCTTCAAACTAATAAACAGAAGATTATCAATAATATGTATTTCTTCATATATATATATATATATATATATATATATATATATATATATATATATATATGGTGGTAAATTGAGTGAATGTTACATATATGGGGCTGCAGTGGCCAAATGTGTTGAAACAATTACCATTCATGCGCATATGTTAGAAAGAGTGAGGGCTAAACTTTACTTCATAACGGATGAGTAAATCTTGACTTTGATCTTAATGGTAGCTTAACATCTACAGCACTATGGAACCGCTAAGGAAAAATCGGAAATGTTCATAGTTTTCTATGCATTTTTTTAGCTTGATTCATGCCTACAACAAAACAACATTTACCTAATTGCCTTTTAAAAGTTTTGTTTATTCCCAGACGTCACAAATAAGTAAATTTATTAGGTTGTCCTTGAGCAGTCCACTGGAGTCGAGGGAAAGGGTCTGCACAGACATGCGATAGAAAGGCTATGCTTTATAGTATTTTTCTGCAGGCAAAATGGCTTTCGAAATAAAAATAAAAACAATTATTGCCAAAAGAATGTAAAAAAAAAAAATTTAAAAATATTACTAGTTCCCCTCATCAATACCAGTACCAATACCCTCAGGAACAATCAGGATTTATAGTGGGCCGGTCCAGTACAGACAACATATTTGTCCCTCGCCAACTCATTGAGAAATCCCAAGAACTGAAACAGGAGCTCCATTTAGTTAGCCTTTGTAAACCTTGAGCAGGCCTATGATAATGTGCCAAGGGAGAGGTTGTGAACGACACTTAGAAAAGCAGGTATTATTTGGTACTTGATTAAAGCAATGAGGTATTTATACAGCAACGGTTTGGGAACCGACTTTTTGACCCTTTTCATGGTATCAAAGGATTGAAACAAGGATGCAGCAGGTTACCTGCTCTCTTCAAGATATATCTGCATGAGTCAGTATAAAAAAAATGAACAGTTTTCAACAAGTTATATTATATTTTTATTTCTTTAATATAATGCAAAATTAATATTCGAAACATAGCCCTTTATGATCTACTGTTATAAAAAAACTGTTCCTGGGCCCTGCATTTTAATGCCCGAAAATTTACAGTTTTCGAGATAACGCATGATATAGCATGCCACCTAGCAAATGGGTTGTCATGACAACTTCATACCTGTGGAAGTAAGTTGAAAACGCAAACAATTTTAAGTAGTCTGAAGTTATTACGCAAAAACGCTATTTTGTAATTACAATGGAAGGGTAAGAGAAAAATAAGTGTAAAAATGTGAATTTTTTTACCATTTATAAAAATTGATTGTCCTTCTACTTGGTTACTTGATGATTTCTGCAAGAAATGAGACTCAACAGCATATAAGTTATTTTTTATTTTAGAGGTTAATGCAAAATTTTATGTAGATAAAATTTCAGCGGAAAGCCAGTAATTTGTAAGTAGTCAATGAAAAAATTCAATACTAAATAATCATTAACACTATAGTAGTTTTAGCCACCAGACATTTGCTGCTTAATTTCATAAAATTATGAAATGGTAAGATAATATTATTTAATATATAACAAAATATTATGAAGTATTTTAAAATTGAAATAGCTAATAGGTACCTGTAAGGTATAATTTGTATGATCCTTTAAAAACTCAACTAAACGTGGCACAATTCCAGTCTCGATTACTTCATCTATAGGAGGATTTGGCTCACGAGAAAGAAGTTTACGAAACCTTTGAGTCGCCTCCAACTGTAGCTCAGTCAATGGACTGTATATGGCCTGAACCATATCAGGAGTGATGCCACCATTTGAAACTCTCTCTTCCTAGCAACAAAATAAAACTTATATCAACAACTTCAGAAAGAAATAATTACAAAAAAAAACAATTAATAATCATTAATTAATACAAATCATAACTTTAATGTCATAGATAATGAGCAATTTGTCAAATATAGTTATAAACATTCAAATATTATATAATTTAAAGAGTAATACAAGCAAATTGGTAAATAAATGGGATTATTTTGCAAATTATATTGGATTGTGTCACCAACTTTTGTTTTTAATCTACTTTTTTTATTTTAAACAATGTATTAAAATAAAGAAATAAAAATATGATTGTAAAATTTTTTCACCAATCTCGGAATAATCTATAAGCTTTTATTCAGAAACTTCGTTTCAAATCTAAAGGCTTCATAAAATTTAAAACTACAAATATAAATAGTTTTTATTCTCTTTATATCATACAAATTGGTTTAGATTAATTAATAAATTAAATCATACCATTGAACAGAACAAAAAAATCATTTTTAATTAAAACCATTTGATAGAATCTGTTGAGTTGAATTGAATCTGCATAAAAAAGGCTGAATAATAGCCGAAACAAGGCAGGTAGATCACTGTATGAAAAAAAACTATGTTGAGACCCTTAAAGGTAATTTTTAACAATAGTAAAAAAAATCCTGAAAAAGTCTCATACAAAAAATTCTAGAAATAATTCATTTTTATAAGAAATCTAAGGGAATGATTAATTTTTATAATAAAAGGTATCTGTCTATTCCAAATGTCAATTCTTATGATAAACTATACTTAATTGGAATTTTATTTCCACATTTCTTAGAAACATAATTACTGCTTAATGTGGATTGCTAAAATTAATGGATATTAGAATCAAAGAAAATTTTGAAATTACAATTTCAAAATAAACAATAAATAATAAATTAAACTTACAATAATTCAATCAATTCAAAATATTTTGGCACATACATAAAAAATCATAGCAAACACCAAATTTATCAATATTTAAAACGAAATTCAAGAAAAAAGAAATATAACAAAGTTGTTCATCTATAACTTCAACAAAATGCATCCAATACAAATTAATTTCATATTAACCTAAAAGTTCAAAATTTAAACTGTTTATTTTATTTTATTTAAATCTCAAGAATAATCTTTTATCATTTATTAGACGTAACAAAAAATAACAAACTATACATGAACTAAACATAATAGAAGAGGAAAAAATCAATAAAAATAATTATTATGCCAGCAGAGATTTAGCGCAAACAACCATCTAACTGTATCGATATCTAGATGAGTATTGTGTACTGTTTGGGTGAAAAACCGAGCAAATGAAATATTTCAGTGAAAAATAATGACACATTTCAATATTCTGAACACTTTGTCCATATTAGCACTTTAATTTAGCATTATGAGTTATATACAGCTAAAAATATTTACGATTATTTACAGATCAGTCCTCTATTATAGAAGTAGTTTATTTATAAATATTATACTTCAAACCATAGAAAAGTTTAATCAATTTTATCATACTCCAAATGTAATGTAAGGTTTAGCTTATATTTGTTTGAAAATAATATTAAAGACACATAAATATAAAAGTAGATGTTTTTAATCGTTTAGTAGGAATACTTGGGTCCCAGGCCAATGAAAGTTATAAATTATTAGGAAAACCATTGCGGCCAGATAGTTAGAAAGTCCTTTAAATACTTTTGGAAGCAATAACACTAGAAGACAAAAACAATAAACTCCTCAGATTATAATGAAAAGAGGCTTGTGGAGCCTGTCTACTAAATTTGGCGAATGACATTCACCAATTTCAAATTTCATTAAACCGTTTAGTGAATACTCAAAAAAGAAAAAAATGTTTCTATCGCATTCCAACTAAAATACTGTGGTAATGATGCAGTTTGTTTTCCTGTACATACTTAGAATAGCTAAGCATTTCATAAACAATACTTCTGAACTTGTTTAGTGAACATAGATTGTCAACACGCAAGTTTTACTTTGGTAGACCATGATGCACTCATATAATACTCACATATAAAATAACATATTTTAGGCTCCAATATTTAATGAAATTAGTACTAATTTTGAAATGCCACGGATAAGAACCTGATTAATAAAGGTAGCAAGAAATTATTTGATTATTAAGACACTATAATTAATAACAAATAAATCTTTTAATTAAATTAATAATAAAATACCAATTTATTAAAACTAAAATGATGTAACCATAAATAAGTAAATAATATTCATTCATATTATAAAGATAATAAATCAATCAAATGAATGCTTAATTAATTAATATATGCACACCGAAAGGTCATTCAAAACTAATATTATAAATTACATAAATATATAAAAGGAGATTTTTAAATGACATTAAAAAACTTTATTACTATTCAATGCAGAAAATTAAAACCTCACATATTTATGCATTGCATTCTTTTAATAAAAAAATAATGTACTCTTGTTTGCAGTTTTGGCTCTATTATAGAAACATAAACCATGTGTACAACAATAACTAGTTGCACAAAATTAAGTAACTTTACCTCAAAGAGAAAACTGTCAATATAAGTATTAAATGTAAACTAACAATAGATCTAAAATGAAACATAAATTCAAAATTAAATGTCCCATTGATGCCCAGCTTCATGTAATATTCAACTAAAAATTAAATACCTGCATAGAAGTATCTTCATCTGACAATGCTGGGATATTAACATTTCGTCTTTTAAATAACTGTTGTTCGCGTTTTTGTTTTCGTAATTGTACACCTTCCTCTTCACGCCTTCTTCTCAATTCTTGAGAATCTAAACCGGTATTCTTGTACCGATTTTTGTGTGTTGTGACAGACATCTGCAAATTTCAACACTGATCAAACAAATACTTATCTCATAAAAGAATAAATATGATAAAAGACATTGATTCAAATGGATGATACAAGAAATGATGTAATCATTATATCAAATTCTATATCAATGGACATGTTAGTACAGATAAAGAAAATTAAGAGAAACATTTAAAACTAAAATAATATTTGTAAAGTAACTTTATTCCAATCTCACAATAACAACGATTAAAAATTTATGTAACAGGTAAGGTTAGAATTTTAGAACCTCATTAAAAACGAAAAGAAAACTTATTGATACAAAGAAAACTTGAGATAATTACCCCTTAAACGATTTAAGATTTACAAATCCTAACAACAAAAACAGTTATTCTATTAAAATAAACAAAATGTCACAAAGGCCTAACTTCATACAAACACTAACCAACCAATAACATTATATAAATTACGAATTTACGTTACCTTTTAATGATTTGTTAACTTAACAAAATTTTCGCGTAAAATTATTCTCCGAGAAGAGAGAATCACATAAGATATTCTAAAGGGATGGAGAACTCAGCTAACTGCATACATTGATCTCCACTAGGAGGTAATTATAGATATCGGGAAGACTGCCTGCGACTAAGGCCATAACTAGTAATTAAACACTAATTCGCTTAGATACTTCACTCCTTACCTTAAAATAATTTCAACAACCTATAATTACTAATTATTAAAAACGACTTTTAACAAGGCTAAAGGGAAATCAATGCCAATGGAATAGCATATGTCACCATTGATTCAGCTAACAACAAGGTGGTTTCTTTTAAATGAACTTGTGAAATATCCCACTTTTACTCCAAAGAAACTTCTGATGATATCTTACTAATTATTCTTAGAACTTACTGCTGTATATCAGTACTCCTTCACCTTTATTTTTTAAAATTAACGTTTGTTAACCTTATATGGGAAATTTTTTTTATAATACATAGAACCTTATTTTTTCAACCTAAATGATAAAATTGAGCGACGTACACCATTTAATGAGAATTACTAGCATACATTAAATTTGAACATTTGATTTAGAATAAGGGTCAGAATATTGATAATATTAAAAAATCCTGACGCACAACGGTAATTTGAAAATTTAGATTGAAAATTCAACACATTAATCATTATTTAAATATCTAATACACGATTATCCGAACTTACAAAACAGTTGTCAGAATTATTCGTTTAGGGTACTGTTTTATGTCCTGATTTAAGTCCAAATTTTTAAAAAGTCTATATTCAAGATCTTTTTTTAATCAACATAAATTCTGATATCACTCGTAGTTTGGAAGTAGATTTATATTGGGTTTTATTTTGGTCAAATATCAAGAATATAATTTTGCTGTTTTTAAAACAATGTATTTTTTATGAAATTACGGTAGTAGCAGTAGAACTCCACTTCCAATCTAGTGTTACACAAAAATTGTTCCACACACATTTTTTGTGAGGATCGTGGTTTAGTAAAGTCAGCCCTCTCGAATTAGACAACTGATATTGCTGACTGTAACACAATACTTTGTTATCGTCAGTGCTACAGCAACTACAGTGACAAAGGAGGTGAGTCCAAATCACACTGGCTCAATAATAGCATTGATTGCTACACGGAAGGATCCCTGACCGATCAAGGCTTAAGGACTGGCATATGAAGGATGGGCAAACCACTTGAGGGTGTCCACATTCCTCGGAAGATTTACCTCAATTTGTGAAGCTGTGACTCTTCTGATTTGCGTCTGTGCTTAGTGTATGAGCAGTAGAGTAATCACGAACAACACAGACAGGCAATTTAGTGTAGCTTTGAATGAGCTTACTACTCAGCCCTCACGCGCAAGTCGTAGGGAAGTGAACGCAGCCAAAGGTTGCTCCAGGTAAAACGATTATTACTGCAATCAACTAACCAAAGACAGAAGCTGCTCCTTTAATATCAGCTTGTACACCCTTTTCCCTTACCGGCATATCGGAGAGTCTGTTCTTTGCTAGGTTGACCTCCTGAACAGCACCGTCACGCCACTCTGTCCGTCTGTCATATGATGCTCGCGCGTCAAAATGCCTGACCCCGAGACCGATGGCACGTCAGCGAACGAGATCGTGAGAACCTTCTCGAAAGAAACATGCCTTCTGAAAGCCGAATCCGTGTCGGTGGAAGTAACAAGCCGAGCAAAATCGTCTCTCGCGTGGTTCCAGCTGGTTATGGCTAGCTTGAGCTGCGCTTTCCTTGAGCAAGCCTCGGACATCGCGGGCACTTCTCACCGTATGTGGCACTGAAGAGGCGGTTGATTGAGGTTTGTACAGATTCCAAAGCCAAAGAAATCCGACTACCCTTTGAAGATCGGCAGTTGGGTATCAAGAAACTTTTACAGTTTCTACGCAGCCTCAACCGACAAGCCGGATCGCTTCTCACTGAGGACCTTATACGAGAACACTGGTTTTGAGCTCTGTCCCACCAACTCCAGAAACTTCTGCTCAACATGGACAACGCCGACTTAGACCAACTTGCCGCCGTCGCTGAAAGCTTCACCGAAGTAGAGCAGTCAGATTTACGAGATTGCCAGTACCCCAGGGAACACCATATCTTTCTCCAGGCTCCCGAGTTTGTAACAAGATTAAATGAAGCAGCTTCGCTCACTGCTAAAGTCGGCCCAACACCGGACCGCCTGTCACAGATCATCCCGCGACGCCACCAGCGATCGCAGATCATTACATGACGCTGCCAACTGTCGCAGACCATAATGTGAAGCCGCCAGACAATCTCTCTGTATATATACTAAGAATAGTCCTAATCCCTTTCTTTCATAGCAATGTTTTAGTTGATGGATGCCTAAATATTCTGAATTACTAGGGAACGAAAAGAATGACAGATAGCCGGAAGTGTGGCAGTGCTCTGTTAGCCTTCCGTTAGCACCTGGGCCCATTTTTGATGCAAACTTTAACTAAGCTATAATAATGACCAGAACGGCTTCTGGTAACTGAGCTAGATCATGGCATCCACCATGGTAACTGGCATGGCAGCTTCATTCCAAACTTTGTTCATGCAGTAATGGTTATGGTACCAATGAACAAGCCCATCAACAATGTATCGGAGGAAGCACAATAGGTCTTCTAAAAGCCTATTTCTTAATTGAGCATTGCGTGAGCGGGTGACAGCGATGGTTGGTTGCATCGCACGATAAAAATGAGTCTTCTAATACTGAAGCCCTATTTGCGCGACCAGACGTCGTTGGCCTGACGCACTATCGCGTGACCAGGTGACTTAGTGCACAGTTATTGTTCTCTAAGTTATTTAAGCTGAAATCAGTTCTAGAAACAAAGTTGCTGAGTTTTTGCTTGGAAATGTGTACTTTTCGTCACTTGAAAAAGAATCTCCTCAGAATAAAAGAAAGCAAACCAATGAAGTATATCAGAGCCGATCTGAACCCTGAGGGTCTCATCATCTACACATTTTCAGTTTTTTATCTATTTTTGTAATGTTCACTTCATTAATAAAAAATTATTCGTATCCATTATTTTAAAATGTATGTAATATACCTTTTATTTGTTTCTTTTCCCAGTAACAAGTGATTTACTATTTAGATATGGCTCATTTTCATTCATCTTGTAAAATATTTGATATGATCCAACTTGTAGGTGAATGCATAGGAAATTATTTACGTGCCTCAAGGCTCTGCAGAGAGCGCTATGTTGCGAGGGATCACCATTCTTCTCATAAGACTATTATCCGGCTAATTAATAGAGCTAGGAAGGGAAATTTTGTTTGCAAACGACTACTATAGTTTGGAAAAGAGTGTGCTCTAAATGAAGTAATAGCTAATCTTCGATGAAATATACGAAGAATTAGCAGAGCCACTGGCATTTCTCGATCGAAAATACAAAGAATTCTGATATGGTCCAATGATCAAAAATGTATGAAATTCGAAATTGTTATTTAAAATTGTGTCCTTGTATCTCTAATTCTAAAATACATTGAAAAACGGAAAACGAAGTTTTTCTACATTTGTATTGTATTTTCAAAAAACGCTATGAAAACATGAGGTCATAATGAAGCTCGAACCTTCTTTTTGTGGAAAAATTATACTTATTAACGGTAAATTCAAAAATTGATTATACCCCGTAATAGCAGAGCAAAAACTATTCAAATTTTGCCCTATTCATATTTTCCGTATCTTTAGTGGTTTTCGAGAAAATTAACCTTGGGTTGTTATAAATACGACATCCGGTGCATTTAAGTCCGTTATATATATTAATTACATTGATTGAAATAATAATGGATTTTATAATGAAGGATTTTAGTCTGAATTGTCTGCGAAACCTAATATTTGGGATTAATGCCAAGCCTAATATAATAGCATGCAACGCGATATGAGAGTTACGGAAGAATTATAATTAAAACCGCACTTCGCATTGATATTATTAATGATATTCGACCCTAGCATTTAAATGTAATAATTCTTTTGTGGTTGAACGCATAACATGTTTTTTATCTATTAGTTGAAAAAAATACTGCATTTATCACCATTCTCAGTTTTACTTTTATGTCTTTTAGATGACATGATTCACTACGTACGTGGGAGATTCTCCAGAAAATGGGCATTTTGTGTCCAACTTCTCTGGTGTGGCTCACATCAGATGTTTTTGGCCGGGTCAATTTTTATAGCTTTATAAATATATAAATACATAAATGTCATAGACTACTACTATATTTATTTTTAAATATCGAAATCGCTATACATCATTATGTTAATTGATCATAAGCCAACCAATTCGCATTCCTTTGGTCTGTCCGAGATCGCGCTTTTTTTACTTTTAACAGCTTGTGTAAGGGCAATTATACGACTAGGCTAGATTTTGCTGAAAGGAAAATCCTCTAATGTAGTATGCTAGCTATCCACCGCTCATTTTATCCCAGTCATTCTGATTCTCATTCATTTGTCAAAGTTAGAAGTTTCCGATTGAAGTGGTTTTGATTAACAATCAGTAACCTTACGAAAAGTAATTTATGGTGTGTTCGTTCATCCTCCTTATTCCTTTGTGGTCAAACAACACCATCTTGTATATTTCAAATATGTTATTATTGTATCTTTTTCTAATGGATGATCTAGTAATCTATTGATAATATTTTTTTTCTCTAAGTAAAAGATAATTGTGTTAAGATGCTCCTTAAGATATAATACTTTACTAGCTTGACAACCAATGCTCATTACTTTGAAAATTAAGAATCTAACAAAAAATCAATTTTGGCCAAGAGGATATCCCTTTGAATATAAAAGAATTTGATGGTTTCATCACTGGTTAAACCAATATTATTGCAATTCTTGAATCATTGTTTTAATTTATAAGCAGGGTCATCCATAAGCTCATCACAATTTTTTAATTACCTTTGTCTTCTTTTTATTGGTCATTTTAAGTAATAATTTGTTGATAATATCGAAAGTTACAACTTTTAAAATAACCAAAGTCATTATTCCTCTGAGGTATAAATATTGTGGCCTGGAGTTAATACCTGTTGAAGGACCCGACATTTCTATAAGAGTTGAACATCTCTGTTTATGTGGGATAAACAAAAATCATACAAATTTTGGAATCATTTTATCATCTTAAAATATACAATACAAAAGATGAAGCAATAACGGTATAACTGAATTTTCTCTGTATATAAAGGTAGATGATGTCACCACATTTGAATAATCAATATACTTCTGAGTACAATAGTTCAACCGCAGGCTCTATTGCCAGCAATCACCTCCTCTTTAGCACACAAGTGCTTTTTTAATATTTACACTTTTGTTTACGACTCCAAGTTAAAATTGTTCTACACACACGATCTTTCAACATCATAGGTGGCTTATTGGAAAAATATTTAGAATCAAAATTTTTCGTAAATAGTAATGGATATTAGCTATTTTAATGCTAACTTTATCACAATCTTTAAGTACAATGAGGTCGTTTTCCCGCCTTTTCACAAAAATTTAGTATTTGGTCTTTGGTCTTTGGGTGAAGTTGATTCTGTAAATGCTTGAAGTTGGAAACAGCTTAATATTAAAAGCATATGTTAATTTCATACAAAGTATACCCTCTTTAAAAATATTGTCAAACACAATGGATTAATGAATAATTAGGAACATATCATTTTGTATAAAAAAATTGTAATTTATTGTCTTAATATTTTATAAACATTATTGGTACACCTAATTTTTCATGTTTTACATATATCCCTATCATTATGACTGTTTCTTTTATTTTTTTTAAATTCTTGTTTATAGATGGCTAGAAATGTTGTACTTGGTTGGAATTATTGTGACAAGGGTGTAAAAGATGCCTTTTGAAGACTACAATATATATAAAGATGTATAAAGTTCAATACACTATATCTTTGTTAATAATAGTCGATATATTTTTTACTTCCTTGTAGGCAGTAAGTGTATGTGTGTGTCGTATTCACTATAGCTCAAATATTAATTAACCAACATTAATGAAATTTTGTACTTAAGTTTTTTTTTCTTTGTGGGAAGAACCGAATAGATTTTGTTTAGAATTGTCCAACCGGAAGTAGTAATTTATTTGTTGCTCTACACAGATTTTAGTTAAAAAATATATTTAAATATAATCGTATTTTTTTCAAATTTGGTATTAGAGATTTGTAGGCCATTACAAATACCTGTATACCAATCGGAAGTTGTACTTTACTTTTCACTCCAAATAGAATTTGGTGAAAAAAGATGTCTAAATATAATCGAATTCTTTTCAAATTTAGTATATTAGACTTTATATCATTGGGATTAATATTCAGTAACCGGAAATAGTACTTTGCTTGAAATTCCGAACTGCTTTTTAATATTGAATAGGTGAAAAGTCAGGTGCTGGTCACATCAGATTTTTTAAATGGCTCTCTATCAATTTTAGAAATAAAAGCTTCAAATAAATGATTCAGAAAACAAAATTCTGAGTCTACAACATCCAGAATTACGACTCAGGATACTGCCATCTGAGGAAACTAGTAACCAGATTCAGAATAATTTTTTGAGCCACCATTTATAGTTTAATAGGCGTACAAGGAAGTTATTTGGTGTCCACATCAGATATTTTTTGTTTTTGTTTTGTAGTGAACTTAATTACTTTTAGAAGGATAATAAAAAAATAAAAAAAAAAAAAAATCCACAGGTTCCTTAAAATCTGAACAGTCTTCAAAAAATCACGTTTTTCAGCTATTGCGCACAGAGTGCCCGATTTAATAGGTACAAAGTCATCAGGGACTGAAACCGCACATAACAAAATCTGGTGTGGTGCGCGTATCACACAACTTTCGCTTACCACTCTATAATAATAATAATAATAATCTTTTTAACATAATTTTAAAGAGTTTTTGAGCTAGGCTGTTCACATACACACACAGATATACACATGGACATATAGACACACATACCATTTTGTGAGACTAGTTAATTTAGACTCAGGTGACCTCAAAACCTGCAATTTGAAAATTTTCATGATCGCAATACTTCCTCTTAATATATATTTCATATATAGGTAAGGGAAAGGAATAAACTAGCTAACATAATTGCAACATAATCGGTCCACCTATTCTATAGACCAAACATTTTTTTATTTATTTTTTCTAACGCTATAGT
This sequence comes from Rhaphigaster nebulosa, assembly GCA_948150685.1. Taxonomy (NCBI): domain Eukaryota; kingdom Metazoa; phylum Arthropoda; class Insecta; order Hemiptera; family Pentatomidae; genus Rhaphigaster; species Rhaphigaster nebulosa. Next base: position 27,501,770 of record OX411312.1, on the reverse strand, counting down.
ATTCTGATTCCACGACAATTTATAAATTTTCTCTCTCTTCATAAATGGGAAAAACATGGACATATGAAATCTCTAATTTCGATTCAAAATAGCGGTGGTAATAGAGTGAGTAATGAAAATAGACATTGCCTAGCTCAAAAAAGCAAAAAAAGATAAATACAAATGAATTGTTGGTTTGAGAAACCCCTTAAGTCATAGAGACCAAATTTTCGGAAAACAGTGACTAAAGCTTAATGGTCCAAGACAACTCAAAGCGACTGATAATTAAAATTTGGTTTGAATTCCAACTTTGAAGATTGTCAGTATCCATTAAACGTGAAAATAATTGAAAAATTAGTGAAAAAGTGTTTATTGATTTAAGGTGAAATGTGATTTATACAAATAAATGAAGGCTGGCACTAATGGTTTAAATAACACTTATGCAAACATAATTACTAAATTGAAATTTTAATTAATTTAATTAAATATGTCTATTGTAGATTTATGAATTAATTGATAGTATTTTTGGGTTTTATTTTAACTTAATTGTTATATATTTGTTAATGATTAATAGATGTAATAGATTATTTTAGTTGTCATAATTAATAATAACAGTATATTATTTTCTTCTTTTTAGTTTCACTCCGAACTAGCTATGATGACAGAGATGACCCTATTTTTTTATTTATAAAGTTTGTAAGTGTCTTAATAGTAATAACATAAAAAAAAAAAAATAAAAAAATTACATATTAAATTACTAGGAAATTTGATCCTAACTAATTTATTTTATTATTATTATTATTTTATTACTAACTATTAATTTTATTTATTGTTATTTTTATTATTTTTTAATGACTACCATGTATAATTGGACTTGGTCCAGCATTAAGTCCAATGGATTTAATGCATTGCATTGTTTTCCCTTGTTTTTTTTTATCTGCACCACTACAACCCATGAAATGTTTTGGGTTCAGTACTTGGTAAGGACTGTACTGTTTCTAAGCCAACACTTGTGCAAGGAGATGACTTGGCTGAGATCACGCTCAACTGCCAGGTTTTTTCTCCACTTAAGAGTACCCACTTCATAGAGGCTGGGTGAGCCCCAGGTGGGTCCTCCAGCCCTGCAGGGTCGATCCACAGCTGATGACATACATACATAACCGGCGCAACAACTCATCACCGAGTCAGGGCCGCCTCAAGTAGCCTCCGCCAATTGGCTCTGTCCTGTGCAGCAGTCCTCCAGTCCCACACTCCGAGAAGAATCCTAGCATCTTCAGCCACACCATCCATCCACCTTACATTCGGTCATCCCACTCTCCTTGCCCCAAAGATCTCTTCTGTGGCCACCTTCTTCGGAATCTCGCCATCATTCATTCTGGCTAGATGACCAGCCCATCGAAGTCTTCCCAATTTTATGACTTTGGAGATCTCGTTATCTTCAAAGTGCCCGTACAATTCCAAGTTCTTTCGTCTTCTCCATGTCTCGCCTACTTTGATGGGTCCGTATATCCTCCTCAATATCCTCCTTTCGAACAGCAAGAGCTGTTTTTCATCCGCCTTCTTAGGGCCCATGCCTCCGAGCCATAAATTATAACTGGACGGACTATAGTTTTGTTTAGAATGATTTTTGTCTTCCTTGACAGATATCGGCTCCTGAAGTTTTTTGAAAAGCTGTAATAGCACCTGTTAGCGGTTATTATCCTACACTTAATTTCTTGGGAGATATCGTTTTGGGAGTTTATTTCGCTTCCCAAGTACATAAAGTTGACCACCTGGAATCTATACTGTCCTACCTCAAAGTACTCCTCGGGGTTTCCTAGCCCTCCAAACTGCATATACTTTGTTTTTTGCTGGTTTACTTTTAATCCAACTTTTTTGGCAGCTCCTCGAGGCAAGAAATGCTTCCCTTAGTGCTCGTTTGGATCGGGCCATTATGTCAAAGTCGTCAGCATGACCCAGCAGCTGCACCTGTTTGTTGAACAAGGTCCCACCAACCTGAATACCTGATCTGACTGCTCCTTCTGAGGCCAGGTTGAAGAGCAGGCATGCGAGTGTATCTCCCTGCCTCACTCCGTTATCTGTGTAGAATACCTCCAAAACATCGGCTCCAATACGTACTACACATTTTGAATTTCTCATGGTAATTTTTACCAAACGTGTCAGCTTTTTAGGTATTCCCATTTCCTCAAGTGTCTGGTAGAGCTCCATCCGGTCCACACTGTCGTACGTGGCCTTGAAATCGACAAAGAGATGGTGAGTCGTGATCTGGTGCTCCCTACACTTCTCAAGTGTCATACTTAATGAGAAAAGCTGGTCAATGGTTGATCTACCTCTTCTTAAGCCTGCCTGGTAGTTTCCTAATTGTCATTCAGCAAAAGGTGACAGCCGTTCAAAGAGGATGCTTGATAGGATCTTGCATGCGCATGACAGGAGTGTGATTCGTTGATAGTTTCCGCAGTCGGACTGATTTCCCTTCTTATGTATTGGGCATATTACAGCTTACGTCCAGTCCTCTGGCATCCGCTCCTGCTCCCAGACCGTCACTATCATGTTGTGGAGTTACTTCCTTAGCTCATCCCCGTTATATTTCAGGAGTTCTGGCTGGATCCCATCAATCCCAGATGCTTTGTTATTCCTTAGCTTCTTGATGACTTCCTTTATCTCATTCTCATCGGGGGGGGCTCAGAGTCATCAGCGAGATCTTGTTCCTCTTCTTCAGGGCTTGCATTTGAACCGTCTGCTCTGTTAAGTGCCTCTCTGAAATGCTGTCTCCACCTTCTGAGTACATCCTCTGTTTCTGTGAGGAGGTGACCAGCCTCATCCTTACAGCATGTGATTCTTGGTTTGGCTCGTCTTCTCTCATTCACTCTTTGGAAGAAGATTCTGCATTCATTAGCACTTCGAGGGTTCTCAATTTCCTCCATCCGCTTGTTCTCCCATTCTCTTTTCTTTCTTTCGTGCAACCGTTTCTCAGCCCTTCTCTTCTCACGATAGGTCTCATCCATGCTTCTGGTGTGCCTTTGGACTCTTTTGTTATATGCCTTGTTCTTGTCCTTGGTAGCTTGGAGGCATTCCTCGTCAAACCATGGAGACTTTTGTAACTTTGGCCTGGGTCCCAGTGCTTCCTCGGCTGCTGCTTTGATGGAATTAGAAATTCCCTTCCATTGTTCATCAAGGCTGGAGCCTGCTCTTCGTAGTTCTTCTGTGAACTTCTCTGAGAGTTTTTGCTGATACTCTTCCTGGTGTTCTGGTTCCTTTAGCTTCCCAGTGTTGATCATCTTCTTGGCTTGCTTCCTCGGGGCTTTCTTAAAAGGAAATTTTGAGCAGATTTTCGCTATGCTGAGGTAGTGGTCAGTATCCATGTTGGCTCCTCTATATGTTCTGATGCTTACAAGTTCAGATTTGTATTTGGAGCTTATGATGGCTGATAACAGAATAAACCCCGGACCGGGACTCATGGGCTTACCACTGAGCTACTCCGCTCATTGTATATAATTTTTTTATATATATTTACATAGTTTTCTATGTGTACATAAACTAAATAAGGGTCTTTTCAGAGATGCTTGAGGATGGTTTAAAGGCCGAAACGTAGCATCCAAATAAAAGAACTGGTGGTGAAATATTTTCAGCCTTCATTTATTTATATTAATAAGGATAATTTTTTTTAATTTTATTTCATTTTTTTCAACTCTTTGTTAACTATAATTAATGACTAGAGTTAATAAATCTTATTTTTTAAACTAAATTTCTTTTATTTACTTTCATATTATACGTACACCAATAAAATAAAAATAACTTAGGCATTTCTGATTTTTGTAAAAGGTATTTGCTTAATAAGTGAATAGAGAGACAAAATTATCAAGTCTGAACTTAAAATAAATATTTATTGTTTTTCTTTTTTTGACATGAAAAATGGTAATACAGTATTATTATTATTCTTTTTTCCTAATAAAGTATTAAAGTAAGACTTATTTTCCACTCATGAATTCTTTTGATTTGCAATTTCTTCGTTTCTGATCATTAAATGATTTGGGATCAATATTCATACTTAACTGTGGAACTTTACCAAGTAACTCTGGGATCGTCCATGTTATTTTTTATTAGGCAGTAGAAAGATTAAATAAAATCAAGGAAAGAGTATTGCCCTGTTTTATTCCTGATCAAACCTGGAACCTCTCAGAAAAAAAAATGGCTGTTTTTCAGATCCTGTTTTTTTGTTTCCCTCATGTAAATCCTAACTATGTTAACTAATTTATTTGGTGTTTGTCCTTTAAAAATATCTATCAGTGTTTTCCCTTTTTACTTTGTATTAGGGTGGGCCGAAAAAAAAAAGAAGAAAAAAGTCATGTTGGCAGACCCAACTAGCACTTTGGCAACCAGATATTTACAAATTACCTTAGTTTTACAAATATGAAATATGTGATATAGTTTATGTTAATTAACTAGTTTTTTCTCTAGCAATATTGTCTTGTCCATATTACGACATTCAATTTTTACAATGTTCAATTAATAAAAAACTATTTTCTTATTAAATAATTTTATATTTATACTTTTATTATACAGTTTTTATTTTATTTTTAGAGATCAATTTTATTCAAATGGCAGTAACTGGTCTCTTTTCAACCCATTCTTTGATTCCAGGAAGAGAGTAAACCCTTTCAGTCAATTCTTTCCAGAAGGGATACTTTTCATTTAAATCGATCCCGATCAAACCAGGTAAAGATGAACTGTGGCCCACGGCATATAGTTCAGCAGGCCCGTCTAATCAGTATCAGAAACGGTTAAGGCCCATGGAGGAGTCTCCACCGACCGATACGCGTCGGCAAGACTCCAAAAGAGCAAGATCCTCCCCTAGAAGGACCAATGAGCCTGCAGCGAGACCATCTTCTCAGCAGAGCGCCCAGGAGCTATTGAGTTTTCCCCAAAAAACTATTGAGTTTTTTAATTGACCTGAAGGCAAATTGAAAATAAACATATTATATTTATATTAAAATAATAATAGGCTTCTCCTGTTGATTCATTCTTCTTTGGTCCAAATATTCTTCATAAATACTTTATTTTCAAAAACCTTATAATATTCTTCTCTTAAATGGGGAGGCTTCATCTCGCATCCATGAAGAGCAGTGTTTCTTGCTTTTATTTTCCTGAATAAGGCTTATAATATAGGTGTAAATGGCGGCAAAAATTAGATATTTTGTGTATTTTTATTAGTGATATTTTTTACTTTGTGTTTTAATTTTATGACCACAACCCATTCATCGTCTATATTGATTCCTTACAATTTTTTTGTCTGCCATTATAACAATCACTACATTTTATTTCTCAAAACTTTGTCTATTTCTTCCATACTTTTTTTTTCCTTCACAGAAGCTCGAAAGAACAACTATTCATTTAAAATATGAATCCTGCCAGATGGCTTAGTGCATGTTAAACAAAGTATTGGTATGAACATTACACTTGGTTTATATCTAGTTTCAATACTGAATAAAATAAAAAATAAATAAAGAATGATAGCACAATATAAAAATAATAATATTAAAGTAGGAAGATTAAGTGAATTGTAAATTTTCAATTCTAGACAGTAGGCATGAAATTATTTTTTTAATATCTATTTATTTATTTTTTTATGATTTTAAATATGTTTTAACAATGTTTTCATTTCCTTTAGAATTATCTTTCTGTTAGGAATTTTTGATACTGAAATTTCTTTACGTATTCAAAGGATTTTGCGCCTCTACTTTAATCACTGAAGACATTACTTGTTTTACTATTTAGATTAATTGATGTTGTATTTAATTCAACAGCTTCCACATCTTTGTCTAAAAATACCATAGCAGCCTATCCAAACATAGCTAGTTTACCACTTTAAATTGGAATTTTTGAGCTGCAATAACTATTAATAATAACTAAGGTTATTAAACTTTTTATCTACTCCAATTTTTGCTTGGGGTCTTCAAAAGCACGCGAACAGGATTCCATCCTTCCTACTTACAAGTGCCTAAGTAGATAAATGTCTTAGGCTCTAATAAGTATTCCTACTTCTTAGAGCCCAAGACATTTATCATTTAACCCTCTGCAGCTTGTCAGTACAATTCTTTTGAGAAAAAAAAAATCGTGTTATATTATTAACTAAAACGTTTTTATTAAAAACGCCAAAAGGATGCTGAATGATAGGATGCTCAGAAAATTGCTATATGCAGAGGTGTTTGCAAAGAGAAGAGTAGGCCGACCACACAGGAGATGGCAACAGGAAGTCTTATAGGCCATCATCAGGGTTAAAAAGAAAAAACAAAATTAGCCCTGATAATGGCCTAAAATTTAGGCCGAAATGTTGGAACAAAATAAATAGTCTTACTTATTGGTGTCTTTGTCTTTAACCACACCCCCCCCACCAATTTCTTCCTTAATTTATATCTAAGGTCAACCAAACTTGCTCCAAAAAGTAAGTATTTAATTAAATAAATAAGAGAATATGTTTATTGATTTAAGGCGAAATGTGGTTTATATAAATAAATTATGGCTGACACTAATGGTTTAGATAACACATATGCAAACATAATAACTAAATTGAAATTTTAATTTATTAAAATAAATGTCTATTGTAGATTTATGAATTAATTGATAGTATTTTTAGGTTTTATTTTAACTTAATGGTTACATATTTGTTAATGATTACATGTAATAGATTATTCTTTGGAGTTTCACTTGTACTAGCTATGATATAGCTGTGACTCCCTATTTTTTTTTATTAAAGTTTGCAAGTGTCTTAATAGTAATACATGAAAAAAAACCCCCATTAAATTACCAGGAAATTTGGCCCTAATCTTAATTTTATTTATTGTTATTTTTATTATTTTTTAATGATAACAACTTTTATTGAAACAACTTCATAACAACTTTTAATAACCATGTATAATTGGACTTGGTCCAGATTGAAGTTAATTATTAAATCTTAATGTAAGGCATTGTTGTGCACTTAAACTTATTTGTTTGAAGTACATATATGTTTATATATAATTTTTTTTACATTGTATATTTATATAGTTTTAAATGTGTACATAAAATAAATAACTGCCTTTTCAGAGATGACTGAGGATGGCTTTTTTGGCTGTATAGTTTTTTCTGAAATTTTATTTTATTTTTTTCAACACTTTGTTAACTATAATTTATGACTTCAGTTAATACATTTAATTTTTAAAACTAAATTTCTTTTAATTATTTTCTTTTTCTTTCATATTATACATACACCAATACAATAAAAATAGGTATTTGTAATTTTTGTAAAAGGTATTTGCTTAAAAAGTGAATAGAGATACAAAATTATCAAGCCTGAACTTTAAATAAATATTTATAGATTTTCTGTTTTTGTCATAAAAAATGATACAGTATTATTATTTGCTATTAAAGTATTAAAGTAAGGCTTTTTTTTAACTCATGAATTCTTTTGCTTTGCTATTTCTTCATTTATGATCATTAAATGATTTTGGATCAATATTCATACTTAACTGTGGAAATTTACTAAATAACTCTTGAGATTATCCATGTTATTTTTTATTAGGCAGTAGAAAGATTAAATAAAATCAAGAAGAGAGTATTGCCCTATTTTATACCTGATTAAGCATCAAATCTCTCAGAAAAAAAATGACAGTTTTTCAGATCCAGTTTTCTGTTTCCCTCATGTAAATCCTAACTATATTAACTAATTTTTTTGGTGTTTGTCCTATCAAAATATCTATTTACCCGTTTTACTTTTTATTAGAGTGGGCCGAAAAAAAAGAAGAAAAAAAGTCATGTTGGCAAACCCAACTAGCAATGTGGCAACCAGATATTTCCAAATTACCTTAGTTTTACAAATATGAAATATGTGAAATAGTTTATATTAATTAACTAGTTTTTTATCTAGCAATATTGCCTTTTCCATATTACTACATTAAATTTTTACAATGTTCAATTAATAAAAAACTATTTTCTTATAAAATAATTTTATATTTATACTTTTATTATACAGTTTTTATATTATTTTTAGGGATCAATTTTATTCAAATGGCAGTAACTGGTCTCTTTTCAACCCATTCTTTGATTCCAGGAAGAGCGTAAACCCTTTCAGTCAATTCTTTCCAGAAGGGATACTTTTCATTTAAATCGATCCCGATCAAACCAGGTAATGATGAACTGTGGCCCACGATGTATAGTTCAGCCCATGAGAGCTGAAAAATAAATTCACAATTTTTATATATGTGTGTGTGTGCTTCAAACATTTTCATGTTGATCAACATAATATATTAATCTTATTCTATTTAACAATAAACTATGGCAGGGGAGGGGGGAAGAGAGCTTGATATGATTTGTTGCTAAAAATAAAATAATATTAACCTTTCCGTTTGCCAAATAGCCTCCATTCTTTTTCAAAATTGTTTCAAATTTCGACATGTAAAATGGAATCGTCTTATTTATTAGTGTTTCCTTCAATTTTTCTTTCTCATCTGCGTTTTCTGTTCGGAAGTATCTTGTAATCTCTGAAACGGAATACTTTTTATTTTTTTTAAATATATTAATCTGTAAGCTTACAGAATTAATCCATTTCATTTCTTTTGAATAATTTATACATCATTTTAAGTATAAGCATTAGAAGTTGTACATTTGCTTCTCATTTTAAACTTGATATATAACATTAAACGTATTTATAAAAATAAAATATTATAAACTAGTAATAACCTGCAGCTAGGTCTCCATATGCTCCAACAACCATATCGATTTCCAAATTTTCTTCAGCATTTTTTCCAGCCAAACCAGCCTGAGGTGCCAAGTATTTTAATATGGCTAATGATTGATATAGAACTTTGCTATCAATTTCTAAAAATGGAAGTTTCCCAAATGGTGATTCTGTAAAAAAAATCATTTTCAATCTTTTATTAATAGTATGAAGAAGAAAGATATGTAAGCTTATGAATCCTTTTTTAATTAATACTTAATACTAATACTTACTGTCCTTTAATTCTGGCCATTCTTCAAACGAAATGCGATTATCTTCAAATTCTTTTCCCAAATATGATAATATAAATCTTATAGGTTCCCCTAGCCCCTTGACATTGAAATAGGTTAATTTATATTCTGGCATTTTTCTAAAATATATCAGTAAATTAATTTTTAAAATAAATAACAAAAAATACAGAAATGTTTATTATTTATGGAGAGTGACTACGTTTTTATATAGTATACATTTCTATAAAATATAGCAAAATCTCTCTCTCTCGCTCTCTCTCTCGCTCTCTCTCTCTCTCTCTCTCTCTCTCTCTCTCTATATATATATATATATATATATATATATATATATATATATATATATATATATATATATATATATATATTAGATTTTTATCTAACATTATGATTATAATTTTCTAACAGAAAAATAAATAAGGAAGAAGTTGGTCGGGAGGTGGGGGAGGGGGTGCGGTCAAAGACTAACACATTAATAAGTAAGATTTATTTATTATGTGCCAAAATAAATATTCATTAATTAATTTAATATTATATAATAAATAGGCACATAATAAATAAGTTAGGCATAAATAGGCACAAAATAAATAAGTCTTACTTATTAATGTGTTAGTCTTTGACCGCACCCCCTCGACCAACTTCTTCCTTACGTATATCTACGGCCAATCAAAACTCACTCCAAAGAAAAATAAATACTATAAAAATATAATTTATACTATTATCTAATAATGTATCATACATTTTCTTTTTTGTATCAAGAAAATTGATGACACTAGATGGATGCCAAAAAAGTTAAAATTATAATAATAATTATAGCCCTAATTGTTTTCATCAGTTAGATTAGCAAATCGGTACCTACATTTTTTCTGGAAGAAATAAAACATTTTTTTTTTCTGCCATAAAATTTATTTTAATCTGTAATATATTGATTTTCGATTATGCTCTACTAAATAATGGCCAATAGAAAATATATTACTATTGAAAAGAAAAATTAATATCATTCTTAATAAAATGTTCTACTTAACCAAACGCGCATATATATATATATATATATATATATATATATATATATATATATATATATATATATATATATATATATATATATATATATATATATAATATATATTAATTTATATATATATATATTTAGTTTCGTAAAGTTGAACCCTCTGCTCCTTAAAACTGTTTCCTTAGCTGAAAGAAATCTCGTAACATCAACTGCTGAGAGCAGAATAGCTTGTATATATCAGTGCGCTCAAACTAATGGGTCGAAGTTAAAGATTTATATTTTTATTTTTTTCTGTTGCTTCTCTTTTTTTTTTTATTACCTCATAATCATTCCCACATTATAATTCATTATAATAAAATCACAAATATTTTTCATAATTATAATATAAATTAATTATTTATCAAATTAATTAATTTTCTGTTTACATGCATATAATTATTATATGCATTTAAACAGAAAGTTTATATATAAATACATATCTATGATGATTCATAATTATAATATAAATTAATTATTTACCAAATTAATTAATTTTCTGTTTACATGCATATAATTATTATATGCATTTAAACAGAAAGTTTATATATAAATACATATCTATGATGATTCATAATTATAATATAAATTAGTTATTTATCAAATTAATTAATTTTCTGTTTACATGCATATAATTATATATGCATTTAAACAGAAAGTTTATATATATATACATATCTATGATTGAATTGTTTGATAAAAATATTTATTTTTTTTGCTTTACATATTTAGCACACAAAATAAAAATGTGTTTAATTGAATCTAAATGCACAAATTTGAAAACAAATTTGATCAGCTGCTTAAAAATAGATGGAAAACTTTATGGAAATCTGGTCTTCATGAGCTCAATGTGCTTACAGTTAAGTTTTTTTGAACACAATAATTTATAATATCTACAATTAATATAGATTTAGTAGTTTACTGATGGCTACTTACAGTTTATAATATTAGTATGCTCTGAACCTTCACTAGCTAGGAACTTTAACTATTGTAGCCTTGAATGCTCATGCTAGAGTCTTTAACGATGTTCAATGATGTATGATTATATAACCCTCCCACTTCCCACCTTATCTAAGTGAAGTAGTCTAATCATTATTTACTGATCATGTTCAATTATTCTGCAGCTTCTTCAATAATCATTGTTTGTTTTCTAATAATGTTCAATCGTCTGACACCTGCAATCTCAGCCCTGGAGTTTCTATATTACCCAGATTGGTCATGATGAGAATCTTATTTGTCCAATCTTTTAACTGCTTCTCATTGTGATCTATTAAGTTTTACTTACTTCTTTTACATTTTTCTTATCATTATCTTTTAATTTTAAAGTAATGCAATTTAGCACATTATGCAGTCTCTAGTAACAAATTAATGGTTTAACCATTAATCCATGGATTAGAACATTTTTTCCCATGATAATGCTATGGTAAAACTTAATTAAATATTTGATAGTTTCCATACCTAGACATATTATATACAAACATAAAAAATAAAATAAGCATGAATATATATATATATATATATATATATATATATATATATATATATATATATATATATATATATATATATATATATATATATATATATATATTACTTACAATTATAACTCAAAATAATACAATAGAAAAAGATATATCAGATTAACAAAAATTAACACAAAATAAATAAAAAGGTTATTCATATATTGGATACTATGCCACATTTCCCTAACTTTACAGGAGAGCAGTTTGAGCAGATGCTTTCTTCCAAATAAAAGCAGGCTTTATCTATACCTAGTAAAAGTGAGTAATGAAAGTAGATATTGTTCATCTCAAAAAAGCAAAAAAAGATAAATACAAATGAATCATTAATTTGAGAAACCCCATAAGGCATAGATACAAATTTTCGGAAAACAACAAAAAACAGTCAGGGCCAAAGCATAACGGTTCAAGGCAACTCAAACCAACTGATAATTAAAATTTGATTGATTTTGAACCTATTATGTTACCAATTAAGAATATAAGAGTCTTTATGGTGTTTAAATTTAAATTTGTTTGACTATGGGGTTTCTCAACTCAATCAACTTTATGGACATGAGGAAATTAATATTCACCTGTTTCTTTCATTTTTATTTTATTTTTTTAAACAATTTTTTTAATTATACTCATAAGATTTGATTTCGTTCTAGCTATACCCACATAGCCTTGTTCGTGAAAAGAATTGCAAGTTAAATACCTTCCCATATTTCAAATTTTTTTACTTTTTAAAGACAATGTGAATAACAGAAGACAGAACTATTGTTCTTATCATTCCTGATCATCATTCAAAACTTTTATGTACAAACAGTTTTTAAAAAAAATAAAAGATTTAAGTTTAACTTTGATTTTTATTTTATATTTAACACATTAATTATGTATTGTACGTTTCATCATACTTATTGATATATGAAATGAATGGGAAAGTAAATAAAAGTATTATAGTGAATATAAATTCACCGAGGAAACACAGGAGAGGAGAGGGAAGCTAACAGAACTTTCAATGAGCCGGTTATCAACAAAAAATTTGACTGGAAATATTTCAAGGCCAATGTGGTGAATATTTTTCTCGGTATTCCAATGCATTGTTTAGAATTTGTCTTATTTCATTAAGACGTTTTCTGGGAACGTACAATGATGATTAATTTGTCAATACCACAATAAAGCTTAATGCTTCATGTTTTTACACTTTTTTCCCCCTTAGTCTCCGATTTTATTGACAAATGATGCTTCCATACAACAATTTCACTCTTGTTAAAATGTTTTTGGAGTTAACATATTTACAAGTGTATGAAGTTTCCATGACAAAATTACCCATTTTTTAAATTATTTTCCTCAATTCTCCCTTTAAGGTTAGCATTTCGAAAAATTTAATAAATATAAACTTTCTCGAAGAAATTTTTTAAATGATGGTGAAAACATCAAAATCGACTGACTACTTTTCGAGTTTTGCGATCACAGACTTACGCAGGCTGAATATATATATATATATATATATATATATATATATATATATATATATATATATATATATATATATATATATATATATATTATTGCGTCACATGCGTTATATTGTTGCCTTATTAATTTTCTTTTACATTTATTTATATTTGAACAAATAAGATATTCACTAGCAACCTTTCTAAAACAGCGAAAATTCATTGGACTTATGTAGTTATGTTCGCCAAAACATGTGCCCATCTCAATAGAATGGAAATCTAGCAAAATCTAAATGTACCCCAAAAAGTGATTTATGGAGTTTCTTAAATCAACGATTCAAATGTGGATTAATGCTTGATTGGTAACGAAATGGACATTGTGTCCTGACATAATGGCTCCATGAATTTTTTTTGTAAATATTTTTTGATGTAAATATTACTGGCACTTAATTAATTATAGGAGATGATGATTTGGGGTGTGCCATAAATAAAAGGTCATAAAATAAAAAATCACAGTAAAAAATGTTTTACTTTCTAATCTGTCCACCATTTTGGCCAAAATCTTATTGACCAAGAGCCAGTGACATGCCAATCTAAGTGTAAAGACATAAATTTTCAAGCATAACTTGTTCTAACTAAACTGCCACAAAATAACATATCATGGTCTGGCAGGGTGTATTCGTCAGAATGGGCTGTAGTGCATATGCAACAGTTTGTGGGGCATTTTTACACTTTTGGGATGAGAATGCTTCATTTGGGAGATGCCTTAAAAGGTATCCATGTGCAAACTGACAGTATCAAATCCTCAGTCAGCAGAGCATTATTTCTTCTTTTCTTGATGTTCTGGAGTGTGTGGACCATTTGTTGCAGTCAGGTTTTGCTTCTAGTAGTTTGGATTCTTTTCCTTTCCAATTCTTCCCCCTATCTACCAGTAACCTTTTCTTTAATCGGTGCACCCAGTCTTACAAGGTAACATCTTGCAGTTCAACTACTTCTGCTACTTCTCCTTTTCTGGCCAAAAGAGATGCTTTGTTGGCTTCCGAAGATTCCAGAGTGGGCTAGAATCCATACGAAAACTACAGTCGCAGCTGTAGTATTTATATTAATATTATATAATTTATTAATAATAATATATATCAAGAAGCTGCAAGACCCTGATATATGCAACTCTTTCCAAGCTCATATAGGTAGAACACTGCATAAACACTGGTTAATGTCATTAATGAAGACCCTCAGGCAGTGTGGGACAATGTGAAGCTGGCAATTATAAGAACTGCTTATGAATATATGCATATATGCTTAGGCCTAAAGGAGCGCGAAAAAAGGTCATCTTGGTTTGATGAAGAATGCCGAAACGCAAAAGATGCGAAGAACGTCGCCTACCAAGCTATTGTGCAGAAACGGTTCACAAGGAGACCCACAGAGGAATACCGCAAATGGAGGAGAGATGAGAAGAAGGTGCATAGGGAGAAGAAGAAACTATGGGAAATAGAGGCATTGAAAGAAATAGAAGCTTACAGGAGTGCGAATGAAAACAGGCTCTTCTTTCAGAGGGTGAACAATGGTAGAGCCCCTTTTAAACCTAAAATTCAAGCTTGCAAAAAAGAAGACGGGACTCTCTTGAACATTAAGGACGAGATACTTCAACAGTGGGTAAGGCACTTTAGTGGCCTGCTGAATGAATAGGATACTGAGCCCGGAGTGGATGAAGGAAATGAAGAAGATGTGGAGCCACCAGATTTGGAAGAGGTTGTAGATGCAATCCAGAAAATGAGGAACCATAAGGCACCAGGTGAGGACGGATTGTCAGCAGAATTGTTTAAATATGGTGGAGAGGAACTGCACAGGATACTTCAAGACCTGATCCTCGAGATATGGGGTTCATGAGAAGATGTCTCAGCAATGGAGCAATGCCTTGATATGCCCGCTTCACAAGAAAGGAGAACAATTAGAATGTGCTAATTACAGAGGAATATCACTACTCCCCTGTGCTTACAAAGTCTTCTCCAATATCCTCTGCCAAAGGCTGACCCCGCATGCAGAACGAGAAATCGGACAGTACCAAACTGGCTTCATGAGAGGAATATCTACAGTGGACCAAATTCATACCCTCAGAGTAATCATGGAAAGGGCCCATGAACATAAGATGTCTACTCACCACTTGTTCGTGGATTTTAAGAACGCATATGACAGTATCAAGCGTCCTTAATTATATGAGGCACTAAGAGAAATGAAGGTTCCTTCAAAGCTAATACGCCTTATAAAAATGACAATAAGAGATGTTAGGTGCAGGGTCCGCATACAGTCTGAATACTCTTCTGAATTTGGCTCAAATAAAGGACTAAGGCAAGGAGATGCTTTGGCATGCCTCCTGTTTAATTTAGTGTTGGAAAAAGTAGTGCGAGAAGCAGGTATCCAGAATAATGGAACCATATTCAATAGATCGGTCCAACTGCTCGGTTATGCGGATGACCTTGATATAGTGGCACGATCCTTTACTGCGCTCACTGAGTCTCTCTTAAGCCTACAGAGAGCTGCCACACACATGGGACTGACTATTAATGAAAACAAAACAAAATATATGTACACCGGACTAGACAGACCTCAAGTAAGACAGGTTGTCATAGGAAGCTATACCTTAGAGAGTGGAGGAGTTTATTTACCTTGGATCTCAGGTCACAGCAACAAATAATGCTCCCATTGAAATAAAGCAAAGGATCACTGTGGCTAACCGATGCTATTTTGGTCTGTTGAAACAGCTCCGGAGCAAGCTCATTAGCAGGAAAACAAAGGTCCATTTATATAAAAATCTGATCAGGCCTGTCCTAACATACTCCTCCCAGACATGGACACTATCCATACAAGATAGAAATAATCTCCTGGTCTTCGAGAGGAAGATCCTTCGGAAAATCTATGGGCCGGTAAGGGACGAGGAAGGCTGGAGAAGAAGAAGAAATAAGGAACTCTATGAGCTGCTCCAGGATATAGATGTTGTGACCTTTATTAGGTTGGGACGCCTTGGGTGGGCAGGGCATGTTGCACGGATGAGTCCCGATGAAATGCCTAAAAAAATCATGGAAGAGGAAATCCATCGTCTAAGAAGAGTCGGACGGCCCAAGCTCCGGTGGATGGATGGAGTGGTACAAGACGCACGAGAACTGCTTGGAGTCCGAAATTGGAAGGCAGCAGCCCAAAACCGAGCCGAATAGCGGAGGCTCATTGAGGAGGCCAGGACCCATCGCAAGGTTGTAGCGCCATCTGATAGATAGATAGATTAATAATAATCTATTATTATTATTATTATTATATTAATTATAATAATACAAGCTATACTATTTATATTAATTGATGTTGTATTTAATTCCAGCTTCCATAACTTCGCCTAAAAATACCTTAGCAGCCTATCCAAGCATATTTAGTTTACTATTTTCAATTGGAATTTTAGAGCTGTGATAACTGTTTTTTAAGGTTATAAAACTTTTTACCTACTTCTAGTTTTACTTGTTACCTTAGTACCTTAGTGCCTTAGTAGATTAATGTCATAGGCTCTAATAAGTAGGAATACTTATTAGAGTCTAAGACATTTACTTGTCAGTACAATTCTTTTGAAAAAAAAAATCTGTCTCTCTGAACCCAATCTTGTTGTTATTTTTTGAATGTCAAAATGAGATATCGCGAATCGATGTTTTAACTTTCTAAAGCTGTGTAAATATTGGCTAATGGAAATTTTGTAATTATTTTATTAAATATATCCCAGGGTGAATCTCAGCTACTAGGTGGGTCCACAATTGGCGGATGGTGGAATGACTTGCAGATATGCAGGCTAGCTGTGAATAAGGATTTTCCAAATAAGCAGTCACAGACCAGAGGTGGCAGCATCAGCAGAGGTAGGCGAGGGTTCTGTGGCAGGGACACGCGCACTAAAAACTACAAGACTCAATGATGATGCTGTAACATGGCGAGTAAGTGCCGCCATCAAATAAGCACTGCCCCTTACTGCCTTGTACGGTAAGGAGAGAACTCCAAAAGGCTAGTTGAAGGATCACCGAAAATAAATCAGTGGTAGTTTGGGCTCCGAGCTGTAATGGAAGCAACCGAACTAGGGGACGGAAACCTCAAAATCAAATGACCTGGTCCTCCTGGTCGGGGATTGAGCGTTGGGCTAACACTCCAACCTTGTAAAATAAACATGCCATTTCGAAACTCAATAATGAAAACAACTCAGAAACTTGGACTGGACTTTCGCTATTTGGAATATAAGGACCATGCTGCAACCTGGGAGAATTATGGAAGTAGCAGATCAAATCATTAAGTTTAATATCAACATTGTTGCACTGCAGGAGATCCATGGTAGAGTTGATAAAAAAGAATATTCACTATTATATAGTGGAGCCAAATAGACTGGACAAAGAGAGACCGGTTTCATAATAACTAAAGAGATCCACCGTAAGTTACTGCTATTTGAACCAATGAATGACCAATTATGTAAAATACGTTTGAAAGGTAGATTTAGAAATTTGACCTTATTATCCACCTATGCTCCTACTGAGGAGAGTGACGATGACGAGAAGAGTCATTTTTACCAAGAGCTAGAAAGAAATTTGCAAGCAACACCTAGGTACAATGCAAAAATCATTGTAGGCGATTTATAGGCACATGTTGGTAAGGAGAACTTTACATGGACAGTTTCGGGGGTTAACTCACTACATAAGCAGACTAATTAAAATGGTATGCATTTATGTCAGCTCGCCGAAGCTAATGACATAATCATCAAGATTACCTGTTTTCTCCACAAAAGGATACATATGTGGAAGGCGCCAAATGGTTTGTTCACACAATGCATTGATATCTCGACACCAATCTTTCTAAATTAACGATGTATACTCAGCCAGAAGACCCAATTGTGACTGAGATCACATTCTAATCAAAATTAAACTTAGAGAACGGCTGACCAATGTTTCACAAGAGAAAACATTGGGACTTGCAAAAATTTAAAGATTCTGATAAGTTGAGGGAATTTAAACTAAAGTTAAGAGTGAGCAAAGATGGAATATTGGGGAAAAATGATGGCGGAATAGAGGATGAGGATGAAGGTAGACATATTAAGAGGAATTGGAGAGAAATTAGAAATGTAATTCAGGAGGCAGCGGAGGAGGTAATCGGAGAAAAGGTAAAAATAAGAGCTGCTGAATGGTTCAAAAATGACTGCAGAGAAGCTCTAGGAATCTGAAATGTATATATCTATGATACAACATGCCACAAGACAAGCCACCTCTGACTACAGCAAGTATTGGATAAGATCAAAGAAGATAATCTGGGCTAAGAAGAGGGATTTTTTGAAAAAAACAAGAAACTGAAGAAATGAGAGTGAACAATGAAACTAGGAAATTTTATGGAACATTCAGCTGAGATCTGATGCATGCAGGGATAAGTTTGGCAAGATAATAGAAGATGTGTCAAAGGTTGTGGACGGATGGGCTGAATACTATAGCGAGATCCTTGGACGTGGGGAAGATGTTGGAGGCAGTGACACTGGTATAGACAGTGGTCATGTGTTAGGTGATACTGTGATACTGATTAATGAGAATGATATAGAACCACCGGACATGGAAGATTTCCTAGAAGCTTTTGAGAAATTAAAGAATAATAAGGCATCTCTCTTGCCACTGAATTCTTTAAGAATAGTGGTGAAATTGTGATGAGTCAAATGTACTCTTTAGTTATGGTTATATGCAACAGTGAAAAAATGCCGAAGGAATGGGGAACTAGCCTTATCTGTCCCAATATATAAGAAAGGAGACAAGCTCCATTGCGAAAACTATCTTGAAATCTTACTTCTGAGTACAGCCTACAAGATCTTCTCCAATGTCCTCCTAAAGAAGAAGAAGAAGAAGAAGAAGAAGAAGACCTATACTGAACTCACACTAAACGATTACCAGTGTGGTTTCTGTTGTGGTAAGGGAACAACGGATCAAATATTTGTTATGCAACAGATAATGGAGAAATGTAGGGGGTACAAAATTGATTTACATATTCTTTTCATTGACTACCATCAGGCTTTAGATGGTGTTAAGAGAACTAAATAGATAAAAACTCTGTGTGAATTCAATTTCCCGCATAAACTAATTAGGCTTATCAAGGTGATGCTGACCAGTAGCGGCGCTAAAGTTCTTGTTGGCAGCAGAGTGAGCCGTGAATTCCCTGATGAGGCAAGGCAATGCCCTTTCAGCTGTGCTATTGAATCTAGCTCTGCATAAAGTTTTGCAAAAATTGAATGTTACTGGAAATATTTTGCATTCATGCAATCAAGTTCGTACATATGCAGATGATGTATGTCTCAGCATGGAATGTTTGGTCGCTGAGAGATGCACTCCAAGAGCTCGATTTTGAAAGAAAAAAAAATGGGTCTACAAATCAATGAAAAGAAAACAAAATATATATCCACTTCACATGATAATACCGCCAATTTCATAGCAGTGTAAGAAGATTCACCCATTTAGGGTCAGATTTAAACGAGAAAAACTTATTTCAGTCAAAGAAGTAAATAAAAGAATAATGGTAGCCAACCGAGCATACTATGCGAATTTAAGGTTTTTTAAGGCATCAAATTTATCAAGGACCACTAAGATAAGGTTGTATAAAATTCTAAGTAGATCGTTATTAACATATGGAGCTGTGACATGGATCCTAATTGCTGCAATAGATACCAACCTCAAAACATTCGAACATATGATTTTAAGAAGGATATATGGCCCTTGTATACGACAATGGATTAGGGAATTGCAGAATTTGTAAAAATAAAAAGCTATACACACTATATGATGATATGGGTGTCACCCAATTTATAAAAACACACCACATAGAATGGCTCGGTCACGTCAAAAGGATGTCGAATGATAGGATGCTCAGAAAATTGCTGTATGCAGAGGTGTTTGCAAAGAGAAGAGTAGGCCGACCACACAGGAGATGGCAACAGGAAGTCTTATAGGCCATCATCAGGGTTAAAAAGAAAAAACAAAATTATCCCTGATGATGGCTTAAAACTTAGGCTGAAATGTTGGAACGAAATAAATAAGTCTTACTTATTAGTGTCTTTGTCTTTGACCACACCCCCCGACCAACTTCTTCCTTAATTTATATCTAAGGTCAACCAAACTTACTCCAATAAGTAAGTATTTAATCAAATAAATAAGAGAATATGTTTATTGATTTAAGGCGAAATGTGGTTTATATAAATAAATGAAGACTGACAGTAATGGTTTAGATAACACTAATGCAAACATAATAATATAAATTGAAATTTGAATTTATGAAAATAAATCTGTCTATTGTAGATTTACAAATTAATTGATAGTATTTTTGAGTTTTATTTTAACTTAATTGTTACATATTTGTTTATGATTACATGTAATACAATAGATTGTTTTAGTTGTCATAATTATCATCTTCTTCTTTGGAGTTTCACTTGTACGAGCTATGATGACAGAAGTGGCTTCCTGATTTTTTAAAGTTTGTAAGTTTTCGTAATAGTAATAACATAATTTAAAAAAAAAAAATACATATTAAATTACTGGGAAATTGGATCATAACCTTAATTTTATTTATTGTTATTTTTATTATGTTTATTATTTTGAAATGACCATCATGTATGATTGAACTTGGCCCAGATTGGATTTAATGTATTGCATTGCTATGCATTTAATCATATTTGTTTTAAGTAAGTTATATATATATTTATACAGTTTTCTATGTGTACATAAACTAAATAAGGTCCTTTTCAGAGATGTCTGAGGATGGTTTAAAGGCCAAAACATAGAAATATTTTCAGCCTTCATTTATTTATAAAAATAAGGATAATTATTTCTGGAATTTTATTTTATTTTTTTCAACTCTTTGTTAGCTATAATTAATGACTTGAGTTAATAAATTTTATTTTTTAAACTAAATTTCTTTTAATTACTTTATTTTTCTTTCATATTATGTATACACCAATATAATAACAATAGGTATTTGTAATTTTTGTAAAAGGTATTTGCTTAAAAAGTTAATAGAGAGACAAAATTATCAAGTCTGAGCTTTAAATAAATATTTATTGATTTTCTGTTTTTGTCATAGAAAATGATGATACAGTATTATTATTATTCTTTTTTTTTTATTAAAGTATTAAGGTAAGGCTTATTTTCCACTCATGAATTCTTTTGCTGTGCAATATCTTCATTTATGATCATTTAATGATTTTGGATCAATATTCATACTTAACTGTGGAAATTTATTAAGTAACTCTGAGATCATGCATGTTATTTTTTATCAAGCAGTAGAAAGATTAAATTAAATCAAGGAGAGAGTATTGGCTAGTTTTATGCCTGAACAAACCTCAAACCTCTCAGAAAAAAAAATGACTATATTAAATCATTTATTTGGTGTTTGTCCTATCAAAATATCTTTAAGTGTTTTCCCTTTTTACCTCGCATTAGGGCTGAAAAAAAAAAAGTCATGTTGGCAAACCCAACTGGCACTTCGGCTACTTATCTAAGTTTTATAAATATGAAATATGTGATATAGTTTGTTACTTAACTAGTTTTTATCTAGCAATATTGTCTTTTTCATATTACTGTATTAGATTTTTACAATGTTTATTCAATTAAAAACTAATATTTTATAAAATAATTTTATATTTAAACTTTTATTTTACAATTTATTTTTTAATTTTTAATTATGAATTTTATTCAAAAAACAGACACTGGTCTCTTTTCGACCCATTCTTTGATTCCAGGAAGAGAGTAAACCCTTTCAGTCAGTTCTTTCCAGAAGGGATACTTTTCATTTAAATCGATCCCAGCTAAACCAGGTAAAGATGAACTGTGGCCCACGACGTACAATTCAGCCCATGAGAGCTGAAAAAGAAATTCACAATTTTTATATTTGTGTGTGTATTTTAGACATTTTCATGTTGATCAACATCATATCTGAATCTTCTTCTATTAAACAGTAACCTATGGGAGGGAGGGCTCGTTGATATGATTTGTTGCTAAAAATTAAATAATATTGAATATAATCCATATTTACTGCTAGTACTAAGATTTTAAACTTATTTGTTATCATTAATCAATAATTATTAGATACAAATGTTTACCTTTCCGTTTGCCAAATAGCCTCCATTCTTTTTCAAAATAGTTTCAAATTTTGACATGTAAAATGGAATTGTCTCATTTATTAGCGTTTCCTTCAATTTTTCTTTCTCATCTGCATTTTTTGATTGGAAGCATTTACCAGCCTCTGAATCAGAATAAAGTTTTAAATAAAAAAATATTATCGATGTCTTATGCATATAGAAATAATCCATTTATTTATTTTTTCAAACTATTTATGCAAAATTTTAAGAATGGAACATTAGAAGTTGTTGTACATTTGCTTCTCATTTTAAAGTTGATAAATAATAGCAAACTATTTATAAAAATAATATATTATAAACATTAGAAATAACCTGCAGCTAAGTCTCCATATGCTCCAACAATCATGTCGATTTCCAAATTTTCCTCGGCATTCTTTCCAGCCAAACCAGCCTGAGGTGCCAAGTATTTTAATATGGCTACTGATTGATAAAGAACTTTGCTATCAATTTCTAAAAATGGAAGTTTGCCAAATGGTGTTTCTGTAATTAAAAAAAAAATTATTCTCATACTGTAAGAATAATGAGACCTGAAGAAGAAATAGATATAAAATTATATTTAATTTCTTTAATGAATTATTTACTTATTATAAAATTTATTATTTATTTTTCTTTGGCGATTATATAGTTGTTAGCACATATAAAGAAGATAAGAAAAGAGGTCTTTTAATTGGGAATCCTCGAGATAACAGAAATAAGGTGTGGGTGTTTTGAGAGGATAAGTAAGGTCATTTACTCCTTGATTTTTAAAAAATTCGTCAATGTCAATGATAAAAAAATAAAAGTTTCTTTTTTTACTTAAAAAAGTACTTTATTTACTTAAAGCAGACTTTGATAAATTTTATCTTGATTATCAAATAAAGTAATTTTATTAATTATTTAATAATAATAATAATCTGAGAGAACAAAGGAATAAAAATAATAATAAATTCTTTATTTATTCTGAGACATATCCCTTTAGAATAATATTACATGTAAAATCAGTAGAGCTTTAGAGCCTTAGAATAGAACAACAAATAATATAATATTGAATAAATAATAGCATAAATAAACAAATAAGAAAAAAAAATGAAATTATAATAAATAATAATGACATGACTTTTAAACCTTTCAGGAAAAATAAACTTGCAATATTAATATATTAAATATAAAGCCAGGAAAAAAAAGATACAGTGAAAGAGAATGAATTTATATTAATAATAAAAGTTAAAATAAGGCATTAATACATAATTGGGTACACATTTTGGTTGAAAATAAGGAGTACCTATTTGCAAATCTTTTGGAACTGCATGGACATGAAGTGACTGAATAGACGAGATTTAAAGGTGGGAAGAATATTGGAGCAACGGATGGAAGAAGAAATGGAAAGGTATGGCGGGAATGAAAAGAGGATTTGAATTGAAGGAGGTCGAAGATGTATGATGGACGGCGTGATTGGATGCCAGGAAGTACTTACAACGGTAGGAAGGGTACAGCCACTTCAACTCTTCATAGAATCGGGAGACTGAGACGTCCCTCGGGATCCCGAAGATAAATCTTACAAAGCAGTTTATCAATCGTGAATAATAATTATTTGTGAATAATGTATAATAAATTTATTTTTTATTCCTAATTTTGAAGATAATATACGCGATTTTAAATTTTTCCTATTTGATGGGAAAGATTATATTAAAATACAATCCATGACTGCTTTGATCAATTTTTTTCAATCTATATAGCACGTTATTTTAAAAATAAACTCTGTTTTAACCAAATTTTGACATATGTCACATCCAAAATGAAAGGGGCACAATATTTTTTTATTAGCACGAACATTATGCCACATTTACACATTAGCGCTTGTGTTTCATCTCGTCATTCGCCAACATTCGCAATTTTGTTCCCGCAACGGGAGTAACCGTTTTCACATTGGCGCTCTATTTCGCCTCCAGAACTCCATTTTTTTTTTAGGCAAACCATACTGATTCGCAGATGCTCTTCTGCGAGGCATAGAATGTAATAGAGGCGTCTTACCTCGGCGGCGAGTGGCTGCGAAATGTTACGAAATAATCGGCAGGGCCGGATTTACCACTAGAGCCACTAGGCGCCGGCCTAGGAGGGCAAGCTAAAAATAAATTGTTCAAATAACAATGCAAATGTTTACGATGAGCTAAGAAAAGCCTCCAATCTTATTTTCTGAAGTTTATTGATTTCGATAATTATTGAACTGATATTTTTATTTTATAAGTATTTTATTTACTATTTTTTTTTTTAATAGAGAATGGGGGAGACCCCGAAACATTGGTGAAATAAGTAGAAAAAAAAGAATAAAGGAATTTCAAGATATAAAGGAAATTTTTTTTTATTTTTCTTGGTTTTTTACTTATTTTGCTTTTATTTAATTTTGAGTCTTTGGGTGGTGTAACAATTATTTAATTTGTCTATATTTTGTTTTTATTAGTAATGTCCATATTTTTATTTATTGTTTTTTTTTTATATGGTATTTTATAATTTTTATTTTATATTATTTACTTATATTTGTTTTGTTTTTTTACTTTGTAAATATGGTGTGAATGAATTCTTATTGCCCTAAGCTATTGCCTTTGAGTGTGGTAGTTTATATTATTTTTCAATAAAAACTTTTATCTAACAATAAAAATTATGGGATTATTTTCTTGACAATAACTACCCCGATAGTACGAACGAAGAGGTGGCAGCAAAAACTGTTGATCCCAGGTACGTCCAAATTTTAAATCTGGCCCTGCTAATCGGTAAGTTCAAACATCACGATATTCGAGTCCACAAATCGTGGATTTTCGTTTCATTTTTATGTAAATATTCCTTGAATAGTCATTTATAAATTAATTTAAAATGCCCACTTGAATATTTATTAAAAACCCTAAATTTAATATTGTTACTGTTGCTAATTATTTTTATTCTTTATGCAATCCGTGCAACTTAGGTTTTTTTTTTTTATTTATTTATTGGAACTCTGAAATAAAAATTTGTATTACTTACTATCCTTGAATAGCGGCCATTCTTCAAAAGAAACGCGATTGTCTTGAAATTCTTTTCCCATATAAGATAATATAAACCTTATAGGTTCTCCAAACCCTCTGACGTTGAAATATGTTAGTTTATATTCCGGCATTTTTCTGAAATATATTAATAAATTAATTTTTTAAAAAACAAAAACTTGAAAAATACAGGCATGCTTGCTATTTATGGGCAGAGATTGAGTTTTTATATTGTAGCCATTTATAAAAAACTTGCAGAAAATATACGGCAAATGTGGTTAAATACGCAATGAAGTGATCCAAATATGCCATTTTTTTTTTTTTTTTTTTATGTAACATAAATATTATAAATTCCTGACAGAATAATGATTATAATATTTTTCTTCCAAAATTATTGTGGATAATAAATAATGAATTGTTCTCGTAAAACAGATATATTAATATTTTTTAGTATGAAATAAGGTTATCTGTAAAAAAAATTGGAATGATAATAGACTTATTAGTTGGCAGTTATACCTTGAAAGTTTTGGAATTCTGAAAATTTGCTTGCTGATGTTTTTGGGGTGCTGATTACAAATTTAAACTTTGTTACCTTAAATTTCTGCCGGAAATATGCAATAAAATGCAAACACGCAAAAAAAATTAAAAATTTTTCATTTTTCTGACATAGCATGAAAACCATGCATTTTTTTAGCAACATCAACTTATACTAAATTAAATAAGAGTAAATTCTCGAAATTTTGTTCTCTATAATTTTTTTTTGTTCGGGATATTCTGCCTTATAACTTCGACTCGCGCTTGCTTGAAAATTGAACGGTCAAACAATAAAATTCCAGATATAAGTACCAAGGGTCTGGAACTATTCTTAGTCATGTTAAAAAAAATTTATATTGGAAATTTTTTTTTCAATTTTTCCTAAATATTTTTTACACGTTGAATTATTCAGCAGATAAGCTTATTTCAAATACAGTGAAACTTCTCCTAACGGACACTTCTCTCTAACGGACATCTCCCTGTTAGGGACATTTTTTCATTCCCCGAGACGTTACTAATGATTTTATTGTATTTTTAACTTCCGTCTAGCGGACTCTCTCTGTTACGGACGCGGACAGGTATTAAGCTCAATATTTCTGTATTTGATCTCTCTGTAACGGACAGTAGAGCCAAAACATAGCTCAGTTTCTAAGAACGTCTAATACCATTGTTGCCTGATTTTTGTCTTACGTTTTTCTCTGAACGTCGCCTATAACAATCCCAATTGTTTACCAAAAAGAAATAGATTCGTATGTTAACAATGAGGAGATTTCCAGTGTTGTTTTTATTTTCAGTTCAATATTACGCCTGTAGTTGGTTAATCATGAAGTCGTGTACATTTATCGTCAAAATTAATTAATGTCATTGCGCGGAATAAGAGTAGTGTTCGAGTACTTTTTTCACAATTTAACATTGGAAAAACCTAAGTGAGTGAAATTTTGAAAAAGAAAAACGAATTGTTAGAAAAATGGCCCCAACACGGTAATATCCATTCACAAAAATCATTTCCAAATACAATTTACAAACATTGACAATGCCACGAATGGTTTTGGCGAGACCGTGCGGCAAAAATTCCCATTTTCGGGCCTCTGATTTCCTCTTCAATACGCGAAATCCGAGAAGGCACAATCAAGAATTGTTTTGTAAAATCAGGATTTTCAAAGCCTTCCAACGCTGTTGAAAGTGACATGGGCCAAAATGAAGAACCCGGACTACTTAAACTATTGGAAATGTATAATCCTTTAAGTGATTTATCATACGCTGAGATAGACTCCAAAGCCACTACTGAAGATAATTCCCTAGATAACAGCAGCATTGTTCATGAAAATTACAATGTTTCTATCGAGAATGAACATGAAGAGATGGAGAGCCAGCCTGATGACGACGAACCACCTATGAAAATACAAGAAGCGCTCTGGCAAATCAATAGACTTAAAAAATTCTTCAGGGACGCGCAGAGGATACCGATGGGTTTTCCCAGGTTTCCTCTCCAGCCCAACATTGAATAGAAAATTGTCCAACAAAAGAAGAATCAGAAGAAAATATTACATTACTTTGTTTAATAATGTTTTCTTGGTTTTCATGTTTTGTTTTTTTAATGTAAATACATACTATTTTTTCTGTTATTATTTAAAATGAATAAAGTAAGTAGGAATGTAATTTTTTTATTATATGTATATATATTTTTGTTGCATAATAATATCATTAAACATGCGAAATGATAATGTACTTGTTTGCTTAAAAATCTGTTTTTCCTTCAAAACTTCCCTTTAATGGACACTTCTCTCTAACGGATAAAATATCATTCCCATTGGGTGTCCGTTACAGAGAAGTTTCACTGTACACAAAAAAAATTAATATATATATATATGTATATTTTTTTTACCATACCGTTTTCAAGCGAGCGTGGGTCGAAGTTATGACACATAATATCGAAAATAGATTCTTGAGTTGTTTTTTTTTATATATAAATATCCCGGAAACATTCGAGATAACAAAGTTGAAATTTGTAATCAGCACCCTAAAAAACATAAATGAGCAAATTTTCAGAACTTTTCCAAAACTTTCTCTGGATGTCCCTTGCTCAGAAAACTAATTTGGATATTCCGCCTCATGATTTCAACTCGTTCCCGCTTCAAAACGTAGCGACCAAACAAAAAATCATTAGAATAAAAATTGTAGATAATTTACTTTTCTTTAATTTTGACAGTGATGGCATAATGAAGACAGTTGGGGATCTATAAGAATGAATTATAATAATACATATCAAACTGTAAAATTAATAAATACTAAATAATTTATAATAAATTAGAAAAAAAAAAATAGTGTGAAAATGGCCAATACTTTTGAAAAAAAAAGGTACAAACATTACAAGAGAAATCAAAATAATGATTATGTAAAAAGTTGTTATTAATAAAAAAAAATGTGGGATTAAAGGTGTTATCTTAATCTATACTGATTAAATTTGTAAAATTAATTAATGCAGTTTAAATATTGATAAAAGTTATGAAAAAAAAATTCAACACAAAATAATGTTTCATAATGTTAATTGGGTTTAATGTACTCTTAGGTGCTGCTACCAAGGGTAGGTCATCCTTCTGATCACCAATCAATTTTAGCCAGAATGTGAAGGCCAAGTTTTTATTCCATGTGTCTGCCTTAAAATAAAAATTACTTCTCTAGGCTGGATTTGAACAGGTGCTGCTTCTGACTTCATAA
The DNA here is from genome assembly GCA_948150685.1 of Rhaphigaster nebulosa. Classification (NCBI taxonomy): domain Eukaryota; kingdom Metazoa; phylum Arthropoda; class Insecta; order Hemiptera; family Pentatomidae; genus Rhaphigaster; species Rhaphigaster nebulosa. Next base: position 27,473,370 of record OX411312.1, on the reverse strand, counting down.
TGTTATAGGTAGCAGATAAAATTATCCAGAAAAAAATATTAATTAAGTTTTTATAATATTATTCAATTATATACATTCATCCATAAATAAGTAAAATAAAAATGTGTTGAATTGCTATTAAATGCGAAAATGATATATTTTGAGAATTTTGAAGAAAATGGAAGAAAACTAAAAATGGAACTGTAATAAATCGATTGTTTAATGATATAATTGTAATAATGTGTTGTCGCTATATAATAAAGCTTTAGTTGTCTCCTGATGGCTACTTACTGTTTGACGTATTAGTACTGTGTAAACCTTCACTAGCTGAAGACTTTAGCTGTTACAACCTTGAATGCTCAGGCTAGAGTGCTAAATGATGCTCATTGATGAACGATTATATAAGCTTCTCCCTCTCCTCTCCTTTTCTAAGTGAATGAGTCTAATCATTGTTTATTTACTAATGATGCTCAATCCCCCCTCCCTCCTGCTCTGTCAGTGCTGGAGTTGCTGTATCACTCTGGATGATCTCATGATGAGAATCTAGATTTTCAGTTTGTTTAACAGAAGGCCATTGGAGTCGTTAACTTTTTTTTTCCTCTTCTATATTTTTTCTATTATTTTAATTATTTTGTTTTGAGTAAAGTACACAGTTGATAGTTATTATTTGATAGAATCAAAAGGATTGTCGCTGACACATGGAGATCTTAGGGCTGGGAGTAGCATATTATTATCCATACAGTTAATCCACTATGTATGTGACTGCGAGTTAGAAATGAAACTTTGTAGAACTATTCCAAGTATATATATGGTAGTTGAAAAGAGCTATTGGCCTGGTCTGAAAGTGTATTATATGGTGAAAAAAAGTCTTAAAAAACACTTTAACAACCATTTACTTTCTTGTTTTTCACATTTTAACTATCAAAATATGATTATAATAATTATATTTTAGAAAAGTATATGACCACATTTCATTAAAGAAATGGAAAAAAAAATTCAATGTGGTAAACTCATTTCGACAAACTTTTAACTACCAAAGCCTATACTTTCACAATTATGGTTAAAATACAATGTATGGTATTAAAAAAAAAATTACTATATTCAAATATTTATTGAAAAATTTTATTTGGATATTTTTTGCAGGCTAATTTGGATTTGTGTTATTCATATAGCAGTCTCAGGCCTCTTTTTGACCCAGTCTTTGATTCCTGGAAGAGAGTGGACCTTTTCAACTAGTTGTTTGAAGGCCGGATATTTCTCTGTTAAATCGATCCCGATCAAACCAGGTAAGGATGAACTGTAGCCCACAACATAAAGTTCGGCCCATGAGAGCTGGAAAAAAAAAAATGTTTATATTGAAAACCTTTTTGAAAAAAAAAATACATATAACTTTAATGAAGTATTTGATAATAAAATATAAAAATTTGCAATCACTTTATTGGCAATCTGACTTCCTGTTCTGTTGTCGATTTTCAAAGCAATCTATAATGGCAATTTATAAAGCTAGAAGCTTTAGCAATTAAAAACTGCTATTTTCTACAACCAAACGTTTACAGACTTATAGAGCAGTTAATTATTCAAACAAATAGTAGCGTGGAATGGACTTTACAAAACAATTGCCAAGCCTAAGTATAAATTAATTTGTTTTAATACAATAAACTGCCTGATTCGAAACAAGATTGATTTTTGTGTCAGGTATATCTTTTGTATAGAAGAATAGAACTTCCTTGCTAATCATTGTTATAAGCTGTAATCTTGTATTTTCAACATTTTTATGGGTTATTTTTACAACTGTTGCTCTAAAATATCTTAAAAATTAACTTAAACAATTTTTCAATAGCATTGAGCAAATAACTTTGTCAACGATCATAAATTCTTCAATAGACCTCTGAATAGATCTACTTCTGAGGCTGTGCTGAGTGTGTTGAAGCAGCAGCCAAATATTCTTAAATTAAGGAATCCAGTTTGAATCTGGCCTGGGCGGATTGGCTTTTATTTGTTAGAGGACCTATAGAATACATCTCAACCTTTTCACTCTGGCTTGAGTAGGTTGGCAAACTGTCCTTCCTGCTCTACATTAAATATAAATAAAGCATCTACATGATTACATTAAATCTCGACTAACAAGCAAGAACTATTTTTGGGTCTGGAATTACTGTAGAGGTTCTATAACCTATTCAACAAACATTGTGTGTATTTTTCGCAATAAAATTTTTTTTTTTAAATATTAGACATCTGGAGATAATAAAAAAAAGAAGTAAATGGAATAAAAAATAATAAAGATTGACTTACAACCATTTTCATGCCCTATACCTCCGAGATACAGATGTACATTTTAGGATGATCATGATAAAGTCATATTATATTTATGTAGTTGCCTATTGAGGACTTGCTGATGTGATTTATTGTTAAAAATAAATTAATTTTGAAGATAATCATTCATTACAGCCAGGAATGAGATTGTTTTTCAGTAATTATTGAATAAAAGTTTTCACCTTTCCATTCGCCAAATAGCCTCCATTATTTTTCATAAGATTTTCAAGTTTTGCCATGTAAAATGGAATGGTCTCATTAATGAGGGTTTCCTTCAGTTTTTCCTTCACACTTGGGACATCCATTTTAAAGCATCTCGAAACATCTGTAATGGAAAAAATTAATAATAAAATTCAACAATGTGTTAAACTACTAAAACAGTAAAATTTGTTTGATTGGGAGAAAGGTTAATTGAGTCGACCACTATATTGAAATTATTTCAGCAATATTAAACTTAACTATGGGAGTAAATAACAGTTCAACCTATAAAAAACTTCTAAGGGTCAAAAAATAAATGAATTAACCCTTTTTATAATGCTGGATTCTTCGCACAATCCAGCCGATACTACCTAAATTGTCAGGATTTAAGTATCTCCCTAAAGATATAAAGTCTAGAAAAAATTAATGAATAATCTTTCCTGACAGCTAAGTAATCCTGACTCTATAATAATTTTTTTAAGAACTATTTGTTTGAAATTTTAGTGGGGACCAATGGAACCCATCTTGCGACACTTTTGTTTTTCTACTTACTAAATTTTAATACATTTAAAAAAATGACATAGGTTACACATTTAGTTATAATATAGTGAGGCCATGGTAGCCAAGAGTTTGAAGGCGTCACCTTAGCAACCTTGAATCTGTTGCTGTGCCGGCATGAATCCACCCTGGGCGGGTTGAAGTTTATTTTATAGAGGACTCACAGAATAAATCTTGACCTTCTCAATCTGGCTTGAATAAGTTGGTAACCAATAGGAATAACCCGCCTGTCTTTATAGGAATAGGTAAGGACGTTAAATACCAATACCACTACTAAAAAAGTAATTATAATATAGCATGATTAGTACATTTCAAGCATTATTAATAATTCAGTAACCTGTAGCTAGGTCCCCAAATGCTCCAACAACTATATCAATTTCCATATTTTCATCTACATTGCTACCAGCTAAACCGGCTTCAACTGCCAAATATCTTAAAATGGCCGTTGACTGACATAGGATTTTACCGTCCACTTCTAAAATTGGAAGTTTGCCAAATGGTGTTTCTGCAAAAAAAAAAAAAAAAAAAAAATCCTGTTACTGCAAAATCATAATTGTAAAGAATACTTTAGAAATAGAAAAACATAAAACTAAGTGGAAAACATTTTAAAAAAAGTGATAATCTTTTTTATTTCTGTTGTTCTGACCAATAATGTTTTATTTTATGTAATTTTATAAATACATGATCTATCCAATCAACTGAGAAATCATGTGGCTTACCCAGAATCTTAGGTTGTATAAATCAATCAAATTAAATTGATGTTTTTTCATTAAAGTAATTATATATTAAACATTTAATAAAAAATCGATATCTGTTTATAACTGTTTAAAAAACATTACTAAATCTTGTTTCGCAAAACCTAAACAATAAACACATTATTACATTATCTTTACAATATATTTAAAAATTGCATTACTTCCATTGTGTAGTTTCTCAACACTGATTAATTTGTATGTAACATAAGGAAACAAAACACTGTGTATTAGTTTATAATGAAATTATATTATTAAAAAATGCATTAATTAGTTAGAAACGTGCTATTATTTATTAATTGTAAGTTTTTAATTCATTTATATTAATTTTTCAAGATCAATAAATTTATTTTTATTTATTTCGCAATCAATGTAAATATGTTTTTTTAATGAATAAGCGATCATATAAAAACTTACTCTCTTTAAGCTTTGGCCATTCCTCCGGTGAAATGCGACAATCTTCAAATTCTTTCCCCATGTAAGATAAAATAAATCTTATAGGTTCTCCTAGTGCCTTCACATTGAAATAAGATAACTTATATTCTGGCATTTTTCCTGAAAAATGGCAAATATTAATCATAGAAATAACAACTTTTGAATAAAAACATTTATAATTTATAGTTTTAGATTTAAATGTTTAAACCTATAAAAATAACGAGAACTAAAAACTTATAAAATTGATAGTTAATATATTTTTAGTTACTTACTACAGGTTATTTACTGTCTGGAATACTAGTATGATGAGAAGCTTCCCTCTCTGGAGATTTGAACTCTAGTAACCTTGAATGCTCAGACAAGAATGTTGTGGTTCTTGGTGAATAATTATACTCCCCACTCCTCATCTGATGGATTCAGCTTAAATATCACTGTTTATAAATAATATGCACATCGAAAAAAAATAAAATTAAAAGTGGAAGTTATAAAATTGGAAGTTATAAAGCAATTATAGTTTCTATATATTTTATCTAAAAGTTATGTTTGAAAATCTATTACTAAAGGCATTACTTCAGTGGTTGAAATCGACGATTATTTTTCAATTAAAAGATACCGTCAGAACTCTGATTTTTGTTTTTTTTTAAAGTGTAATACTACAAAATTGTTATTCCAAGAGATAGGCCTAAAAAAATTACAGATATTATGTTTAGAGATATTTCATTTTTCATAAGATTAGTGGGTAGACTTTCTTTTAGAAACGTAATATATTAAAAAATCTCGTAAATTAATGTCAGTACAAATCATTTATTTCATTTTAGCATAATAAAATGCCTGACGGGCTGGAACAACTCAAGGGTTTTTTATTATTTAGGTTTTTTTTTTGATTTTTTTAATGCATATTTTGTCATTATGATTTTACTGTGAGAAGTTCGAGATCCATACAGAACTCCTGAACAAATAACGAATTTTTTAGTATTTGATCAGAATACCTCATTCTAATTCACAAACACCGAAAACTGATATTCAGTAACCGGAACGTGTTACTTCTTGCCATCCATTTTATTCGTTTAGTCAGGGAACAGGCGCACAGTGCGTCATACCTAATTTGTGGTGAAAATCTGGCGAAAAGTCAATTTTTTTTTCTTTACTTCAAATCTAATATAGCATTGTGATTGAGTAGACAAATCTTTGGAGTACTGAAAGGTCGCAAAGTGGTTCAGAATACGAGAAATGAAAGCGTGACCAAAAGTCGAGAAATGAATTGTATATTTTCAAAACTCTATTCTTCGCAATACATTGCTACATAAGGAAACAACTATAAACAGTTGTTTAAACACAAAAGAATTAACTTCTATTAAGTAGGGAAGGGATCAAACTATTATTAGTAAACATCACATATTGGAAGAAGCCATAAAAATTTAATGTTTTTGAAATATAAAGGTTAAAATACGTTTGTGGTTTTATTTTAATAATGAATAACTATGATTTAATTGTATTTAACTTAACTAAACATAAACTCTGCAGCGAATAGTAAGTTGTTTTTATTATTCTTTTAACAATTAAGTAGATTTTATTAATCGATTTTGATCCGTGAACATTCCTGCATTCAATTTATCACCAATTTTACTTTCAAGGGTCCTAAATTCACAGACAAAAAAATTAGCTGCATTGATTTGCAATTTTTACTTTTATTAATTTTTTTCAAACGAAATCAAATATTTTTTTAAAAATCATGTAATGGAACTATAGTTTACTGCTACATATTTTTTTCTTTTTAGTAGGACCTCAACCACACTTTATTTGGCTTTCAAGCAGAGAAATTTTCGAGGTCATAAAAACTGGATATGTTTCGAATTTCAATGATAAAAAAGGAAGATTTTTATCAATTTTGTAATAGAAAAGAGAAAAATTGGCCTTACTCCTCGTGAATCCAAAACACTATTCTCTTTAACTAATGACTCAAAATGTCGATGACAAAAAGCACACTGGGTTTCAAAAAAGGTTTTTACGACAAAACAGTAGAGTATACAATTTTTGAAGATGCTGATCGTTCAGCGGAACTCACAGGGGAACTAATCCACAAATGTGATCCTTAAGGTCTGTTACCAACCTGGCCGAAGAAGCTGCGGAAGCACAAGGATTAAGCATTTTCGAGCATATCGAGAAAATTTTGCTCGAAAATACTATTGTAGGAACTGCAGTTTCGCTGTAATTAACAGATTATTACTTACATTTGACCCATTCCTTTCAAGTATTAGACATAAATCTAATAAAAAATCAACTAAACCATTCAAACCAGAAACCATATTATATTTTTCATAAATACCATTACCATTGATTTAAGGCACATACAAACTCGAGTCTGGGAACCGGAAATTCCCGAGGATTCTAGCCGAATTCTCCATTCTTTTGTCTTGCTCTTCCTGCGTGACTTAACAGCCCTTTTACTGAATCGCTCATTTCATAGTTTGTTGCGTTCATTCGTTTATGGTCTATTGAGGTTAACCTGTCCACTTTTTATTGACGAAAAATTTTATAACTTAAAGTTATTGATTAGTTCATAAAACGGCATTGAACTCGTTGGCTGTAAAAAGAAAAATAGTCCGAAGAAGTCATACAAAATTGAAAATCGATCTACAAAGGTTATTTTACTCAAGAAAAAATATGCGAAGAAAAACAAAGGATAAAATTCTACATGAACCTACTTCACTGTTAACAAAAAAATAAATATGATTCAGAAAGCTTAAGTTATCCTTTATGAGTAGAAATAACCTTCACTACCATTTAACGTAGGTTACGAAATAAACAAAATACATGTTTACTAGAATACTAAGGGTGGGAGAGTGCGTGTTAATGACATTTTAGTAACTTTAATATTTTCATTTTTAATATTTTATTATGAAGAAATGTTTCTTCGTCGGACAGCAGTGGAAAAAAAAATTCAGATCTGACAACTAATTGAGTTAAAATTTTAAAGTACTAAAACTTAGCCCGTAAAATGAGAATAATCCATATACTTATATTTTTGTATTGCTCAGGTAATCATTCATATCAAATAAATAAATCTTTCCTACTTTTTTTTTCTTTTGTAATTTCAATTTTATGTTTTAAAAAATAGATAATCATTCATTTCAAATTCATTGAATGTTGGTAAAAATTATTAAAAAAAAAATTTTTACTGTTTTTGTTTTAAATTTCAAATTTGGTTGTTAAAAAAAATTATTAATTTTTAACAATTTTAAACTATTAATTAATAATAAAATAGTAAAGATAATAAGACTAATAAATTACGGCACGATGAAATTTGTGGGAAAAAAGGTTTAGGCATATCCGGAAGTCTAACTTTCAGAAACTGTAGATTTAATTCGTCGTGTACTCAGAGTGGTGGGGGCGTATACTTTCCAGGTCCAGACAGAATATTTGGAACAGGAACTCAGCCAAGATCACATAAAAAATCTTTTCGTGGTCGGTAGCAATTCAGTTCTTTATGCAACACCTGCTTCATGAATGGGCAATGACGCTGCATAATGCAACATTGGGCATTAAAATCGTTTAGGAGCTCTGACTTTGAAAACACTAAATTCGTATAGGCTCTAAAATAATATAATCCTTTGTTTAATAATTATTATTGGGTTCTGGGATTTGAACAATGCTATATGCCGGTTTTGAGAAAATATAATATACAATGCATTATTTGATCGATTATAAGTGAGAAAAATTGAATTAATATTAAAAGCTGAAAATTAAATCTATCGGTAAGAAATTATACAATCAATAAAACATTATAGTCCAGAAAATTTAAAGTGTAAAATGTCGGGCAGTTTTGAATTTTTTATATGTTGTTGGGTTTTGGATTGACATTAAAAACCCAAATTTCCGACCGCGGAACGTCACCACATATTCATTTTATTCAAGAAAAAACCTATTATTTCGTTTATTTTTCATTCAATGCTCAAGATCTTGTAAACTACCCATTGATCGAAAAACATTATAAAACTTTTTTTAAATTAAAGTAAATTTGCTAAAATTTGAGCCTTAAGATGCATCTGTATATTTAATAGTTCCCGAGATACAGTTTATCAAAAAATGACATATTTTCCTCCGAAACAAAAACGCGAAAGAAAAATTTCGTGACTTTATTTTGGCGACAAACCTGAACAAATAAAGACTAGCCTGGCACACAAAATTTATAGACGCTGTGCGGTTGTTCATCTTCATATTGTAGGTGGTATTTTGTGTTATACATACGTACGTTGTATTTTTATTATGATTACATTTGTTATTTTAACACAGTGGTCTTATTAACCGACCATCTTTATAACATTATACATCGATATAATTGCTAACAGTTGATTATTAATGGGCTTTGGATTTAAATAGTGAAATATAATTAGTATTAGGTATTTTTATTTCTACAGTGCAGCCTAAAAAATATTTTTACAGAATTATGAAATTATTTAACATCCACTAAAAATGAGTCATGCATGACTTGAGAAAAGTTTGATATCTCTAATCTATTAGACGTAGGACTCAGAGTGATGTTAGATAATCTACTTTTGAGTCGTTTATAATGATCTTTTTCGTAGGAATAGCAGTTTCCTTGATATTTGCCAAAATAAAATCACAAAATGGTGCTTTCTTTTTCTTATTTGAAAAATGTTATCTATTAAACGTACTGAGCTCTCGTAGGGCCCAAATTTTAGAAAATATTCCTTACTTTAAAAAAGGTGTTCGTAATGTTATTCTTGCGGTATGTAATTTAAAAGATTTTGAGCACTAAATGAAAAATGGACGAAAAATATATTTTTTTCTAGAATAAAATGGACTTCCGATGGTATCGGTTGAAAAAAAATATCTTATCCGGACAACACATGACTTCATTGTAAGCCTATTAAACTATAAATCAGTGGCTCAAAAAGTGATCCTGAATTCGGTCACTAGTTTCCGAATATTGCGGAATCTCAAAAACGACAGTCGGCGTCGCGACATCCATCAATTGACATAAACACTCACACACAAGCTCTTGTTTCTGGAGGTGTCATTCCTTTATTATATTTAGTTTATTTAGTTAGTTTTCTTCCAGTAGATTCAGTAGACAAGTTCCCAACAGAGTTCTTCGTGTTCCTTGGCAACATTAAAACTATCTATGTCATTAGATAAAGCATTAGAAATCGACGGTTTCGACATTTAAAGCAGAAGAACCCACTTAGCTTATATCTTATTCTCCTGCTGCAGTCTTGTTCAGCTCACAAATGAGGAGGAAAGCGAGTATTTTACACTCCATTTTAACACTTAAAACAAGTAATAAAAATGTTTAATTGGATTGGAAACCAAATCACGTTTGTAACCTTTATTACCGAAACATATGATTTATGTATTTAATTTAAATATAATTTTGGATGTAATCTTATTATGACCTTCAAGTACCCTTTTCGGCTCACCAATTTTAACCAAAATATATTAAATACATTCATATCGATATAAAAGTCCTATTTACCAAATTTGAGATGTTTTACATTATATTTTAATATAATTTTTGATGAAAGTCTAATATGACCTTCAAGTAAAGTACCGCTTCCGGTTTTTCAATTTAAACCAAAATCTAGTATGTTATTTAAATCAATATATAAGTTATAAATTCTAAATTTGAGAAGTTTTTGAGTTATGCGAGATACGCACGTGCGTACGAACGTACGTAAATACCTCACGACGAAACTAGTCAAAATTGATTCTGGGATGGTCAAAATGTATATTTTCGTTGAAATCTGAAAACCGAAAATTTTCGCGATTTCAATACTTCCCATCAAAAGATTTTTTTATCACATCACATTAAACAGTTACGGGAATTGTTACATATAACTTCTCAAGACCTTTAATTCAAGTAAATTATACATTAATCTTCAAGAAATAATCTAAAAAAAACTTTACAAAAGTAAACAAATAGTATAAACTCTGGAAATAACTGCTAATTCGAAAAATCTTTGATAGTACTTGGTGTGCCTTACCAAAATCACTGATATGAGCCGGTTTAAATGATTAATGATTAAAGTATCTTTTTTTTACGGAAAAATTAATGTTCTTTAAAATTTGCTTATTAAATATTACGTAAGCAAAATAAAATGGAACTTGCTTCAATACTAGTCAACAATGCTTTAGAGTTTGAAAAAATAACGCAAGTTGTGCAAGTTTTAATGTTTATTTAATAACACAAACCAACGATGAAAACACTTTTGTACTGAAAATACCTTATTCCTATAGTTTTTCCAATATCCAAATATGATATTAAAAAAGCTGTATCACCCACAATTACTTCACATTTTATAGTTAAATTTTTAAATTAAGCGATTTTTAAAGAATTGAACAGCTTTCAGTCTTCCTGAAAAAGGAAGACCTACATATAACGTTAGGCCTCATGAAACAATTTGTAAAGGCTTTGCCTAAAGATGGGCCATGCTTCAATTATCTCTGTCAAACGTTTCCACGCCTTTCAGAAGCTGAACTAAAAGAAGGCGTCTTTGTCGGACCTGACATTAGAATAATTATGTTTGATGTTAGCTTTGAATCCACAATGACCTTAAATGAGATAGAAGCATTGGCATCATTCAAGCAAGTCGTTACAAAGTTCTTGGGAAATGAAAAAGACCCAGAGTATGTTTCTATTGTAGCTAACATGTTACAGAAGTTTAAAAAGTTAGGATGTTTGATGAGCCTGAAACCTACAAAAAACTATGGGTGATAAAAAAAAACTAAGGCCAGATTTAGATTCAGCACATAAAAATCTATAAAGATCAACTATTAAAGTTAAAAAAGTTTTCAAAAATTTTTTTTTTGTTGGCCTGTGTAATTTGCTTCAACGGCCATTACGCAACTTTCACTCTTGACCACGATAAAAAGCCGGTGAGAATCATAATAGTGTAAGTGTTAGTCAAGTTTTGTAATTTTAAGAAAATTAATCTTTTGAAAATTTTCTTTTAAGCACTACCCTAGTGAGATAATATGGAATAATGACCCATTCCTGCCACTAAAGCTTTATAGTTTAATAAAATTAGTTGTGCAAGTTTAGTTGCTAGCAATTTCTATCTCTCTCTCTGTTTCTCTGTCTCTCACCACTCCAAGGGACGAGCTGTCAAGTATCAAAAAACTTTTATTTATACATATCATACACATATACATATACATATCATATACATAATTAGTTAACAACACTTTGTTATACTACATATAACATAATGTAAATATGGAATGCGTGTTATATAGTAGTTAATAAGTAATTATAATAGTAATAAGTTTCCCTGTCTTTCAACTTTATTTAATTTTCCTGTCGGTTAAATTTCTGATATTGGAAATAATTGTAATTGTAAATAATAAGAATAAGGAATAAAAAAAAAATCGTAATTGTTTATTAAATATGATGTATTGAAATATTGTCTGAGCCAGCATTAGAATGACACCATATCAGCAACCAGTATAATCTATTAAAGCTATTTTTTATCTTTTTCAAGAGCCATTAATAATTGCCAAGATAATCGAATAATATATATGTTTGCATTAAAAAAAAAAAAAATCAATTAAGAAAAGTAATTATTTTATCTCAACTATTAAATACGTGACTGTGAATATTTCAAATGAGATTAGGTTATTTTGAAAACAAAAACAAAAAAAATTAATACGTTTAATCATAAAATAAAATTATAATTTTCTAATTATTTATATATATTCTTTCTTTATAATATAGACTAAATCTTGTATCTTCAAGCGAACCGTTGATGACCTAAGAGTTTTACATCTATAAACAAAAACAAAGAAACTTTAAAAAATATTAAAAAGATGTTAGTATTGATTAGTTGGAATATAAATAAGAAACGATCAGCAATATTGTATAAAATGGTGTCAAAACATTAACAAGGATATAGGCCTTGAAATATTGGACTGATTAGTGGCCAACGAGTCCTGGAAAATTTAGGGAAGGTTGGATATGCAAAACACATTTTATTTTATTTCTCTGGTTCTGAAGAAGGTAGAAGAATGATTTTAGTACCTAAATGTCCATATTGCTATGCGAAATAATAAAAAAAAATAAGGCATCAAAACATTGGAGTATTATTCGTGGTAAGAATACTAAGAACATCAAAAACGTTCTCAAAATAGTGATTGTTGGGGAAGGAGGGGAGGGGAGGAGTGGGAAAACGTTAGTTTTCTCAAAAACCGAGATCAGATTTGGATTTCCCACCCATAAAAGCAGTTTATTTTTAATTTTTGTGAAAATCTAAAAACTAATAGTCTTTTGAAAAAGGTTTCAGGTTTTTTTCAAAGTAGTTTTACACATTTCTCATGCTTTACGCGTACTGTTGAAATTTTGCACAAATTTACATCATAATATAAGATGTTTGAAAAAAATTGGACATTTTCTAGGATCAATAGAAATACGTTTTTGGAACCAAAAACTACAACCTCGGTTATTCATTTTTAAACCGGTTTTTCAGTATGCCACTTTGGTCCGAAAATCAATTTTATACACTTGTTTTTTTCACTACAGTTTACAGAAATATTGCAAGCTAAAAAAATATATGTATGTATTACATTTTAGCAATTAGATTGTAATATTTATTACTTAATCAAAATTAAACCTTTTCCATATTTCCTTGTTTGAACATTAAATTAATTTTAAGTAAATAGTTTTTCTTTTTTCTTTCTCTCTTTAGTTATGAAATGTTCGGAAGGATATATATTTATTTATTTTTTATAAATATAATATTTTCGGACCGAAATTTCACATTGGAAAACACCATTAAAAATGAAAAACAGAGGTTTTAGTTTTCGATTTTCATAAAAAAATAAAAATTAATTGTTTTTTGGGATGGAAAATCGAAATCTAATCTCGGTTTTAGAGAAAAGTGACGTTTTCTCTCCAACAATCACAATTTTGAGGGAGTTTTTAGTGTTCTTATCAAGCATAATTCTTGAATATTTTCATGCCTTATTTTTTTTGTTATTTCGCTTAGCAATAGGGTCATTTTGATACTAAACTCATTCTTTTACCTTCACCTAAACTAAGAGATATAGAGTTAAATGTGTTTTGCAAATGCAAACTTTCCGATTTTTTTCAGAGGTTCGTGGGGCGCGTTGGCTTAGATTTATATTTTAAGGCCTAGATTCACCTAAAAAAAGTTTCATCAAAATCTAGGAGACACATGTGGGAACCTCTCCTTGTAAGATGGAGAAAGGCACTTAGCCAGGATTTTACATCGGAGGGAGATAATTATTCCATAATCCTAAAAAAATTTCCCCTCGGATTGATTTTGAAAAGGAGCCAACTGGGTTATTATTTAAAAGTAGTCTTTGATTAGGTCTTTTCAAATTGAGTGATTCATTTATATTGCATAGACAACTATTGATTCTCTAAAGTAAATTAAAAAAAATAATTTCGGGAGGAGATGAAGTTCACCAAGCAGGTAGGCTCGATGGTGACTGATAAGTTCATCGTAATAATTTAAAAATTAATTGCCACTCCATATCTTGTTTAGATAATTCTTTAGTCCTTGATTAGTCAAGGCGATACAGCAAAAAAACATCAACTCACTGTGCTTGCATTAAATTAGCCAACTGCAGTTCAGGACTCGTTTTCATTGTGGTAGTTTTCTGTCGTGGTAGTACAATGAGACAATGTGGCAGTCTACACGCTGACAGTAAACCTGGTGACCTGGCCAGTTGGAAAAATGAGGATGCAGAATTTATTGGTGCAATAGGTGCAATTGTCTTACAATTTTAAAAATTAAACGGCGTACCAATAAATCAAAAAATTATGACAGTTTCTAAATTTATAATAAATGCTTAAAAAAAAAATTTAATTACACAGTTTTTATCCCTCCTCCAAAAATTGAACTACGTCCAAAACGTTGGATAGAATCAATTTCAAGTTCTGAAATAATGAAACACATCGATATATGAGAACAATATTTTCCCGCACAATCACTACTAAGCGTGTAGCATGCGATGTCGAATCGAAAGTAAAAGAGTGTGGACATAATTTTACAGTTGATTAGGTATTTATATTTTTTCCTTTTGATGTTGTGTAAATTTGTGCAAAACATTTTTCCGATATATTAACATTAACCCGTGCCGGATCGGGCTTGAAATAGAGAACCGAAAGAAAATTAACCAGCCAATCATTTATATTTATTTTATAAATCATAGTTATCACTTTTTGCTATGCGAAATGTTAAAATAATATTTCGAGAGAAATATAGAGCTTCTTTACCTAATTTACTTATATTTTCGCTTCTGTGATCTTCGCATTTGAGGAGAAACTGTTTCTGCTCTTCATCCACAGACAATAAGCCATTAAATTTTTCATTAATTTTATCCATCTTTCGGCTCTGTCATTGCCAAATCGTAGATGGTTTTTAGTTTCAATAGACTTTAAATAAAATAGGTCTTTTCCTTTCTGGTCTGAATTAATATTAAAAAAGTCCAGTTTTATTCCCAATTTCTATAGTAATATCAAACTGTTTTGAGGAATGAAATCTTCTATTGTTCTTTAGTCTGTATACTTCTCACACTTCCAAGCCTAATAAAAACATTTTCAATAAATAAATCACCTTTGCCATCCATCTGGGATGGCGTATGTCTCCAGGACGTCTCATTTTAATTTCGCTATCTAGATTCCTTCTAATGAATATTAGATATGATTTGATGAGCTCTTTATAATTGTGTTTCAGTGTTTCACTATCTAATGCGTTTAAAAAATTCACTGGTGGTCAAAATTAACGCACCGTCTTAATTTATGTTTCTATTACGGTATACCAATAGATTTTTTAATGCGTATTGGAAGGTTATAACAATCCGAGTTTAAGAATGGTTCAATCGGAATATGAATAGTTCTTGATTTATCGTGCTACTCGTACTTCATGCTCGATGCTCCATGGGCCACCCCACAGTTGATTTATACGAAAGTGATGTCTATTCTTTTCTTACATCAAAAAGAGGGGATACGGGGTGTGCGATCAGAAATTATGTTATCAAAAAATAAAGGCCACCCTACTATACATGTGGCAGTTACCGCTCCCGTAGCTGTCACTGCCGCGACATGTACTGTTTACTATCACGCCAAACCTGATAGTGCGACTGTCTTGATATTGCAGTTCGATGTCAATATAAATTAATAATATTACTGATTGAAATTACAGATCTTGTAGTAAGTTAATGGAACCTCAAATTTCTGGTGTCCAAAAACACTTCTTTTTGGTAATTTTTTTAATTAACTAATAATGATATTTTCTGATTTATATAATATTGTAATTGATATTAGTAAACCTATATTTATATGAATATTTGCCTTCCGGTGTCTTATTCTTAACAATAGTGATAGACAAGACAGTGATGTCAAACCCAAACTAAATTTTTTTATTTATCTATTAATATCGTCATCATTTTAATCAATTTATGTTAATATTTCCCAAAATCGAAGTGACAGGTTTATGCTATACCTTACTTTTTAAAACTCATCATCATCGATTATTGATGTTTTTTTGTTTCTAGCTACTATCAGCAATTAGTAATCAATATCTTCGATATATGAATTTAAAAAAAAGAAAAGATAAACAGGTTTTATTCAATCTAATCTCATACAATTCACCAATCAATTATTTGAATAAATAATTATTTTATTTTCAATTGTATTGCCTCTTCATTTTTGCTAAAATGTAAATTTAAATATTTTAGCAAAAATGAAATAAAGTAAAATGAAAATTGGACAACTTAGAAAGTAGAGAAAATATTTTGCTTTCTACTTTGAACTTCTCTAATGATTATAAATATTATATGTTACAAATGTGTTATATTTCTACATATTTTTAAAGCACATGACTGTACAAAGTATAACTACAATTTTTTTTATTTTCCACGTGACTAATTAAATAAAAACTAAGTAAGTAAAATAATTTTCAAGCATGGCTCTGTCTCCAAGTATTCTGAATTAAACTAAACTTTGGAAAGTAAATTTCTTATTGCCATTCTGATTTCTATTCTTTAATCAGATTCTTGTTTTTTTAATTGTGCCTTTTCAAGAAAGATATCTTATATTAGTTTACTTTTAACACTTTTAAATAACGATATAAAATTAACATATATATATTTTTAGAGGGAAAAGGGAATTTACATTTATTTAAATTCACAACTGAATTCTTCTATGATAAATTTCACATTATAGTGTGAAATTTATAATTGTTATACATTAACAACATTCCAAATTTTTTATCCAAACTTTTATTCAATAATTTTCTTTGGTATTATTGTTTTGATATTTAAATTTTTTTTTTGTAGTTTTATTCAAATTCCTTCTGGTCTCTTTTCAACCCATTCTTTGATTCCTGGTAGAGAGTGGATTCTTTCAGAATATTCTTTGAAAAATGGATATTTCATATTTAAATCAAGCTTTATTATACTTGGGAATGAGGAAGAGTAGGCAACAACGTATAGGTCAACCCATGACAACTGAAAAATAAAATTTACAAGACTAAACATCTTTGAAGAAAACTTACATCGGTTTCTAAATGCATAGCTTTAGTTAGTTGTGTTGTTAATTAATAATTTATATTAACATTATTTCATGGTTTATTTTATTAACATGATAGTTGGAACACCACTAATCAGCCAATTAAATAGGGTTTCAATAAAACATTGTTTTTAGAAAATACCCTTACTTTCTCAATAATGTAATGAGCAAGTTTTAATTTATGTTGTCTTAAGAAATCTGGGAAAATTTTATTACATAGATATAATTGCCAGAGATTCATGTATTAGAACACTCAGCTATAGTTGGGGATAAGAAAAAAAAAAAAAAAAAGAGGAAATTTTATAATCTGAAACTTCTGAGAAATAAATAATTGTACTAACTTTTTTACATTCATATCAAATATGTACAAGATAAATAAAATAATAATAAAACTAGCAGAAATAAAAAAATACAAATAAAAATTTAATCACTTATTATAACATCGTAACTTGGGAATCCCCCAACCTAGGTCATTTCCTAGGTATGGAGGTACAGCAGAGTCCTGGAAGATTCCAATATACCATCCCAACCGTGTCACTGGCTTTGAACAGTGGAGGCTGAGTAAGGAAACATAAGCTGCAGACACGCAGATCACGAGTGGAGAAGCTGGCTAGGATTTCAAAATCCATATTTTATATTGTAAAAGGTCTCAGGGCCTTTGCCATTTCAATTTTCCTGGGGGATTATATGCATGAGTGAAACTGGATGAAATGATTGGATCAATGGATTATGAAAGTTGGAATAATTTTGATTGAATTTCGAAGAAGTCATTATACATGTTATTGTTGGTTACATACCTGATATGGAGCATTGACAATAGTTAGGAGGATTTTGGATTAGAATAATTGAATAAGTCTAATACTCGAGAGTATCAATCATCACAGTCAGTCACAAAGATTGGTTTTAAGATTTTTTTTTATTAAAAGATTTTTGTGAAAAGTGAGAGGTCCAATTAGTAATCTTTATAATTGCCAAAATAATCTGTTGAGTTCTTGTATTTTAAGTCTCATGTTCACTGTTAGTCTGTTGTGTCGGAGGAAATCAATATAAAAAATAGGTCGGATATATGTGGTGGTGTATCATTATAGTGGTATAAATTATTTTTCTTTTTTCTAAATAATGATTACCTTTCCATTTGCCAAGTAGCCTCCATTCTTTTTTAAAACTTTTTCAAACCTTGGCATATAGAAATGAATTGACTCATGAGTTAGCTTTAGTTTTTCTTCAGTTGGAATTTCCATTTTATAGAATCTTATAATATCTGTAACAAAATCAGATTTTAAATAGTAAATTTTTTCAAAGCAATGGATCTATTGTAAATAAGATGTTTATAAAAAAAAAACAGTTAGTCTGTGTTACGTAATAAGTTATGTTAACAGTCATCTTATTTTAATTTTTTATTTATTTTTTTCTTATCCAAAAACTCTAATGAATTCTGGTTAAACAGTAATGTTCCTCAGCTTTAAAAAGAAAATTTTAAAATTGGCAATTGGAATTATCATTATTTGTCTGCGAAATTACTATTTCGATATCCTTATATAATTCTAAATTAACCTTACCTTGATTTTTCCTGATAAATTAATTTGACTCTATTTCCGCAACAGAATAAAAAATAATTTTTAGTAAACTTTAGCGATTACCAGAATAATGAATGGTGACATATTTTGAAGTTTTTTTTTTTACTTTGAACCTGATCCTGAGAAATAGTTGACCTTAAAATGTATAAAAAAAATTAGCTACAATTTTTTTTCAAGATCTCTATCTTTAAAAAAAAATTACTAACTGATTTTTGAACATCTCATTTCTACCTTTGGTAAGTAAGGAAATAAAATGTTTTATATTTAACAATAAAATATTATAAGTAATAATAATTTATAAACACTTTAGTGAGAGCTCATTCACCTTGAACGATGTCTCCGAATACTCCAGCAATCATATCGATTTCCAGCTTTTCATCTAAATCATCTCCAGCCAAACCAGCCTCTTGTGCCAAATATCTTAGTATCGCTGTAGATTGATATTGAACTTTACCATCAATTTCTAAAGTCGGAAGTTTCCTGAATGGCGTTTCTGTAAAAAAAAAAAAAATTAATTCTTTTATTAAGAAAGAAAATGATCATAATATTGTAATGATAAAATTGATTAATGTTATGAATTAATAAAGTGTTATTAACTTAGTAATTTTTTATAAAATACATAATTTAGGGACAATTTCATTTTAAAATATAATTACCATTAACGTTAAAAGTCTTTAAAAATCAAATAAGCTGTGGAAGTAGTGCTTACTAAAGCGATCAGGAAGTAGAGTTTTAGAGAATAAATTTGTTCTATTAACTAAAAAATATATTGTTTAAATGAATAAATAAAAGAGGACATTCTAAATAAATAGAGAAGAAATATCGGAAATAAGAAGAATTTCAACCCAAATATATAATTATGCCTCCTGAATTAATGATTCATTAAATTAGAAGAAGCATCGTGCCAAAAAGTCATTAGCCTCAGTTACTAGTTGAGTGTAAGCCATCGAGGTGAGATGAGCTCTTTATCCATTTGAACAGCGACCTCCTTGAGAGATGGAACAAATCTACATCCTTGCTTAAGACTATGTGTTAAATCAAACAAAGCTTATTTTTAGATGTATTAAAAGTAAGTGACTTAGAGGTCAGTGAGTAAAGACCAGTTTTGAAAAGTGGTCATATTTAATTATGAAACATTGTCATTTTGGATCGAAAAAATGAAGATGGATATGAATCAGGAACAATAAAACATCAAATGACCTATCAAATAACTTTATATTATTTGTATTGAAAATTTTAAATATCTTGATTTTATTCTTAATTTTAAGATACGTAAGATTTTATATTTTGTTAATGTTCCAATATTTCACATTCTTTAACCAATCTACATTTCTTTTTGTAAAATTATAAAACTAATTTTAATGTTTTTATATAGATTATTTTTTAATTCTTTTGCTCATTACATTTTTTTTAAATGAATATTGTTTTTTATTTCATATTAATAAATTGAGTTATTCTGTTTTTATTTTATATGATTTATTTTATAACCAAATAATTGATCCTTAATTAAAGATTATGATTATATTTTCAAAGTTAAATTAGCAAGTTATATATTACACAATAATAATAAGAGAAAAATACAGAAATTTGGCAGAAACAGTAAAGCAGATAGACAAAAGAAAGAAAATTAAACAAATAGAAAAAAAAATAAAATAAACAGTATCATCTATACATGCTGGGCCCTATTTCATAATAAAGTACAATGGTAAAAGTACAAGTCGGAAAAGTGCAAGTGGAAAGGTTCGCATTTAGAGATTACAAGTTACTTATCGTTATTAGATAATAATAATTGTATTCATTTTTTTTTTACCTTAATATTTTTTGATATAACTATTTTAAATGCTATCGAGTTTCAATATCATAAAAATGTTTTAACAATATATATATCAACTGTATAACATATTGTTCTTTACTTTATAGGCACACCCTATTTCATAATAAAGTACAACAGCACAAGTACAAGTGAGCCAATGACTTACTACGCCTATGACACACTTTGAAATGTTGAAATACGATAACATTTAAAATATTTTTATTAAAAAACAGTAAATAAATAAATAATTGAGTACAATTATTATTATCTAATGACAATTAGTAGTCTGTAATCTCTAAAAACGAACATTTCCACTTTTACTTTTACTATTTGTACTGTTGTACATTATTAAGGGCCCAGATATGAAAAAATTCTTCAATATTTTATTTTATTCAAAATTAAGATATATTTAAAAAAAATTATTTTATATCAAGACACGTGGACAGTGGCTGAACAAGTTTCTTATAATAAGAAATAATTATAAAAAGTTCTTCATTCCAATAATTTTCAAAACATTGACCTTTGAAAATATGTTTATAATTTAATTTATAATATTATTTTTAGTATATATGAATAGTGTAATGACTATTTGCTTTAAAAAACCTAAAAGAATCATAGGATTTTAAAATCAAATATAAATTAAATATTAGAACTTAATTAAATATTATATCTTATTATAAGTTATAAATATCTAATGTTTAATTGAAATCTAATACTTTTGAAATTTATGATTTCTCAACAGAAACCTGTTTATAGCAGTAAATTTGCCTTACAGATGTTTATTATAAATAAGTTTCACTATTTTTTTAACTAATATATGTATCAGATTGTATCACATGAAATATCCATTTTTGTGTGCCATTAATTAGTTATTAAAGAATGTAATAACAATAATAATTAAAATAGTGGTAAGTGAGTAATTTTTTCACATGGGCAAATTCTCATATAAGATTAATGATTATTCATTTTGATACCGACCGTTCAAAACCTCAAGGGATTAAATAAGTTTTTCGGCTACCACCAAATCAATGGAGACTGTTTTGTCCAAAACCTTTGACTATTTTTGGAATATGGCTGCAGCAGAAAATGCCATCCAAGAATTAATTTCCTTTCAAAGCATTAGCTTTTATAAAGAAGGAATAAAACTTATTCATCGTAAGAACTGTACATGAGACAGAGAGTATATTTAAATTTATAAAATTTCATCATCGATTAATTCGTTCATCAATGTTATGCCACCAAATTTACCTTTCATTTAATACTAATAGAATTGAATAGAATGTTGCTAAGAATAAATATATTTATAAAACCACAAAATAACTTTCAAATTGTGTTCTGTATTGTTAATAGTCATTTTACATTTTTTTCCAATAATCTATGTAATACGTAAGATATTAAAATAATTTATTATCTACATACCTTCTTTAATTTCTTGCCATTGTTCCAGGTTGATTCGATTATCTTCAAATTCTTTTCCCATGTAAGATAATAAAAATCTTATCGGTTCTCCCAACGTCTTCATGTCAAAATAAGTTAGTTTGTAATGTGGCATTTTCTTCTGAAATATCAAACAGAATTTAATTGATATTACGTCAGCCTTGATTTGGCAGTGCTTTATACCTCACCGACCCAAACAAGATGTGAAGAAGTAATTGCTTGTTGTTTGTACTTATGTAATCCTCCTCCTTCACTTCTGTCTGTGTGATTCATTCATCTTTTAAGCACCATTCAGTTGAATGGGAAATAAAGAACCAATATTTTTATTTACTTTTTGCACATTTTTGTTTACTTTTAATGAGTTAATTTTTATATTACTCATCTATCTAAACAAGGGGAGTACATTAATCCACCAAAAAGTTTTTTCAAGATCACAAATAATTTACCATACTGGTTATTCATTTTTACCAGTACAAGTACATATTACATATACATGCTATTGGTTTTATGTATATGTACGTATTTTTGATGTAAAACATCTACTATTAAAAATATAATTTGTAAAAACATTTAAGCAAAATTGTTAATAGATTCTTAAATTATAACTAGATATTACAGGAACGAGCATCTGGTAGCAGAGACTATTCAAGACGCCTGTTAAGAAATCACAAAGATACAAAACGTTTTTCCCCAGCATTTTCTATGCCCCCCTTACATGATTGTGGCTGCAGGAAAATTAATATAACACCCTTTGAATCCATGCATACAAAGCAATGTCTCTTGGGAGTGTTGAGCGGGTAGATGAATGGAAGAGGAAGTTGAGAAATACCAACAGCCCGCTTCTAGGCCATTTAATCTGGGAAGCTGGTTGGAAGTAAGTATTGGAAAGCTGGAAATGATTTAATCTGTTCATTAGTAACTTAAAGTGGTGTTAGTAACTTAAAGTTCTAAGTGGTGATCGAAGGTGGGGGAAACCCCCAAATTTTCGCAATTTTTTCTCAGTTTTTGACCTATAACATTTAAACGGCGCATCCTAGCGAAAATTTTATTCTATTATTACTTAAAGAACATTTAATTCTGTGTAAATTGGGCACGTCAAACGTTGAATTAGGTTTGACAGAAGAATCGATACGTGAAATCTAAAAACATCTGGATCCCAGATGAGACCAAAAAGGGATCGCGGAGGATAATTTTAGAGAAGTTCTGACAATTTTTTCATTTATGCTTTGTTGGGTACTTATTACGAATTTTAACTTTGTTACCTCGAATTTTTCCCGAAAGAATAAAAAAATGCAATAATAATAATTTCTAGTTTCATATTATTTAATGGAAACAAAATGATTCCATGGAAACTAAATAGAATTTCTATGAAAACTAAACCGAAACTTTTAAAATACATTTTCATCCTGACAAACCAAAAATATTAAAAAGTGTATAGAATTGTCGTACTAAAGTTGTTTAAAAACTAATTTATTATACTATTGTGAGAGACGTCTTGAAGAAGTGCATTCTGCTGCGTTTAATTCGATTAGTGTTTGTGTGAACTCTTTAAAATAAAGTTAAAAAGATTATTATTATTATAGGATGGTAAGAGGAAGTTGTGTGATGCGCGCACCGCTCCAGATTTTTCCCTTAAACTATGTCTCTACCGCTACAATTCTCGTTAATGAAAAAAAAAAATATCTCATACAATTTGGAAAATTAATATCTCAAAAACTATTCAAGGTATCATAATAAAACTTTACATGGTAAATTAAGATGAGAAATGGAACAAATAAAATATTAAAAAATAATGAAAATCTGAGACCATGGGTTTCATTTTAATTTTTGGCTGGATGATTTGAAATGGAATGGTCTGGTTGTGCCCTGTGAATATGTACTCAGTGGGCACAATTGTACCCTGGTCCGAATGTCCGACAACTTTCGAGGAATCCCACTCTTGGCGGGACCTGGGTGGAAATATAATTTCGATAGTTGCAACTTTTGAAATAACCTAAGTCAATTCTTGGTTGAGTTATTGGTACTTGTAGGCCCGAGTTAAAACCTGTCGGGATGGGGAGGGGAGGACTGACATTTCTATGGCCGTCCTGACTGTATCTCTTCCCCACCCCTATACCCTGCTTCCTTCCCAATAACTATCGCTATATAGTATTGCTGATTGTTTAAACAAAAAAGAAAAATTCCCCTAATGAAACATAATGAAATAAGTTAATAACTATTATTTATACAATAAAATTTTGATCCCAGAAAAACTTTTTTCAATTGAATTTTTTTTTTTAAATAACAAGATTTAGAATAAAAATTAAAAATCCTAGTGGCAGTGCGCGTTCCAATTCTGGATCTCCAATTATTTTCAACTAAGACACATATTCCGTTTGTAAGTGATGTTACAACACAATAAGTTTTGGCTGACAGCCATTTACTTTTCTAATACTACTCATAGTTAGTAATCATGCAAGATGTAAAAGACGTGACTCACACCAAAAAAAAAAAAAATTGCTTTTCGATGTCCCGGCAAGGTCAACAGGAGTATTCTCGAATCAAGTGAGGTTTCTAAATGTTTTATTAGATAGATAAATCTCAAGCCCCCTTCTTAAATGAATAATTATAACCAAACAAGTTTATTATCAGTTGCTTATTTTTTAAAATCATATTTAAGCGAAAACTCGACTAAATTCGCCACAAAAAGACCATTTGCTTTAGCATGCTTGTTGGCCATTTTCACATACTGTGGCACTTTTAAAATCTGAGCTAGTTAAAATTTATTGATTTTTTTTTTGTTCTCAGTCAACTTAGCTTGTCATAACAATACTTCTGAACACCTAGATATAGTTGATTTGTCAAATTTTAGTTTCTTGAAATTTTGGCAGCCCATAACACTTATAGATATTAATCCAGTCAATATAGATTTAAAAAAGGACCCGATCTGGCAAAATATCAAGTAGGTAGTTGTAATTCTTTTTAAATGTTGTTTGGACCAAACCAAGTAGTAAAAAAACAAATTTGCTACTTCGAAAGACCTGTGCGAGCTGCATAGTAGCCATAACACCATTTTCAGTTTCTGATGAATATCTCCCAAAATATGCGTCCGAACGAAAACGGTATTTTTTTTTTAAACTAGCTTACATTAATAACAATTTGAGACCTAAGTCAACCCAGTATATTGAGTAGTTCCTGAGATATATGTCTTCAAAGATTGAACATCTTTTCCCAAAAGTGGAAAATCCTAATTTTGGTCTCTAAATTTGCCAAATATCATAAAAAATGCTCATCCCACGAGAAAAGTCGTCAGGGATGAACTTGAAGAATGTTTATTTGGCTTTCATTTGGGATTTGACGGGCACCGGTAGCCTCTCTGCTTTCCTCAAAATTAACATATAACCGAACACCCACTTTCTTTGTGAACACCCTCAAGGTGGCTTCTCGGCTCTTAAGATTTACGTTTTATTGGATGGCGGTTATCTTTTGCGTACGTTGTCTGGCACCATAAAAAATCCTTTAACAACTATTGTCTCAAGTTACATCAAAGCCCACTTTGGCAGCAACATCTCGTTGGTGTTTTATGGTTATCCAGAGGATGCCATTAATAAGGGCACAAAATGTGCTGAATGACTCCAACACTGTTTATGCTTCTCATTTCTGTAACTATATAATTTTTTAGGAAACCGCCATCATCTAACCACCTCAGGAAAAAGTAGGAGCCAATGAAAACTACAAGAGGCGCCTCATCGCACTTCTTCACGATTCTTTTGAGAAGCTGGACATTCAAGCAAAAGTTGCCGAAAGAGGGGCTGATCGCAATATCATGACATGGATGGCACTATCTAAAAGCCCAACATTGTTGACCGTTTGATTGTAGTAGGAGAAGATGACTTCCTCGTTCTCCTCAATGGTTTATGAAGGGGTGCTCCTAACATCTATTTCCAGAACTTGCTGATTCCAAAACACCTTACATTTTCCTCCTACCTTTATAAATGGCCAAGCTATGGGCTTATAAAATCTCTAATCGGCCGCCATTTTGAAACAAACGGACGGATGGTAATGTCTAGTTGCGAGGATCATTCTGGTGTGAGGTGTGACCTTATTGCCGAATCTCAAGAAAATCGGTCCAGTTGTCTCGGAGAAAAGCCGCGGACGGACGGATTTTTTTTTTATTCAATATTTGTATTCTACGTATCTTGAAACGCAAAACCTCAAATTTTGAGGGGGGATTAAAAGAAAAAATGTTTTGGTCGATTACAAAGATCTATTACACAGGCCTACTAGAGGAAACAAAATTTTTGATGTCTAGGTTTTTGGAACTGAATTTAGCTATATTTGGGGCGCTGAATCTAAATATGAAATCAGTTTTTTTTCTCTCAGCTCTATCTTTTGATATAAGTGTAAAAAAGGAAGTAAAACCGCCTGCTTGAATCAAGCCACTTCCTTCCTTAGCACCATAGCTTTGGTCTTGGAGAAGATAAGGTATCGTGAATATCAATGGATGATTTAAAAATAGCAAAATTTCTTCTCGGACAGTAAAGTGATCACACTAAATATCCTTGTTTCTTGTGCCTCTGGGATAGCAGAGACAAAATACACCACTTGCATCTACATATTTTGTTTTCTTAAAAAAATCACTATTTTTATTTCCTTGTACGCAGTAAAGAATGTATTGTAATCGTGAAATTTTTTTGGTTTTCATATTTCAACGGAAATATCCATTTTGGCCATCCCTGAATCGATTTTGACTAGTTTCGTCATGACGTTTGTACGTACGTTCATTTCTCGCATAACTCAAAAACAGTTAGCATTAGAAAGTTAAAATTTTGTATTTGGGATTTTTGTAACATCTAGTTGTGAACCCCTCTTTTTGGTTACTACTTGGTCATCAGAAGTAATACTTTACTTGAAGGTCAAAATAGATTTTCATCAAAAATCATATTAAAATATAATGCAAAACTTTTCAAATTCGGTATTTTTGATTTGTATATTAATTTAAATAACATAATAGATTTTGGTCTAAATTGGCATAACGGAAGCGGTTCTTTACTTGAAAGTCATAATAAATTTTTATAAACAATTATGTTAAAATACTCAAAATGGTAAAATGTAAAACATCTCAAATTTGGTAAATAAGATTTTTATATTAATATAAAGAATATAATAGATTTCGGTTGAAATTGGTGAGCCGAATTGAGTACTTAATTTAAGGTCATAATTAAGTTACATTAAAAGTTATATGAACATTTAATACAGAGATCATATGGCTCGGTGATAAAGTTTTCAAACGCGATTTTTTTCCCACTCTAATTAAACAATTTTATTACTTGTTTTAAGTGTTAAAATACTTGTTTTCCTTCCCATTTATGACAGAACAAGTCTGCTGCAGGAGAATAAGGTATATGTTAAGATGGTTCTTCCACTAAAAATGTCGAAACCGTCGATTTCCAATGCTTTATCCAATGACATAGACATTCCTAATGTCACAGAACACGAAGAAATCTCTTGGGAAACTGTTACCTACTGAAAGAAAACTACTTATAATTACGGAACGAAACCTCCGGAAACAAGAGCTTATGTATGTCAATAGATGGATGGACGTCGCGAAACCGATTGTTGCTTTTGAAATATTGCTATCTTTGGAAACTAGTAACCAAATTCGGGATCACTTTTGAGCCACCGATTCATAGTTTAATAGGCGTACAAGGAAGTCATGCGGTGTCCACATCAGATATTTTAATATAACTATTTTAAATTTGATCGTGTTTCGACATTATAGCAATGTTTTAACAATATATAACAATTACCTATATAACATCTTGTACTTTACTTTACTGGTAACTGTTATAGACCATCCATAGTTGCATCCTTCTATAAAATAGATAGTGTTTGGTGTTCTCGAAACAAAAGAGCATTACAATTTTGGTCCCTACATCCACCCTTCATGCATGGAGCCGAAAGTTCCAATGTCTGTTGCATATAGCATATTGCCTTGATTTGAAAAAAAAAATGGCAAGCCCGAATTTTAGTTACCTAGTTGTGGAATTAACACCTCGGTATCATACATTAGTTAATAATATTAGTATAAACATTAATTTTACACATTTCTTTTTCTTTTTCATAAATAATTAAATATCTTCATAACAAATCTTAATAGTTAACTTAATAATATTTTTTATTATTCTATTATATAAAAGGTAATAACAATAAAACCTGTTGTTAGTTTGTAATTTCAAACTGCGAAAACTACTGATCCAATACTGTTTATTACTCGTGTTTGTCCGTTTTGTAGTTATTATTTTATTTTAAAGAAAAATATTTATATCTAAAAATATTAATTTATTGTTATGTGATTTTCTACCGTGAAAATAATTATTTTTTGATAGTTATTAAATATGTTTAAAAAACATATTTATTCTTCTTTGTAATAATTAAAAAATCATCTATTAATTTTTAAAAATTAAAATTGGTTTTATTGTTGCCTTATCTGATTTGGTAGTAATGAGATTATTTAAATATATCCCGCTTAGATTAACAGATAAAATACCTCCCATCGGTAATCCATGCCGCTGTTTACAGAAATTACCACCATATTTACAAAAACGATATTTAACAAATAACATAATATCATGGCTAAAGGCGTTTTTATCATTATTTTTTTATTATGTTTAATTTGTTTTCAATTATCTTCCTGTAATTTTATAACTTCCTCTTTATAAGGCCAATACGTCAAAACTCATATCTGTTTCATTATCTTATTTTTTAATATTTTTGTCAGTTATAATGCATTTTTTGCCCATCAATAATTATTTATATTCATATCTTTTAATGCTGGAATAAGGAATTTTGAAAGGGCTTCTGTATGCCCGTCAATTTTATCGACAATTGATTCACCCCTAAACCAATATATATTTTTTTAACTTTTTAACAATTTAATTAGGAGTAAAAATGTACATATTTTATACAAAAAATACTGTTGAGATAACTATATTGTTTTGTTATTAAGATTTTAGATTCTTTATGAAAAAGAAAAAAAAAATGCGATAAATTAATTTTTATACTAATATTATTAATGAATGTATGATATATTACAGAATATTTGTCATTCGGATGATGGTAAAAAAAAAAACCGAAACGACGTGTAAGGAATGTGATTTTTATAAATAAAAAATCATTTTAAGAAGTTGAGTTCACCATTATAGTATAGGTTATAGGTAAAATAAGCACAAAATCAACCAAATAAACAACAAAATTTGAACATTCATGAAATTTTGATCCTAACTTCGTCTTGGTAGTAAGTGTCGAAATCTGCTCAGTCCGCCCAAATTTCTGGGAGACAACCTTCTCTGGGGAGGGGCTCGAAATGAAGAGGGGAGCGGTATATTCACAAAATAACTTGCACTAATTAATTAGAGTATCTTGTCTTATAGTATTTTTTTTCTAAACAGGATGAGACCACTCCTATGGCGATACAATCAATAGTTAAAAGGTTATTACTGATTTTAGATAAAAAATACAGAAAAATCAGATTTTGCTGCTGAACTATATACAGGGTGTATATAATAAATCATAAACCATAAATTACGGTAAATATTTAAGCATGCAAAAATGGCAACGAAAAAGGTATGCAATTAGCTCTTTTAATGCCTTGAAAGCTGCCTCCTTTCATTGACTTAATCGGAATTGTAAAATAGCCAAAACTGACTACTTGTGACGGATATTTTACGCCGTACTTTTTAGTTGATTACTATTAAGATTGTTTGTGTGAGCCCCCATTGTCGCTGGGGTCTTGAAAAGTGGGTTCGTCGTGTATCAGTGGCTATCAACAAATTTATTATGCCGCCGCGTGATAAAGCCTATCACTTTCGGTAAAGTTAAGCTAATCGAGAAATAAAGAAAAAATAGTTACAAATTTAGTTTTCCTTTTTTTTTAGTTCTTTATTTGCGAATATTTCATTGCATTAATACATTAATATCATTATCATTACCCACCTATGATTTTTTTCATTACCATTTTTATTTTATAAATGACATACATTGGTAACGAAAATTTGGGTTGGTGTAAAATTTAATTAAATGTTACCTTCCTATCCTACCTACTTCCTAGTCAGGAATTTTGGAAATAGTATTAGCAGATGGAAGAGAAGAGCCACTTCAATTCTTTGTAGAAGGTGGTTGGTTACATGAGAATCCCCAAAAAACACAGAAACAAAACCATTCATCAAACTATTTTATTTAGTTACCTGGTGGATCCTTGATATGAAAGGAAAGAATTGCCAAAACTGATTAATAGCAGGATAAGAACAAGAAAGAGATAAGTAAATATGGAAATTCAAGGAGAGAGATTGTTCCAGGATGATAAGATTGTTAGCAGTTGAGCGAAAAGATATAGGCTGTTTGTCAATGCTCATATTAGAGATTGCAGAAAGGAACTGGAAATGGGAACTAGAACCAAACATAATTTTCTTTGATTTACTAGCCTTTATAATTAATTTATTTTAAATACCTCATAAATATGTTGCATTCAGTTCTTCTTGCATCTCAAGAAGAGAAGTAACAAGGTCAGAATGAAGAAGGGAAAGATATATTTGACAGTCCTTAGTATAAAGATAATAGGAGTAATGTTTTTTATGATTTAGAGAATATAATTTATATATGTGCATAACAGAGGAGAAGAATTATCATGAGTGTGACAATAATTATAATAATAATTATATACAATAATTATATACAGTACTTTATTATGATATAAAGTATATCAAACAATTAACAATTTTTGTAAGCAAAAACAAATAACTATATATTCTAAGCCATTTTATGGTTAAAAAGTTATTTCATTATATTTTATTTAATTCTATGAGGCACATTATTCTGAATTGTAGCTTTGCATCACACTAACTCTCCTTACTATACATATATTTAAAAAAAATTGGGTACCAAAAAGATACAAATCATTATAAAGGAGGACAAAAATATTTATAAATCGAGGAAGGTTTTAACTAATTTATTTAGGAAAAAAAATATCTGAATTTAATCCTGCAACAAACAAAATGAGAGCGGTGATTAAAGAATATAAACGAAGTTAATTCCCAAGAGTGGGGAGAGGAAGTGACATTAAGATATAAAATATATATATATATAAGGGATCATTTTTTCAGGGTTACAACAGTTTACAGTGTTCAACTTCAGGCCAACAGACTACCACCTGGTAAGTTCTGTTCCTACTAATTAATTCTATAACAACTCTATTTATTTTTTTAAATATATATAATAACTGAATGGTAATTTTAATTTTCAAGGTTTTTTTTTAAATATATTTATTTCGGCTTTTTAGGATTGCTCAAAAATATCTATTTACCATCGTTTTGTATTTCAGGAATATGACTAAGTATAAATTGATATATTTTAATATAAGAGTGCTAGGAGAACCAATAAGATATATGCTATCGTACATGGGCAAGGAATTTGAAGATTATCGGGTTCCAAGAGAAGACTGGTTCCAACACCTTAAAGAAAGTTAGTTTTGATTGAAAAACTTTTAATTTTATTTTATTTTATTTAATATTTAATTTTTTTTAAACTTATAATCATTTAAAAAGAAGGAATTTTAACAGAAAAAATTTAATTCTGCTGAATAATATTAGATTTTATATAAGGAAAGCATCAGCAACAGGAGCCATTATAGGAGAATGTAAACAAAAAATGCCATTAAAAAATTAGAAATATTTATAAAAATATTGAGAATCAGAATTTCCTTTGCAAATTAGAAATAGAATTAACACTTGAAATATTGATAAAATAAATCAATTAAATATATAACCACATTGTTTCAACTATAAATAAATATTTAAAAAAATTATGGCAATAAACTAGAAAAATATTGCATTTTCAAACTAGTATAATTTTCAAAATTTATATTGTTTTCTGATTACAGAAGTGCCATTTGGAAAAGTGCCTGTATTAGAAATTGACGGAAAAGTTTTTCATCAGTCAACTGCCATTTTAAGGTATTTAGCTATTGAGGCTGGCTTAGGTGGAAATACTCCTTACGAAAACCTTCAGATTGACATGATTGCAGCTGCTTTTGGCGACTTTGTTGTAGGTAAGTATTTAAAGTGTTAAAAATATTGATAAATATTTCCAAAGTTAAATAATAAATATTTTTTAATAATTACTTGATAAATTTAAGAGAGGATGATTTTTTATTTCGCTAATATTGTAAGTTTCAAAAACTAAAAACTTACTAAACCCATGCTTTACAGTCAAATGTTTTCTTACAGAGGTTGCCAAATTCTTCAAAACGGAAAATCCAACTGATAAAGAAAATCTAAGACTATCCATTATTAATAACACAGTTCCGTTTTACATGACACGCATTGAAAATATTTTGAAGAATAATGGAGGATATTTGGCAAATGGAAAGGTAAGAAATAAAGTTTAAATTTGTTATATCTGAAAAATTTCTAAACTGCTTCTACTATTGTTATATGATATAATTTAAATCAACCATGCTAAGTGAGGACCAAAGTTTGTAAATGCTAACTAATCTTCTAGTAATCCTAAGGTTGTTAGCCTTATCTAACTGCACTCAGTTATCAGATATATTATGCCTATTTCCCATGTATAGTAATAAGTTTCAATTTACACAGGAGAGGACTAAACCAATGTCATTTTTGGTGCTATAATACCGTCTCCTCAGTCTTGATCATATATAATAGCCATATCATCCCTATTATGTCCAACTACCAAATGCAAAAAAACCAATTACCTCTAATTTTTGGATATATCTGTTTTAAATAGTTTTTAAGTCTTTAAGATTCCCAACATTCTCGTTATTATTTGTGAGAAATTTTATTTTAATTAGAATACTAGTTTGTAAAGACGTAAAGATATTTTAAAATTCTACTCTGCTCACATGAAAATTAGAATAATTGATTTTTTTTCTCAACACTAGCCATTACTTAATCTGTTAATACTTTTGCACTTTTTCAAGTTTTGCACTTTATTATTATTATTATTGTCAATGCTCTTAATTCAAACCGAAATATCTAGAGTTTTACTATTTTCAGAAATAACAAATCAATGGTTGAGAATTGATTCCTCATATCTGCAAATGACTAATTTACAGTAGAGGCAAAAAAGCTGGTTTAAAACGCAATTTATCTAAAAATGTTCTAAGTTTTTGTTTATTTTTCATGACCCTAAGGAGGCATATCAAAATACGAAAATGATTTCAGCATATTGTTATAGTATAATAAATAATGTTACGATTTTTCATAAGAAGGTTATTTTACTGCCTTTACAGTTACAAGGTTTCACTTGTTAGCCATCGATATGCAGTTAATAATTTTAAATTGAAAATTTTTCTATTAATATTTAGAAATACTGTTTTACTTAATAAATAAGAAAATTTTCCTTTTAGCTGTCATGGGCTGACTTATACGTCGTAGGCTACTCTACATCTATGCCTGGCCTAATTGGGATTGATTTTACAGAAAAATATCCTTTCTTCAAAGAACTATCAGATCGGGTTCATTCTATACCCAGAATTAAAGAATGGGTCAAAAGAAGACCAAATACTCCAAGGTGATTTATTTAAAATATCAAGGAATAAAATAGTTGAACATAGAATTTGTTTCATTAGTAAAAACATTTACAGATTTCTGTTTTGTTTTTTTTTTAAACATTTTTTTCTATGTTGTTCAATGTTATGTAAAAAAGTGGCTTGTTTAGTCTGTAGTGTCTAGTTCCATTTTACAGTAAGGCTATTAGATAATGATAATCACTACAAATTTCAATAGGTACAAGAAATATCTGTTGTTTCCACACACATGACTTTCCTAACTGCTCTGGGTGCCAAGTCCAATACAAAAATTCTTTGCTGTATATTTCACTGATATTAGTCAGGGAGATGTACAGTTTTCAATTTATTCGAAAAACTAAAAAAAAGAAAACAGATTTCCATCGGAAAATGTATAGAATATTTTAAAAACATGGATCCAAAGTCCAAAACGCTCTATATCTTTGCTAATACTGTTCCAATTTAGATGAATTTTTGTTGGTTTTATAGAGAATTTCATCAAATGATCATGTACATAATTTATCATAAAATGCATATTTTTTGAGTTATGCGCATATAAAATTTTGTTTTCTTCATAATTTTTTCTACTTTTTTTCGGGGATTTTCTGTACACGAAAATTTTAGGTGAGTTTCTTCAAAATCATTAGAGTCATTTTGGCACTTCAATTTATAGAACACGCTTTTTCAGTTATTGCGCACAGTGTATCTGATTTGGTACATAGGCATCTGGGGCCAAAACTCTACAATACCAAAAAAATCCAACAAAATCGATCCCTTCCTCTTTTGAGAGATAATCGTGGCACTGACACATATCCCAATGGTCTTAAATGTGACAAGCGCCTTAGAAATCACAAATATACATAGATTCTAGCATAGGCAACAGTGGAGATGTCCTGTTGTCAGCTCTCTCAAGGAGAGTCGACTCATAGGATATCCTCCCTCCCGCATCTGGCAACACTGCGCCAAACAGCACTTTCATTCCATGCATCCATTTTCATGAAGGCAACTATGGAAATATATTACGCTTATTTTTTTTCACTATATGCGAATTGAGTTTCTTTTGTTTAGTCGTTAGGCTTTTCTTTCTTATAATATTTAGTGTTTATCCAGTGACGGAAATGTCTATTATACTATTTCTTAAGTATTGTTTTTATTTAGTAAACAGTGTTAGAGCACTTATTAAAATAAGTTAGAATTATTTAATGGACTCGTACTTATCGGAAAACCAAAATTTTGACAGTTTGGCGAGACGGACAGCAGAAATGTTCAGCATTGAAGATTCAAAACTAATAAGTGACTGCCTTCGTTCACATTTTTAGAATAAAATGGAAGTGTCTGCAATATGGATGACAGTGCCGACATGGAGGAATCATAAAAATGTAGTACTTTTGTTTAAATCATACACTAAAGTTATTTAAGTTATTTTGTTATTTTGGAGAAGAACCTTTTGATAGAAAAAAAGCTTTTCTAATATTGAAATATTTGAAAAGTCTATCATTCATATCGTATTATAAATGTATATGTTGCAAATGTTCTTCAGATGACATTGTATTTTTATTGTCTGATAAATTTCAGATAGATTTTAAATAGGCATAAAATATTTATATTGCTTTGTTTTGTTAAACAACTTTTAATTATATCACGTGATCTATATATCACATGTGTCAATATTATTCCTACAATATAACCCTGAGACAGTCAATATATTGACCGCCTGAGGGGTATATTATAACAATAATATTGACATTAAGAAAATTAGCTGAAATCCAGTTTATTAGATTTTTATTGAAGCTCTATCAATATTATTGAAGGAGTGTCAATATTATTGCAAGTGTAAGGGGTATATTGAGCAATATTTATTGGCAGTATAGATGGGAGTAACCAGCCTGTGTAACTGAAAACGGTTTTTTTTAAATATTGGTAATCCGTTTTTCATTTTTTTTGACCTGGTTATAACCAGTTCCTCTTTAATAATGCATTAACACAGCCAAAAAAAAAATATATATCTTTGGAAAAGAAAAAAATTAAAACCATACTATATTGTAAAAATATCTAGCTATAAATTGAATAATTATTGCATTAGTATGTATTATTAATATTAATTGGATTAAATTAATACTTTAACTGAAAGGTAATATATTTCCTACAAAACAAAAATCATCGAAATCGGACCAGTATTAGCTGAGATATAGCATATTGAACTTTGTAAATTTTGTAAACTTCCTGACCCTGTTCCATAATAAAGAACAGCATTACAAGTACAAGTGGAAATATAGGTTTTTAGAGGTTACAAGTTACTTATCGTCATTAGATAATAATAATTGTATTCAATTATTTTTTTATTTACTTTTTTTAATTAAATTATTTTAAAGGTAATTGTATTTCAACATGTCATAGGTGTGGTAAGTCATTGACTCACTTGTACTTGTACTTATGTGATTTATTATGAAATAGGTTGTATCTATAAAGAAAAGAACAAGATGTTATATAATTGATATATAATGTTAAATCATTGCTAAAATGTTGAAACACGATAACATTCAAAATAGTTATATTAAAAAACAGTAAGTTAAAAAAAAATGAATAAAATTATTATTATCTAAGTAACTTGTAACCTCTAAGCACGAGCCTTCCCACTTGTATTTTTCCGACTTGTATTTGTACTTTATTATGAAATAGGGCCCAGATACTACAGCTCAGCGTGATTCTTTGTCTCATGAGTATCAGTAGCGGACTTCATGCTTCCTCGTATCTCTCTCCACTTCATCCTTTCTTGGATCCATCCTCCACTTCCACTTACTTCTTGGTCTTTCTCTTTTTCTTTTCCTACTGAAGTGCTCCTTCAACATTTTCCTCTGTACTATTTTACTCTCCATTCTGATTACATGTCCTATTTGGAAAAATAAACTATTGTGTAACAATTTGTAGCATTTTTTTTTCTCTCAATTCAAAAGCCTTTATTCCTAGAAAAAAAAAAATAATGAATACCGATATGGATCAATATAGAAATATTATATTGAGCAGTTCAGGCTGAGATTGTAACTGACATAATATTGCAACAATATTATTGATATTGTGAGGAGCACCTTCAATTATATTAACTCAATAATATTCACCTGTAAGATGGGCTAAAAACAACACAATCACAATCACATAATATTCCGATATCCCCTTATAAATTTGTATTGCAAATTAAAAATGGTTGTGGCCACATAGGAAGAATATTAAATACATTAAAAAATGCACAAAAAAATTGATTGCATAGTCCCGGCCTACTCTGCTAGTATCACAAATTCTGTGGTCACTCTGATAGTTCCCTATCCTCTTCCCCCCTCCCCCCCCCAAAAAAAAAAACTACCTCTGGGTCCGTCCCTGGTACAAAAAAAGGATGAATAGAATTTAAGCCTACTCCCATCCGTCTTAGCTAAACGTATTTGCCGGCACTAACCGAACTCCGGCTGGAATTAGTCGATGGTACACGACTCGCACGTCTCTGTTACGAAGTTTTATACTAACTTACAATTAATTCCTACATTAAATTGTCTTCAACTATAACAATTATATTTACAATATGCATGCATAATATTTTAATGATTATTTAAAAAATCATGATAACTTAGATCGGAAATGGAAAATTTAAAGCTTGAATTTTAGAAAAAAAGCTGATAACCTCACTGTATTGAAGAATAGTTTCGTTGATTAATGGAACATTTTCTTTAATAAGATTCAATTCATACAATTTATTATGTTAGTACATATTTTTATTAATTTTATCTACATATTTTCAAGATGTTTACATGATATTATTTTTTTAATCAAAACTAATTCTCGCAATTTTAAACAAGTTCATTTTTCATATAATAAAAGTAAATATATAGGCATTGGGAATAATGCTGATGATTTTGAAGCCTATAGTTATTAAATATGAAATTTTAATATTAATAAATTTTCTTACCAATTCATTAATTTAAATGCCCTTTTTTAATATTCCCGAGTTTAAAATGAATTCCCTTTTCACAATTCAGTATTCTAAGGTTGGTACTTAATTTCTTTTCTTTTCAAATTTTCGGAAATCATATACTTTCATAATGTGGAATATGTTATTTTTTCGATCTATAAGTTAGTGAAAAATTTAGAAATTCTGTGAAAAACGTTGTGAACTATTGAAGTTTCTGATGTTACGTTTTAAATGCTTCAGTTTTATTTTAATGTTGGTAGATATAACTGTTTCTTTTTGAATCAATTGAATATTATATGATGTTAAACATAAGTTTTCTGCCTATATTTTTATTTTGGTTTATCACAATTCTGTGGTGTTTGGGTAAAGAGGGGTATAAGTTATTTTTTGTGACAATGGGTTTTAGCTATACTTTGTTCTTTTTAATTAAATTAACTTTTAAGAAAAAGAAATTAAGTCAATTAATGAAAAACCTTCCAATTAAATCATTCCATGTAAACACTGTTTCAGTGACTAATAATAGCCTTTTTCTCAAATGTAAAGTTCATTAAAATAACAAACTATAACTTAAACCCATTGTCACAAAAAAAATTATCTATACTCCGTTTCTCAAAAAACCCACAGAGTTTGGTTTAGTACCCAATAACATCGTATGTATAAATACAAAAACTTGATTATTAGCTGTTTCCTTTAGGATTTACATCCCATCATATCGACTATCTCTCTACTCATTCAATCTGTTGTCACCTTCAAGTAGGAGAATCAAAGGTAAAAATTATAGACGCATTCTACCATCTACCGAAATACAAAACCAGACGAGGTATTACATCTTATCCGATATTTCAAAAAATATTTTTAATACTTTATTTAACTTGAACTTAAATACTTTACCTAGGTTCATCCTCTCATTTTAAGGCGCTAAAAGAAATCAAACCAAGTTAGAGAGGTATCATTTTAGTAATAGTTTGGTTTGATATTCTATTGGCACCTGAGAATGAGACTGTGTACCAAAAATTGTAATAGTTTAAAAGCACCTGACCTTTTGAAAAGCTTTGAGTATATTGCTAACTAAAATCTATTTTAGGTAGAAATAGATTCTGTAGATCTTGTCTCAGTTATAGTTATGTCAAACCGCTGATAAATAAATTAATGTTGGTATCAATTGGTTAATTCTTATTGTTCTTGTTGTTGTTATTATGGCTTTAATATTCACTAATTAAATAAGCTTTTGTGCACGACAATGATATAGGCGTGGTTCATCGTCTCATATTAAGGTGCTAAAAGAAATTATAACAAGTTAGATACAATAGAGAGGTATTAATTTTAGTGATAGCTTCGCTTGATATTCTATTGGCGCCTTAGGATGAGACTGTGTATCAAACCACTAATACGACCAGTTGAAAAGCTTTGTGTATATTGTTAGCTTAAATTTCTTTTAGATGAAACACTATACTGTAGGTCTTGTCTCAGTTATAGTTATGTCAAACCGCTGATAAATAAATTAATATTGGTATCAATTGGCTAATTCTTATTGTTCTTGTTGTTATTATGGCTTTAATATTCACTAATTAAATAAGCTTTTGTGCACGACAATGATATAGGCGTGGTTCACCGTCTCATATTAAGGTGCTAAAAGAAATCATAACAAGTTAGATACCATAGAGAGGTATTAATTTTAGTGATAGCTTGGTTTGATATTCTATTGGTGCCTAAGGATGAGACTGTGCATCAAACCACTAATACGCAGTTTAAAAGCAACTGACCAGTTGAAAAATTTTGTGTATACTGTTAAAACCTAAAAAAATATAAGACAGCTATCTTTTTGATTGTCTATGCTTCTGTAGGTTATTTAATTTCATTCTGGCATTGAGAAGTGGTGATTCCATCGCATAGCCGTCACGCTGCAATCAGTCGCTGATCCTCCAGGCTGGCAGAGCACTAACAATCACACCCTAATCTGTATTCAGCATTCCCCTCATTTACAAAGTCATTCTAGGAACACCTTTCAAAAGTAGCTTCTCTAGATTGGGATAATTTTTTCTGGAAGATAACAATAATATTAATTAATTCATGGTTCAAATATGTGGACTGCCTCCCGTCCAATCTTGGTAACTTAATTTTATTTATTTATCTCTCTTGCCTGTTCCAGTTTATTTTGTTTTGGATAAAGTTTTAGTAATTTATGGAGGAAATATTGTAAATATTATACAAGTCATAAATATTTATTTAAAATCTTCTTAAAATACTGATAAAAAGGAGTTTTCACAAATATTTTGATTTATTATTAATTAACTTTAAATAATGTCATCGGTTTTATATTAAACATAACATTATTTCAATTTTTACATTTATAGGTGCAGTGCAGTGGTCTTAATGATTTAACTTATTTTTTATCTCATATCTTTATAGATCTGCATGAATTTTGCTTGCTTAGTTTTTATTACTAAGTCTGGTATGGTTCGGATGTTTCACTAATTTTTTTATTTGAAATATTTAAATGTGTTGTTTCTGCTTGCATAACTGAATTATTTTAGTTTCCGCCGTGGACATCCGGTTTCTTTCGTTTTGAAATCTGCTGGATTTAAGACCATAGTGGATAGTTAACTTCAAGAAAGAAGCAACTGGTATCTCGGAGAAATCAAAGGTAAGTTTCATGTCATATTATTTCTTCTTTCCTTTTTTTTTAATTGTTTTCTCTATACTCTTATCAAAGAAGCTCATATTAAAAAATTCATAACTTTAAACGAAGCAACCGGTTACCAATATTAATTTTGACTGTAAATATTCTCAAACCAAAGGTATAAAAAAATGTCTCGGTGTTCGACTGCATTGTTCTAGGAACTGGATCAAAATGATAATAAATTTCTCAAAACGGCAATAATGCTTCATGTTTTTATACTTTTTTTTTCTTAATCTCCAATTTTATGGACAAATGACACTTTCACTCATTTTAAAATGTTTTTGTAATGAACTTGCTTCCACATGTATGAAATTGTCATGACAATGATTACCAAATTACCTAATTTTTTAAAAAATAGTTTTTCCCCATTTTTTCTCTCAAGAGGAGATATGGGGGAAAATTTAATGTATATAAACCTTCAGAAAGAAATTCTAAAAATGATAGTGAAAACCGCATCAAAATCGACCGCAGGCTGAATTTTTATATGTATATATATATATATATATATATATATATATATATATATATATATATATATATATATATATATATATAGATTTTACTTACAATTATTATAATCATAATAAATAATCATAATCTTTAAATAAAGTGTTGTCGTTGACTTTTGGATGTACTCACAGAAGATACATTCGGCACTGTAATCTCTGCTATATTCTCCAATTTTATAATCATTGTGTTTTTGGATTACCTGCACTATAGTAGCAAATGTGTCGATGTATTCACATAAAAAAAACAAAAACAAAAAACAACGGGAACAATGTTAGTGTGATGTAGACTGGCATAACATATAGTTACTACAACAGCAAAAAGGGGCTTGTTCCGATTACTAAATTATCTTTTTTTGGTGTGTTGTGGGTCACAAGTAGGTATTCTGAATAATTAATTATCTTTAAATTTTGTTTATAATTAATGCTGGTCCGGTTTAGGAAATTTAAATAAAAATGTTGAATAATCAATGGTTGAGCTTAGAACTTATGAAGGAATGAGATAGTCCGGGAGGCGGTCAAATTTTTTTTTTATAAAAACATTTTTAAAATACTGAAAACTTTCTATCAGTATGCCTCTGTATGTACATTATTTCTGTTCATTACATCCCCACTGCCTTCTCTACATACTATTAATTACATTCTAATTACTACTCCTACACCATCTCCTTAATTATTTTGCTTTTTGCAAAGTCATCCTTTCTCCCTTGGAGCTTCAAGGTACTATAGTTTGTCTGTTTATTTGTATTCCCTTTTTTACTTATTTAGCAGAATTATTAATTTTTTAGTTAATGTTATTTCTCTTTTGGTTTACCTATTTTTATTATTATATAGCCAGTATTATTAATGCATTAATATTCACTAATTTATTTTTAGTTGTCATTACTCTATCAGTTTCATTTTACAAATTCATCACTTTTCATTTTTTTTTCTCACTAAATCTTTTTTATTTATTAATTCATTCATTGTATGTACCATTGTTTTATTCTTATTTTTGTATCATGTTTATTCAGCCCTGAAGAAGACCTGTAAAGTGGGTCGGATCCTTAATAAATAGTTTTTACTATTTGTGTTCCGGTTTTTGACCGCTTCCCGAACCATCTCATTCCTTCTTAAATAAAAATGTCTTTGACTCTATTTATTGATTTTTTTTAATATATTGTATGATTATTATTAGCTATGAAAATTCTTAGAAAAGTAAATGGCTGTTACAAACAACTTATTGTTTTATTAAAATATACATATTATTAAGTGCATTATTGGTACAGCCTGATAGGTTTAAAAATATTCAATATCGAAAGGAAAATATCTGATAATATTGATATGGACATCCCAACTAGTCCTAGTTATATTCATTTTTTTAAATAAATCCTGAATGGACTTTCTCAAAATGATAATTATGAGAAAAATAGCAGAAACAAATTGTTTAAGTTTTAGATAAAATTGGTATGTAACAACCTAGAGAAAAAAAATCATATGCACGGAAATGTTTTTCTCACTTCAAGATGTGAAAATTTTTTTCGAGGAAAAATAAAAAACAGTACGTAATAGCGCTTAGATATATATGAAAAATATGAGCTTTGGACAATTGAAAACTGTTTGCAAAAAAAATTAAAAACTGTGAAATATAGCCATTTTGGACATTTAATTATGGGGCTTGTGTTTGTCATTGGAACATGTCTCATGCAAAAATAATAATACATTTTTGCGAAAATCATGAAAATTTCAAAGTAGGCATTCTCGAAAAACGTTCCAAAATGATCATAGAGTAATTTTTCAAATTGCTATTTTTTCATAAAGAGTTGCTCTGTAATCCTATTATTATGAAATATATTTCATTTTCTTGTTGATTATGAATTTGTTTTCCTGAAATATAATAAATGATATAACATAGAGAACCCTATGGAATCAATACACACTGCATTGAAATGTGATGTTCGATTTAATATCTCAAAAAAAACATTTGAAAATCGGGCTTTTTCTTGCTTTGGCTGCTCCTTGGACATGTGAGCGATGGGAAGGTGTTATATACCGAGAAAATTTATAAAAAATTTTGCATGAAATTTTGATTGCAGATAGGCACCAGTCATAAGCCACAATTATAAGCCTCGAAACATGTTTTTACAACAATTAAAAGCCCTATAATTTATAATGGCTTTAATGTAATGTACATTTATAATGTAATAATGGCTGTAATGGCCAAAAATGGCCTTATTTCTGGGTTTTTAATTTCTTTTTTTTTTTTTTTAATGAAAACAATTACGCATTAGCCCTTGAAAAAAATGAGATTTGGAATGGCATTGGAATAAATGGTTAAACATGGCCATTTTTTGACATTTAATTTAATTAAATTATTTGGACATCAATGATAGTCACAATATAAATCCTGAAACACGTTCCTACAACAATTATTAGCCCTGTAATTAAATGTCTAAAAATGGCAGTATTTCACAGTGTTTAATTTTTTTTTTGCAAGCATTTATCAACCGATTTCAATTTTCCATAGCTCATATTTTTAAACTCTTTACCTATTTTTTATTTCTCCCCAAAAAATTTGTTGGTTAGCATGAAAAAATCTCTTTTCACTTGGTCTCTAAAATCTCTCTTATCGATTTTATCTAAAATAAATACAGTTTGTCTCTATTATTTTTCTCCTGATTATCATGTTGAGTAAGTCCTTTCAGGATTTATTTAAAAGAATAAACCATCACACCTGGACTAATCCCTAACATGATCCTATCATAACATGAATAAACTTACTGTGATATCTGAATCCCATATTATTTTTAAATCTCTCGTGAAAAATATTAATTAAATCACACAAATTTTCTCTATTTTAAAAATACTTTATTATAGCAATTATTTCAAAAATCATTTTAAAATAGAAATATCTGTATTATTAAGAAATATTTAAAATTGCTGCTATTTACATGTTTGCTAAGAATACATTCAGAGGTTAGAACAATATTGCTGAAATTAATGCAAGCTTTTTATTTTCAAACATTAAAAAGTAAATCAACTTTAAGAAATATTTAAATATAAATATGATCTATATAGTTCATAGAATGCAAGTCACACAACTTTTAATAATCGATGACAAAATGTAAAGATTATGACTGTCATGTCTTGCCTTCTTATCTTCTTGTAGTGATTATCTAAACATACTAAATTAAACATATTAGATAAAAAGATTTTGCATTATCACATAGCCTCAATGAAAGTGGAATTAAACATTACAGACCATACAAGTCATGTTTTTACACACTATTGAATAATACTGAAAAATAAATAAAAAATTACAGAAACCTTTAAATACTTTTATTAAAGAAATAAATTCCATGTTGAACTATTTTATTCCTCTGTACATTAAAAAAAATCACCATGGAGTATTTGGCCTTCTTTTCACCCAATCTTTAATTCTGGGTAAAGAATGGATCCGATCTGTTAGCTCCTTGAAGAAAGGATATTTTTCTGTAAAATCAATCCCTATTAGGCCAGGCATAGATGTACAGTAGCCTACGATGTATAAGTCAGCCCATGACAGCTAAAAGAAAAAAATCCTTATTTATTTAGTAAATCATTACATATTCCTAAATATTTACAAAAAAAAAAAAAATGATTTAAAATTATTAAATGCATATATTACTACTGAT
Source organism: Rhaphigaster nebulosa (assembly GCA_948150685.1). Taxonomy (NCBI): domain Eukaryota; kingdom Metazoa; phylum Arthropoda; class Insecta; order Hemiptera; family Pentatomidae; genus Rhaphigaster; species Rhaphigaster nebulosa. Next base: position 27,429,395 of record OX411312.1, on the reverse strand, counting down.
AATAATAAAACTTTGGACATTTTCTAATGGATTTAGAGCATTTACAATAATAATAAAATAACAACTAAAAAAATATAAAAATTATTAACAAATAAACTAACAGTTTTTTTATTATAATAATGAGTCCAAACTTATTATTTCATATTATTTTCAAAAAGGAATATAAGTTTATGTGATTATGTATTTCTGGAAGAAATATATTAACTCTTTTATGTTTTATTAATTTTTTCAATGAATAACAATGTTTAGGGCTCATTTTCTCATTTTCAAATTGTTTATTTAACTTTTTGGATGTTCATTCAGTCAGTCATCTAAATTCTGTGTCATACTTTAAACAACTTTGATCAATTTTCTTCTTTGATTAAGAATTTTTTTATTTATCATTAAATATTAAATACAAAATAAGTTTGTTGTCCTTATTATTTAAGTAATCTGTTTGAATTGTAACAGATTAATTTAATTTCTATTTAAAAACCATAAAAGTTTCATTTTAAAAGTAATATGTAAATTATATTTTATCAGGGCGTGGGAACTATATCACCAAGCATGGTGTTGGTTTAATTCCCTCCTATGTAAATTGAAATTCATTATATGGAAAATATGCATTATATATTTATATTATTATTATTATGCGTAACTGACTGCTGCTAGATAAGGCGAGCAACCTAAGGATTACTCAGCGATTAGTTAGGATTTACAAACTTTTGGTCCTCACCTAATGTGATTTATTTAAAATAAATCATTTAACAACAGTAGAACCAGTTTACTAAATTTTCAGGTATACCAACTTAAAACTTTATTTCTTACCTTTCCATTTGCCAAATATCCTCCATTATTCTTCACAGCATTTTCAAGACGTGCCATGTAAAATGGAACTGTGTTATTAATAATGGATAGTCTTATATTTTCTTTGTCTGTTGGATTTTCCGTTTTGAAGAGTCTGGAAACCTCTGTAAGAAAATATTTGACTGTGTAGCATGGAGCTTATAAATTTTTATTTTTTGAAACTTACACAATTAGAGAAATCAAATATTATCCTCTCTTAAATTTACCAAGCAATTATTTTTAAAAATGTATTGTTTAATTTTGAAGATATTTGTCAAAAGTTAAAATTAAATAAAAAAATAAATACATTTTAGATCAAGATTTCAACGAATGGTTTCCATTCTGGGTTCCTACTATTCATTCAAAATAAAACTTTATTTTTGAGGTGAATAACACTTTTTTTTTTTCTTTCTAATTATAATTAGATAGGATAGGGTCTCTTTCTGCACCTGGTGCATTTTAAGGGATTTCTAAGGAGGGAATTTTTGCACTTTAAATATATTGAATGATTATATTAGTGAATTTAAAAAAAAAAATTTAACTTTTGCTTTAAAGATAATAGCAATTATCTTTCTAAAGGCCACTTACCTGCTACAAAGTCTCCAAACGCAGCAACAATCATGTCAATCTGAAGGTTTTCACTGGGAGTATTTCCAGCCAAGCCAGCCTCAATAGCTAAATATCTTAAAATGGCAGTTGACTGATGAAAAACTTTTCCATCAATTTCCAATAAAGGCAGTTTTCCGAATGGCACTTCTGTAATCAAAAGATTATATAAATTGTGAAAATTATAATATAATCTTGAATGCACATTTTTTTTTCTAGTTTGTCATAATAATTATAAATTATTTATAAAAATATTTATTTATAATAGAAATTTTGTGGCTTTATATTTAATTGACATATTTTATCAATTTTATCAATAGTTCTATTCCTAATTTTACAACAGAAATTCGGTTTTTGAATATTTTCATAAATATTTCTAACTTTGTGATGAACAATTTTTTTTTTTACATTCACTTATAATAGTTCCTATAACTGATGTTTGTCTTACACAAAATCTAATATTATTTAAAATAATGATATTTTTTTCTGTAAAAACAGATCTTTTTCAAGTAGTTTTGAAATTATAAAAAATAATTTAATAATTAATAAAATGTTGAAGTTTTTCTATTACAACTAACTTTCTTTAAGTTGGGGCCAGTCTTCTCTTGGCACATGATAATCTTCAAATTCTTTTCCCATGTAATATAGTATATACCTTATTGGTTCTCCTACCACTTTTATATTAAAATATATCAATCTATATTTTGTCATATTCCTGAAATAAAAAAAAATAATGGTCAATAGATATTTTTTGGACAATCCTAAAAAGTGAAAATATATATATTTACAAAAAAACATTGAAAATTAAATAATTAAAAATTACAATTTAACTATTATATATATTTAAAAAAAAGTGTTATTTATTAATTGTTTATTAGGAACAGAACTTACCAGCTGGTAATTTGATGGCTCAAAGTCGTAATTCTGTAAACTGTCACGTATGGGAAAAAATGATCTTTTGTATATCTTTTATATCTTAATTTTACTTCCTCTCCTATTAATCTCTTGGGATTACCTTTTTTTAGATTCCTTAATCACCGCTCTCATTTTGTTTGTTATTGGATTAAATTCAAATATTTTTTTCTCTTAATAGATTAATTAAAAACGTTTCTTGGTTTATATGTATATTTGCTATCCTTTAAATGTTTTTTTTTTGCTTGAAATTTAAAAATGATAATGCTGAATAATGTGTTTCATGTAATTTATTAACATATGGTGAAATAACTTTTCAACTATAACAAATTTTTAAATAGATATCTATTTTGTTTGTGTATATAAAAACTGAGGCAGTAGGTGAAAAAAACACTCAAGCTTATGTTTCCTTTATGCGGAAAGCTCATTTTTAGATTCTTTTAATAGAATAGAAGTTAAAAATGAATTCTCCACAAAAAGGGTACAAAAGCTCGAGTACAAAAACTATGCACCTACCGTCTCAATTGTTTGATACACATTATATCTGTATATAATTATTGATGTCACACTGGGTTTTGATTATTCTTCTTCTCTCATTTGCACATATATAAATGATACTCTCTAAATCATAAAAAACATTACTCCTATCAGATAATTTTGGGATTTGATTTTTATACAGGACATTTGGTAGAGGTCAGTGTATAGATATACACTGACCTCTACCTATTGTCCCTTCTTCATTCTGACCTTATTCCTTCCCTTCATGAGATGTAAGAAGACCTGATTAAAACATATTTATGAGGTACTCAAAACAAATTAATTCTAAAGGCTAGTAAATCAAAGGAAATTATTTTTTGTTCTAGTTCCCATATCCAATTCATTTCTACAATCTCTGATATGAGAATGGACAAACAGCCTATATCTTTTCGCTCAACTGTAAACAATCTTATCATTCTGGAGCAATCTCTCTTCTTGAATTCCAATATTTTCTGATCTCTTTCTTGTTCTTTTTCTACTATTAATCAGTTTTGGCAATTTTTTCGTTTCATATCACGGATCGAACAGGCAACTAAATAAAAAAGTTTGATGAATGGTATCGTTTATAATATATTTTCTGGAGACTCTCATGTAAAAAACTACCTTCTACACAGAATTGAAGTGGCTCTTCTCTTCCATCTGTTAAAATTATTTCCTAGGTTCCTTCCCTACCAGACTATTTTAACACAATTTCCGCCTTTTATGGTTGAACTATTCTGATTCAAATCTTCTATATGGTCTTCTAACCATCTTCTAATCTATGTCTCTCCTCCCTCAGGATTGCAGCATTTTCCTCCGTAATCTGGTCTTTGATTCTGCATAATTCTCTCTCTCTCGGGAGAGAGATGTTTCATGCTACCAATTTAAAGACTGTTGAATTCATTTTTGAATTCCCTGTGTATCAAATAAATGGAAATTATGCAATGAACATTTTTTATTTATTTGGAACAAAATATTTTATAAAAATTAAATTTTTTTAAATATTTTATTTTATATTATCGACAGTTCTCCATCTCTAGTCATTACAAAAAGTGTACCCTCACAATCAGAATCGAACTTCATTGGCTTTGGTCTAACTTTTAATTCAATTTTGGTCATTTTTATTTTAGATCTGTAAAAATTGTATTACATTGTTTGAGGAAGTTTGACAAATTTTAAAAATTAATTTATTGATTTAATGAAATTATCTCTTGTCATGCCAGGAAAACCTTTGGTGCTTCCAATTTTTCCCCATTGCTTAAGTAAGATCAAGATATTTGATTTACTATTCTTAAAGTATATTAAAATTGTCTCACCTTATCATTATTTATTCAAGGATTCATTATACTCTTAACTTCTTCTTCTACTGTCCTTGGTTTAGTATTATTGCTTTAGGCTTGAGCGATGCAAAATGATAAGAAAATTCCCAATGAAAACAAGAAGGAAAGAATATTCTGCTATCTTTTTCTATTCTGAAGAATTCAAGCAGAAATTCATAAATAAAACTATTACTACATAAGAAGATTTGAAAACATTCAGATTTGATTTATTGTTAAATTACTGATCATATCAGTTAGTTTGAATGAATCAGATCTTTATTGTACCAATATTTTAATTATTTTTTTAGGAAAAAAGGTAAAAGATTACAAAATAAATTGTGTCCCAGTTATATAACGTAAAACAATGAATGTTTTATTTTAGATTAATTGTCTTTCCTTTTAATTTGTTTGCTAAGTAATTTTTGAGATTGTCATTTCTTCAAGGATATTGGAGAATGAATGGAAAAAACAATTACGACGTTTTCGGTTGTTACCTCTCTCATCATAAAGGGCTCATTTTTTGTCCTGAACACATGTATTGCATTGACTGTTACTGCAAAATACTATTTTTCTTTAATCACATATGAATGAATTTGTTTCTACTGTCTAATCTGAGAGTGTTTTGGTTTTGGTTAGGATATACTATATATAGGTTTTTGTCATTTTCGATCCATTATGCACCACAAAATAAATATTAACTGACCTAGGTGGGAATCAAACCCACACAAAAATCAAATATAAATAGAGATACATTTTTGAAATTACATTAAATTTTTCCTTCAACTATCTTTGATAAATTACAGTTGTCAATTTAAGAAAATTTACAGCATATAAATTATAATGATGTTTTTTCTCACAAAAACCACTGTTGGGGTACTTCTGGGCCCCACTTGGAATTTCACATCTGTAAAGTTGTAGGTAAGATTTCATTTATCTATTTTCCAAACAATGTTTACAGCAACTAAAACAAGACAAAAAGCAACAATCACCAACAAATCAGTTTGAGTGTGTATTTCTGAATACCTCACCTGGAAATCAGTCATATTTTCTTCACCTTTTATTGGGGGTTTTAATTTTTTTACAATTACTTTATGTTGCCTCATCATTTGGTTCTCCTTACCCGAGCCTAACGTTAAAGGCTCTTTGAGATTCTACCTGTAAAATCCCCGCCTCGTTGTTGGGCCTGGTCTTGGTTATATACAGGGTGTACAGCACAAGAACCAGAAAACTTCCGGAACTGATTCTGCAAGTTAAGAACAACGAAAAAGTCTAAATGAACTATTGTCCCATTCCCTACAGAAAAGCAGGAAATCTAAGTTTTGTTTTATTTTAGGTGTCGCGTTTATGGTTGACAAGGAAGCGATCACTCAACAACTGTTCAAGATAATTAATTTCCAATTGCACCATCCTAAAGTAGAAACAATTCACTTAAAGAAAAATGGTTTGACTTATCTAAATTCATCGTATGGGGCTTTCGGAGAGATGAATAATGAAAAGTTTTATTTTAAAATCATTCTTTATTTGTGAATGTTTTTCTCAGTCCCCTGGCAGACTACTGTTATTCCACATAACTTCTCCTTTTATTTGGTATAAATAAAGTTGAGGTTTCTTTTGGGATTGTTCTAGAATTGGCATCTGATTCACCAAAAAGAATGGTGTGGAGTTCAGATTTCCCCGACAAATAAGTGATTTGAGATTAAAATTAATTAAATTTACTTTGTTTCTAGTAAAAAAAAAATAACAGGGAAATACGGAACAAACAGCTTCTTTATAAAATAAAACAAAATTTTACCGAAAAACTCTGTTAATTAACCAAAACAATTGCGAAAAGAAATATGAAATAAAACTGATGAAAAATAATTTTAACACCACAATAATTTAAAATATACTTAAAATAAAAATATCCTTATTCAAATAAATCTTCAAACAGGCAAGAGAGAACTCTCACACCCTTACCCTCTTTAAAGCAGCATCTGCTCCTGCTTTATTCTCTTTCTCATGATATTTTTTTTTTAAATGTGTTTTGTAATTTTTATGATATTTATGTGGTAAAATTATTTTCTTTTTTTAAATATTTAAGAATTATTCATTTTAAATTGTCAATGTTCATTTTTTTTCCATTTCATATTTAAATTCAGAATTGTTTCGGTTAGTTTACAGATATTTTTTTGGTAAAATTCTGTTTTATTTCATAAAGAAACTTTTTATTCTGTATTTCCATGTAGTTTTATTGACTAGAAATAAAGTAAATTTAATAAATTTTACTCTCAAAATTGTCCCAAAAGGATCCTCAACTTCATTAATACAAAATAAAAGCTTAATTAAAGGAGAAGTTTTCCTGAAAGTGGGATAACCGTAGCCCAGCAGGAGGCTGAAAAAAACATTCACAAATAAGTACAATTTTATAAATAAAATAAAACTTTTCGCTGTTGGTTCCCCTGAAAGCCTCTGTACTATTGTACTATTGATTTAGTTCAGGCAAAGAGAATTTTATCTACTTTACAATAATGTAGTTGGAACTTACTTGCCTTTAATAGTTTTGGAGTGATCGCTTCCTATTGAACAAAAAACTTGTCTTACCTAAAATAACACAAAACTTAAATTTCCTGCTTTTCTGTGGAGAATCAGACAATTGTTCATTTAAACTTTTTTATTGCTCTTGAGGCTGCTCTTTTTAGTTGCTCTTGTTGCAAAATCAGTTCTGGAAGTTTTCTGGTTCTTATGCTGTCTGTACACCCTCTATATTTATAAAAATATAAAAAAAATACAATGCACATAACTTTTTGTTTGTACCAAATAAAGTGACTTGCTTTTGAGTCACATTACTGTTTTCTTTGTTCACTACCACCTAACTCAGGTAAAAATGTTAGCATAATGATAAAACGTCATTTGTCAGTCTAGTTGGTTTTGAAAAGCAAAATATAAAGGTTTCTATGGCTGGAAAGAACGTTTGTAACATAATATATTTACTTTTAACAAATAAAATTTAAAATTCTGAGCTATGATAATTAAATTGCTTCAAATTTAACTTCAAAAGCTAAATGCAAATAAAGGCTTACTCTAGTAAGTTCAAATTATTTAAAATGTATTGATAAAAAATAGGCTTTAAGACAATTCTTTGTTGCAGCCTCAGTTTTATCCTATGTGGCCGGAAAACAGCTATTGGTATCGAAAAAGAAATTTTAATTATTTTTTTGGTGTTTTAGAAAATAATTAGAATCCAAAAATGTCATTTTTTATAAACAAATTGAAACTTTGCTGGCAGACACAGGAGATAGAATCATGAAATAGGCTCTTTCACTTAAGGGATTCAAGGACTAGATCAATTTTGCAAATCAATTAAACAATTTTTAAATTGCTTGGATTCAAACTTTAGAAGGATGATAGTTTAATAATTTCCAAAATAAAGCAATTATTATTTTAGTAATGCATGATTTTTAAAAAAAGTATTTTTATGATTCAATCTTTTAGTCATAATAGTTATTTCTTAGATTCTGCCTTCAGAGACTCAAATTATAATCTCTTTTAAGTAACTTTTTAATTTTTAATAGAATTACAAAATATATACATTATTTGGATTGATTTATATAATTTTAGATATTGCTGATCTAAAATTGAATAAATCAGTTCTGAACTAAATAATTTTGGTTCCAAAACATTGACGCATTAACTAAATAAATATTTTAATTATAATTTTTTAAGGATTGTTAAATTTCTGAAATTGCCTGCATCTTCATTGTTGAGTATTTTATTGGTTAAATAGCTAAAGTTGAGATTTTTCTATTGGTCAATTAAAGTAACTTATTATCTAGGAGAAGAAATATAGTGAATATTTTCAAAATCAAACAAATTACAATGCTAATGACTAATAATGTAAATTAAATATGGATCAAGCTTGATTAAAGAAGATTGGTTGATCGTTTAAAAATATTTGAGCCTCATTAAATTTTATTTGAAATTTTAATTACAATAATTATAATAACAATAAATAATTTTTATCATTATATAAATAAATTCCTTTATAATTTTCCAAATCCTTATAAATTACAGCTCTGTTTTTGGTCTTCTCTGTACCCATTCCTTTATTCCAGGAATTGCATGGAGTTTATCCCTAAGTGCTCTGAAGTTTTTATATTTTTCAAACAAATCAATTTGCAAAAAGCCAGGAAAAGATTCGGAATAGGCGATAATGTAGAGATCTGCCCAAGACAGCTGTGAAAAAAACGATTGAATATCATTAAATAATACTTAATAACTATAAATGTTTTAAATTTTCGTTATTCTAGAAAAATTATTCTTATATGGATGTTTTTTCAGATGCAAAAAAGTTTTATTTGAGAGAGGGAATTTTGTATTTTTGCAAAAAATGAGGATTTTTAATTATGTCTTTCTCTCATTATTGTTCTATGGGTCATAAAGAGGCCGTTTAGCTGAGGGCCTGGGGATGAGGGTACAATATTGCATGGTTCGAGCAGCCCACCTGGATCAGTTAATATTTATTTAGTAGTGGTCTCATAAAATGAAACTTGATACTCCTACTCTGGTTAGCACAGGGTGTTAACATCTAGGTAGCCATCAAGGATTGGCAAAAAGGAGCCGAAGGCCCATTTACCAGGCTTTTGTCCCCACCTGTACATTACCCTTATAGGTCATAAAGCTGGATTATGCGAAGCACAATTATAGAAATAGCTGGTGCTGAAATGAAATATCTATGGAGATTTTCAGATGATACTAGGCTGGACTGAATGTAGCCTTGGCGGCCAAGTAGCAAAGTCGGTCAAAGATAGTTCCGATTAGCAACTAAGCTGTTTAAAAAAGGTATAGATGATATGCCAAGTTCTACTAAAAAGAGACCTTTTTACAAAAAGAGTTGCTCCATTCTGGAACTGAAACGAATGGAACTAGATAAAAATTACCTAATGGTAAAGGCTTTCAAAAGGTTCAATTTTTTTTCCCTGTAAGTTAATCTTTTGGAGTAAGTGAACTAGCCTAGTAGTTATAGATTTTATTTACAACTTAATGCCTCTTTATGTTCATTACAAAATACGGTAGCCTCCGATCCTTTTATTTAAGGATGTTGAGAGGGAGATTTAATTTTGTTTGATTGTTTGGACCTGCTTCATTTATTTATTGAATACATTTATCAAGCTAATTGTTTTAAAAATTTTAATTTACCTTCTTGTTTGCGAAATACCCATTGTTTTTTTCTAAAACTTTCTCATATCTTTTCATATAATATGGAATTATATCATTGTTAAGCTCTTTTTTAATTTTTTCCTTTTCTTCGTAGTTGTCTGTTTTATAATATCTTGCAACCTCTGAAAAATAATAGATTTAATTAAATTTAAATGCCACAATTGTTCAAGTAAATTTTTTTTTTTATATCTTAAATATTTGGAATATACATTCGTAATTTCATTTTTATAAGTAATGTATCCTTACTGTTCATTGACACATGCTTACATGGGTAGGTACAGATATAATTTATATAATTCCACATCTTATTTGGGACACTAGGAATAAACATATATAGAATTGAATACATTTTCCAACTCAATAACATCTAATGAGGTAATTACAAAATAAAGTCTTCTTATACACAGAAAAGCAAATAAAGTGGCAATTTTTTTAGTCCAGATTTAAACGGTATTCAACATCTTTGAGGAGAGTTGTTAAAACAAATGAAGAGACACCCAACTTTATTAGGATTTCTTCAAGAATTAATATTATTTCTGATGCTAGATTATGAAAAAATCTCTTAAAGAATCTATGTATAAATGCATAATAAAAATATAAAAATGTAAGAAAATAAAATACCCCTCAAATTCTAATTTGTATACAAATAAAAATTAATTTAAAAAAATGCTTTTTATTATTTTTTGTTTTCATATCTAGTTGTAAATCATATTTATTGTAAATTTGTAAATGAGTGTGTAGGTATTAATTACTAGTTGATTGGAAACCGGAAAAAATATGCAATAAGATTGGCAATTTATTTTTCCCATTCAAGTGTATTTATGTTTGAAATGTGAATTACGCAATAGATATGACTGCAAGCAAATTATTCAATTCATTTTCGTAGTATTTTATAATTTTGGTAGTAATTTCATTCTAGTATTTTTAAATCTTTGGTTTTTAGTAAAAAAAAAAAAAAAAAAATCCTTTTTCTTTGGTCAAATAGTCTCCAAATAAAAAAAAATTATAATTCTTCTAAAACAGTTCAAAACATCACTGTAACGTTTTCATAAAAAAAAAAAAAAAAAAAAAGAAAAGAAAGAAATATATATATATATATATATATATATATATATATATATATATATATATATATATATATAGTATTTATTTTTTAAATTTATAAAATACATCCTGACAATGTTTTGTGGTCCATTGTACTTTTATAAGTATATTCTATACTTAGGAGGTATAGGACACTATCTATTTTTACTTCCTTGTACGAAGTAAAGCAAGTATTGTAATCGCGAAAATTTTCGGTTTTCAGATTTCAACGGAAATATCCATTTTGACCATCCCTGAATCCATTTTGACTAGTTTCGTCGTATACATACGTTCGTATCTCGCATAACTCAAAAACGGTTAGCCGTAGAAAGTTGAAATTTTGTATTTAGGATTGTTGTAAAATCTAGTTGTGAACCTCCTTTTTTGGTCACTGCTTAATCACCTAAATTGGTACTTTACTTGAAGGTCATAATTGATTTCCATCAAAAATTATATTAAAATACTTTGCAAAACTTCTCAAATTTGGTATTTATAACTTATATATTGATTTAAATAACATACTCAATTTTGGTCTAAATTGGAAAACCGGAAGCGGTAGTTTACTTGAAGGCCATATTAGACTTTCATCAAAACTTATCAACCAAATTTGAGATATTTTACATTATATTTTAATATAATGTAAAATATCTCAAATTTGGTAAATAGGACTTTTATATCGATGTGAATGTATTTACTATATTTTGGTTAAAATTGGTGAGCCGAAAACGGTACTTAACTTGAAGGTCATAATAAGCTTACATCAAAAATTATATTTAAATTAAATACATAAATCATATGTTTCGGTAATAAAGGTTACAAACGCAATTTGGTTTCCAATCCAATTAAACATTTTTATTACTTGTTTTAAGTGTTAAAATTGAGTTTAAAATACTGGTTTTCCTCCCTATTTGTGTGTGTGTCAATAGATGGATGTCGCAATGCCGAGTGTCGTTTTTGAGCTACTGCGATCTTCGGAAACTAGTAATCAAATTCAGGATCACTTTTTGAGCCACCGATTTATAGTTTAATAGGCGTACAAGGAAGTGATGTGTTGTCCACAACAGATTTTTTTTTTTTAATTTTTTTATTTTTTTTTTCTACAAATTTAGCATTATTACACATTTGTATTTAACTTTGTTTGCTTTACTCAGAGGTATAGATGACTATATCCTAGACCAATTGTAAAGGGAACTACATGCTTTTAGAAGAACACCAAGTCCGCTTTTATTCGGAGGGAACCATCTGTTCAAACTGATCTCCATATGGTATTCTTTCATTTAATGTTATTTTAATTAAAATATTTTTTTACTCTTATATAAAAACATTTTTTTTTTAGATCTATGATTTTTAGATATTCCTTGTTTAATACTTGATATGATATTTTTTGTCTCATTACCTGTCTGCAAATCACCGAAAGAGCCAACGATCATATCTATCTCGAGAAACTCTTCTATGTTATCCGCTGCTAGGCCTGCGTCAGCTGCTAAATATCTCATTATAGCTGCTGATTGATGGAGAACTCTACCATCTATCTCCAAGATGGGAATCTTCCCAAATGGTACTTCTGCCACTAGGATTCAAATAAATCTTAAGTACAATACAAATAAAATGTCTACTGTATTTTCATTTTTCTATGACAAGTATAATATTTATATGAAAGCTATATGAAGCCTGGCTTATAATTACAAATATTTCGGCTTTTTTGGTAAAAATATAATTGTCAATCAGGACTGACATGCCTACCAGTAATAAAAATTTCAAATTAATTATAAAAATATATAAATGATAGTATAACAAATTTTTATTGTAGACTAAATTTATAAGTCAAATTTTGTCGCTTTAATGTCAATCAACGCCATTTACTTAAATAAAGTTTTGTCACTTCTTACTTCCACCCATAAAATCTCTTAAAACTCTAAAAATTATTAATATGCTACAAAATTTAATGACAATGTTAAAATAAAGTTACAGAAGTAACCGTAAATTTTAAATTCGAATAACCTATTTAGATGAATATTGAAAAATTTTGGTTGTTTTTAGGATTAAATGTTCTTAAACACTTCAGCTAGAGTAGGAAATATATCAAAATGTTTTTATAATTCTGTGTAGCTTAAAATAATCGTGTTTGACTAATGAAAAAATAATACATGAGGCGCTCCATACAAGAATCACGAATCCGCCATGCCTCTTGTTCTTTTATTTTTATTTTTCAGAGATTTTTTTTTCAGCAAAAAGTGTGATATCTTTATATTTTGTGTACTTAAAGTTAATTAATTAGGCTTACTAGTAATTAAAAATATATCTATGTTATTTTTGTTTGACTCAATTTTGAACTTACACTGAGCCATTACTGTTAAAGTTATTTCAATGAAAACAAAAATATGTTATTGAAAAGTCAATATTTGAAAATATCTAAAATTTGAAATGAGTTGAGGAAAAGTTGTAAATGATAAGATGATTGTAAAATTAAAAACTAGTATTATTTCGGTTATCTATACAAATTCAAACTTACTATCCCTGATGTTGGGTGCTGGTTTTATTGGTAGCCGAATATCTTCGAATTCTGCTCCCATATAACTTAACATGAACCTTATTGGTTCTCCCAATGCCTTCGCATTAAAATATGTTAGCTTATACTTAGGCATACTTCTATATGGGTATTATCTGCTATAGAGTATAAAAGAGATAATTTAATGTAAAATCTATAATAAATTTATCTTATACTCTTTTATATGATTGAATATAAAGTACCTTTAGAGCCAATGTTCAGGTATTATCTTGGATCTGTTTGGAAATGCTCTGCCTTCGACCCCACCAGGAAGCAAAGTGAAGAGTTTCATAAACATAATCTCCTTAATTCCCATTTCAGAAAATATAGAAAGGATTAAAGGAACTAAGGCTATGTTGTTTATGATCTCTGTCATGTTGATTCTTAAAAGCAGAATCATATCACTGGTTCCTCTAATAAACTATTTTAAAAATTGGATTTCAATGAAATTTAAAATTTAATATTATAAGCCATTGCTCAGTGGAAATTAAATTTGATATTGTTCTGTTAGTAAATTTATGAATTTGAATAATGGTCAAGTGGAGCTTAAAAAACAAAAAAACATTACCATTTATTTTTAAATTTTATTGGAAAATTTTCAATATATCATTTCAAAATTATTAGTAAACATTGATTTACTTAATTTTTTTTTCATTGCTACGAACTTTTAATAATATTGCTATAATACCTAAATTATCACATAATTACAATTTAGTTAGACTATATTGTGAGTAAAATTCATATTTATAATAATATATATTTAGCCTCAAGCAAAATAATACCAGTAAGGTAATTTGTACTTGTGCAAATACTTTGTAAATTGACAAGAACAAAAATAATTTTTACCACTATCTGCTATCTATTTATTTATTTATACATAACTGCTAGTGTTTCAGTATCCTCGTGTAATCTAATGATTTTGTTGCATTTACTGATTGAAAAGTCTATTCCGGCAGGTTGAACTCCAGTATAACTATGGGCTATTTAATTCAGTTTATATGGAAATTTCAAACAAAGATAAATATTAAATTTCTGCAAATAAATAAAGTTTAATTGTTGTATTTTTGGTTTAAAAAAAAAAAACATTTTTTTTTTATTGTAAATTATCGCCACTTGTTTTTTTCCTCCAGATATATACTTTCATAAATTTATTTGATTCTATTACAACAAAAGCATGCTAATTTATATAAAAAATCCCAATCTGTTCAAATTCTCATAAGATAATTTATCCCCTATGCTACTATTTATTTAATTTTTTAATCTTCAAACGGAAACATATATATTTTTTAATTTATTACTGACCACGCAGTTCTTATTATATTGACATGCCCACTGTCATATGTTTAGGACTATTTCATAGTTTCACAGTTCTATTTCACAGTTCTATTTCACACAATTATTTCACAGTTCAGCAAAGACTAGCACTTCTTAAGATGTATGTACATAGCAGATACATATAGATACATAGTGCATATACATGCATGTAGATACATAGTGCATCCTTACACCAATGGGAGACTATACTTGGTCATTATTACTCCTCATTGTAGTTTTTTTATTTTAATAAAAATTCTTTTTAAAAAGAATCTGATGGACCACTATTTTATTCATAATCACGCTTTTGTATTTGTGAAAGCTTGCATTATAATATAATTTATTACATTCAGTATTGTTTAATTTTAAATGTTGATTACAATTGTCAAAGGATATGGACAAATTTTACTTGAAGTTGTCATGAAGTTATTTGAGAACTCGTAGTCATATTCAAAAAGCCGAATTCATTATTTGGACATCCTGATAGTATAAAATTCAGATTTAATTTTCATAATTTTAAAAATTTATAGTATTTATAGAATATATTTATAAACAACGTTTCATTCATCTTTGATCATTACTTGTCTTGGAATAGCCATATTTCTGAAATCACCCGAAAATCCATTGCTGTCCTTAAACATTTAAAGTTCTGTGATTTCATGCCTCTAAATACCCATAAACTCATAGACTCTTCCCTTATTTTCTTTCCACTTTGACAATGGTTTAGTGGCATGAATGGAGAGACTAATGAATTAATCTTTGGATTTCCCAGGTGCTCTTATTTCTTCTGTTGGGATGAAAATTAAAATGGCTTTACCCTATTTTCCAATGGCAATGCTTACTAGGTGTCTTTCTTTTCCAATCCATTAGAACTAATGAACCTCCCAATATTCTTGATTTATTCCTTCGCCCTCACCTGCGTTCTGTCCACTTTTTGAATATTAGATCCCAGCATATCAACTTTTATGACCCTTCTCATGGGCCTTCTTCCATCAGTGAATCTTCATTATCATTGTGCTGTATCTTTGTGTGATTCCTTACCTATTTATATCCATGAAGCCTCCTCTATAATGTCTTTTAAACACTTCTTCATCAATCACAGATTGACCCGAGCCAAATGTATTATTAAAGTGCACTCGCATCTCTAGGATTTTCACCACCAGACTTTGGATATCCTTATCTCAAGTATCTACCTAGCTATTGACAAAGCGGTACTATTCAGCAAAGCTGCATTTTTAAACAATATACAATAACTTACGACATATTCAAACTCTGGGCCAGCTTTGACCCTTACCGTTTATGTGAAAAAATGTTTGCTGTCCCAGCAGTGTATAAACCTAAGCCTAAGCAAATGCTTATTTGTTTATTTATTTTTTGGACTCACAATGTACTGACCAAGCCTATTTACTTCTCCGGAAGAGGATTTTTGAGAAATGCACTGCCAAGAGGAGGAATCAGAAGATATACTTGTTTTGAAGATTTGAGTTCAGAGATAGAGGATGGGCTAATACCAAATTATGACAATATGAGTTAATTATTGGGTGCAGAATAAGAAATAATCGAAGCTATAGATCCACCAGGTATCGACATAAATACAGATTTTGAAAAAGACTGTGAAACTATTTGGGCAGAACAACATTTACAATTGAAATATTCTTGGACCTCTGCTTCCAATTCCTTCTAAGAGAACTTCGAACCACCATATTGAAGCTGACAAATACAGAAGAGGTGCTTCCTAAGATAACACCACAAGAGAAAAAACGAATATGTGGCCAGTGTTTCTGTTTAATGCAATTTATATTTTCCTAAGCAGTATTTTTTTTTTTTTTTTTAACTACAATTATTTCACTAATGGATATTTTAGAATACATGTTTGAGTTTTATTTTTCCAAAAGCCAACTAAATAGAACAAAAATGATTGATTTTCATGACAGATTGACCCAGCCTTACCATTTGTGTGCAATAATCTCTCCCTTCCCCTCCCCTCCCACCCACTCACCCTTTCTCTCTCCCTTCTCCTCCCGCTCCTTCCCCCTCCCCTCATATGTATATTATAGGCGTATATAGAGAATATATATAAAGGTTTATCTATTGTCTAGCTTTGCTTTTGTCATTATTTTTAGCATCATGCAGCTACACTGATATAATATTAATGCCAATGCTCTGTAAGATAATGATTAGCTTACATAATAGATATAAACTTTATTGGGATTTTTTTTTTACATTGTCAACATTTTAAAACTTTTATTTCAACACAAATTTACATTAACCAGAAATATTTTACGACGTTTTGGAATAAGGCCGCCCTTCAGGTTTGTTCTACTTCGATGGCCAGAAGGTTTACCTCGTTCCCAATATTGATCAGCCTGATGCTACTGGGTGGTAGCGCAAGGCAGATGGCTGAGTATTGAGAGTCTTCCAGGTTAGGGTTGGCATCCTGTAAATACTGAAGTGCACGCTCTTGTTGCAAAGACTTGTTGTTGCAGAAACTCGGAATATCTTTATCGTTGTTCTTAACGTCCTCTGTTTCTGTAGCCACGGAGGCGAACGATACGATCGACGCCGTACACCTTGCATCATAACCACCACAATCTTCGCTGAGGGCCAGCGTGTTGAATGAATCTATTAACATTCTATGATCACTGATAGGTTTATTCATGTCGCATTTGAAACTTTCCCGACTTTCCTTCTTGTATTCTAGTGCTTTGAGATACATTTCTTCGTCAGTGCTGATGGCCACATCCATGCACTTCGTTTCTCTCCTCAGGTGATCATTGCTCATTTCCTCAACGCTGCAGTGTGGTAGAGTAGGTAACGACTCTATACTGTGGTATACTTCCGACACACGAGCATGACCTTCCTTTCTTCTGATTATTCTCGGTCCTGCAAATATCTCTGATAGCTTTGGCGATTTGCAACTGAACCTCTTTGTATTGTTTCTTTCCGCGTAGTCCTCAGACTTATTTTTGTATGATTTGCTTTGTAGGTATTTTTCCTTTATATGATCCATGAAATTCATATCTAACTGGAAATCATCTAATGCGCAACTGATGTAACTCTCATCGGAATCGCTGTCACTGAGATTCTCTTTCGAACTCTCCCCAGTTGAAAAGTAACCTTTGTAGTTGCTATTCCTTCCTAATCGATCGGATTTCGAGGTGCCATCTAAATTCATTTCAGATTTGATGTCTCTCACAACTGTAACACTCGGCCAACTGAGCTTGCTCATCCTCTCGCCTAAATTTGCCCGTGAGTCATCTCCTTGTTCCCGATTGCCATTTTTTCTGCTAGCAATCGTTTCGCGGTTTTCTTTAATATTTTTGGATCTCCAATGGTCTTTATTATAGGAAAGCAGGCTTGATTTATTTTTATCCATGTATGCAAAATACGGATTAACTGATTTCGAGATTCCATGTTTATGGTTTAACTGCACTGAATTATGCATCGAAGTAAAGTTAATCTCATTTTGATCATTGTGATTTTTATCAGCATCCCCGCGTCCATCCGTTCTATTGTTAAAATTTGAAAAAAAGTTTCTAGACAATCCTTGTATGTCGCAGTTGTTCTTAGGAACATCCTTTCTTTCCAATTCGTTAAAGTGATCAGAATTTTCCTTCAATTGACTGCTAGCCAAACCACAAATATTCTGTAAAGAAGTAAATAAACGCCCATTATTTCTTTCGATGGACGGATTCGATCTGTAATTAGGTAGAGAAACTTGCGACGATTTACTTTTCTTTTTTTTATCAGTCGTTCCTGTTTCGAAATAACTTTTGTATGGCAACTGAAATTCGATTTTTCTGTTGTCAATGGATTCCATATATTGACCACCAATGGCATTCGGGGGAGCACAAATCCTTTCATAAAAAGTGCTATTGTGGCGTTGCTCGATGGAGGCTATGATGACGTGTATCATGTTGCAAACCTCCTTCTTTAGAATTCCTAATACACTAATGATTCCGTTGATGTTTCGTTCGTTAAATGAGAATTGATGCATTCTCCTCCTTATGGAACTATATGCATCAAATATATCATCCATGATTTCCTCTATTAATCTGATTATATACTTTTCCTGTACTTTGAGACTCTCTATACTCGATAAGGGATGATTTGCCCAAGTGTGTTGGAAACGGCAGACTTCTCTGATGTTATTGTCTAGTATATTGAGCTTATATATTAGGAGTGTGATCAAATTACTACATTCGGATTTCCTCAGCAAGCTGACGAGGTCCCTACGAAGTGTGTTCATTATTACGTCTAAATTTTGTTGACTCGGAAAAACATCATCACTTATTACGTTCCCGTGTAGTTGAAGAAGTTTCGTTGTATTTGACTTCATATTATTCTTTGAATAATTTCCAGGTAGGACGCATTGTAGTTTCTTGAACCATTGTCTGAACGTTTCCGAAGACCTCAACGAAATTTCTTCCAAATAAGCCATCCTGAAATGATAGACCAATTAATCTTGGACAGTAGTACAATAATGTAATAATGGAAAATTTTTGGAAAAAATGACCAACTGTCTTGGAGTAGGATAAGAGTGAAGTAGTGTTAACTAAAAATGCGTATACTAAAGGTTGCCAGAGTGTAAACAGTGCTTGTGCATTTTTTCTCTTTTTGTTTCTAAAATGTTGAAATTTTGAAATTCTTGCAATTCAAAAAATGATTTAACTTTACTAACGCCGTTCGGCGCTCCTCATAGTTGATCCCTGGTTCGTGAGAAAAATAAGTTGAAGTAGTTTTAATGCGATTTACTAAGATTTTAGGTTTATTTTTAAAGGGGGGGGGGACAACTTAATTAGCTGTATACTACTAACTCCCAGGCCAAATTCCTTATTAACTCCACGCAGTTGCATTATTAAGTCTGGTAGCATTCATTACATTCTGTTAGTTTTGCATTAAAACGTATACCGGAGGACTCTCCGCCTCGCACGATCCGTTGAATCTTAGACAATCTATTTTTGTATTACAATTTTATTCGTTTATTCTTAATTTTGTATAGTCATTGTGACCGTCAATTGAGTTTAGTTTTTCGAAATGTTGACAGATTTTGAAATTTATAAATGAGTGACACTTTTACAACTGGATTTTGCATAAAAGTGTTTTGAGAAAATTGACGAAACTACTTTCAGATAAATATAGAAAGGTGAAGAGATATCTTGATTATAGGAATCTTAACTTTTTGAAAACATGATTTAATATTTTATATTTGCGATTTTAAGCTAATCGAGTAATAAATCATTGTTATAACTTTATTTGCATTACATTACAATCATTATCATTACCTATAAATAGTTTTGTTTTAATAAATGTTACTTATTAAAATTTGATGTTGGTATAAAATTTAATTAAATGTTATCTGCCTACCTATTAAATTTAATTTATTATAAAACCCGTATTAAAGTGAATATAGTCAGGGTGATCACAAATTAAATATTAGCTCAATACTTTACTTAATAAAATGTCGTAAATTCAAAAGTATATATTACATTATTTCATAGTTGACTTGTGAATTATTCAAATAAAAAATTAATTCAATATCAAGCTCGAATAATGTTTTATTTGTTACTCATTTGATGTTACTCGTTATTCCTCATTCAAAACACGTATTATTCGTTGCATGTATAATTAAAATTATATTTCTTTAATCATACTCATGTATTTTATATTACGAATAATATGTTATTTATTACTTATAGCTTATTCAGACATTTTTTATAAATCTAAATTTACGGTCCGCACATAATTTTTAAATATTTAATTTATTACTCAGCACTACATACATTTAATATAAAACCAAAAATATATAACATTTTATTTTGCTTATTTGTTTTTTATAAATAATGTTTTTATTTGCAAATAATAATAAAGGCGAAGTGTTCATTGTTTGAAATCAAATATGTCCAAATCTGTTACAGGACATTGATTTTCTAACATAAATTATTATAAATTTATATTATTATAAATTTATGATATGAATGTAAGTTACGAATTTATAATGAAATGAGTACATCAAAAAAAGTATTTTCTAACAAAAAAAAATCTTGTTTCTAATAAAATGTTGTAAGTACATTTAAAAGTATATATGTATTAAATTATCTGAGGACAGACTTGTGCATTATTCAAATAAAAATCAAGAGCCACCCGCCATTTATTTCTATCCGTTTGATACTTGAAATCGACATCAGATACAAAATCAGTATTGATGATTTCATCACCCATGCGGTGTTATAACACACTTGTCCAGAAAATACCAATAACTAATAAATTAAAATGAAAAGAAAAGATTAAACGAATAAAAAGGGATATTGGTAGCGATTAATAAATATTTTGAATAAAGAATAGAAAGTACATCGTTATACTTTATTGAATACATCTTTAGTCGAATAATGCCCAATTCTGGTCTATTCCTTACCTCTTGGTCTATAACCAATTACATCTCTTATGCCTATGTTTATGCCTCTTACAACACTTCTCTGGTCTCGATCCTGTAACTAAACATAAAAAAAGAAAAAAAAAACGAACTTTAAGAAGTGAACTGCTCAATTTCTACATCTACAAAAGTTAAAACAAAAAAAAAGTAATATTTTTTAAATGATTTTTTTTGTTGGTCCAAGTATGTTTTAGCCCCACATGGATGTTGAAGTGACAAGTATCATTTTCGGAACTCACATAAGTTTGACAATCAATACTGGTAGAACTTTAAAAAAGTTCTACAAAACCCATTTGGAGTTATCTGTTGTGCGATAGCGGGAATTGACAAATTAATCAATGTGAAGCTATAATAATATTAATCAAACTAAAAATGGGTCTTCGTTTGAATAGATTATTATTACAGCCTTACATAGATCACAGATGTCGACTTCCACTCGCTTCGCTCGCTTGAGAGATTTATTAATCCTTAACTCATCCTCGACTAGTGCTGTCGGTACCGAATGGTAATCTACTTTACCAAGCAGCAGTACTTTTTAGCCTAGATTAATACTTTACTTTATTTATACATTTGGAAATCAAAGTTAATTATTTATTTAATATTTTCTTTTGTCCTACTACAAATCTATTTCAGATGCCAAATTAATATAGGTGATCTCAACACCCATGCGGTATTATAACGCACTTGTCCAGAAAATACCATTACAACTATGTATACCATCAAATCGATACAAATTGTGGTATCGTTATTTTCATACATCGATTCTTGAGGAGAGCGATAGAAGAAAGAAGGGAGGCCGCTCCTTTGTTATTCAATGAACTCCTTATTTATTTTTTCGATGCTTGGTGTGTTTAGAGCGAATATAAATAAGTCTAGACAGACTCTGAAACGGTTTATTCCATTGTGAAGAAAGTTGATAAAGGGAAGTGAGACAGCTCAGTAGTAGATTGGTTTTCTATACCAAGTGAACTTGCTCAATGCTGTTCTGGTATAATATAATGGGATTGATCATGATGAAAAGTGTGGTTTGACAGATGCCTACTTTGGCGTAACAAGGCATTTAGGAGTCCTGGAGCAAGGACGCATATTGGGTCTCCTCCGTAAATAATGTAACATATTTTTCTGGAGTCTCCCCTCCCACGCTTTACAAATTTGTTCAAAATAAAACATTAAGATGTTCGATTTATGAACTCTATTCACTGTAAACTAAAATTACGATTTATCTAAAGAAGATATTTTACATTTTTACCTATACAGTCGATGGAGCGGAGTAACTCAGTGGTAAGGCACTGTGTTACCATGCTCCCGATCTCGGGTTTGAGATCGGATGTGGCAGATAATTATTTATTCCGTTATCAGCCATGGATCGACCTTGTGGGGTCGGGTACCCTTAATTAGGGAAAAGGCCTGGCGGTTGAGCGTGATCTCGGCCAAATCACCTCCTTGAACAACCATTGGCTTAGAAACAGTACAATCCTTAACAAGTACTTTTTAAGCCCTTATGGGTTTTAGGGGTACAGGTTTTTTTTTTTTTTAACCTATACAGTCGATATAGTTATTAATACAGTTGCAATAATAAATTAAATAAGCATTTGAAATGGCTTATAAGGTCATGGAAATTATAAGGATAATGAAAGAAACAGAAATATAATAGTTATTTTATATAATTTCTTTCATTCCGTAAATTTACAGACACAATGCAAACATGTGTTGCTTGGGATTAATAGATTACACGAACTAGCAGGATAGTCTTATTATTAAACTTCTGATACTGCAAAACCACTTAGACCATATTAGACTACTTTCAACATTTGTTCTCTGTGAAAAATATGAATGAGCATAGAAAAGTCAATTTCTTTAACTGGAAGCAGTGCCCGACTAATCGTTGATCTCATGTAGGTAACTTTTAATTATTTTCAATTTAGAAAAAGAGCGCTCTGCCTTTGATAGCATTTGTTTTTGTTATCTCAAAATACAACACGAAAACAATAGAGCGAAACACCATGATGGCGAATCCGAATGAAATGGTACAACTTCACTTATCCCCTATCTTGAGGACTCCCTTACCTCGGGACCCTGGGGCATTGCTTGCCCTTTAGCCCTGGGGCTGCTTCAGCCTAGTTACGGCCCTTTATGCTGGCTGGCTGGGCCTCCCAAAAAAGTACCTCGCATTTGGCATAGCACTTGCAGGCGGAGTAGTGTTCATAATACTATATCCCCGAAAATAATTGACTATTGCACTGTATCGAAGATTATCAGAGGTGAGTGGAGGTGCATTTTATACCCGTTTCACAACCTCTAGAACGGTATCGGGGGTTTCTGGAATGTATATATATTTATATGAGATGGATATCTCATGATGGGATGAGATATACTTTTTCCCTTGCTAAATTTGGGCACTTCCAGCGGCACCCTTTGGATCCAACGAGCTAAAAGTTAGAGGATTGAAAATTTGTGTGTCTCCGTCATCCCTATCCTATTTAAAATAAATAAGGGTGTTAAACAACAAAATATCAACCTTAAAAATAAAAATTGAAACATATGTTTTGTTTAAAATGATTAAAGAATCATAATGTTGATTATGTAATTTCGAAATTATTTTACCATACTTTTTTACAAGACGATTATGCCGAAACAGTTAGTCCCTCACACATGTGTTTAAAATGTAGCATTTCCAAATCAATTGTAACCTTTTCCAAATTAATCGTCAGCTTTTCCATTTCAATTATAACCTTTTCCATTTCAATTGTAATCCTTTCCAATTCATTTATCACCTTTTCTATTTTAATTATAATCTTTTCCATTTCAATTGCAATTTTTTCCATTTCAATTGTAACTTTTTCCATTTTAATTGTTACTCAACTGTACGTGAATTAATTCTATTTTATTAATTTTATTATTGACAAAAAATATTTTAATTACAATAATGACTTTTGAAATCATTTCAGCATTTTTGTCCGATTTTTTTTTCGTTTATGAAAGAATTGGTTTTAAGTGCTAATTTCAAGTAGTTTAAAGATTTGAAAAAAAAAAAATTGCTGATTTATTTTTTAGTATTTATTATTGCTTATTTTTTTTTTATGTAATTTTTTTTTGAGGCAGCGGAGATGGATTTAATCGATTTGGTGATCTTTCATATGGTTTTCGAAATTGTCAATGTCGAATTTATAATCGAAATTTTGTTTGGCCACGAGCATTTCAACTTAATTATTACTTTTAAAAATTGTTCGGTATAGGTATCGTTTATTAGGTTTTCAAGGGTACTATTTCCGAATTTACTATTGTATTTCCGATCGTCCATGCGTTTTTCGATTTTCCGTTGTTGTTGAAATTTTCTATGATTATGAACATGTATAATTATTTATGTTGTCACAGGTGTGAAACCTATCTCCCTAGGCAGTTGAGAAATCTTGAGTTAGTGGCTAAAATAAAGGCTTTTTTTTTGCTTTCCCTTAAGATTGGAGACAACTTTGACAAACTTTCATAATGGCAGCCTTGCTTTAAATTGTTAGGTTACGTTCAATGAAGGCGTCCCATTAGTAATACTTTCTTCGAAAATTGATTTTATTGGTGCTATCTCTTTTATTTTGACTTTTACAAGAACTTATTTGCATATGTTTGATGCATGAAATGAAAAACACACTGCAGAATCCCCATGGATTTTTTGTTGTCTATTGAAAAATCAAAAACGGCAAAACTCTATCTCCCTACATACAATCTCCCAGGACAAAGCCAATTAATTAAACTTTTAAATTTCAAATGTGGCTTCGGAAATGAAATATATAGCCACAACAAAACCAAAAAACAAAAGTGGTGCTCCAGTGATACATAGAAAAATATTCATGCCTGTTTTTGCAGCACAATTGACTATAAAATCAGCTATGTATTTCTAAATCTTATTATTATATGCACTACCAATTTTTATCTATCTAGAGTCTAGGCAGATGATGATCTAGAGTAGGCGTGTCAAACTCAATTAAAGACGCTAAAAATGCATTCTTTTTTTTTTTTATTAATTTCATTTCACATTGTGTACCACAAAAACTTACATCGGAGACCGCTTATTTAACTCCCCTGATCTAGGTCCTTGACCGTCATCCCTAGACCTCTGATTCTATCTACTTAGACCAGGAGTGCCCAACCTTTTTATAATGTGTGCAACAAACAAGAGTTGAAATGTGCCACAATTTTGTACCCTCTCCCCCTCCCTTCCTCATCACGTATACCCACACAATAATTTTTTTTATATTGTATAGGAGCTTGTTTTGAAAATATTTTTCACCTGATGAAACATAATTAAATCAGTTAATAACTACTATTTAAAAAATAACACATCCCAGAAAGAGAACTTTAATTTTTATTAATTAAAACCTATTGATCGGCCGCGTGCCTTGGATTGGGTACCCCCTGACCTAGGATCATTGTCGATCTCCCTAGGTATAATCATTTCATTTATGTTCGGTGTCTTAGTAACTATAATTGTTTATGAGTGCCCACGTTTACATGTTGTCTATAAGCTCAATGAAAAGCAATTTATAAAAAAAATAAAGAGGAAAGGATTGAACTTTTTCCTTTGAAAACGAGGCTGGTTTATACCATAAAGAGATAATGACCCTTGTATGGACTCATATATTTTTAAATATATAGATTTGCTTTAACTTACATGTTTTATTTATGTTTTTAAAATATAATATGAGAATGGAAAACTTTTCTATTTTAACGTAATTAATTTAATTTATCATTTACAGAGTACAAAAAAGGATTTTTCTCCTTCTACTTATGTGTGCCTAACACGAATTGAGACTGTCTTCCAACAATGCAAATGAGGTATGACTTAATTTTTTTTTCTAATAAATGTAAAATGAGATAATATATTGAACCATTTTGTTATACGATTGAGACCACAATAATAGTTTCTTTTTTTAATAATAGTTTATTGCATGTTGATTTAAATCCGTAAAAAATAAATATTTAATATTCAGTATATGTACTAGAACAATACTTGAAAGAAATCAGTCTTTCAGAATAGTTGCTACCATGATGGCGTGTGGATATGTAACAGACCAAAAGGTTCTTGAAAACTTTAATTTCGGCCTGACTTATACTTAATTTTTCACTTAGCTACTATGTAATACGAAGCTGGGTAAACCCCATTTGAGATATAACTCTTTGAAACTATTTACATATTTGCGGTCTCGGAAGCTAGATCTTCAGAGGTTCAGCATAAATACCGGAAATGCAGCTCTTGCAAACTTAACCTCTAACTTAATAACCTCTTTTTTATCTGATATCGGAATAAACATTGTATCAATTTTTAACGTACGTCAGACTAAATACACAAATTCGTTAATTTTTCTTAAAATTAATAAAATGTCAAAATAACTATTACTCACACATTTTGTCCGATCCAGATTTTTTTTTCTTTAGCCATCAAAGGGAATTTTGGCAGCTATAAACGTATAAATTTTTATTTTTATTTAATTTCCGCTTAGAAGTCTAGTCAATACATATGATACAAATACATGCGAATCACATGATCTATGCTTAAAGGCCAGATATAACCAAAAAAACTTTTTTTGTAAAGGGTATAGACAAATTTTAGACTAGTTTGGCCAGTCGGCATGAAAATGGCGTAATTTAACTAATTACGAAAGATGAGATGCCAAATTTTACATAAACTTAACAATAGGTTAGTTAAGAAAGAAAGCGATATAAGTCCTTAATTACAAAGATAAATTGAAACTTAAAATTTATTAACGATTTTTTTTTTTTAAGAAATAAATTTCTGAGGGTAGATTTGAAGTAGGTGATTGTTCAGGATATTTACTTCTGATGACCCGAATTACAACAAAATATGTTTGTATATTACTAATCGATACCTCTTCTCGAATGCTCTTCGAGGTATATATATATATCTATGTTCCTGAAATAAACGTCTTATAATTTAATATATTCTTTGATGTATGTTAATATTATATTTTGTTAAAATATAATTATTTAACAATATAGTTATTGTTTATTCTGAGAAGCTAGTGTGTTAACATTTTATTGAAATTTATGGGAATATAAAGAAGAATTGATATATTTTTTTTTTAAAAACTTTGGCCAATTTGTAAATCTGTGCCTGATGTTACGCGATCATCTTCGAGTTCATTTGGAATATGAAGAGTCTAGGTTGGTCTAGTTGGTCTATTCTTGCCATGAGATTTGTATAAATTCTCGCTTTATGATTCAAGATGAGGTTGCTGATGGTATTGGTAGAGTTTTCGAAGTTGGTCCAAATTCTTTTAGGTACTAACTCTTAAACTAAAGGGCTGCTGGGTGCACAATTATTCCCATGACTTTTATGATCCAATGGATCAATGGAAAGGTCATGTCCTCTTATTAATCATTTAAAAGGCCAAAACCAGCCATTAAACACGATATAAATTTTTAACTCTCTAAAAGCGGTGCCCAAACTTTTAGAGAGGCTCAGGTACGCTCCAACATTCCGAAATTTGGCGAACATGAAGAGATATTCCTGACCATCTAACAGAATTTTACTGGAAGAATGATTTTCAAAGACTATCATTGCTATCTTAAAGTGATTGGCAATTTAATGGGGAAAAATTACTACTTGACCATATTAATAACTTACTGGCAGAACTGAACACAATACCAAACAACCAATTTGGATTCCGCTCATATTCCTCAACAACAGAATAGTTACACCGAGTCACAGATTATACATCCGCTGCGCTAGAATTAAAACTCTATGTTTCTGGGGCGTTTTTGGACGTCTTGCAGGCTTTTAATATGGTGCGTCACCAGAGACTATTTTTCAAATTGAGACCGTTATTTCCACACACATACTACTTAATCATGCAATCTATTCTCTGTTCGACAGGACAGGACTCTCAGAGACCTCGTCTATCAAAGCTATTTTAGTAGGAATCCCGCAAGGTTCCATTCTGACACCATTTCTGTAATTGACTTACACTTGCGACCTGACAGACAATAACGTACTAATCGCTACTTACGCTAACGATACTGCAATTATCATTAGACAAGCGGACCCTACACAAACATCATTAATACTACAAAAGAACCTCAACAAGACACGAATTCGGAGCTAAAAATTAAAAATAAAACTGAAATTTGAAAAAATCCAACATATAACATTTACACTACAATATGATACTTACCTACCAGTTTTCATTTTAGGATTAACATTTGATAAAAGACTGACATGGAGCCCACATATCAAGAATAAAAGCCAAACAATGACTGAGACTGCTATATTCTGTGCAACAAAAACGCTCTAAATTACCACTCAAGAGCAATCGGGAACTGTACTATTTATATCATGAACAGGATATCTCCTGTTTCATCAAGCTTGGAAGATTCAGATGGGCAGGACATCTCGCTAGAATGGCTTACGATTTGCAACCTAGGAAGTTTCTGATAAAGCCCCTTTTTAGTAGTCGTAGAGCTCAGATACCAAAGCTGCACTGGGCAGATTGTGTTGCCAATGATGCAAGAGAGTATTTGAGCATTCCAAACTGGATGACAATGGCACAGAATAAGGACGCATAGCGGTTGCTGTTGGAGGAAGTTAGGACACTTCACTGGTTGTAGTGCTACTAAAGAAGAAGAAGAAAGAAGATAACTGACTCACCTCCCTTTTTGTCAAATAAAACCTTGCATACAGACTTCCATATCAATACAGTTATAAATCACATACATTCAATATATAGACAATTTCACGAAATATTACATGGATACAATAACAAACAGGTATGTGACATGGCAACAATTGAAATTTCAGGCATTATTCAAAGAGAAGTTGGATTAGGGATCTCCTAGTCTAACCATAAGATATAAGCAGGTCTAGAGATTGTTCCACTGGGTATTGGCTCCCTCGTGCAAAACATAAAATCATCTAAATACTAACCAAACGGAGACAGTGCATCACTCGATAACTGTTCAAGTTATGCTGTTGTTACAACATATTTATTAGTATTCCTGGGTATTTATATGTTTTGGAATGATATCTGTGTGTGGTCTTATTTACTAGCCCTTGAAAGATTCACTGTTTTTTTTTAACCTTCCAATAATACATTAATAACAGTTTTTGCTCTCATTAATTAATGGTTGGTAATGTAAAATAGTTTTAAACAATTTTTATGATGTTAAATATTTGTATTAATAATCATTTTTATAGGCTAATAAAAATATTAATAGATTATTATAATATTGTTAATAATTTTATTATTTACCTACAATAATTTAATTAATTTTTACCTATTTGTTACCAGGGATTTACTATTCTGGTCTAAATAAATTTGTATATATATATTTATTTTAATCTTACTCATAAATTTAATTTAGAAATGATCAATAGCTCACTGTGTAGATTATATTGTGTAGTAGGCATATTAATGTTGCACGTTTCTTGGTGAGAAATTCATCTATTAATTTTATTTTCATCATTTTGATAATTTTCCTTTACTTATTCTAATATTTATGCTATTTTTTAGAGCATCCTCATTTTGGTTTCTGTATGTTTTTAGTCTCTTTCTTTATAATTATTAATTTACTTTATTTAACTAATCAATTCTTACTAGAATTTTTATGATCTCTGGGAATAAGTTGGTAAGTCGAAAAATGGTACTCCTGAGTTATGTGCATTGTGATTATCGCTTAATCCCTCTGCACATTGTGAAGAAATTGATAACTCTATGTTCTAATCTTTACAAGTAATAGAGGAGAGCAGAGCTGTGAGTTATTATATTCGTCACTGTTTGCAGAAGGATTGGGAGAGGATCAGAATCAGTGGCGTACACAGAGGAGGATTGGGGATATATTCATCTATAATTTAAAGAAAAAAATAAAGTTTGAATTTTAAGTAATATTTTTAGAAAATTTTAACAATAATTTTTGATCCAATTTTCATGCTTATCCTTAAAACTTACTTCCAATTTGGCGATTATAGACATTTAATTGATTACTTGTCTTCTTATTATTAAATCCCCTCCCCCAAAATAAATTAAAATCCTTCCCCCTTCCTCTCCTCCTCTTCCGAAAAAACATCTACATATGCCCCTGATCACAATAAACATACATAATTCAGGAGGACTATTTTTTGACTTTCCAGGTTATTCCTTATGACCATAGATTTATGTTCAGTAATTTCCTTGTAATTTTAATTTTAATTTGTTATATTTTTAATTTATGATGGTATGGGTCCGAACGCCGAGTTGTAATAAAAACTTAAACAAGTTGCTCTGTTTTTAACTTCCGCTTCGTATTCTAAAAATCTAATACCATGATAAATTTAATAATTTAACTAGTTATGGTAGTTCGATTGCATGGTGCTGAGCTCTTGCGGCGTACCCATCACTCAGAGCACGACCAGTTCACTAGCGCTACCTGTTAGCGCGCCTTCAAAGCGCACTGCTAGGTTCAAACAGTTATCCCGCCAGTCAGGTATGTGAGGTGCGGAGGGTGTGATGCCGTTCGTGGTGCGAACTGTCGAGCCCCGGAACCTCGGGAGGACGAGGCTTCACGACGATGCGGGGCGACCGAAACTCCGCGACGGAGAATTGGAAGCGGTGAGCAATGCCACCCTGGCCAACGCGCTCCGCCAGCTCGCCTCGGTGGCAAGGATCGCCGAAGAGATCTTCCAGGAGTTGAACTCCCAGCTGACTGAGGTCTCTGAGAGGAGTAGCCGGCTGAAGTCGAGGATCGGGTCCGTCCAAGAAAAGGTGTCCCAGTACGATCCCAAAGCAGTCACAGTCCGTAAGTAGTTTCAAAATGTTATATCCAAATATCAAAAGACACGAGGCGCACCTGGTTGTAGGTCACCTGTCCTGTAGTGTAGCTTACCGGCTTGAGATTCCCACGGTACAACGGCTCTCCGCTCTTCAACCCTTACCTCTTTACGCTACCGGAACGGAATATGCTTAATATCTTCCAGCTAACGGAATGTCATTTCAATCCTAGGCAGATTATCTACCCATAAATACAATTTAAATACCTTGCTTACTGCTCAAAACTTATTGGCTTTAACTTTTCTTAATGTTCGTATTTAGAGTTTTATTATTTATTTGGTTTCACTGTAGTGTTTTTAATTTATAATGTCTGCTACGTTTTATTCTACTGATTGCTTCTCAAAGAACTGTCACTTGTTCACATGGACTTATATTTTGAAAGGATTTAATAAAATCAATGTTTTTTTATGTAAAAACTATTTCTGCATTATATTTTTTTTTTATAAACAATATTTTTATTTCATTAATAATTTGGTATTCACTCTTGTTCAATACAAATTATTTTAATTAAGTATTTTTAAATTTAGTAATATTGATTTTTTCATTTAAATATTACTATATTTAATACATTTAAATACAATGAAAAAATTAACAAGTATATTTCTCCACGATAAAAGAATAGATTTTTATGCTACATGTGAATATTTGTTGTTATTAAACGTTTTTATTTTTTCCCCTTCTTCTGCCCCTTGATTCTTCAATTAAATTCGAATAAATATACCTATACTGTATGATTTATAATTAATAATACATTTTAGTTCATCTATGCAACATTGGTCCGAAATAGATGCCTACCCTTTCATTATAAACTCCATTTCCTCTCAAATCCACCTTGTATTACATTCAAGTCCTGATAATCCTGCAAGGCATTTGAAAAGGTAGCTTCAGGACGTTCTAACATAGATCTGTCATTATATGCTACTACCATTGGGTCTTCAAAAGTCACTGTCGTATTTTATGATTCAAATAGCAAATTTACTTATTCTATATTTTTATGTTATAGAGTTGTAAATTTCTATAAATATTTTTTTTTTTAATTTGTTTATTTAAGATTATCAACTAGGTAAAAATAATTTTATCTAATTTTCTTTAATCATTCCACTATTTAATGCACAGACTGTAAAGTCTGTAATTATTAAGTGCTAAAAATGACAAAAATATGTTAACAGTTAAGTATTTATGTTATAATATCACATTAACTCTGAACGCCAGAGATAAACTATCGTAAGTCCAATTTTTATTGTTTTGATTTTATTTCCGTATATCCATTATTATTATTTTCCGAGTATAAGTATCATAAATTAGCTAAAAGGCTACTAAAATCTACAACACTTCAAATATAAAGATAGACCACTGTCCATATAAAGCAATACAGAGCGATCTGAAAATTCTTTTTTCCCTTCTGTAAAACTTTGAAAACATTAATTACGGCAGTTTGCCTCTGACGAGCAGACGTATGTGATATGAAACACGTAATTTATAAATCAAAAATTGCAAAATATAATTATTCAAATATTTAATTTAATATTAACCGTAGTATGGATAGATAGATAGAAAAATAATTTTATTCTGGAACTAGGCCCTTTAAGAATGACGAACATGTACAAATAAAACAGAAAAATATCTGTCTATAAAACTATATGAATAAAAATCAAATATCTGTCTATAAAACTATATGAATAAAAATCAATCAAGATTTACGTTAATCACAATTAAAGCATACTAGCAAAAACAAAAAAAGAAAAAGAAAAAAGAAGTCCCTCTCGTAAGGAGATATAATTGTAGTGATAAAAAAACTGATAGAAAAAGGAAAATTATGAATTTATTCATTATTTATTTAAACATTAAATACAATTATTTATTTAAAATAAAATGGTTATCATGTTCACTCGAAAAAAAAAAATATTCCAAAGGATTCTCGAAATCGATTTTAAAACAGTATCAGATTCGTTGTTATTTTAAAATTGGAAACTCTAGGAACTTTAAGATTTTAGATCCTAGTCGGAAAGAATGTGCGTTATATATATATATATATATATATATATATATATATATATATATATATATATATATATATATATATATATATATATATATATATATATATATATATATGAAGTATTATAGCAGAATGGGTAAGGCACTGAACTCTAAATACCGGACTCTGGTTTTAGATTGACCAAAAAACGTATAGTTCTTCCCCTATCTAACTGCATGCGAGATATATTTTTTATTCATAATACATTTCAGTACATTTTATGATAATATTTTACGTCGACGGTGGATGCAATTCAATGAGGATCCAACAGTTATCACATTTTTTTTATTCGTTTTGATTAATTTAAAATCTAATTTACATATATTTTATTGGATTGTTTTGCGAATAAAAAATATATAAGGCCTAATATTAAATTGTTTCTTTTTTAATTAAAATTTTTAAAATTGATTCTGTTAAGTAGAAAAATAAAAAAATTGAGACCTTATCTTAGGTTAATTTAGTTGTCATATTTATCTGTTATTTTAAACAGTTAAACCCCTTTAAAAGTTCTAAATTTGAATTTCTTCATTCATTGATATTTTTTTTACCAAAATTTAGTTAACATGAGTCTATATAATTTTATTTCAATTTTTAATTTTTTTTTTATTGATTGCTCACTTCTGTCGAGAAGTTTGATCTACAACGTCCTCAGAAAAGTGAGCTGCTATCCAAAGGTCATTTAAAGGTTAATATTTATCTTGTCCCCAACTGCAACAGATGTTCGTTCTATGATTTCCAGTTGTTATTATTTTATTTTAATTATTAAATATTTTTGGGAATTATAAGGAATATTACATTGATATATATATATATATATATATATATATATATATATATATATATATATATATATATATATATATATATACATACATATTTATCATGAAATGGAGGTTTCATAAGTAAATTTTATTCCACTCAAATTAAGTAATGGTTAGTTCAGTAAAACATACAGTTTTCAGTTTTGTATTTTTTCTATGGCAATGCCTAAATTTCGTGTATATTTTACTGAAATAACCATTAATTAATTTGAGTGGAATAAAATTTACTTATGAAACCTCTATTTCACGATAAATTCATTTTCCCAATTTTAATGGATTTTCGTTGTCAAAGAACACTTTCTATTATAAAAATGTTTTTGGTATGATTGTTCCATTTTTTTTTTTCGATCCGGCCTTATTGCTGCTCGCGTACGACACATATTTCTACACATCAGCCAATCTATAATTGGTAATAAAATGGTTCTTTAACACCTAGCTGAGGAAGGTATATTAATCGAGGTATAAGGTATATAAATTTTCGATCTGTGGCTTCCAAAGCCCTCTGAGTAAAAAACAACAACGCATTTTCGGCCCATTGGCCTGTCTGTTACGATTATCTCTTGAGCTGGTAAACAGATTTTGTTGGATTTCGGTCCCCAATGACTGTTCACTAATTGGACTTTGCAGCCTAAGCGCTGAGGAAAGTCGCGTAAGTTAGCACATCAGATATTTTTTTGTGATAATTACGCCGTGTGATTAAAGGAGAGAACTATTGTTATCCATATCCCCACTAATTTTCACCGAATACATTCCAACAATTCGAAGAAAAAAAAAAACACAAAACGATATTATGAAAAGAAGATTGAAAAAAAAATTGTAAACTGATTTAAAATACAAATAAAAAACCACACGCAATCATGAAACGAGATGTAAAAGTCTTTCAATGTTGAATCTGACCGGAGAGATAATTTGACCTGAAGGAAAAAAGGTTTGACACGCAAAAATCACATATGACATGACACACTGCTCTCTTTTTTAATTATTCACAAAGAAAAATATAGTAATAAAGGGGTCCACAGAAAACTATTAAAAATAATAGTTTACCTACATAATGATAATATTGAAAAGGCTCACCGGGTTCGTTGCCGATACCTCCAGCAATCGCTGTCTGAGCTCATTCGAAACCCAATAAAAACCTAAATCCACAATATGAGCCTTAACACAATCCTCCCACCTACGTCTGGTTTGCACCTTTTTAAGGATTTTTCATTATCCTAACAACTTAACAAGGCCATTTCAACCGTCGCTGTGCTAACATTCAAAAGTATTTACTGAGTGCAGGCCCGAAATTTCTCGTTGTGTAGCTTTCTCATTTCTCCTGTCTCATTTCCACTGTCTTTAGGGTCTAATTAGGCAAGAGGTGGATTTATGGAATGATCTAGGGATGCAGAGCATCATATTATATTAAGATGTTAATTATATTGTGATATTACATATTTCGAGTCAGGAAAGGAAATATGTTATATTAGGCTTATTTTCAATACTGGGAGAGAACTGTTTAATATCAATAACCAACCTTGGAAAAATTATAGATATAGTTACTCATTGTGTAATTTAAATGCCCGACAGAATATGATACATTTCATCTCAATTTGCCCGGTGCTCATTAAATTTAGGATGATCATCTTTGGAATAAAAGCTACTCAATCCAAATGAAACATATGGAAATACTGAATGGTATGGATTAAGGAAAATTAGATTTATATCTCAAATAAGCAATTGGATACATAAATGAATTAGTAAAAGAATTTATTTATTAATTAATTATTTTTATCTGAACAATTCATTGTTATATTTAAAAAAAAAATTCTTAAAATGTGTTATGTTATTCTATTTTAATTTTTATATTCGCATATCAATGTATTTATAAAGAAACGTAGACAGACGAATTTAGTTCATTATCTAAAGTACGTTGTATATAGAAGGGATGTGCTTTGGAGATTATATGCGGAGTAAGGGCTTTTTCGGGCTAAGTGTATAATTGTCTCGGTAAATCCAAACCTCTACTGTTAAGAGCAGCCTGTTTCGGAGCATGAAGTCTAAGCACCAATGTATCAGAAACCAGCCACGAAACTTCGCCAAGGTGAAGTATAACGAGTTGTAAAAATATTAGTTCCAACCTGTTGATAAAGTTGTATCTTTCAATGTTTGCAGTGCTGCTGTATGGGTGTTTTTCTACCAGAAGGTGGAACCTACAGGCACCGTTTTTCATAATACTGGTTTGTGATTTACATTTCTCTTTGACAGTTTTTTTTTTTTAAGCGCTTGTCCGCAGTCACCCAGTAATCATGATAGTAGGGGCAAGTGCAGACTTCTTTTGCGTGACAAGTATGCGTGGTGTACACTTACCCTTGCTGTCATATTTATTGAGGCAACTGCGTACTGTCGAATTATAACAAAAATTATTTTTTTCAATACATTTATTTAATTATATTCCTCATCCCAATTTTATAACTAAATTAAGATTGTAAAATGTGAATCTCGGACAAGCTTTAACTTTTTTCGATTATTACGCCAGTATAATAATCCTCCGGAAGCCAAACTATTTTGCACATGCTTCAAAGCCGCTTTAGGTGA
Source organism: Rhaphigaster nebulosa (assembly GCA_948150685.1). Taxonomy (NCBI): domain Eukaryota; kingdom Metazoa; phylum Arthropoda; class Insecta; order Hemiptera; family Pentatomidae; genus Rhaphigaster; species Rhaphigaster nebulosa. The sequence goes on along the minus strand of OX411312.1, from coordinate 27,393,395 downwards.
TAGGTTCTACGCCTTAAGGCAGGAGCAAGTACGTACTAAATGATATTCAATTAAATTATCAATAACATCAAAATGGACGTCGTTGAAACATAGGCTAGAATGTATTATTTAGATATACAATAATATTTAAAAAAAAAGAAGAGAAAAATCGAGCTTCAATAATAAAAATTTGGCAATCCTGTAAAGTCGAACTTTGTAAAATTTAGTTCGCACTTGCCCCACATTGCTCTATTTCTTTATCTATAATCAATATATCATTCTTAGGGCTTATTATCTGTTATTATCTGTTCAACATAACCAAAACAAATCAGAATTGCAAAAATAAAAAAGATTGATTCTAAATTATCCAAGTTATTAATTGTGTTTGTTTCTGCAGAGAAAGATTTATTTCCGCTAAATTGTGCAGAAAGTTTTATCCGAAACTCCTTAGTAATTTCGGAGATTTAGAGTTTCTTTGAATTACGAGAAGACAAAAAGGTTTTGAAAAAAAAAAAAAAGGTTGCACTTGAATAATATCAAGCCAAGCTAAAAGTTTTTGGAGACTTCATTATACCAAGTCTAACAAGAATATACTATAAATTTTTGAAACTGCAATTTGAAAATATAATGTGACGAATTGGTATCAAGCAGTTATTCTTTTGGCTCTTTTTCAGAAATAATTACACAATTAAAAACCTGCCTTACAATGGAAGAAGGCCATAAAAGATCTAGGTTAAGAAAACCCACTGCTTTTGTAATAAATCCTTTAAAAAAATGAAATAAAAAAACCTGCAATTGACCGATAAAAAATTTCTTGATCAGGTGCGAGCCCGACTAGTTAAATTGCATTTTTTGATATTAATGTTTAAATAGTCAATATCAGATTCATTTTTGCCGTTCACTAAAAAAACTGAAGTATTTTTTAAGGAAAATTAACAAATTAAGCGAAGAACACCTCCTATCCGAGGCCCTCAAGACGACCTCACTGTGAATTACTGTTAATTTCTTGGATTCGTGTTTGAGCTATGGTGGAACTGCTCATTTTACGACCTAGTTCCGTTGCGACGACTTCATCGTTTATACGGAAATATAGGATCCTTGTAAAATTATAATAATTATACAACAAACTTTGGATTAATTCATAAAAATACATGTATATATACATATTATCATTAGTTTATTTGGCTATCTGGAGTTTTGGAGGGTCCGGATAAGGGATATTACGACGATGAAATAGAAGTTGTTCCTTCAAAAGCGGTTGTCCTGAATGAAACGCTCGAAAAGAAACTTGTAAGTTGGTTTGCTTTATAATCTTCTTCTTTTTTTGATAAATTTGTCTATAGCACTTTACAAGCTCACTCATCCCACGCTCAACTTTATTAAAACGTTCAGTATTTGGATCCATAGCCCCAAGTTCAAATATAGCCGTGCTAATTTTGGGGAACACAGCAGCTAACTAACCCATATAACATGAATTTCTTTTTTACTTCTTCAGTTCTTTCCTCTTCTTCATCTTCCAAAAGCTGCCTCTCTCCTAACTCTAATAACTCCTCATTTTAGCACTTTATCGGTATAATATATCCACTAGTACAACAATGTCTGATTTTCAAACCAGATGGCAAATCAGTTCTACATCTCATGAATTGGACATTTTCGCTCCATGACCATTCTGGCCAATCATTTCGATGATTTCACCACCTCTTTCGTTGCAATGGTCGAATGTGCCAATTTTAAGTCACGTGCCACCATTCGCCAATGATACTGAGGCTTAACCCAAATTGGAGATCGAAACTCGATTGATCGTAAGTGCGAGTGGGCGTTAAGCAGACGGGTCATAAAGTGAGGAGCACCTGTAGTCAATTCTTATAAGACCTGGTATTACGAAGCTCTTCTAAAATATTTTACTCTATAGTTTTACTCTCACCTTGTGTGAGATCTCCGAATCTTGGTGAAGAATTAAGGTTTCAGCCGTATGACCTTGTGTTTTGGGAATGGAATGAAACAAATCAATTTGCTGACGGCCATGTCTGTTAGTTTTTATTTTTCCTATTGGCTTCGTTCTTTTTATTTACCAGACAGGCAATGGTACATTCTTGAGGTCTCCTTGAACTAGCGGCTCTTCTAGTCCTCGTAGACAAACCGCAGACCGCAGAGCATTGCGGTATGAATTATCGAAGCTGGGGGCCGCAACCAAACCAGACCCCGCTAACGACTCGGCCAAAAGGTCCGAAGGCTGCATCTGTTTGTGATCTCGGAATGCGATAAGTTAAATTTGCATAGCCTTTGAATTATTTAGCTTTGAGTTCCTTCGGGGAGGCTCCTCCTGCGGGTTTTGGTATCGATAGGCCCCAAGATAGAGACGGGCGATAATCGATATCATAACGAATATATAAACAAGTGACTATATTAATTTATTTAATTAATTAAATTGTGTTTATCTTGTGCGTGAAATGAATAATGAAAACAAATTATTGTTAAATTGAAACTTTTAGTCGTAAAATAGTAGGCATTTCACATATCAAAAATAATAGCAATTAGAATATAGAGATGTATTTATTCATAAATTGGTTATCTAAAATATCGTAGTATAACATATTTAAAAAAAAGAATTATTTTGTTTACTAATTATATCATCATTATCATCATTATAGTTGGCCCGTCACCGAGATTGGCCCTCCTTCAACAGCTTCAGTCAGACTGCAGGGTCTGTTGCCGTAGCTCTCCACTCTTTTGGTACCCGGAAGGACTTGCACGTCCAGAGAGACATCATCCGACCATTTAACGTTAGCTCTTCCCACTCTTCTCTTGCCTTGCAACTCCTCCGTCAGAACCCTCTTGGAAATTTCACTGCTGAGCATCCTCTACACATGCCCAACCCACCGGAGCCTTCCCAGCTTTACAAACTTTGAAAATAATAAAAAATCGATAAATCCTTAGATACTTGACAACTCCACGTTCATCCTTTTTCTCCCGGCACTGACATCTCTAACAGAACCAAAAATTCGTCTTATGGATCTTTCAAAAACAAGAAAGCTTTGTTTGGCCCAATGTGTTGAAGGCTTATGTCTCCGACCCGTATGGAATAACTGGACGTACCAGCGACCAGTATAGGTTTAGCTGGATTCTATTCGAGAGGAATAATCTCTTGAAATTTCGTAATAAGTTAGGAGGAACGGGTTCTCAGCTCACTGCCTCCGAGTTAAGTGAAGGGGGAGGGAGTCTCATCAGATCACTCTGACTTATTCCCCTATCCGGAGCGGCTACCTAGGGAATATGGCTTTATCGATGCTATAGATAAGAAGTTTTTGATAATGGACAATTATTCCGAAACTCAAAACTTATAATAAAGGTGTGAAAGAAGTTTGAAGGTGTCTTATAAAACCTCCTACTTATATCTCTGGGAAATAAATTATCTAGCCTTCATCAAGAAAGAGAACCAATCTTCTTAACAATTTTGCTTATAAAAGTCAAACTGTGTTGTTGATTGTGTGATTATAATTTTTAATTTAACACTTGGGAAAATCTAGTATGTGCGCGCTGTCCTTGATGTGGGAAGCGTATGCTTACATAACTAAGGTGATTAAGTTGTAAAGCATGTTTAATATGTTTCGTTTTGCGAACTTGTTTGTTTGATGAATAACCATTTTTAATAAGACTAAGACTTGAAAGAATGGAAAAAAAATTATAACCGTCAGAAGGATAATGCGGTTTCCTACGAACAATGCAGAAGACCTTATAATATGTCTATAAGCCTTTTAGGATGTTCAATTAAATAATCGGCTTATTTTCGAATATATTGTAAACATAAGTTATCTTGGCGATTAAATTATTGCAGAAAAACAAATTTTATCTTTTTAAATCTACATCCTGTGAAAGTCTTCATAAGGAGATGAATGAAGACCACTGGAGAAGATATGGTAGCCTGGTCACGGAGTGTATGAAATGGGCTATCTGATAACACATGAGGTCTTTGACCCAATTCATGGACCACAAGATGAAACAACTGAATGAATGATCTATACTCGAAACTAGGACTGATAAGATTGTCTCTATTTCTAGGGATTTAAATACCAGTCTTTCCATTGGTAGACCGTATTTTTAATATATAAATTTAAGTAATACCCAAATGTTGTTACTATAATTTGGTCTTTTATGGAATATTGCAAATTAATAAACCCTAGATCCTCAAATCAAAATTTATTAAAAAGCAGTCAACAATTGGCTTTTGTAATGTTAAATTTGTAGTTCGTGGTAACTTATGATATCAACGATTTGCGCTACTTTCAAAACTCTCATATTGCTTAGTGCTTAAGGCAAGTAACTTAAATTAAAGACATGATTTTGTTCTGAATATACTTGAGAAATATTTATACTCTCTACGTACCCTTTACCCTATACTTTATAATCTGCATATTCTCCCCTCACATTTATGTTTCAGAAATAATCTCCGTTTTCAAACGTTTTTATTTAATTTCACTGATTTAATCAGATCTTGTAATCGAATTTCAGCACACTTTCGATCAAGCTGAAATTCGTTTCAAATACATAGGTCCGACGAAAATGCAATATTATAGTGCCACCGAGTTTGCTTGATGATGGATCAGCTCTTTAGAAAGATGCTGCTGATTTTGACGAAAATTGGCACGAATGCATCTTATAAACCTGCAAAGAATTCCTTAGGAATATATTAGCCAATACTTATAAAAATTTGAGTCATCCTCTATCAGAACGACTCGGCTGATTTTAACGAATATGAGGGATTAACAGCATTTGTCAGTATGCTAAGCATGGCTTGGATAAGAAAAAGTCTTTGTAGTTCTCGAAAACTAAAAAGTGAAATACTTATAAAAAAATTTATTTTATTTTATTGACACTCAGCATATGTTTGTTATATTCGTATTTTTTTCTTCCCCCGCATCTTCTCCAAACAAGTCCGAATCATCGGCATATCCTGCCACAGGGATATTACCGTCTCTTCCGGTATTAGTTACTGTTCTAATAAAGTAGTCCAGTGCTAAATTTAAAGAAAACCTCGGAGAAGAGAAATGGATACCTACCTTCGCACGCGAGTTAATTATTAGCTGTTGTTTTCAATAATTATTATGGCTTTGTTTTCCGACAGCTAATATAGGAGAGGGTAATTTTAATTTAAAATATTTCCTTACGGAAAGAACCGTTTTCGGAAGAATAATTCCATTCAGGTAGCCCGTATATAGTAACGGTAGTGGCCTCCTATATAGCAAGGAACCTGGAACATGGAAGGAATTTTAAACGGCGCGCATCTGTTCTTTAAGGATAACCAGTGGTAGTTGTCCTGGTATTTTCTCGAGTTTATTATATAATAAATATAAGAAATAATAATGTACACGGATATTCAAATCCCAGTTTCACAACATACCTTAAAATACTTATGCCATACAGAGAAAAAAATCATCAGGAGTTCAAACTCATGCCTCCATATTTTTAATCAGCGATACTAGAAATATCATAGAAACTATCTCGAATAATATGTAATAATTTTTTTTTTTTACAAAGAGGCTAGTTCGAGCTAAAAATTACCGGAAGTAGTTCTATAATGAATCGATTTGAAGAATATTGACTTATTACAGGCTAAAAAAAAGTAATTTGAAAGAAAAGTTAATTCATCTTTCCTCTAAAACTGTTTATAATTTTTGCTATTCCTCTCTTTGACGTCATAAATTCTTCACTTAAACGGAAAAAAAAAAAATCCGATTTGATTTGATGGATTTAGGTGTGAAAAATCTGCATCCTTATTTTAATATTTCATGTTTTCACGAGAATTATTTATTTAAAATACTTTTGTAGACAAATACTTAGGTGTATTCTGTATTTGAAACACTTTTCTTCCAAAATGCTTGACAGTATTTTTGTGATTCTTCTTCTCCGATGGCGCTAGAACATGAAGAGATGAGGCAGTCGGAGCCAGCCATCAGGGTCCTATTTCTTAATAAAGTACAAGTGGAAAGATTCGTTTTTAGAGGTTACAGGATACATATCCTTATTAATTAATTATAATTTTATTTTATTTACTGTTTTTAATATAATTATTTTAAATTTAATCGCCTTTTAACATTTCACAGTGTATGTCATAGTGGTATAAGTCATAGAACAACTTTTACTTGTGTACTTTATTTGGAAACACGCTGTGCCAATAAAGTAAAGTACAAATTGTTATATAACGTTAAGACATTGTTATGATGTTTAAACACGATAACATTTAAAATAGTTACATTAAAAAAAATGGATAAAATTATTGTTATCTAATGACGATAAATAACTTGTAACCTCTTAACACGAAACTTTTACGCTTCTACTTGTACTTAAGTACTTTGCTGCTCTCCGATTTCTATCCCCAGCGTTTTCTGGGCATCCACAGCCACACAGCTCATCCAACGTTGGCAAGGTCTGTTGGGGATTTCATTCTCATTCAGTCGTACATCATGATCTGCCCATTTCTGCGATTGTATTTTTTTTTCTTCAAAACACTAAAAACATTTTGTATTTGCAATACTCATTTAAAACGTATTTTGAGTCATAATTTTTTCCCAACTCTGGTTAAAATGAAGTCGCTTGAAATTAACTGATACAATTTTTACACGCATTATATCGGTTGTGAATCCACCATATCGTTTTGTTTTCATGTAAATTCTGAGTTGTATATAATTTGTTATTTAAACTTTGGTAGAGTATAATTGAACTAATAGGAATATAGTTTTTTAATAAGTACGTGTAAAGCAGGTAGCAGTGAGCTGGCGTGGTTGGGTAAGGTACTTAAGTTTCCTTTGTCGGCTCTCAGTCCCGTTACCTCTCCTTGGAGACCAACCTGTCTGGAGGTTCGGTCATTATTTTGGGTCTTTCCTCTGAATCATCTTTGTTATGCAATTATTTCTATCATTCCGAGTAAATATTAAAAATAAATGTGCACGAATTATTGGAAGATACTGTTATTAATAATATACAGTATAGCCCACCTTATCTGGTTATACCATATTGGAATCCACCATATTAGAAACCACAAACTCTCCCCTTCTCTCTTTTGGTACTTTCATTTTTGTTCACCATAATTCTATATTTTATTAATTATATCAGTTAATGTTTATAGACATTCGTAATTTTAGCTACTACGGAATTTAAGATGCATTTATAAACATTTTTGGAGTGAGTTTTGGTTGACCGTACATGTGTATCTTAAGGAAGAAGTTGGTCGAGGTGTGCGGTCAAAAAGTAATACTTATTTATTTCGTGCCAACGTTTCGGCCTAAGTTTTAGGCCATTATCAGGGCTAAAAGAAAAAACAAAATAACAACATGAAAACTACAGTACCAGTAACAGTAAAAAATGATAAAAAACAGAAATCACAAGTATGGAGAACAGATGAAAAAGTATGGAGTATAACAAGAAATATATGACACTAAAGTACATAATACAAGTGATGATGTGACATCTTTTGTATAATTTGCCACATCATAACTAAAATTTTAATTTACTTTAATTAATAGGTTTCATATATTTTACTATTCCCTGTATAAATAACGCATTATTTTAATTTAAATTAATGTTTACATTGTTTGTTTTTTTCATTAGTCATTTGTATTATGCACTTTAGTATACTTTTTCATCTTATTTGTAATTTCTGTTTTTTATAATTTTTTACAGTTACTTGTACTGCCTTTATCGTTTTCATGTTGTTATTTTGTTTTTTTCTTTTAGCCCTGATGATAGCCTAAAACTTAGGCCGAAACGTTGGCATGAAATAAATAAGTATTACTTATTAAAGTGTTAAGTTTGACCGCGCCCTCCGACCAACTTCTTCCTTATAAACATTTTTAGTATGTAAATATTTTTAATTTTGATTCATGGGTAGATTTCATCGAAAATGATCATTTGCTTGAAAATAGCTTCCAATTATTTGTCTACAAAAATTTAAAGTTAAAGCTTTTTTTTGTAGTTATAATCCTAATAAATAATTATACATAGCGAGGTTATCAAATTTTGCATTTTTTTTTTCATATTAACAATATAAATTTATTCTAAATTTCCTGTCACAAGTGTTACCATGCTAAAGTAACTAGTGATAGGTAACGTTTGCGACAGTTTGAATTCAACATAGCGTTACCCAGGACTTGTGTTTTTTTACCCTCGTTGAAAGACCAAAACTAATTTCATTTATGCTGATTATGTGGATTAGTGTTAATTGTCGCTATTCCGAAGTAATCACATGGTAACAATAGTGACAACGAATAGAAATATGTATCATTATTTTTGGTGAAGCGATAGAGTTCCCCACGTACTTCGAACGTAACTGAGATAATACTGCAAGGAGTAGAAGCACCGCTGCACAAAATACGACACCAATACATCTTACAATATCAACCCTAAAAAAAAAAAATGTTATAACATTTGTGATACGAAGACGGGACTACGAGTTAAAATATAGTAAAAAAACCCAACTAGTAGTTTAGGGCTCAAAAACCTTAACAAGCCAAAATCCGAATTTTATCAACGAGTGGTACTTTAATTTTTAGGGATTAATCCAGAATTTTTTTGTAGGTATTCAATAGGTAACACTAGAGGACACAACACAGGTGCCAATTTTGTTGTGACTGAATAAAACCCGGTAACTGCTGAAACTTATTTTATATTATAATTAAGAAATTGAGCTCATAACAATTAACAACTCCGTCCATTATAAATATTATCAATTGAATTTCACAAATTATTTAATTGTTTATCATCTTCGTGTTCTATTTGAATAGACGAGCATTTATTGTCAAAGGGTGTTTCCATACTAACCTAACAACAATGAAATCTGCACAGAACACGAGAACTTTCACAAATAAACAAAAGCTCAACACATCACTAACGGTACAATGCGATTTACATACAACACTGTACTCAACGCCTATCTGAAAAGATCAGAAAGCGTGTGCTCAAACAAAATGTCTGTAAGGGGTTTATTATCTTAATTGACAGTTGATTTATATTACACAAAAAGGATGAGGTTCTCAATTCGATATATATTTATATATAAATATATATATATATATATATATATATATATATATATATATATATATATATATATATATATATTTTACACAAATATTTGTGTTTCAAATTCATACGAAACAGATTTCTCTCATGTCTCATTCAATGCAACGTTTTAGTATTGATTCTTTGATTTATTAATGTTCCCGTCTCTTTTATATGGATGCTCACGCTTAAGTTTCGTTCTAAAGAAAATAAGGTTTTTACATATGGTAATGGCAGTTTTGAAGTTGGTTATAAAACAGTATTCTTTTTATGGACTCATTATCCAACTTGTAGTTGCTTTCAGTAATTTATTAACTGTTCCACGCAAATACAACATAAATTGTCCGTCACAAGTAGAGACTCCTTCAGTTTTGTGATTTTACTACTCCTGTAAAGCCAGTGTTAAGCAGGTAGTTTCCAAAAATCTATACGGCGTTTAAAAAGGTAATTGTATACAGTGTCATTTTTCTTGGGGTTATATAAAGAAATTTATTTATTTCTAACAAGATTATCGATGCAGCGAACATAAATAACTACTACATGAATTGGAAATGTTATGAATTTTTGAACACTAAATTAGCTGTCATAAAAGATCTTTGCACAAGAGCACAAATTTTGTGTACACATTTATGCATTAGTTATTTATGTTCTCTGTACCAATCTTGTAAGAAATAAATAAATTACTTTTCATTTCCAAAAGAAAAAAATGGCGTATACAATTAGAGCTTTTACGAGGCGATTATAGCATACGGTACCCCCTCAACCTTTCAATCCGATCTAGGGGGAGCACTGCACTAGCTGTGCGGGTAGCTTCCGTCAGAATGAAGGCGTTCAGTTGCTGTTGATATATCCAATCTCAAATAAAAATTTTCTATTTATTTTTAAAATGATCAATTAATTGAATGTTTCTTTTATAAAGCTAGAGAGAACACCTGCTCATATACACAAATGGAATAACCGCTTTTGAAGTCAAATAAATAATTAAAATAATAATAATAATTTTTAATTAATTAAAAATTATCAAGCCATTACGCCAAACCGGCCGTCTTGCTAGTCTAGTAGTGAGATTATCAGCTTAACAAAAAATCTAATTGTAAATGTTAACCCCCATATTTAATTGGAAAGAAGACGCCAGTGTTGATAAGAAATGACATTTAAAAAATAACACATTGCTAAAAAGCGATTCATCTTTGATGGACGAAAAATTGACTCAAAAATGAAAGCCTTTGGTAAATTTTTATATCTATCAGTAATAGAGGTTAATTACACAGGCCAACAAAATTTTTTTTTTGAAAACTTTTTAACTTTAATAGTTAGTTGATCTTTATAGATTTTTTTTGTGCTGAATTTAAATCTGGCCTTAGTTTTCTTGTATCACCCATAGTTTTCCAGCAATATGCTTTGTATTATATAGTATAAACCACTATCTAAACCCCTATATGGTATGCGGAAGAATTAATGAAACACTGTTACATCATAAGCATGTATTTACCGGATCTACGAGGTTTGGGGTAGAATGTTCTTCTCACCAGGTTTTAAAGACTTCCTCACAGGCCAGTTCTTTCTGCACCAATGTTGATCCCTAGCCCTACTGTCTCATTCATACAAGAAACATGGAAATTTGGTAAAACCACCTTGATGACCAAGGAGCATGCATGTACAAAAGTTTTTTCATCGTTGGCCTGTGTTATTTTAATTTTTGTTCCTCTTTTTTTTTGGTTCGCTATATGAAATTTAAACAACCACCTCGAATTATGATCTTTTAACAGTTATCAGCAAAAAATGAATTAATTAAGAAATTTTCTTAAGTTCTATATTTTATGTTTTAGTTCAGATAATAACATATTGTATAATGCAAATTAATAGTTTGGATGATGAAAGTAGGGATATCCTGACCAACCCCACCTGAATAAAGCCGGAAATTTATTAGTATTTATTGCCTTTACGAATGAATTAATCTCCATCAACACTTCCTTCCTGTAGGAGGGAGTCGACGGAATAAGTTAGTGATATTGATCTATAAGCATCGATGTGTTTAGGAAATAGATGTAAATAAAAAACTAATCACTATTTTATTTGTTATTACAAAATTAGCTTATTAAATATTATTTGACACTTTATAGTTTGTTTATTTATATCTTGATCGATAATTGTTTGATATTTTTATACCTCAAAATAAAATTTTACTATGAGTAAGAAAAATTAAATCAATTTTTGTTTGCGGTCGTAGATGACTTTTGTTTACAATTTTTTGTTACCATTGATAAACGTTCTTCTATACCGCATAACAATGAACAACAAAGTCATAAAAATAAAAAAAATAAAATGCCTACTCAATAATAATATATACCTACTTGCATATATATTTTTTAATATTTTTAAAACTTACCTTCCTTATCCGAAGGTGAAACCAATGCAAGGTATTATGTTTTTCTACTGGTCTGTAATTCCCAGGATCCGGCGTGCAAACATTGTACTTTTCTTTTGGTAGGAGACGAAATCAATAACAAACTTAATAATTTTTACAGTTTTATTTTAATAACATGTTATAAACATATTAAAAAACCTACAAGAAAACGACGGAAGGAACGCATTCTACGCTGATTTTGCGGAATAACTTTTAATGGAAATATGATATTGGTGAAAGAGTTTGTTGCAATACAATCAGATATAATTGTAAAATAAAAATAAGATAATCATGGATATATAGTTCTCTGCTTATAGTATCCCTGGGAGGCAGAGTGGTCAGTACTGTGCGACGACCGCCTTATTTATCCACTGACTATCAAGTTACCCAGTCTTTTTGGGTCAAGTGAACCCGTAAAGTGTCAAATCACGTTTCCCATCTTAACAAAGCACACTATAACTTTCTGCGCTTTACACACTTACTCACTCTCTCTCCCATAAAATTGTTTTATATATGTGATAATTGTATATCAAATTAAAATATTTCTAAAATTGCAACAGGGTTTGCAGACTCATAATACATCTTAACGACATAATTTTCTTTTTCCAAGCCCATTTTCTGAAACGTTCCATTTTCATTAAGACGACTTCACATTATTTACATTTTAAATTAATTCTCTAATTAACGCAGCTTAACTGTTGTGCATTTATATTTCACATTAAACGTACTTGGTTATTACTGCAGTGGTTTGAAAACTATTCCATCTATTATCCCTGATGGGATAACAAATTTCTGATTTATTCTAATATGTCTTTATGATTCATTAGTGCATTAATGTGAATAAAATCTGGCTCCACTTATCCACGAAAGAGATACATCCTAACGGATTGGTTTTAGCCATTTTCTTAGCAGTTTATATTATACCTCTTATTAATTTTATGACACAAGGTTTGTTGTGTAGTAAAAATTAAAATATTTAACTCAATATTTTATTCATTTATTTTTATGTTCACAATAATAACTCAATCAATATGTACTCTTTATCGCTCAAGAAAATAAGGCCTGTATGAGTTTTTAAAAAAGAAAAGTATGAGATCAACTCAATTCATGTTTTTATTTAATACTATCACCATTCTTCAAAGAAATGGATGGGAGTGCGGTCAGAAAAGAAACATGACAATAATGTAATATGTACTGTTTTAATGTGTGTCGACGTTTAGCTCTAAATCGCATACTTCCATCTGGGCTAAACAAAAAAAGAAGCAATATTAATAAAAAAGATAGTTGATGGAATATGGGTGGTACAGTATTATATTATATTCTAGTATTATATTATCATGATATTAAAGTAAAAGAGGAAAAAGACAAAAATGGAAATATAAAAGTAAAAAAAAAAAAGTAGATACAGTACATGAGGAATAATGAATGAGAAAAAAGGAGAAATAACCTTCATTTGGCAACAAAATCCGAGACCGAATTTCGAATGATCATCTAGCGGTGACTTCGAAGGCGAATTACTTGTTCTTCCTTCAGACATGAAGCGGGTTTAAAAGTTATGAAATATAGTGCAACTAAATCATATACCTTACTTATTACCTTAACTCCTTAACACAATACCTATCTAGCTCTAATCATCCCTGTAATCCACTTCGAAGATTGAAACGACAGTGGTCCCGAGACCTTTTGTAAATATTCTATCGGAGTCCTGGCAATGGACAGCTTCTCCACTCACATCCTGAGTGTCTATTGCTCTAGTGCCCTCATTCTGTTTCCATTGGCCTTCAATGCCAATGAGGCGGCTGGGATCTCCTGGAGCTCCGCTTTGCATCCACTTGTGGAGGATAAAGCATGGTTCAGAGATTATAAATATTGTAAATAGGCATGGATGTGCTCAAGATTATTTTATTTTTTATTTACTTACATAAATTTTCTTTATCTTGGTTGCTAACTTATTTTGCGATTATTTAATCGTCTATCTATTTATTTCCATTTGTGATGTACATATTTTGTTTATTATTGTGATTTCTTTTTTTTTTGTTTATTTTTATTATTTTTTTATTTATTTTTACGCTTGTATGTTTGGTATGAATGGATTCTTACAGCACTAATACCTATTACCCTTGAGTGCGGCAGATTGTATTATTTCTCTATAAAAACTTTTTTATATATATATATATATATATATATATATATATATATATATATATATATATATATATGTATATATATCAAAAAATAATAAATAATGCTGTTTTAATGCTATTGTTGTTTTGAAAAATAAAAATAAAAGTGAACAGATGGTTGAAGTAGCACATTCCTGGCGTATATTTAAGTTTTTTTTTTTATTGTCTTGTAATATCTATATATATATATATATATATATATATATATATATATATATATATATATATATATATATATATATATATATGTGTATATTTACAAATATATTCTTATTTTTTCTATATTATTTTTAATTATATAAATCTATTTATCTATCTTGAGACTTGAGTGTGTTAGTTGAGCCCTACTATTTTATCCTCTCAACTGTTAAACCACACAGCCCCTCTCACACCGTTCTAACGGTTTCCCATTCATCCAACCCCTGCAGTAATGGCGAAGCTCATTTATAATGCAGGTCCCACTCGAACTAGCAGTTGATATATTAATCCTAACCATTTAACTAGGATTTACTGTTTCGAACCGATTATTTACAATTTACCCCACTTAATGTTGTGAATGCGGCTCTTTCCTAATTAGGCTGAACTCTTCTAACTTTAAAGGATGAGGGCTAGACCGAAGACTTATGGCTCTGGGTTGACACAAAAAGTCTTCACGTTTATTTGACTATTGGACATGAACTTAAACGTTTGATTCCCAACAGATTTCTAAGTTAACCTGACAGGCCAGTCAATGAGGGGGTTGTGGACAGAAATTTCGCTACAGCCAGAATTGACTTCAAAATTCTGTTTGGACTGGTTTAGAGGTAAACATACCAAAAATCCATGGATATAGGAGCAGAGGAAAATAGGGGGAGGTCAAATTTTTCGTTTTCTATTGTTCATATCTCGAAAACAGTTTTTGGTACCTCTAAACATGTCATGTAAAAAATTGCAAAGAATTAAATTTCCAACAAGAATACCCTTATTAGTTTTTACCGTATCTCTTTAGTTTTTATAATTTTCTCGCTTGAGAATCGATACATTTTTTCTGATTTTTCTCCTCAAATTACGTCAGATTCAACGTACAATCGGTATTTATTTTTTTTAATTACTGAATCTATTTTTTTTTTTTATTTCAAATCGGTGTGAAAAGAAATTGTTTGTCAAGTTGTTTGCTTCCCATTCACGAAATATGATGGGCTTGATTATTCATCAACGACAAAGAAAATACTGAATCATAAATCACATATGAAGTTGTTATATCCGCTAATGTTATTTCAGTAGGTCAATAGCAAACCTACGGGAGCCCATTCAATGGTAATTTATGAATCCATTATGAAAATTTACAATCTCATAGTGTTCGGGGTACGATGTATCTGATACTGGAAGAGAGTTGTTTACACAGCACAACTTCCTAACAACTAAGGAATATTTAGAGTAAAAAAATAAAACAATAAGATATTGAATGAATGAAATATATTTTTAGTTTACAATAAAATGAAATGAAATCACCTTTTGTTTTGTATCAACAATAATACTTGAAATAAAGTATTGTTTCTTAAGAATAACATTGTTGCATCCACTGTATATGCCTTTATCTGCCTATCATTTTGCCAAATGCTTAATAAAATGTAAAGATGATACAAAATGGTACGGATATGATATGTCAGTGAGCGGTTTTATTATTTTCGTAAGCATAGACTTTATTAATAAACAAAAGGAAATTCAAATTCTTCTCTTAAATGTTATTTAACGATGGACCTAAATTTCCTGTATTTCAAGCAATCTCAGGTGACGGTCAAAGTAAAAAATTAATAAAATAAAATAATATTCAACGCATGTACTTCTTGATAACTACATAGACTAGATAGTACAAATATAAGAATCCGGAAAGAACAGTGGATAGGACGATAATCTTGTAAATTCATACTTGTTAAGTTCCTTGACAATAGGCGCGACCCGAGTTTTAATGACAGATAAATAACGAGCAAGCTCTGCCTTTACCAGTGGTTTTATTCCCTCTTAAATTTGTTTCTTTGGTGTATTGTGAACTCAGATACTTAAAGCATTGCAAAGCATCTCCGATCGTATTTATATCATGGAAGTGATTGGCCGTTTTATTACCATCCTTTAAATCATCGTTATATTTTCTCTTTAATAGTTTCCTGTATGTTTTTGATTTTTTGTTGACAGCCCATGAAGATTTATAGCTTCCTGAAGCATACTTAATTTATTGTTAGCACGTTTACATTTTCCGTAATAATTAATGGCAAATTTTGGTGCTCTTTTACATAAAATATCATTAATTTAAATTTTTGAATTGATGGTGTTGCTTGCATCACAAGCTTAAAATCATTTTCTGATATGGCACGATGCTTGATGATAACTTGAACGTTTGGAGTTTCTGGAATTAAATTGTTCGAAAAGTACGAATTAAGGATCAATGACAGATCAATGAATTACTGCTCGACCTCTACTCGGCAAATAGGATTGTAGTCATATGGAAGTGGAGATTGAAATAGGTGTTTGGAGTTAATGGGCTGGATAACAAACGAACCGCTGTAGGGGGGTAATGAATGCCGTATCAAAGGGGGGTGTGTCTGAGGGAAATAGGTGTGGTGATGCATATCATAGATTCGAGGATGATTATAAGTGTGCTGCGAGTTTCGAAACTGATGTATGGAGGAATATATTTCGGGAACCCTTAATTGGTGATCGTCTTTATGTTGTAGAATGTACATCTGTAGTAGTGTCTTTACATACGGATCTGATAACTTGTGACGTCTGAAGAGTTTTTTCTTATGTGGTTAGATCTCTCCTTGGGCTCATTCAGCTTCTCGAGGATAAATGACTAGTGACTTTAAGAAAGAAGGAACCTTCAGGCTTAAAAAACTAAAAGCTAAACTGCTAGAAATTTTTTTAAGGAGTCAATATAAATGTAGAGCTTTCCATGCGGATGGTCACTACGTCTTATGGGATCATAACACCTTAAGTAGAGGGGAGAGGAGCAAGCAAGATGCAAGATACTTTTAAAATTTTAAGGGCTGAAAATATAAATAAATATTTATATCGTATATTTTTATATCAACGTCGTTTTTTGAAAAAAACTTAGACAGCAAACGCCTCTCAATCGTCTCTGTCTGGCCTTGGCCTGTGCTAGAAGCCTTAAAAATATATTGTAATCATAAAGGTTTTGCCCTCTAAATGAACTCCTACTGTACACATTAAATATAAAATAGTACACTATAAAATACACATAAAAAATAAAATAATTTTATTTGGGGAAAAAACGTTTCATATGTTTCCTGTAAAGTTTGCTAAATGGCGCTTACGCTTTTTGCTTTCTTGTACGCAGTAAAGGAAGTATTGTAACCGCGAAAATTTTCGGTTTTCAGATTTCAACGGAAATATCCATTCTGACCATACCTGAATCCATTTTGTTTCGTCGTTCGTTCATACGTATCTTGTATAACTCATACGTATATTACATAACTCAAAAACGGTTAGCCGTAGAAAGTTTTTGTATTTAGGATTACTTCAAAGTCTAGTTGTGAACCTCCCTTTTTGGTCATTGCATGATTACCGGAAATAGTGCTTTACTTGAAGGTCATTTTCATCAAAAATTATATTAAAATATAATGCAGAACTTCTCAAATTTGGTATTTAAGACTTGCTAGCATGGTAATATAAATGACATAATAATTTTTTTGTTAAAATTGGCAAACCGGAAGTGGTACTTAACTTGAAGGTGATATTAGACTCATCAAAAATTATATTAAAATATTATGTAAAACATCTCAAATTTGGTAAATTATACTTTTATATCAATATAAGTTATATAATAAATTTTAGGTTGAAATTGAAGAGTCGAAAGGGGTACTTTGCTTGAAGTTCTTAATAAACTTAAATCAAAAGGTATATCGATATTTAATACAGATATCTGTATATATATATATATATATATATATATCATCATCATCCTTAGCGCGACAATCCATTACTGAATCTTGGCTGCCTCAAGAATCTTCTTCCATCTCTCCCTATCTCGTGCGTCCTTCCACCAACTCTGGATTCCCAGAGCTCTGGCATCACCACTCACACAATCGAGCCATCTCAGTTTTGGTCTTCCGATTTTCCTCTTACCAATTGGTTCGACATTGAATGCTTTTTTCGGGACTACATTATCATCCATCCGTAAGACATGACCCGCCCATCTAAGCCTAGTTATTCTTATATATTTGACAACATCGGGTTCTTTATAGAGGTCAGAAAGTTCACTGTTGTGTCTGATTCTCCATTCGTTGTTTTCCTTAACGGGGCCATATATCTTCCTGAGAATATATATATATAACGGCCAAGAAATAGCACGTTCTTACCAAGTATTGGACTCAAGACCCATCGAGAGTTGCAGTGGGCCAGGTTGTTTTTTTGTTTTTTTATGTAAGTAATAAAAAATTCATTATATTTATCTTCAACTTCGCTATGCTATTAAAATATATATATATCAATAAAGTAGATCCAGTTTTGGATGGCTGCTGACACCTTGAACTTGTTCGCAGATGAGTGAAATCTGGGCTAATGTATTCTTCCTCCTGCCCGGATATACGCGGACCGAAGGAATCTGTAATTAGTGGAAGCACCTGGCGAATCAAGGTTCTCATACTTTATGCTCCGAGATGTACAGTCCAGTTCTATCTTGTTGACCTTCATATTACTCAACTTTGTTTTCTTTTTTGAGAAGATGACGTTTATTAACAGTGGGTTTGTAAACAACTGCGGGTTAACAGACATTATGGCTTACGATTAATTCTCCTTAATTTTCCTTTATCTTAACCTGACCGCTATTTCTCTTTCGAAGTATTTGCCCTCATAAGGCTAGTTCTTACAAGCAGAATCTGCCTCTGCAGATTTTGGATTGAAGAACTCTATTTCTCTCTTTCATAATTAAATAATTAGTTATACATTGTGATACTTATTCCAGACCATGAGGGAGGTCAGTACCATCTGCTCCTAATGCTGAAGTTCAATTGAGTTTATTCACTTGACCAGCGCTTTTTTAACCGTTTTTGTATCAATTTCGTGGTCATATTTTAACGTTTAGCTGAAATGACCGTGGAATTCGTCGTGCAATCTTGTTGGTTAGGTTTATGTGAGTCTTTACGCAATGTTTTGTGACTTATTTAAATTTAAAAGTTACTAATACAGTAACTAACAGTACTTGTTATTAGATTAAAGTTTACTTTTTTACTATCACGGCTTTAGCGAAAAAAAATAGTAAACTATAAAAAAAGGTCCAGTTACATTTTAAGCTAAAACTAAAAGTAACGTACATGCGAAACTTCAAACCTGTGAAATTTTCAATATTTCAGGAATAAACCTGTAGTAAGTGGGCTTCTTTTTTCTAGAAATATGAATTTCATAAAAAAAAAAAGAAAAAAAGTTTCAAACGAAAATTGTCGAACTTGAGATTACCTATAATACAGGTCTAATTACATTTTCAACGGAACGTCAAACCTGTGAAATTTTCTGTATTTTTAGGAAAAAATTGCTGTAAGTAGGTTTTCTTTTTTCTAGAAATATGCATTTTATCGGAAAAAATTTCAAACAGAGGTTGTTCAAATTATGATCAGCTACAAAAATGATCTGGTTACAGTTTAAGGTAATATTAACGGCAACGGCTCAACGGAACGTCAAACCAGTGAATTTTTTTGTACTTGAAGAAAAACCTGCTATAAACGGTCTTATTTTTTTAGGAAATATTTATTTAATCAAAAAAGTTTTCAAGCAATAGTTACTTAGATCAAAAGATCACCCACAAAAAAGGCCCAGTTACATTTTCAAATAATGATAACCGCTCTACGGAGCGTCATATCTGTGAAGTTTTTCAATAAAAACCTGCTTATCGCTACCTTTACACTCTAAATAAATAAATATTTAAAAAGAAAACTCACTGCAGTTTTTTTCTTGAAATGCCGAATATTTCACAGGTTTAACGCTCTGTGGTTCCGTTATCGTTAGTATTAGTTTAAAATGTAACTGGACCTTTTTTGTAGGTAATGTTAAGGGAAACAGCAATTGTTTGAAACTATTTTCGATAAAATGCATATTTCCTGGAAAAAGAACAAACAAATACTTTATTTTTTTTTTACAGTTCATTTTGGCAAAAACCATAATTAAGCTACCGATTTCGATTTCCGGATTATGATCTTCGTAATCTACACAAAAAAAAACTGAAAAAAAATTACACTATGCAAAAAGTGAGCCAATTTACTTAAAAATCTGGGTCTAGCCGATGGATTATCAATCTGCTTTATTCGGAATGTGGTCAAGATTTGTTCCGTGGATCCACCAAAAAATAGAAGTCAACCATACCCAGGCGGGTTCAATACATTTAATGTTTCATGGAAAAAATTGGTATGCCCATAAGAATTCAAGGTCTAAAGTATATGTAGGAGTAACATACCTACACAATTGTCAAAGCAGTTGACAATTGCCCGAGTCGCGCCATGAATACGGAATAAACACCAGCTATGAAGGGATTCTAAGTTAAGACCAATTAACATAATGCGTTTCACTGCTCAGCGAACTGACAAATTCCCTTAAGGGTGCCGCCGCTCTAAATTTGAATAATCAGCGAGGCATTATATATTTCAATATTCAAACTTTCAGCGAAATGGATTCGCATTGGAAACCCGTCGGCTGAGTCATGTGTAAGCGAGAAGTTGAGCTGGCCTCTGGGTAATCGAATATGGCGGATTAGTGGAGCTTCGAGAAGCCAGAAACCCGCGGTTCTGACCAAGCTCCTATTCCAGTCTAATGTTTTGCCTTTTCATTTTTTTTTCTTTGAGGTTTTTAAAAAAAAAATTATTTTCATCTTATTGAGGTCCCATTTTCATCAAACGTTTGGCAGGTTAAAGATACTGAACAGTTTTCATTTTTAAAAGCTGTGAACCATTTCTTAACTATGATACACAGAAACAGTAAATTTTTATAGTCGCTGCTACCTTTATTAAATAATAGTATTATTGAATAATTATAGTCAATTTTTATTTTTATTTTTTTCGAAATCAAATTAAAATAAAATAAAATTATTGAATTATAATAAAATAAAATAAAAAATATGATGTGGACACAACATGACTTCCTTGTACGCCTATCAAACTATAAATTGGTGGCTCAAGAAGTGATCCTGAATCACTATTTCTAGATTCCGAAGATAGCAGTATCTCAATATCGAAACTCGGCGTCGCGACGTCTATTGGCGTTGGTTACTTGTGGCGGTGTCCTGAGTTGTAATTCTGGTTGTGTTAGACTCGGAATTTTCTAGAACTTTTATTTCACGTTTTTATTTCTAAAACTGATAGAGAACCATTTAAAAATCTATTATAAAAAAAAAGTCTATTATGAACTTCAAATAAAGTCCCACTTCCGGTTATCCAATTTTAACAAAGTTCTAGTATATTATTTATATTGAAATAAAAGTCTTATATTCCAAATTTGAGAATTTTTGCATTTAATGTAATTTTTGATGAAAGTCTATTATGACCTTCAAGTAAACTACCACTTCCGGTTTAACAATTTTTAATAAAATCTGGTATGTTATTTTTATTAATATATAAGGTTATACACCAAATTTTAATTGTTTTTCATTTAATTTTAATATAATTTTTGATGAAAATCTTTTATGGTCTTCAAAGTATCAGTATGGTGATCATTTAGTGACCAAAAAGAGAGGTGCTCAATTGGTGTTGCAATCCCAACTACAAAATTTCAACTTTCTGCGGCTAATCATTTTTGAATTGTGCGAGATACTAACGTACAAACTTACAAACGGTCACGACGAAACTAGTCACAATGTATTCAGGGATGGTCAAAATCAAAACCACTGGATATTTCCGTTGAAATCTGAAAAACGAAAATTTTCGCGATTACAATAATTCCTTTACCGCGTTCAAGGATGTCAAAAATGAAAAAAAAAACTTATTAGTTGACTCTACAAGATACAATAATGAACTGAATTCTTATTTTAATACAATGGTTCCCTACCCCTTGAGGTCTGGAGACCATTAAGCCAGAAAGTGAACCACCCCCACCCCCGACTGAGAGATTAAGAAGCTTAAAAGTGCATTTTGAGGCACTTTTCTAGTGCCTTTACCTGTTAAAACTTTTCAACTAACACTCAGACCTCAGGGAAGGTAAGCAATAAAATAGTTCTTAAGCAATAAGTCCTCACAAAAAAGATGCAGGAGGATGTTGTATCTGACCCTCCCGTGGACTACTCCGAGGCTATCGCGGACCACCGTTTGGGAAACACGGGCTTATATACATATGAAATAAAGAGCAGAACGGAAGGAAGGCTTCCACCAAAAATTTCATTCCCTATTTTCAGAAGAACAGTAATTAGCTTGTTTGGGATCGCGTTTTTTCCTACAAATACATATGCTTCACTTTTATGAATTTCAAATAATTGTTATTAAATATACCTATAATGGCTATGCTTTTCAAAATAAAATTGCATGCAATTTCGTAGCAGGTTATAGCGAACAAAATATGAAATACCTTAAGGAAAATTAAAAAAACATTACGGATAACCCGAGTTTCAGATATGAAGAATCTGGATAAGCGAGCTTCTACTTTGCTAGGAAGCTTTGCAAAACGTTATAGCTTGGTATATCGCCGTTGCATTGCTAAAGTGGCGTATCTGAAAATTTGTGGGATTGAGAACATTGGGCTTGAATTATGGTTGCAGGAGATGTGTTATATTTTGTATTCCTAATTAATGACGTAATATATAGTTAAGTATTTAGGAAATTTCGAAGGAAATATAAAACCACACGTTAAAATGCTACAAAACCGAAAGATAGCAACATTTGCAGATACGTCACTTTGGCATTGCACCCACGAAATTAAAAGGTATTCTTCATTTATTTGTATTTTTCGAGGTAATAGTTGGTTCGATTATTTATTACATGTAATGAAAGAGGATGAGATGTTTTTATGCCTCAATTTCTATCTAGAACTTGAGTCTTTATATTGTTCATTTTTTAAATTGGAATAGAAATTCGTATGGGCACATAATATGAATTGCGATTACATAATTTTCTTTCCAACTTCCAAGTTCAGTATTTTATAATATCATATTTTTAAAAACTATAAATCTGCCCAGTGATGGTTTTTAGTACCGCATTCTTTAACATTATTCTCTCTCTCTTATCCCCCGCGACGGCGCTTGGATTACCCAGCGAAAAATATTCCGTCGGATATAAAAACCCAAGAGCCCCGCTGTAGAGCAGATGCGATCCCTCCTGAAAGGCCCCATTTTAACACAATGGCAAAAAAATTCCATCTTCCGAGGTGGAAGGATTCGGCGGCTACTGGACTGGAGAAGGCACACGCCGCTGATATTGTTATTGTGGGAAGAGGCAGCTGCAAGATCACCTGTTCCCCATCTGCATGTTGCCTGCCCCACTGACCAGTTTGTCTAGATATGCAGATGAGCTGCGATGAATGGAAGCGATTGATCTAGCCCAGGAGATAGAAAAAGCCAGTGCCCCTCATCTCTAATACTTTTAAGCACATGTGCAAATAACAGATGGCCTTATCTTGTAACAGAATAAATTTATGCTATAATTTAACAAAAGACTTAGGATTCCTGAATAGTGAAAGTGGAATAAACGTAAAACCTCTTCGAAAAATTGATATTTTAGCCATTTAAAAATATGTAATGATAATATATGAACGTGAAGACTGCTGCTGCAAATTTATACTCCACGTGACTTTTTTTAAGGAATTGATGATTCTAAAACACTTTATATGTTTGCTCATCTTCTTAAATAGTCGAGTTATAAGCATATGAAATCTGTAATCGGTCGCCATTTTACAACGAAATTTCGGATGATAAAGTCAGGTTCCCAGTATCATCCTGGGGTGACCTGTGACTTAGGTACAAAATCTCAAAAAATCGTTCCAGTAGTGTAACCGCGAACGGTGGACGGACGGATTTTTTTTTTTTTTCACATCACTTTTTAATTCTACGTATCCTAACATATAAAACTTCAAATTTAAAGGTGTGTTAAAATGTTTTGTTTTTTTCTGAGTCGATTACAAAGGTTCCTTATTGAAAATAATAAATAAAAAATGCCTGCTAAATTATAAAGTAAATTTATGTTTTCAAATGTTAGGGAGGTGAGAGGATTAATAAAAAATAAACTAGAATCGGCTTTAATCATTGGCATGACGATTAACTCACATCGCTTCGAAGACACGTTCGTTCGTTTTACAAAAGCAAAATATCGCTTTGTACACTTCTACCAGATTGCAAAACTTTTACTTTGCACAACGTGCAAAGATAATAGCTTATCCTTAAGGTTAATGACAATAGCATTTGATAATTGTTAATCTCTTATTGCACAACATTTTACCAAGTGCTGACAAGAATATTTTGTCATATTTAAATATTTTTTCATGTCTTATTGTTATCTACCGGTTTATTATTGGTAGAAAAATGTCTAATACTTTAGCAATGGTTTTGTTCCATTAGGATGTGGGTTCGAACTTCCTCTATTTTGGTTCTATTCTGAAAGTGTCATCTATCAAAATATTGCCCATTATGAAAATATCTTTTAGTGGTTCCATTTTTATAGTCCTTGGTCGTTGTTTCCTTTGGTTTATAAACGATATTCTTTAGCCAGTTTCAAAATAGACTTTATGACTATTTTGCCTTAATCTGTTGCTAGGGGTAAGTGGCTCTCAGTTCCAAATTACCCCGTGTGAAGGGCTTTACGACTGATCCCCTTTAAAACGGAGGGTTCTTCTCCGGTCTCCTTTTAGCCCACATAGAACCAGGAGCCTGCTGCACGATAACATGTCACGATTTCGTTTAAGATAACAATGCTTCCTAAGATCTTCTTATTATACTGTTTCCTGAAAAGCATTTCGAATTAAATAGATTCTATAAATAGTAGAAGATTAAAACACAAAACCTAGAGTCTCTCATATGGCAGCAAATAACTAACCAGTCAACGTTTCATCAATTCGGGCATCATCAGGACAGAAAAAGTAAAAATCACATAAATGCAGACCTATAGCACATCTCGCATCATAACTCTAAAAAAGACCAGCGAAAAATCAGCATCAATCCAAGGCAGTTCAATGGTTCTTTCACAATCAATCAATCAGTGAATGAGAGCTAAAACTTTTTTTTTTAAATCGCCTCTCGAATAACGTAGTATTTTATTTCATTCAGATGATTCCAGGACAGAATGATATAAGATCACAAAAAGCATATCTCACCTAAACAGCTTCCAAAACTGCCCAACGTATGCTAGAGTAAATAATTACAGACCCAGACCCAGTAGCGTTACTAAGGTCGAATACACTCCGAGTCCAACACAAAGAAGATGCCCCAACTCTATTCATAATCTTTCTTTTCTGCTAGATTCGAGATATTTTACACTAGAAATTCTAATCACTAAATATTATATCACTAAGTACACCATTTTTATGAAGAAAAACTGTTTATTTTCATTGATTACTATCGAAGAGTATTTCTTATTTCAACTCTCTTCTGTCTTAATCTCCAAAAATGTTCGCACTAATTTGTTTAAATTTAACTTTGGTGCTGTTTCATTTTCAATACTTAAAAACTCAGATTGTTTAGTCTAGTTTAGCCCTTGGTGCTTCTCAAGTATTTTTTTATAATTTTAAATATTGAAAATGATCTTTCATTATTAGTTGCAATAACCAGTACTGTAAGACAACACCACGGTACTGAGCAGTATGAAGGGGGAGGGAGAATGGTTGACGGTAAGACGAAGAAACTAGTTTGCAGGAATTACGAATACGAACAGAAAGACCACTAATATAGAACCTATTAATATTAATATCTCTACTTTTATATTTATCCTCAACGACTATTTCTATTTTATTCTGATTTTTTTTTTTTTAATTCAGGTTTTGCGATGCCTCCCGACGTCCAACGTCCCAAAGCATTGCCTAGGTTGCCCTGGCTTTATTTGTGCCTATGCTTAGACCGACTTTGCATGTGCAGATGCTAGGCTGGATGTTGATACACATTGGTATAATAGCTTTAAATTTTGATGTTGGTCATCGTTAGAACTCATAACACATAGAAACCTCGCTCGAACAAACAGAAATCCTGCAATGATATATAATATTAGAAATAAAGGGTTCACTTCATGAGGGAACTTGTTAAAAAAGTGAAACCACTTTTTTTTTTTCATTTTTTTTTAAGAGACTGCGTACTGTTGCCGAAGTTATTCGCCGGTGTGAGTTACGACAACTTTCCATCTTTCAGTCTGCGGTTTCGAGTTCTAACTGTTCTGACATTTGATTTACATCAGCAAACATCCTGATTATCATTCGCGAATATATTATGAGGATAGAAAACTGGAATGATTGCCGATTTCCAGTATTAATGATAGGGATCAGATTTCGAATGTAAGGGGGCCGGATAATCTGTAGCAGTTCATCCCGTAAGTTAATGAGGGTTTAAGAAAATAAAAAATGGTATGATACCTTAAGCATGGTTGTGAGGTATTCAATAGGATTGATGGTTGTACTTTTTTTGGACAGTCAAAAAGGCAAAATAATCGATGTTGTCACTAATATTTGTATATGTATCATAATATTACATATTATTGTATAATATCTCGTATTTTTCACATACACACTTTAAAAGAGGAGCTATGAATGAGAAAGTTTTATTTTTAGTTTTATTTTTTTTATTAACGAACCGATATGTTTACAAGCTATCAGTCACATATCTTATCTGTAATGGATTATTCTTTCACTATTTTTTTTTCTCATCTGCCTCTACCGTACTATCATTCATTGAGGCGATAAAGGGTGATAGGGTAGGAAAACATAAACATCTTCCCTTGGCTGCTAGAAAATATGAGGAATCTAAAAATATACTCCCTACTTCTTCGGAAAGGATAAAAAAAACTCAATACACAAGCAAACTTTTTAGATTTCTAATTCCCTATTTTTGTTTTTATTTCAAAATTAGTAGTTATGAATACATTTATTATTCAAAATAGAATTTGCCCGTCTTATACAGTGGTTAAAATAAGTATTCGTATACTTAGTTTTTCGGGTAAAAATATAGTTGGTAAATTTATTGAACATAACTGATGGATTTGATAAAAAAAAATAAAAATAAAAATAAAAAAATAAAAAAACATTCCGCATTAATTTTTTTAGTTGAAGAAAATTTTTAATTGAATATAAAAATTGAACAATTCATTTTTTCAGATAGAAATTTATCATTTCGATTTACGACCCTTCTTAGGGGGAATGCTTTGTTAACTTAATAAACAACAAAAATTGAAAATTTATCATGCAAAAAATGTATTCATATGGTAAAAATTTGTCGTGAAAATAACAATCCATCTTTTCAGACAGAACTTGATCTTTTCGATTAACGACCAATTTTGGTGGAATCATTCTTCAATTAGGATCATTTGGTCCATTTCGGGTTTGTATTTGAATATGACATCATGTATTAAATGAAAACCATTAGCTGAGAACATAATAATAAGTTATTTTCACTACAACTCTAAATGTATGTATACTTTTTTGCATGATAAATTTTTGTCGTTAATTAGGCCATTAGGACAACCGATACCTCCAAATACGAGTCATTAATCGAAATGATGAGGTTCTACTTGGAAAGATGGATTGTTCATTTTTTTTTCAATAAGGTTGTACTGGTTCCTAATTTCCTTCATCTGTAAAAATTAGTACGGAATATTTTTTTTTTTTTATCATTTTAAAAACTAAGTGTACGAATACTTTTTTTGACCACTACAAATATATATATATATATATATATATATATATATACGTGTTTGTGTGTGTGTGTGTGTGTTATTAAGCAGACTGCTGTGGTCGTGTAAATCAATCCGTTTCTAGTTCAACAACGATTTGAACTGAGTTTTTTAAAACCACAAAAAGAAGACTCCAAGAACAGGTAGCTACTAAGAGGGCAAACAAGGCTTTCTTTAGTAACTACAACATTCCAAGACGTACCTTCTGTAGAAGAGGATGACTCAAAGTTTATATATTAAATCGTTTTACTTTAAGCGTTATACTTAATTATATAGAAATTTTACGATATTTAACGAATTGAGAAAAACTCCAAACTTTATTGATAATAATATATATATATATATATATATATATATATATATATATATATATATATATATATATATTTAACGTGAGACCGAGTTGAGAATCTGTAGAAGATCTGTCGCAAATTTTAAAAGCTGCTTAAGCTTAAATTATTTTTTCTTTCGGATTTAGTTGATATTGTAAATCTATTTTTCTGCTTAAAATATAAACAAATAATAACGACGGAAAGGGCTTAGGGATCAAAAATTCGAAATTTAGGTTTCAATTTATTACGGGACGTAAACACCACATCTATCGATTCCCGCTCACGATATCGAAAAAAAATATATCTAAAATTCGACTATTGATGACAAAGGTACCGAATACTTTCAGTCGTCACTCAGGCCTTGCTTGACTAGGTCTAGAAGTCTTAAAAATTATAAATGTTTTCCCACCTTAATAAAATTCTACTGAGCACAATTTAAAAATTTAGCCTGCGTATGTTTGTGCTCGCAAAACCCGAAAAGTATTCGGTCGATTTTGATACGGTATTCACTATCATTTAGAGAATTTTTCCGAGATGTTTATATGCATTCAATTTTTCGAAATGCCTCCCGTAAGGGGAGAAATGAAGAAAAACTATTTTTTTTTTAAAAAAGAGGTAATTTTTTAATTGTTATCACGACAATTTCGTACAAGTGGAAGAAAGTTCACTTAAAAAGTATTTTAACAAGAGTGAAATTATTATGTGAAAGCGTCATTTGCTAATAAAATCGAAGATTAAGGAAAAAGAAAGTGTAAACACGTGAACCATAATTGCTTTTTTGACAAATTTATTATCATTTTGATCCATAAAATGCAACACCACCTCCCTTCTGGCCTTCGATACAGTGCCATAGTATTTAATTATTAAAATACGACTAAAAACATATAAATAAAAATAACAATGCTTTGATCTCTGTAATATTTCAAAGAAAATGTTATAATTTATATAACTGGCAATATGTATGTGTTTAAAAACTACTAAATAAAGCAGTAATAACGCGGAAGAAAGTATTATTTTTTTATTTATTTTTTCATATTTTAATTTTTTTTTCTTCTTTTTTTAGGTAAGTACTCCTCTGATTTTCATCGAACAATTTCATTATTGCCAGCACTTATTTGTAAGTTTTAGCCCTTAAGTTATATTTGACTTAAGTTTTATTTATTTTATTATTTTTATACATGTATTATCTTACAAGGATAGGATCCCTCACGTGTCTCCTAGATTTTGTTATAACTTAATTAGAGGAATCTAGGCCTTAAAATATTAGACTGTATAGGAGATTAGAGGCCAACGCGCCCTGGAAAAATCGGGAAGTTTCCATGTGCAAAACATTTTATTTTATATCTCTGATTCTGATGAAGCTAGAGCAATGAGTTTAGTACCGAAACGTCCCTATTGCCAAACAGAATAATTAAAAAAAAAATAAGGCATCTAAATATTCAAGTATTAAGCTTGGCAAGTTTACTAAAAACATAAAAAACGCTCTCAAAATAGTGATTTTGGGGGGAGGGCGTTAGTTTTCTCAATAGCCGAGATCAGATTGGGATTTCCTATCCCATTGTTTAGTCCTGATTGTTAGTAAATAGAAAACCAAACAGTTTTTCGTTGAAATTAGTTCGACCTTTAAATACCCCTTGATGGTTTTTAAAAAATAGTTTTAAATCTTTCTCCTGCTTTACACGAAACTTTGCATAAATTTACACCATAAAGTAATGTATTAAAAAAAAATTGGATATCAGTAATTTACTGTTATCGAGAGAAAATAAATATAATAAATGAATTAATTAGCGACTGAAATGAGCGCGTAAAGTTTTTGTTGGGCCTAATTAAGAAACGAATCATTAAAAAGCTGAATCGACGAATTAACTCCTAGGTCCGACCTACACGTTGATGGGAGGATTTCGTTAGGTTTGATCTGGTTGATTTTGGTATTAAGTTTTAGGTATTATTTGGTGTTCAGTAAAGATAGGTGTCTGCAACCAACCATTGTGAAGGCACTGCATCGAACCTTCGGGTTTTTTAATCCTTTTTTTGTTTTATTTATTAAAAGGAAAATTTTGGAATCGTATCTAAAGAATATAGCTTATTGTTCGGCTTATTTTATGTTATTTCTTTAAAGACATCGTATTTTATAATAACCCTTTGTCAGTCAAACGTACAACTTTATTTTTATATGTGCTGGTCTTAGAACCAAGTCCTTTAAGTACAACCAATACCAATAAGTCATAATAATAATACCAAGTCAAACTTAGAACTCAACAAGCATCTATAGAGGTGCTATGTGAAAGAAGGATTTTTCTGTATCAATTTTATTATTGATGGTATAACATATTCTAGTCTACGTTTCGAGTTACTCCCTAATCTGGACGTATCTTATAATTTCAATTTATTTAACATAGTTTCATATAATGATACTTCGATTATTTCTTAAGTTCCATGAAATCCATAATCTTCATATTTAGTCAATTGTTGCAATATTTAAATAATTAAAAGTATTAATGAGTATTCACTGTTAACAACTCTGAGCCTTAACTGTGATTGAACGATCGACAAGAATATGTAAACATCAATAGTAAAATTATTATATAATCAACAAGAATCCTCAATAATATTCTGCCTATCCGTTGCATTCATCTGGATACGCGCTTAACATGTGATCATCATACTTGATTGAAATTACTACAATCGGCTCGTAGATTTAGTTTATTTCAACGTTTATTAAACAAATTATCTAAACTTCCAATTTATTATATAAAGCTCATCTGCATGACCATAATCAGACCAATCTGGAAGCACTTCGTTGAGCTTTATGGCTCTGCGAAGCTCTACTACGACGGACCTTATTGCTAGTGGTATCGGCTTTGAACTTTCGGGTTCGATAAGGATTATTATTATTAATTTAACCTAGTCAATGTTCTCTGTTACACTTTTCTCGATTTACAATGTTCAAATAAATAAATACCATTCGTATTCATTGTTTCAATTTTTTTTTTCAACATCCCGCTGCTATTTTTGCAGTTTTGGAACGTTCTACTTGCATCAGCCCGTGCCATCTGGTAAAACAACCGAAAAGCCTAGTTCCAGTTCAGTGACTACCCTTCCAGGAAGTACTGATTTGGTAGTTTTTTTGTCTTCTTGCCTAATGGCCTACCTTGAGTTCTTTAGCTCTCAATCTGTTTTTCAAATCTCTTAAAATCTTAATACAAACAGATGGTTGAGGGTACATTCAGGAATGAAACACAGAATAAGGCAATTTTCTGTTTTAATTAAAATAATAAAATACTGCAGGTTCATAAGCACTCATAAAGGCAGTATATTAGCTGACTGCAATCCCAACCACATTCTCCTTGATTACATCTATGTTGGACATCTCCATTATTATAAAATCTTTATAGGGCTTCTTATAGCGAATGGTGTTATTTTTCCCTCCACGCGTCTAAACGATTAAGATAAGTAATTCGATTTAAATGTACAAACATGGAAATCAGGACCGTCGATGAACTTCTAGTCTACATAGTAAGAAAACGTTACATTACAGAGCTTTTGGGAGTATTTATAATTAGTTTTATCCATTTTCTCATTTCCTGCTATTTTCCGGAGTAATTTTGAATTTTAGCATTCGTTTTCTAGTAACTAGTTTATTCAATTTTTGCTATAATAATCTGTATGTAACCAAGCCGGTTATTAGCTGCCAATAATTTAAAATACTAATTTCATTTAAACCAATGACGCGGCTGGGTGAGAAGCGCTGGTACCTCCTAGTGCTATGCTTTCCCGTCAACATGTTGTATATAGGTATGAATGTGTTTAAGATGACTTCTTTTATTTTTACTTAACTTAATTTTTCTTTTTATTGGTTGCTTACTTATTTTAATATTATTTAAATTGTCTGTCAAATCATTTTTATTAGTAATGTACTTTTTTTCTCTCTCTTTTTATATGATATTTATTATTTTTATTTTATCTCCTTATGTTTTTGTTTTTTTTCTTTTCTTTTTGCTCATCTTGTATATATGGTATGAATGGAATCTTATAGCTCTAATACCTATTGCCCTTGAGTGTGGCAGCTTGTATTATTTCTCAAATTAAAAAAAAAATCATTTAACATTGTAATGTCTTTTGTAGCTGCATTATCTTCTTTATATCGTATTCATAACTTAGTGTTTCATGACCTTGATTGACTCTAACCTAGTGTTTTAGCGATAGTTACAGTGAGAATCGTGTGGCTTGCTTCTTGAAGTTTGCAGGATGATTCGTTCCTCTGGATTAGCCAATTTTCCAATAAGACTTTCCTGCGAATTCTCCAATCAGCAGTTGTTATCTACTTTTGTTGTTGTTTACTGAGATCTACTTTTGTGGTCGCGGCATCTTTCCTTCTTGCGAGGTTAGCTATGTGCTGCGAATGTATCCATACTTGTACAATTTGCCTAGTTGGTGAATGCTGTATCTCTCATGATAATATATTGCTTATATATCTTATATTATATTGATTGTTTAATTGCAACGCAATTCTGACATTTTGTGTAATTTCATATTTTGATGAAATTAAATTAATACAATACGACATGATTTTTCGATTAAGTGATAAAATGATACTAGAAGGTGCTTTGAGTATATGATACCACATAACTATCCGAGATTTAAGTTACTCCAAACAAACTATAATTAGATAATCACACATATTAAACGCAGTGTTTAATTGTGTGTGCATTGGTTTAAATTAATGCTTTTATTGCACTTGATGTATCGATGTATGAGTAGGTACGATCGAGGCGTGAAATCCTTAGTAAATATTGATTATTGAAATCAGCTATAATTAAATTTATATCTTTGAATTAATCTTTTAGATGATAAGATTATTTTTATTGAGGGAACTCCTTCTGTCGCTTCAGATTAGAACAGTTTTCTGTTGTGCTAGGTCGTTCGTGAATGGATCGTTTAGCAATAAATTAGTAGTAATACCTCTTGTAATAATTAATTATGTAATTAATTATTTTTAATTTCTATTTTCATTTCCACAATTTCTCGAAAACAGGAGATTTTGACCTACATTCGTTCTCTTTAATTAGCTTATATATTTTTCTGATGTGATTAATCTGTAACAAGCTTTGATGGAATTATTAATATCATTAGCTATTTAAATTCGCCATGTGTAAATAGCATTGCCGTTCATTTCTGTGTCGTAATATTATTGCAATTTCTAATTTAATTATGTTATTTAATTAAATTAATAATATTAACCTCTGATACATTATTTTTATTTTTACATGAAAAAAAAAATAGATTTATTTTAGTTTGCTTCAATTTGTTTTTATAATTTATTGTGCCCTACTAAAACAATTTTTTCTCTTATCTACATAAAATATTCGATATATCTAAATAAGATGTTCAATAGATTCTGCGAACGCCTACGCAAAAGAGGTATGTATATTAAATATATAATTGTAAATTAATTTGTTCATTGATAGGTTGGTAAAATAAAATAAAATAAAGGTTTGTAAAATCTCATTTTATTTTATAATTGAATTAATTATTGACAAATTTTATTTTGGTTTAGGCTGTTAGGACAAATATACAAATATAGGTAGAATATCAAATAATAGTGAATAAATATATAAATTTGCAATATTCAGTTTATTCTTCTTATATGGTTAAAAAAAAGAGAGATGTTTTTATAGTATAATGCAATGCAAAAATTTTTTTTTATAAACTATTTTGCTTCTGTGATAAGTTTCCAAGGACTCGTATCTATTTTTAAAGTGAATTTTTAAAATAAATGTTGTTTGCTTTCTTATCTATCGATCCATTAATTGATATTTTATTATGTATTTGTTTATAACAATTAATACAGAATTCAATGTAGATAATTAATTCGCATAAAAAAATTGATAACAGCTCACATATCAACTCATTGACATTTAAGATATCCCCATGAGGATCCATGGTTGTTTTATTATTTACTTGGGTGGTCCAGACACTTAAATGTTCTTTCATAAATTAACGTCCTAAGCTATTAGCTTTTATTATTTCGATGCGAGGAGGCGACATTATTATTTACTTTAATTCCTTCTTTTTTGTGTTTCGTTTATACTTTGTAAAGAAAAAAAAAATAATAATAATAATAAAATAAAATTAAGGAATGGCATTTAGGATTGTTAATAGTTTTGTTTGCCTTTAGATAATTTTGTTGCCATACAATGTCGTCTCTTTTCCTTAAAAACTAACCTAGCATTTTCTGATAAATTATTCCTGATACTAAGTTTAATTATTAAAAAAAAATATAAAACATCAATATTATGTAATGGATAAGCCGTTTGTATTTAAAATAACAGGATCTTTGTTATTGAAAAAACTTTGAATTTTGTTCGTCAATAATTTTCCACGTTCCCCCTCTATACAAAGGACTGAGAAAATTCAGTATGATGATAATCTTGAAGTGTTTACGATGAAATATTTATTAAGTTATCAAATAAGTGTTTTAAGTGTTAAATGTTTAAAATAAGTTTTTATTTTGCTATAAATAAATCAGGATATAGGAGCCCTACTCTCTGTATATTACTGAACTGTGGAACTCTCTGGATGGCATATTGGATCTCGATCTGAGTTTTCTTTGTATCATATTTGACATGTTTTAGCAAAGCATTTGTCGGTCATTTAACACATAATATTTAGGCATAGTCTGCAATTTTAAAAGTACTTAATCATGTAATTACTCTGTTTTTAATACAATTATATATATAAAATAACCAAGTGGCATTTCTGGGAATTGTCTTTTGCATGCTAAAAGATCAATATAAATATAAGATCATTAAAATATTGTTTCTTGTTGATATGTATATTTAAATGACTCGGAGCTAAGACTGTTTTTTTTTCTGTTTTCTTACTTTTTTTATTCCATTATTCATTTTGTTTAGTTGTTTTACGTTTCATTGTTTTCTTCTTTTTTTTTTAATGTAACTTAAGTTGGTTACAGTTAAGCTGTGTATTAAGAATTATTTTAATATATTAAGCATTATTTTGTTTTGTTTTACCACCTGCAATTGGGCTTTAGCCTGTTGGTGGATACTGTTTATAAATAAATAAGTGTTCAATGAAATATCTATTTTAATAAAATTAATGTGGTACAGAAATATGAAAACCTTCTGTAATGTTTTCTGTTTTTATTCAATAAAAAGTTAATTCAAGGAAACAGTTAAAATTGAGCATTAAAATTATTTTTAGTTATCATTACCAAGTATCATAAAAATTGACCTAGTCTTATTAAAGTTCTGATTAGTAGAAAGGGAGGCTTGAGGGTGATTTATTCCAACTGTCTCTGGTTGAAAGATGGTATGCATGCATGCATAGGTAACATAATTTATTTATTGCTCGACTTGCCAATGCATGCCGATCACACATGCCTTCTCTTTTTCGTGAAAATTTTTCATTAATTTCTTCTCAAAAACAGTATTCTATCTTTAATTCAAAAGTAAAAAATTATGTAAGATGATGATAATGTTGAATATTGGCAGATTATTAATTAAGTGCCCATCTTCAATATTCGAACTTTTTTTTTCTCATTTTAAACTTCGATTACTATTCGAATCTTAAGCAGATGAAACAGACAAGTTTGTTTTAAAATTTTACATAAATGTTAATCTCCTCTTGTAACACGAAACTTGAAATGTTAAGAAGGTGTCTTAATCCTACTTAAAATTCGTAGTTTTTTTTTATACCTTACAGGTCGTTTGTAGGCGTGCTTGAAAATTTTTATGACTCTGTTGACTTAAGTTTCATCTTATCTCTGGACAGATCAGTGAAATCTTTAGCTGGGTCTGACGTAAATTTATTATATACCCGTATTATCAACGATATATACCTTACCCGTTTTATCAACTATTAACATTCTTGTTTAAAAAATAAATATAAACGTCAGCTATTTGTTTTAGAGGAACTTGTTGACAGAATCATAAAATGTTAACCAAAAAAAAAAAATTAAAAGTTTGTCTTTGTTGTGGTACCAAGTTTCTTAACTTCTCGAAACTTTATTTTGTTGTATTATTTATTTATTTTTTACTTTCACTTATAAATATGAAATATATAAATGAGGAGTAATATTACAATAGTAAAAAAAAAATCGAAAAAAATACGGAAATAGATACCAAATGCTCTTTAATATCAGGTAAGTCATTATCCTCATTGAAATAGTTTGACAGAGCTTAAATGCCGAATTTCCAAATTTTCTTGGCTTCCTCCAAGGTCCCTTCGTTTTTTTTTTTTTTTAATGATAACTGCCTCTCACGGTAGTAATGAAAAAATTGATAAATATAAACTATGAAAGAACTAGATAATTAACTAAATGAGAAATATTTTTCCAGATTGAAAACA
Source organism: Rhaphigaster nebulosa (assembly GCA_948150685.1). NCBI lineage: Eukaryota > Metazoa > Arthropoda > Insecta > Hemiptera > Pentatomidae > Rhaphigaster > Rhaphigaster nebulosa. The sequence continues at coordinate 27,357,244 of OX411312.1, read as the reverse complement.
AATTTCCGTAAATAAGAGTAATAATATATAAGAATAATATACTATTGGAAGGATAAAAATTTTAGAAAAATTAATATCTAACATATAAAATCGTAGGAGTTAATAATTTCTACTTTTATATTATTTAATAGAGACTAAATTGGATTTTCATGGGAAAATGGAAACTTTTAAGATTTATTTCAAGTTGGGTAGTAACTAGAGATCGCATGATGCGCACACCGCACCAGATTTTTTTCTGATTATATCGTCATCCATTCTACTCTGATATCTTTGGAAGATATCAATCCCTTTGTCGTGATTTTGTTATATTTCTTTATGTTGTGGTATACCTCATTTTTCTTATTCTTTTTTTTTTTTATATTTGTTATCATTTTGATATCATTTGATCCAGGATTTTTGTTATGATTATTATTTTTTTTTACTTTCAGCCCATAGTTTATTATAAGGCACTAGACTTATTTCCAGATGTTACTTATATCATTTATTTTTCTATTACTGAATTATGTTTGGTGTTTTTTCTATTCAGTGAATTATATTTAGTCTGCTAAAGACCTTTGGTTGGCTAGTTAGCAACGGTTCACCCTAACGGAAGTTAACACGGAAGTACCCGCACACCTGCTGGCTGCTAGAATAGCGACTGCCTCGCATCTTGCCAGCTTTTGTGAACTTCCGGGAAAATAAAAAATGCATTTCGAGGGTAAAATGAGTTAGAACAGGTTAGACAGTTTCCAAGAGGTTCATAATAGTTTGAATAATTAAATCTCTGATGAAGGTCTGTTAAAGAATTAGACAAAAATATGGATAAAACAAAATGTATCCTAAATTCTGTTTTACACAGCAACAGTTTTTCACGTATTTTCACGTCAGTGAGAATATGGTAGTGTGGCTGTGTCTACACATTGACAGCTAACCTGGTGACAGTCGGTTGGAAAAATGGCGGATGTAGAACATCTGACTGGCCACTACACTAAACGATCAGCTGATGTGATGATTATTTTAACAAAGGCAACTCATTTATAAAAAAATAAATAATATATATGAATCTGAAATTGAAATGAAAATTTATTTCAATAACTAATTTAATGTAAACTAAATTAGTATAAATTAATCTACTTACAAAATTAATGAAATTTATAATAAATTCTAAAATAACAAAATTACATAATTTATATTCCTCCTCGAATACTCCAATAATTGATTTACGTCGAAAAGATTCATTTCAATTTTATAAATAATCGAAGCATAACATTGTATTAGGACAATGTTTTCTAGCGCAATCACCATTACAGTTAATAAGGGAGATAAGGTGTGACAGTCAAGGCGTTTACATGTGGCAGTCAACATGATAGCAGCTACTGCCATTGTCACGAAAGCTACTCTCAACTATCTCGTCAAAGCTGATAGTGCAACAGTGTGAGGCATAATGAGTTGGAGAATGATGATCTAGGCGATATATCAGAAAATGCTTAGATAAGTTTAAATATCTGAAAAAATGGAATTCATAAAGAAATAAAAGCAAAGTTAGGCAAAGGGCGGGAAATGCTATTAAAATGAAACGAAATAATATTAAAAAAAAAAAGATCAATAAAACTACTTTACTTTATTTTTTCAAAATCAATATATTTGATCCAAAATATTAAGGCTAATAATCGAAGCCCATAAGGAGGCGATGATAGGGTGGGAATTAAGATTTAAATAAAAAAACAAAAACACACATCGAAACAGAATGATTCCCACAGGTTTTAGACTTTTTATGAACTGCCTACCACACCCCTCATCTCATCTCTTTCTCTGTTCAGAAAACCGATCCACTGCTGTTTTATTGATGTAGCTATTCAGTTTTCATGGCCCCGTTGAGTAAACCACGTTCCGGCCCAAATAGCTTTGGAGAGATTCCTTTGGGAAATCGGGAAACGAATGCTGACCGCAACTGCTGGCCGTTTGACCACGAAAATGTCCGATTCGTGGAATAACTTAAATTTTAGCTCAAGCCATTTTTCAACTATTGATGAAAATAGAAAATCAGGAAGGAGATGGTCCGGATGGCAGTCAAGAATAAAATAAAATAGTTGTAACTATTTATTTAATGCCGACGTCTCGACCAACATTGTAGGTCTTTATTAGGGCTCTATCGGCTATGAAGGATAGAACTTAGACTTATCGTATCCTTCATAGCCTCTAGAGTCCTGATGACAACCTGCAATGTGGGTCGAAACGTCTGCATTAAATAAATAGTTACAACTATTTTATTTTATTCTTGACTGCCACCCGGACCATCTCCTTCCTGATATACTTACAGTCAACTCTCAATACAGAAAATAGAAAATCATTTGACGAATCGGTAAAAATATGTCGAAATAAAAAAATGATCTGAGTTTCTGCAGACTTATTATGACCTCGTTAACGAATAAAATTATACGTTAAAAAATGTAACCCACTGCTATAAAAATAACATTCATGATATAAATTGTTTGTAAAACTGCAAATAGAGTCATAATATAATTAAAACGAAACAAAGTTTATTACGAACAAGCTCATAAAACTTCTAGTATTTTGTTTCTTTTATAACTAATCGTTCGTTTTTTTTAAATAAAAAAGACTTTGAACAATAAACTATTTTATAGATTTAATAGTTGAACCTATTGATAATCAAGAAGAAAGTGGACCGGGTGGCCGTTAAGAATAACAAAAAAAAAATAAAAATAGAAACTATTTATTGAAAGCCATTAAGTAGATAATACTATATCATCCTGGCCATCTTCTTTATAAAATAATATTATATTATATATATATATATATATATATATATATATATATATATATATATAATAATATATATTCATAGTATATTATATGTCCTTTACTTATTTTTCCGGTATGTTGGGATATAGTTCATTCATTTTAGTTTAATCAGTTTAATATATAAATATTAGAAATAATAAAACACATTTGGATAATTAGATAGTTGAAATTTCAATTATTATCCCAAAATTATATTCAATTTGTGAATATACCACACAACTTTCAGAGTGACTTGTCAGGTTTCGCTGGGAATTAAAAAAAAAAAATGCTGACAGAAGTTCATTAAAAACATCTTGCGAGATTTATGCTGCGTAAGGTTCGAGATACATTTGTCACCGCTCTAAATGAGATAGTAACTTTTTCAACTAAATATGCTTAATTAACAATTAATAAATAATAAATCAACATATAATATTTAATATTAATATTCATAAGTTTAAAGATTTTTTGCCTTTTGCCCCTTCATTATCTTTTACTGTTCAATATGTAATTTAAAATGTTACATATTTAATATGTAACATGTAACTTGTTGGCCTTCTTGTATAATTTTGTTGCGGCAAAACGCGAGTGAAATTTTTCCGTTCTTAGGACACACATTTTTTTCACTTCCTAAATGAATAGCTCCTCTATCTTCGGTAGTGGGAAAGCAAAAACGCGAGTGAAAAGGAGCGAAAGAAATACGCGCTAATTAATCCGAAGAATTTTACGACCGCAATTATTTATTCCTGGCTAATCTAATTCAATGAAATTTTTATAATAAATAGTTCGTCATTATCTTATTTTAAATTTTATTGTCTCTTCATTTTATTAAATATAAAAATATTTTAGTATAAATGGAGGGTTTATGTATTACATTTTGGATGATAAGGAGAGCAGATGAAGTTTTTTTTTTTTGCTGTTTCGAACTTTTCTAATTTAAAATATCATAGGTTGTATTGTATTTTATAATTAACATCTTTATTATATTGATATTGCAGCGTCTTTAATAAAGTAATTAAATTATTGTTCATAAGTTATTGTTAATAAGTACATGACTGTAAAACATGCAATAAAACTATTGTATTTTTTACAGCCTCATTAAATAATTTCCGAGCGTAGCTTAGTCTTCGGATACTGTATATGCACATCAGAGATAAACCGTTGTGAGCCTAATTTTGCTAATTTTGATTTTATTATAGCTATATTTTATATTTTTCGAGTATAAATGTCGTAAATAATCTCAGAGAGTAATAAAATAATCAAAACTTCGAATATAAAGATTGACCTCTTTCCCCAACATGTATTTAATCAAGTTCAACAATTGCGATCGGAAACTTCATTTTTCTATTCTGCAAAACTTTGGTAATGTTACTTACGACTATTTATCTCTGATGTATTATATATATACAATAAATATGGTTTATTTATTATAAAGCTAATTTATTTCTCTTTTATTGACATTCCTATGTTTTGTTGTAAAACAAAAATTGGAAAACGCTAATGCTTAGAGATGAAATTTAATACTTTTTCATGGTTGTAGTTTTAAAATCGATATTTTTAAACAAGATTTTCGTCACCGCATGCTTCCTGAAATCGTGGCCAAAAATTGAGTATATGGTCGCCCATATGGTTGGCCTAGAAGTGGGTTGGGATATAGGACAGACCTGTTACTTTCCCCCGTCCCGTTCGGCCGGGATCGCAACGACACATCTGTTTCCGCACAAGAAGCAGACTCCCATTGGTGCATAATAACTTCATCTTTGACCTTTGATCGGTTCCTAATTTAATGGAATAATCTACAATTGAAGTGCTTATTACTGCTAGAGCAGATCTGATTGGATGATTGCACTGTTTATGGCTTCTTTAATGTGACTATTATAAATGATTACACTCTCTATGAGAATGTGGTCTCATTATTCATTAAAAAATGTGTTAAAATTATTTTTTATAACAATTTAAATAATAAAAAAACGCTGCAGATTATTACACTAATTTATTATTAATTATTTGTATTTATTCTTGAAAATTATTATGAATTATTAAAGGTGTTTCGGAATCATTAGTTAGACTAAGACAAAAAAATAAATAAATAAAATACAAAAACAAATTAAATAAGTAATTTTTGAAAGGCTTTGGTATAATGATTTCAAAACACTTTATATTTTTCTATTATCTTCATAAACAACCGAGATATGGGCTTATGAAACCTCTAATCGGTCGCAAGTTTGAAACAAAATTGCGGATGGTAATGTCGAGCTCCGAAGATCCTGGGGTGGCCTGTGACATTGGTCGAGATATGGGCTTATGAAACCTGTAATCGGTCACAAGTTAGAAACAAAATTGTGGATTGTAATGCCGAGTTCCGAGGATCCTGGAGTGACCAATCATTTGGGTGCCAAATATGAAAAAAATCGGTCCAGTAGTCATGGAAAAAAGTCGTGGACGCTGGTCGGAGGAATTTTTTTATTCCATTTTTCGATTCAACGTATCTTGAAACCTAAAATCTCAATTTTTTATGGGGGAAGGTTAACGATTTTTGTTGTTAATTAGGTTAACAACTCATTCCTCCCAAAATGGGTAGTATTCTTCAATTTTTGCTGTTAATTAGGTTTTAAGGGTTTCTAAATTTTCATCACTGTAAGAATTAATGCAGAATGTTTTTTTTTTTTTTTTTTTTTATCATATCCATCAGTTAATTTTTGTTTAATAAATTACTAAATATATCTTTACCCGATATTATTGACATATTTATATTATTGACATATTTATATTTATTTATATTGACATATTATTAAGAACTAAGTATGTGAATGTTAATTTCGACCACTGTATATGTATGTGTATATATATATATATATATATATATATATATATATATATATATATATATATATATATCTGTGTGTGTGTATTTTACGATTCATGAATTCATTTAGTCATTCTGCTAGAATTGGTTAAACTTGAAATTCCTATTATAGTATATATCGAAATTATTGTTGAACATTATGAAATTGTAGTTATGTTAAAATAATTGGAATAATTATAATAGACAGATTGTGAGGAGGAGGTTGTGAACTCTGTGTTATCACTTGGCTATCAATAGATCGCTCCATCTGTTTTATTCAATGCACGTGGACATTGTTATACGTAATGTGTGTGTGTGTGTGTGTGTGTGTAAATAAATAATATTGTTTCTTCCCTTATAGCTATCATAATTTTGGACCTTATCTATATATAGTTACATTAGATGGTTGTGCATATTATTCTTTTCAGTGTCGGGTTTCAAAATAACAAATTCATAAATATAAATGATATAATGTAAAAGTTCTATCAATGTCTTTATTGGGATATTATCGAATAATTCAACACTAAACATTAAATCTCTCAAACTGCTGGTAAACTAATAAACGTTCCGCCAATCCAGGCATCATTAGGAATGAAAAACAAGAGCAGATTAGCCATAGCACATCTCATATCAACAGTTTTAACAAGAATAAGCCAGAGTTCGTATATCTTAATGAATGGAATAATTAATAATTTAATTATTAATAATATTAATTATTATTTTTTTGGTTCAGATAAGTACCTCTTGGATTGTTATTTTCGTCTCAAACGTCTGTAACAGTATCTATGTTAAATTAAGAAATTCTATATTTTTTTTAATTTTAATTTCGATATTTTATTATTTTACATTGTTTAATTTTTTTTTTTAAATCCAATGAACTGGGGTAGCTCAGCTGTTTAGGCAATGCTTTAAAAATCTAATAAACTGGGTTAGCTCAGTTGTTAAGGCAATGGATTCTTTACTCCCTGTTTCGAGTCCGGCTTTGTCAGATAACTATTTATTCTGTTATATCAGTCCGGGATCGACTCCGTGATCTGGAATATTTTTTTACCTTTCGCTCCGCCTGTGACAATTAGCGGATAAGATATTCATATATTGTCATCATCTTTCACAACTCGTCAGCGAGTCAGGGCTGCCTCAAAAAGCCTCCGCTAGTTGGCTCTAACCTCCGCAATCTCTCCAGTTTCGAACATTCATTATGGTTCTTGGATCTTCTGCCACAGCATCCGTCCATCTCTCGATCGGACTCCCCACTGTTCTTGTGCCATAGATTTACTCATTCAGGAAACCGCATGTCCTCTATTCTTGCCACATGACGTGCCCTGCTCATCGTAGAAGGAAAATTGCGTTGAATATACTCCAGCTTTTTAAGAGGTTGTACAGTTCTCGGCCTCATCTTCTCCATACTTAAACATACTTTTATGGGTCCGAAGATCTTCCGTAGGAATTTCTTCTCATAAAATCTTAGATGATGTAATTGGCATACAGAACATGGAGAGAGATTAACATCCCTCATTACTTACTCGTTATTTGAATTTTTAATAGATTTCATTCTTGGAAATGCCTTAACTAACTTCTTTGGAGTCTCGTCCCCGACTACAACTGAGCTCAGGATCATAGTTGTGAGAAATAACTGTACTATAAAAGAGTATTTTATTTTTATTTTCCTCCGTGAAGGCATGATATAAATATTTATAATATTATACCATCCTGAAGGTTTATAGAATAATTTAACTATATTACTTGTGATAATACACATTGTTCGTGTAATAATGGGGACAGCTTCCAACATTGTGATACAACTTATATAATTATTTCGCGAGGAAGGGTAGATATATATAATAACAACAGGGACAGGATAGTAAAGATAAAATCCCCTTTCATTTAGATTGGGGGGCGGGCGGTAAATTGTGGACCCCGTTGAAATCCGGACTGGTTGGGATATTCCCTTGGGGATCCCTGCATAGTCCCAACCCTAAGGCCGTAAAACCAGGCTTAACAGTTCCAAGTTGTCTCTTTCTTTTATCTTATTTTATTGGCAGAAGTATTTATTGTTATAGTAAACGTTTAGAGTTTTTTTATTGTTTAAGTTTTATTGTCGTTTTTAGTTAATTGAACAGTTGGGAGGATTCAATATTTATTTATCGCTTCTACCATCATGGGTCATTGGCGTAGGATGACCAAACAGATTAAAATCAGCTATTAAATTTCATTGATTGCACAAACTTTAAAATGGATTCCTGTTCTGATAGGACCAAAACAAATTTGGTTGAAAATTTGTCTTCTGTTCTATCAAGAGTTGGCTAACTCTGCGATCGAATGACCCTCTTGGGTCATACCCAGCCTCTATGAAGTGGGTAATTTTACCTTACTCTTCAATCAATTCCGGTTTACGTATTGAAATAAACAAATAAGAGTCATAAATAATATAAAAAATAATAAAAGGAAAAAGAATTCTTGTCAAGCAATACAAACGAATATTAATAAAAAAAAAAGAGAAAAGAAAATTACATTCACCCGTTTGACAAAACAAAAATCTCCTAGTGAGAATAAGAAATTTATATATGTACATAAATTTACAATGTGATACGATAAAGAAAAAAATAAAATAAGATAAGCCCATAGAAAAAATAAATCAAGAGAATCAATATCTAATAAAATGTATACGAAATTAACAACATATAGAGGATAGTTGAACTTCTTAACAATCAAGTTGTAAATGTCATTGTAGAGGAAATAATTCATAAACGAAAAAAAAAAAAAAGAATCCTTGAGATTTACAAATCAAACAACGAACTGCATGAACAATGAAACGAATTGTACATAAAACGTACGTTGTGAATGAAACGTGAGAGTGAAACCTGATGCATTACAGTACAATGCTGTGGTTAGCCAGCGTCCGACTGGGTTGAGAATTGGAAGAATTGGAAAAGGAGGGTTTTAAAAGTGCCGAAGGAAGAGGCATATCGGATTTTAGGAGGGAGAGAACTCCATAAAGTAGAGGAACGAGCAATAAAGGAATGTTGGAACGATGCAGATCTATGGAAAGGTGTATAAAGGTCAGAAGGCCGAGATCTTGTGGACTGGGAGTGGATAAAGGACTTGAATTGGAGGAGATTGTAGAATAGGAAGGGCACTGGTTGTTAATTACTTGTTTAAGGAATGTGACTAGGAAATACTGTCTACGGAAGTGCTGGAAGAGCCATCCTAACTTGGCGTAATGATATGAAACGGGGGAGCGCCTCAGAGTACCTTCAACAAATCTTACAAAGCTATTCATAATTCTCTTCAGTCTATCCCCGAGACTTTCCGTGAGGCCACCGTACACCACACAGCCATAGTCAAAATGGGTAAATATGAGAGAGGATACTATGAGTCTACTTGTGGATTTGGATAGGAGATAGCGGAAGCGATGGAAAAGTTAAAGGGTAAAAGTCGAACGTCGGGAAATGTGGACGATATGTCAGGAAAGCGATTGGTCAATGATTATGCCTAAATTTTTAACAGAGGAGCAGAAAGTGGTGGGCTGTCAATTTTTTATCATCAATAGCGACCTGAACATCGCTGGCAATTTTAATTAAGGCAGATTGTATTGAATAGCCGGGTCGGAAGCCAGATTTGAGAGAGTCAAGATTGGAATTTTCTAGGAAATTGGAAACTTGTGATTGCACTGGTTTTTCTATGTGTTTTGAAAGGTTGGATAGGATTGAAATTGGGCGGAAATAGAGTTTAGGGGAACGGCTGACGAGTGAGAACGGCCTGATTCCCAAGGAGCATAGGAAGCATTGTAATCGCTCAAAATATATATTTCGAGATTAAACATGATTTACTTTTATCAGAGTCCTATGTTTGATAAAACAAATATTTTAAAAAATGTCGTTCTGCAATCGTCATAAATTTAAAATCCACTCTCAATTAGTTCAACCCTTTCAAGTTTCAATTTTTAATATTTAGTTGTAGTATGCAAATAGGGGAGGGGAATCGTCTATTTGTCAACGTAAATATCAGTTGAAAACTACTGAGGAATTGATTAATAATAATTAAATGGCAGAGCGAACTCGAAGGATCGATGCCTTCAAACCCCCGTCATTACCCAAATCTACCAGGTTAGAGTTGACTAATCCTCCCACCAACGTCTTGGTTCACTCGTCGGCTCAGCGCTGGCTATCGTTTTTAGAACTTTCTTCATTCCCCAGCAGTTTTATACTCCGGTATTAACCCTCCCAATGTATTTATTCAATTATACTTACATGGTACATGTCCTGTAATTCTGTTTTTTTACGTCCTAAAGCTAAAAGAAATTGACAATACCTAAACAATGACAGATTACTAATTGGCAGGTTATTACGATCCATGATAACATTTAACTGCTCATCTCGTGCAAAAAAAAATTATCCTCCAAACGATTTTTTTCCCATTTCATTCTAGTTATAGATAATGCTGACTTAAATTTTTTAAAAATGCGTTGTAATTGATTTCGTCCCTTTCTTGTTCTTCCTTTTGTAAATCGTCCCTCTGAGAGAGAGAGGGGGCTCTTTGATTACAGGCAGGCCCTCGCTACTCCATTATACAATTGGAATCAACCCCTTTTTACAGCTTGTCGTAACCGATCCTCACCGAGGGTTCTACAGTCGTAAAATCGACATTTTGTCTGTAGGCGTCTTCTGGGTATTGATAACCCGCTCATTATTATTCGTCCCAAGGAGCCTTTTCTTTGGATTGCTAATACAATTTTTATCTGCATCTTGATTTTATTATTTTTTATTTCACCCAATCGCTTCCACAACTCTGTTAAATACCTCGATTCATAATTTCTGTACGTGCAATATCCTCAGAGGGATATGAACTCACAGATATCTGTTCTTCGCATAGTTTACCTCATGCAAAGGTGTTAGTAATGATTGTTGAAAACATTTAGGGTTTATTTATCGTCTTATGAGGCTATTTGAGCCAAGTGAGGGATTACATGCATCCACAGAAAAAAGGTTTTAAATTACCCCTAGGTCTCTTATTGTGAAAATATAGACATAATTCACAACCTCTCCAAGAGGTATCAGCACTAGTACTATGTCCTGTATCACTTTCCCACGTTCCCGCTACTTTTTTCGGTTTGGGTCTAAGAAAATCTCTAGTCTCCAAGTAGCCCTAAGTTGTAATACTTTTATTAAAATTGCCTTTGCTAAACACTCAATGGTCCGAAATAAGATCATCAGATAAAGATAAGATCGTATTATTTCAGACATGATAGATCTTACAACAATTTACACAAAACTAACCAAATGGAGGTAGTATTTGCTCAATATCCATGAGAGTACACGTTGAACTTTTTTAGAGTGATGTACTTCCTCTATTTGGTTAGTTTTGTTCTGCATTTATTTATTAGTTAGTCTGCATTTATGAGACCTTATGTTTTCAAGTCATGATGATGCTTGAATTGGAGAAACGTTTAATAGTTACTTCTTGGCAAGTAAGAGAAGACCGAACTTTGGAAGAGTGGGGGAACTGGTGAAGAATGGATTAGTGGGGACGATCTTCTCTGACTTAGCGAGGAGTGGTCACTTACTGCTATTGAGAGACTGCAAGCTTTGTTTTGGACTCATTCAATCATATTCTTATAAAGCCATTTATAGAAATTTTTAAAGCCAACAACATGAAATAATTTTATTTCTGAAATTATTCATTAGATTCGTCTTTGGGATACCCAGGTGTTCCATTTGGTATGCCGAGTTAAAATGGCTTTACCCACTTTTCGAACAGCAAGCTCCTTGTTGTCTGTCTTTTCCGATCCTTCAGAACCAAAAAGCCTCTTTATTCTTAATCTGTTTACAACATGTTCCTCGGTAAACTCTTTAAACACAAGATCTCAACCCACAAATTTCTATATTCCTTCTCAGATATCTGCCTCCTTCAAAAAATTCCTTTATCATTCGTGCTTCCTTGTTTTGGAATGCCTTATTCAACTCCATTCGTTAAATCTTAACTTCATTCAAACATCAATTATTTCTCCACCTCCGTAACTATCAATCTTCCGTATATATGCATGAATTAAAGTTATCGCTATGCTTATTTTATTGTTTACTAGGCCAAATAGGTATAAAAGATGTGCAATTATATTATATTTTGCAATCATTCATATTCTTGTCTTTTATTTTATATTCCAGTAAAGTAATTACTTCATAAGAACCATTACAAGCCAGACAAATGCAACTGGTAGTACTCTACATTTTTGTTATTCTAAAGGGAACATTTATGTAACATAGGATTTATATATATATATATATATATATATATATATATATATATATATATATATATATACACACACACACACACATTTTGAATTGCCCTTTGATTTTTTGAGACGGCTAAGGGGGACGTGGGATTAAAATACTGACTTGTTGTGAAGTCATGCATGAAATATTATTGGTGAGTATACCATGTTCATCGATTCGTCGCAGTGGCAAAGAGACAGCTGTTTTGACGTTGATAGTGAAATACGTAGGGCTCGAAAGTATGTATGACGTGCATACATAAATACGAGTACAATGGTGTACCTTTCACATTGAAGGGAAAGCTGAACTAATCGTTCAATAGTAATCTTAATTATTATACCGTTATAAATCTTCTTATTACAATTAATTAATCGGTTATAAACCACGTTACTAATAGTTTATTGTCGATAAGATGTTAATAAATCATTAAAGAGTTGTTAATTAATGATTTTTATATCCTTGATTAATTATATCTATTTCCAATCGACATTCAAAATGCTGTTGTTAAATAAACCATAAATCGTTCGTAATTACTGATCATTAAGTTGGGCCAGTTTAGTAATTAAATTACGCGTTAATAGACAGTTATGCACAATACTGTATGCTGATTTAATTTTAATAAAAAAAAGAATGTTATTTAATTTATATATTACAGACAATGTTATTTGGTAATCAAGGTGTATAGAATGTTCTACTAAAAAATAAAATTGTTTTTCATTGATTGGGGTTTAACACCTAAGTTTTCCAACCAGTGCAGAAAGGTTGCCCACAGATCACCAATGTATTCTTCTTAGAGCGAGGAACAATGCTACTGGATTTAATGCAAACCAATCAAATCACTTTTTAAGATTTTGAAACAGATGCAAAGGGCGTGTTGTACCTTCTCAAGTCAAAATCGGTTCTGGTTATGACTTGGGGAGAGAGAACTTTTATTTCGTGGAGGAACAACAGAATAAATTTTCGCCTTCTCAGGCTGGCTAGAATTACTAAGTTTAAGTTAATATATTTAAATCATTCAAATTGTTTGGTAATATCTTAAATCTTTTTTAACATCTGAATACAACGCAGCTGATTTCAGATCTTTTCCTATAACTTTCTTTCACACTGCTTTGAAGTTTTTTCATATTCAAAGAAATTCTGTCTTGCCATCCTAAAAATCGAAGACCGTTGATAGCAGTAGCGTTCTCACGGTAGAATTTTTTCGGCCATTGTACGCTTGGATTCACACTTTCATTAGTGAGATTTAAATCGCTTTTCTGACCAAGCTTTTCTCCAGCTTTCTTTTTCTTTTTTTTTCTGGTGAAAAAAAAAAACTGGTTTCCTTGCTGTTTTCCGCAGCTCTGTTTGCCTTTCTCTACCATAGTTCTCTCCAGAATATTGCCAATACTCTCTTGCTTTCTCTCTTTTAAGGAAGATTATTGCAAATTTTATCAGATAAACTCAATAAGTTCAGTTTCCTATGTAATAATCGTTAGGCTTAATGAATTGGAAGCTAATACCAATAATCTCTGCCTATATTTGTTAAGGTCAAATCTTACGTTATCCTCCCATCTACGTCTCGAACCCCTCTTTAACGTTGGTTCAGCGCTTGTGACCTGTTTAGTGATTCTTTTATTATCCTTCCCAACAACTTTACACCCCTATTTCATTCAGCGCATTACTATTACATCATTAATTTTTACAGATTGGAGGGCACGATATCCCGTGTTATGTAGGTGCCAAAACTCTTCAGTAGGCTCATCCAGTGACATAATTATTCCATGGACACAGAGTCCCGCGATTCATTTGGCACCCTAACTCTTTATCCATCGACTTCCTAACTTCTATGACAACGCAGAAGAGAGGTGGAATTTCTGCGTTCATCAGATTATTTGAGAGCTGTCACCATCGGTGATAGTGAAGAATATTTATGTGTTTCAAAACTATATTAACTTGATACAGCAGACAAACTCGAAAGCAATTTTCGAAATATAGAAATTGGTATGTGAATATTTTTAAGCATGATAATAGAAAATTACAGTGGGGAACGTTACTTCACAAAATTAAAACGAATCAAGAGTGAAAAGTACGATGTCTAGATTGAGCAGTTTATCAATGATATCGCTAGAATGATATGAACATGCATAAATAGACTCTGAAGGAGTATCTCATGAATTTGCTAATAAAAAAAATCAAGAAAAGTAAGTACCTGTTGTAAATATTTTTTTTTAATGTTTGTTCCTTTTTAAATATTAAATGTAATAATGGCTTTAACTAGTATGTTTTTTATTTGTGTTGATAACATAAAGTTCTTCAGAAAATAAATTCTCCCATCTGGGGGATTCCATATCTTAAAGTGCCATGAGCCCCACTTGGTTAAAAAGGATCTAAGGCTCATTCCTTGGCCCAGATTTTTTACGTCTCTTAACTTAAGCATCCGTAAACAACAGAAGGATGTGCAGTTTTTTAAATCGTATTTTCAGGTTTCTAAGCGAGTGATTTTGATTCATAGATGTGTAACAGGTATTAAATGAAGGGATGAGGAAATTTTTGTTTAATCATTTAGAAGATAGCAAGCATATTTTTTGATGACATAAGGTATTTTTTTTTACGCAGCTGGCAATGCATAGGGTGGAAGCATTTAACTAATACTCTGGGGATACGGGGTTCGGTTTCGAGCATATGTCAGCCGATTCTTCCCTATGTCAGGTTCCCTTTGTTACATTGAGGGTATCGATTCGATTAATAAAAAGCTTCAACCCTTCGGGGTGTTAAGTATGGTCCGTTTAAAATTGATTCCAACTTGGACAATTAGATTTCTAAATGATTTATATTATATGCTATTTATTGCTAAATGAGAGTAAAAAAAAGGTCAAAACTGTGATTGAATTATTACTAGAAAATTTCAAAACAAAGCCTCGAGTCTCTGAAATAGCAGCAAATAGCTAATAAGTCAACGTTTCGCCAATTCAGGCACATAAGGACCGAAAACATCGAATCGCATTAATGCAGACTAGAAATAGAACATCTCACTTCAACAGCTCATGAAAGACAAACGAAATAGAGTAGAAAAATTATCGGTACCCACCATGTCCGGCACCTGGATTTTTTTTTCTTTAGGGACTTTTATATTCAGATGTTTTTTTTGACATTAAAAATTGTTTACTTAGAAATTATATTTCATAATATTAACCAAAACTCGTAATTATCATTACGTCCCTAATTCAAGATGCATTTATAAAAAATATTAACATGAAAACGTTTTTATATATATATATACACAAAATATGTTATGGCAATATAGTAATTTTCAATCTGCAAACTATTTTTGCAATAAGCAGATCTGAGCTCATTCGCATAGCAGGTTTCTAGCCACTGTCTTGAAACTCGTCAGGTTGGGTTGTATATTGTAAGTCTGTTGTAAAAAATTTTAATATTCTCTTGCAGTATATGAAACTGTTAAGATGTTCAAGTCCTTGTGTAATAAGTCATAGGTTACATAGAAAGATGCGCCCATGGGTGTTATTATTAAAACACAACAGTGTATCCATAGAATCTTAATTTCTGAACTTAAAAGGTATTGGTGTTGGTTTTAAATTTTAATAACTCTTTGAGTTTGAAGTATGTTCTCAAATTTAAAATTTTCTAACTTTTTGGTTTTTCAAATTATTGGATGGGGTGACACCCCCTCCCTTCCACTCTCATAGCGATGTACCTGCGTCCACTATTTTTCGCAATGCTTTTGACCTGGACTGACTGAGTTCTTTGGATGTTTGAGGTTTTAGCAGAGTCCCAACATGAAAAAACAAGAGATAAACTAAAGAAATTCTGATTACATATTAAAAATCAATTAAACGTAAAATTAAAATAAATAGAAACTGATAAAGTTACATAAATATCTTTACGTTCACTAATATATGTAAGTATTACATACCTATGTGTAAGAGAATTATAAAACTGGGATTATAACTCAACATAGACAATAAAACAACATAATAAAGGCTTAAGATTAATTAAGCTTAAGATTAATAACTATAAACGATAGAAATAAAAATAATTATGATCGATATAATAATACGCTTATGCTAAGTATTATTGATATAACTCAATATATAATTAATCACTGATTTATTTCGCTACAAATATAAAAATATTACTGAATCCATTACGTGAGAAATAACTTGATGTTAAATAGCAACCACGGTTATCTTTATGTGCTATTTTTAATTAGTATAAATAGTTTTAATTACTGATTAAAATTAACGGTTTTACGCATTTCTATTTTAATGGAATAGTCCTTTTTGGGAAATAGCTGATTCTTCGAACTAGAGATGGGCAACTACTTTTATGATTAGAGTAGCTTTTAAGAGAAAAATTTACGCAGCGTTAGCGAAGTACAAAAAGTACTTAAAATTTATTTCTGATTACAAAAAGTTCCCAACCGTTGATCTCCGTTGGGGAAACATTTTTTCATTTCAAATTTCGTCGATAGTAATTCGAAGTCCATTATTATCAGGTTATCGAATATGGACTTGATGAAAAGATGTTTCTCTAAATATTGATGGAGTAGATTAGAAATGGAAAAGTACTCAACATCAAGTCAACACGTTCGAGTACTTTTTGAAATCAGAAATAAATTTTAAGTATTTTTTGTACTTGGCTAATGCTGCGTTAAGTATTTACCTTTAAAACAATTCAAATCATAAAAGCAATTCGAGTGTTTCCCCTCTCTACTTCGAACTAGTGATAGTTATGAAAACATTATAACTTCTATTAAATCTACCTCAATGGGAATATGGGATGATGTCAAATGATAATTTTTTTACGGTTAATATGAATTTTTATTAAATAATTATAAAACACGTCTACTATAGTTATGAAATATAAAATATAAATTTAAAAAGATATAAGTATAAATAATTTAACATAAAAAAAAATTTATGAAATAGAAGTTCTGCTTTAAAGTTTATAGCTGTGTTTAAATTTCCTCTTATTTAAATAGCAACAACTGTTATATTTAATTGTTGTTTGTTATTCGTGATAATTATTAAGAGAAAAAAAAAATTAACAATAAAAAAAAACCTAAAAATAAATTCTATTAGGATTAGGACATCGATAGTAAAGCATTAAACAAAATCTGTTTTTGTCATTGATGTCGAGAATTTGATTTTAAAAACATTAACAATGACCTCATACAATGTTAAATCAGTCTCGTAAATGCCTAACAATGACCAAGGGCACAGGCAATGTTAGAAGTGGCTGAGTCTTGGTCTTTAAATATCATTGGGAGACAGTGTGGTTAGCACTAAGTTGAAGTAAAATGGACTAATTAAGCGTCTGCCAAACCAAATCACACTGTTCATGCCCACTAATTTTCTGTCAAAAGAAATTTTTTATGCCTGCCAGGATTCGAGCCTTAAAAGTCGTCGCTCCGTCATTGGCTGTGACGAGTTGGCTATTTCCAAATCCGTGGTGTATGATCGATTTATCTGCCTTGAAATAAGTAATATCTGTGAAATATAGTAATGAAGTATATTTAGTGAATTAGATTCAGCTGTTGAAGGTGGAATTCAGAATTTCGATTTCAGCAACAAATGTTTCATATTTTTTTTTCATATACACGGTCTTTTCATTGTTTGATTTTTAGCCATTTGATTCGATACCGATATATGTTCCAAAATACATCTTAGTGATTGAAATGGGTTGGTTGAAATTTAAACATGGATGAGAGTCTCAGAGGCGGGACATAATATCTTCTTACTGTGGTCTCACAATGTATTATATTACACACAGCTGTAATATCATTATATTACAGTTAGTTATGTATCACTTGCTTTTAATATATCAAAAAGTTATACATTTTATTTCAAGTTCTCCGTTTCTTGCTCTTAGATTTTTCGCTTTCAGGGAATCAGGCATGGTGTTATGCTTAGTCAGATCCTTTGTAATTTCTGGAGGTTAACAACCTTTTCCTAACAGTGATCCACAAAAAATAGCTAAATTAATAATTTATTCTCTATTTAAAAAAAAAAATGTATATTTTAAAGGAAAACAAATTTCTAGCTTTATTTTACTGAATTACTGAGGGAAGGGTCTCATGTAATGCTATTTAAATTTACGGTTCTTCTGAAAATAGTGATTGAAATTTTTCGATTGCAATTTTTAAATCAATTTAAATTTAAAAAAATTTCAAATTACATAAAAATTTTTACCTTCCCTTACACGTCACTTTTCACGGATCACTTATTCTAGATAAATGGAATGTAACTTATTTTTTATTATTATTTTTTTTTTAATATTTTATGGAAACTTTACTCTTATTATTAATATTTCATTATTTTCTCAAATTTTATTTGTTATTTTGTTTACTCTGAAACTCAAAAACATTTGTTTAGCTGTATTATTATTCATAAGTGACTTGTACCGGAATAAATAAAGTACATTATTAGTATGATATTATACTAATAATAAAGGATATTATTAGTGTATGTGAAAAACTCTCTGTCATATAAAAGCTATGGCCTTCAATTACTTATGCAATGTTTTGTTCATTCGTTTAATGATAATAGGTAATCAAATCAGGATAATTACACTATTCAACTATATAGCTTTATGATCTCATTTTTTAATTATTAAGAGTATAATCCAGTTCGTCTAAAAATACTTAATCAAATATTCCTTGTGAAGACCGACCATTCTATTAATTTAAATGTATTTATGTCTCTCAAAATATTTTTTTAGTTTAATCGTATGTGTATGGGAGAGTAGCTGTGAGCATCTTTGTAACGAAATTTCTAACGGCCATAGACATCTCTAGTTGGTGCTGAAACATTGCATTAGACCAGGGGTTCTCAGACTTTTCGTCACTGCGTTCCACTACCTCATCTTATGATATCAGTATTAAAGAAGCGTCTTCATTAAAAAATACAAAAATGAGCCAAAAAAAAGTTTATTTGACAGACAAAATAATATATATTATTTTCTTCACTATTTTGCCTCAGGGCCACAATTAAAAAAGTGAAGAAAGCTTATAACATCGGTTTGGAGGTAAATATGACCAACTGCAATTGAAGCGAATATGAAGTTTGTTGCTTTCTACCTGTGTGTGAACCAAAATTGAGAAATTATCAAAGGCAGTTAGTTAATTATTGATAATTTCACAATTTTAATTTGATTCAGGAATAGTTAAATAGCAACGAACCTCATCTTCACAAAAATTGCAGTTGATCATTTTTACCCCAAAACCAAAAATATAATAGAAGGTCAAAAATTGAAATTAATTAAATATATATTAGAGTAAATTTGCATAAGTTAATTATAAATTGCAAATTAAGCTAAAAAAAATCAATAGTTTATCAATAAAATTTACAGAAAAACAACAAACATTCAGCTGGAAGCATGTTATTTATTTACAAACGGAGCATCAATATTTGGCTTGAGCTCAACTTGATATGAAGTTCCTTCAAGTCCTCTTCAACACACATACATTCGCCTGTACTATGGCAAACATCCTGAGTTATTTTTATTAGTTGTAGATCGTGTTTATTCATATTATAATCGATTCATTCAATAATAATTTTTTTAAAATTTCATCCCTCATTGAACATTTTAAAACGATGATTTTATGCATTACTTTTGCTTACTTGTTCGCCTACCACCTGGAATGTCCTTGCATACCATCCCTGGTACGCGTACCACGGTTTGGGAACCTCTGCATTAGACATGGACTGAATTATTGTAAAAAATGTGTATTGTCATTTGAGTTCCTTGAAAAATAAGAAGCTGTGCCTTCCACTATGGTTTTATTCACTTAACTAATTATATTTATAATCTATGGCCCTTTATTAAAATTATCCATATGCAATCATTTAAATGTTCGCCAATCATTTTGATATGGTAGAACAATACATTTCTCTTACATGGTCGGGTAACTGTGCGCATGATAAGTTAGTCTTATAGTTAGTCTCTGCACACCAAGTGATCAAGAAATCTTCGTGACTAGCTGTGAAACTTCACAGATAGGTAAAAATCTAATGGGCTGATGAAAATTTCTAATGAAGACGGTTTTGATACCTCAATATCGAGTGATACTCCCAAAAGTGGAGCGTTCATTTCGCGGAATATAATCTATGACAACCCTAAGCCGTTTACCACAAAGGACAACTCTTTGCTGTGGAATAAATAAAAAGAAGTTTAAAAGAGTATTATCTCCTAATTTACCTAGAATTTTACCAGCGCACAGTAACCCGACCACATGTTATCCGAGGGTCGCTAAACCGTGCGAAAGTGGATATTTATACATTTGTGATTATACAAAAATAACGGCAGCTATGATTGAAATGGTTTTCTAACCTAATAAACTAGTCTAAAAAAGAAAAAGTTTGATGGGTTTAGTATTAATTTATACATACAAATTTCGATGTTATTAAATTTTTTCCTTATGTGCACACAGTTCCCCCACTTTCCAATAATAAATGGAATACCTGATCACATTAAAAATAAAATATGGATAAAAGCCATAAATTAATTTTATAATTAATGAGCAAAGTAACATTTAAAAGGGTTAGATTAATTTGAGTAAACGAAACATTAAAATGCCTGGACTGAGAAGCATGGAAGTAGGCCAAAAGATCTACATTCCATCGGCCAATGATTGCAGATGCGAATAGCTCGGGAAGAAAGTTCGATCAAGATATCATGCGAGGCAATAAATCTTAATCAGTTATGCAACACTTTGCGATTACTCTTAATAATATATGGTCTTGAGGAATACGAGTATATAAGAAACTCCAAACATTCTTCAAGCCCCAATTACAATCTGACAAACTTTTACGACAATTGCTCTCAAGTTTCTGACATCAATGTCGGTTAATTGAGAAAACCGGCTTACAGCAGTACTCGTAAAATTATCCTACAGTTTCCGATTAGCCCCATATTTTTGAGACTACTAATATAGATTAGGGCACCTTTGTGCTATTCGGAAAAATATTTTTTTTGCACTCTTTCAGGAAAAAAAAAGTGAGCTTGGTCAGGATGAGGACAGGGGTTTGATAGACACTTCCTGGGTGCACCTTACTCTAAAATGAGTACCTGACTACAGTCAAGATATATACAAGGAAGTTGGAATTACTGATCTGGTAAGAATACCGTATCCATTAACCCGACGGTTGTTGGCTCGATAAAAAATGGAAATCTGAAGTAAACAAAGATAACATAGAGCTATATGGAAACTAGCAAACAATAGCCAAAAATAAAGATAGAAGTGGATAAGGCTGGTTAAGGTTTATCCTTGACTAATAACCATGCCAAGAAGGAAATCCTGATGGTGGGTGGCCTGAAAGGTGTAAAATCTCCTCAAGCTGAAGACGGAACTCAAAACATCAAAATTAGATACGATTTACGGTAGATCAATGATTTCGATACGGTCTCTTAAAGTTGTTAGAAGTGTCGGTTTTTAATTACAACGTGTCCATTGTACTTTAGGTAATTAATTCGCAATATCTACTGAAGTACCTATATCAGAATTCATTAAATATGGAATTTTTATAGACGATAATGATGGCCAATGTTGCAGTCAAAATTGAACTTTACAAAGGCAAGATAGAATCATATAAATATATAAAACGAAAGTTGAGCTTAGATCTGACTGGTTAGAACAGTAGCGAAGCCCTTCATTTCATTTATAATTCACTTAATTTTTATTTTAGCTTTTATACGATTCTCTACTACGTTATCAAATTCTCTATCAATAATTCGTTGTGCAAATCTTGTCTTTGTAGCTCTGAAGAAGTTCTAGAAAATGGTCCGAAACGTCGACATTTATTAAACATTTTTATAATTATTATTTATTTACTTTATTTTGTCCGCCATCCTGGCCTTCTTTTCCATATCACAAATATTATTTTCATAATTCATTAAATGAAAAAGTCTGGATATGAATTAAGATTTTTATATTAATTATTAATGAATTAATATTTTAAATTATAACACTCAATTTCCTGTTCCAGAGACCGTTTCTAGTGGAAATTTATTTTTATCGAAAGCTTCGTACCTTATTTCAGAGAATATGGACCGTGAAATGGATCGTTTTTGAGCTTAAAAATGGACGAGTCGCTAATAAGTTAATAAACGCTGATTTGACGAGTTAAAGTCCGAGGGTTAGATCGAGATGCAGGCGGAAGATTGCCATTCGTAATTGCTGACTTTTTTTGACGGGGGTCAGTCGACGGAGATACGTAGGCAAGGATTGCTACTGATATCCGCTTCGAATCGGGTTCGCTACTTATGATAAAGAAACTGCTACTAACTTTAAATGTTTTTTTATTTAATTGACCTGTTTTTGAGTTCCATAGATCCGAAAAGATTACTTTAAAGTGAGACATGTTAGATAGAGACCGGCTGCTAATTAAAATTTTGTTATTTTTTAAATGTCGCTTCCTATTATAAGTTAACAGGCACACACTTTTTTGCATCCTAGTAAATTCCTTAAAACTTTTATGTTATGAATAATGAATTAATGAAAATAGCTTTTACTTTGGTACAAGTTGTTCCCTAGGAATGACAGATGAATCGGCTTCATGTGGTTTTGTCTGGCTATATTTTTTTTCATTTATATATTAATTTTTGTTAATGGTTATAAACTATACTTTAAACCACAATGACTGTTGTTTAAAAGACGTGACAGATGAGGAATTCGGGGCTAAAAATAGGTTAGGAATTCCTATAGGTTAGGATTAGGATTAGGATTTACTATAAGTAGTTTTTTGATAGGAGTGTATGGTATACAAGCAGATAGGTTTGGATCTGGTATTCTAAAACTGGACAGAAGATTACGGGGTGAGCAATTCAAGAATTTAGGAAGGCTTTTTGGATCTAAGGAACTGGAAATGAGAGACTTCTAGAGAGTTCTGCATTCGGAAAATTGGAGACAGACAGCGCCTGAGAACTCCAAATATGAATCTGATAATCATCTGATAATTCTATTTGTATTCTACTGTTATTGTTGGATTTTTATTTAATAATAATTTATATTTCAATAATAATAACCAAACTGCACTTTGATTGCGAGAGACGAACCTAATGACTAGAGCTTTGAACATCTGAGAGGTCAGCGTCCTAGTCGGGACCACAGTCCATTAAGCTACCTGAACACTTCCACTACGTCCTAGGTGTTCCGCCATCGCCTCTGGTGGCATTGTATCCACCTCTGAGAATTCTTCGGATTAGTACTGTTATGCTTCTTTTGTGATTCACTTCCTCAACCGCAATCCTTTTAATGGTATCCTTGTGGGAGGGTAGAATCATATGGTGTAATATTTGTTCTGGTCATTTAAAGATCATTTATTGAAATTATACATTATAGATATATACATTATCATTATAGAGATGAGGAAAACTTAATGCTGTTTAGAAGTAATGCGCAATCTCTATTTGGTTTGTCTTTTTTATATCATATGTCTTTATAATTGAGACGTGCTAAATCTGGTCTGCTTTAATGTGATTTTATGTTTTTAATTCCTGTTGATGCCTGAATTGGTGAAAAGTTGACTGGTTTGTTATTTACTCTTATTTAAGGGACTCAAGGTCTTGTTTCATAGTCTTCCTATAATATGATATATTATATTTTATATACGCTATTAATAGTTTTTGTCAGCGATTTTTTGTTGTTGATTAATTTAAAATTATTAATTCATTGAAGAATCTTGGGAACTGTTAAATTTTATTTTAAATTCGCATAATTGCTTTCTTTGAACTATTGTATTGCCCTAATGAAATAAATTACAAATGTCTAACCGGAAGAAAATCAAAATAGACGTTATTAACTGTATATTTTTTTTTTCTTGGCTCGTTATGGAATCACCCTCCAAAAAAAGTTTCTTACTGAAAAAATCGTAGAAAAACTGGTCATTATATCTTCGTTCAGAACTGGATTCATCTGAGCGTGGAAACTAATGAAGATTGATGGTTTTCGTTTCGAACGGGAATATGAAATTCTTAATTTTAATAATAAATCCGGCATTTCCTTTCTAAATTATCCAAGCAGTAACAACGAGCTACAGAACAAGAGAATTGAGTGATCCTTACCTGGTAAATATTATAAAATAATTCACGTCACTTCGTTCAAAATGGTGGTTTAAAATTGTTGGGTCTGATCAAATAAGATCGATGAAATTGCGTAAGTAATATATAGTGGCCCAAGACGTACCTGGGAAAATGTTTTTTCCATTTTGTTGATTCGGGTTTTGAGTTGATTTGATGTAAGAAGATAGAATATGTGTTCGCTACTATGGTTTATTTTATTTCTATTATTACTTATTGATGCGTTTATTGAGAGATTTGTGTAATAAAGGAGCGTTACTTTAGATACATTCGTTTTAGACCTAGAACACTAATTTATGGGTAGGTTATTTAGGTCGGATTGCCTCACTCCTTAAAAATGGATAGCCGGCGTTTTTGGAACGGTGAAAAAATGTATAAAAAAAAAAAATCTGGCCTTCTGGAGCAGATTCCGTAACATTTTTTTCCACTTCACTACTAAAAATTATTATTGACTCATTTCTTAATCTAGTTTGTTATAACCAGTTCTGTTTAATGAAAATATCAATAAAACATTGTCAGGGGGCCAGTCAAAAAAAAAAAAAAATTATGAAAATATTTAATGTTGCCGACGTTTATGAAATAAAATTATCTGAAAGTTAAATTGAAAAATGAGAATAATATCAAAGAAATCAAGGGCATGCTAGTCAGATGTAAGCCATTTCTTCTATATTTTGCTTATCGATCTGTATGATTTTTGTTTTTGTCAGATCTTGTATTTATAGTCATGAAGGTGTACATAGTGGGACGAAACGTCAAAATTCATTTCGTAGTTTTATACTATTTTTTGTTTAATTTTCACCGCCATCCTGACCATTTCTTAAGGCGGGCATTGACCATCACTCCAAATGGAACAATGGAACGATGTAGGGGAGCTACTGGAGTGCTTGGAGTGAAAACGATAGCCACTGACGATCACTCCGCTCCATCATTTCATTTTTACGACCCGGCAGTGATTCATGCTCACGTAAACACGTATTTTATAATAATTATAGCCTAAAAATATTTCAATATACGCATTAATATAACTCTTGAGAACTAATGGGATATAAATAGTGCTTATTAAATTGCAGGAACACTAAATAATTTAATCTTAGCCCCCCTCCTCCAAAAAATATTAAAAATACCTAGTGGAACTTTTATGCATATTATAAATTCACTTCATTCAAAAAATGTTTATTTACTTTTAATTAATACTTATATTTTAAATATAATTAATAGTAAAAAAAATAGACATCAGTGTAAGTTATTCATATCAATAATTTGTTAACATATTTTATACAATCAATATCATATCTTTAAACCATAATATATAAGTGATCAACAATTTTTATTATTGTTATTATTGAACAGCTTAAAGACTGTGAAAAATATGCTGTCCGTATGCTGTCACTCTTTTGGTCGGTTGGAGTGATTGGATTTTGGCGTGGCGTTGTAGAGTTTTGAATTACCTGAAGTACCACGGTTCCATACATTCCATGCATCATATGATATGAATAAAATATTTTACTTTAAAATTATTGTTCATGGCGTTTAAAACTTCATTTAAAGCATAAGTTTTATATTACTTTTGTATAAACTACCCATTGGCAACACAACGATTATTTTATATAGGAAGGCCAAGAAGCCATATTTTTCTCAGAAGCCCTCGTGGATTATCAGATATTGATTGGGAAAGCAAGGTTGCAAATTATTATATTCGCCCGGGTATTTAGTTTATAATGGAAGTATGTATGTTTATTTATTATTTTCTAATCCAAGATTTTAAGATCTTTGTGGATAATTGTAACTGAGATGTGTTGAGGAGAATGGTGGGTTTTACAAATGTTGTAGCGTTATAATAATAATAATAAAATTTGTATCTATAATTAAAAATTATTTAGAATACGATTCTGGATACTCGTCTTTATAATCGAACAGTTTTTGTTATCCGAATAGTCCTGATTAAAATGATATCGATGATTTATTTTGAATTGAGAATAAAATATTTTATTTATTTTTCCAACTCCTTTGGAATTTTCTACTTGACAGTTTGAAGTATTAAACACTGTAATCTTATTCCTGTTAATAACTTCTATGTGCTGTCTGTTTATCAGCAATTCCTTCGTCTTTAATTAGGTTAATATGATTAATAAAATATAAATAATAACTAATATGTGGGCACTGCTCCAGTAGTATATACGAAGGTTTCAATTTCAACTTTTCAGTAGGCCAATTGGGCAATTGAATTGTGAAAATAAGGCAGTTATGCTTAAGTGTGTATGTGTTTACATGTGTTAAATTAATAAAATTTTATAATGAAAAATAAATAAATGGCGTTGATGATCAAAGCAGTTTTTCGTCCCAAAACACGAACGAACTATCTTCTGTTTGTTAAAGTACTTTTATAAATATACGTTTTTATGTCGTGAAGTTATTACTTTTAATTTTACAAAACCTTCCATGTCTTCCCTTTATTATTAATTTATGAGATCCTAAGCATTGTAAAATAATAAAACATCACATTATTGATTTTTAAGTAATACAAAATTAGAATTTAACCCAAGAAAAAGTAGTCAAAACGTTTATCCACCACTATTCCAATAACGTGATTTTCAATTGTCTACTAATGGTGAAATTTGATGTTCAGGAAAAAATAGAAAAACAAAAAAATACTAACTTCCATCAATTAAAATTTAATTTGTCATTAATAAGAAGAGCTGGTGTAATCAATCACTGTACACTTTTTAAATTTGTGTGCCTAAAAGTGCCTAGAGAAACCATTTGCTCAGAAAAATCAATGAAAATTTCCTTAACTGTATCTACTACCGGTATATTTACCATGATATATAAACCTAAATAGTGATGAACTGGAAAATATATCACCTTTGTCAAAAATATTTTGACGCGACAGAAAACATAACCTTGTTATCGAATGTGATATCGTCTGTTGTACTAAAAAAAACAACATAAAACACTTTTTCTCGTTTCCCAATTTTATTTAATTTAGCAAAAGAATAAAATTTAAGTGATTCATACTAGAAAAGACCGGGTGGTAAAATACTTGTGGCAATATTATCCAGATTGCTACTGCTGGGTGAAGAGGCGGATATTAATCTTATAATAATAAAGTTCATGAAAACCGATGAAGAATTTAATCTTTAAATAAAAAATAATAAAACGTAATATATTGTTAGCAGTAGAAACGGCAGTATAGATATAACAGGGAATACATTTGAATACGTAGAGGAATTTTATTATCTACAATATTCAGGGCCATCCTAGACCACAGGGATAAATGGTTTATAGCCCGGGGGGCGCAAGCCTTTGGGGGGCGGGATTTTTATTGCTGTTATATTTTTTTGTTATTATTAGTTATTTGATTATTATAATTCAAAAAATTTTCATATCAAAAATAACCAAATAAAATTCCCTAAATGAAATAGAAAGTCATACGAGTATGATGCATATCTTAAGATGAGGGACGCCGATATGGCCGAATATCTTAAAACGGTCCAGACAATAGCTGAACAAAACTATAAGATATAAAAGCAGTGTTAAAGTAAAATAAACACAATTTTAAAGACAGTAAACGTCATTTTTCAGTCGCAAAATTACTCAGTTTTCGTATACAACCCAACACCCTTAAAATTAGAATTTACAAGACTATTATCTTTACTTTTGTTTTTTATAAGTGCATCAATGTTAAGGAATACATAACACCTCAACGTTTTCGAAAATCAAAAATTTAGCAGTAAAAAATGACTAAAAAGTGACTAAATGATAAGTTGTAATGCATTATAAATAATGAAAAGGCTATAAATATATAATAATTTTGTTAACAATAAAAATGTATACAATATATGGATACAGAGAGTGTAATATGAATCTCTAATTGGTTCTAAATGGAACCACTGAATCGTGTCCAAGACCTAAATGGAAGAATTGTGTTTGATCTGACTTCGTAGATCTGGTTTTGACCTGGTACTAGGTATCTTGGTATAGATTATTGCTGGTATTGGCATCGAACTTAATAGTTTGTGTATCCTAATTAATTATTTATTATTCAGTAAAGATTAGTGAAGATAGATTGGAAAGTCCATAAGGAGATTATTTCTGTTGGAATTATTTTTAAAGCAGGCTTGACCACTCAAGAGGTGTTGAGCCTTTAGGCCCGTGGGCAGTACTTCAGTACGTCACCTCGGATGGCTGTTTCCCGTTGTAGAGGAAGTAATTTGTCTCTTGGGTCGAAAACGTCGTGAGAAAGGCAGGAGATGAGAGAAGAGAAAAGAAAAACCAACATAAAAGGAAGAAGAAGAAGAGAGAGGCTCGGCCCCGGGCAGGGCCCAGGTAACAAAATACCAAACGGACCCCACCGCGGGCTCACCTCACTCAGCTAATGGTTCTACTGTTCCACTGCCATTCATAATTATTTACCTATTTGTCGAATACATATCAACAAATACAACAACAAAGATATATAGTTTTAATTGTTTATCATGTTAAAAATTCGTTTTCTTTAATCCTATAACTTCTAAAACGAAAATTCGCTAACCTGTTATCAGGATTTCCGATTTCGATAAAATCTAGTACACTTTATTCCCATCAGCCTACTAACAGATCTTAGGGCCAAATCAGCCCATTGGATGGAAGGTGTATATGGGGCTAGTGGAACAGCTAGAATATTTTTTAAAAGTACAATGTGAAATCACGTAAGAACAGAATGTTTTAATTTAGGTTTATTTTATTTTTGCCTAAATTTTACGCCCAACAATTTGTTAATTTTTTTTTTTACTGGATAGTATCTTACTTTTTTGGACTTACTATTTAAAAAAGAAAACATATCAATATGATAAAAAAATTATTTTTTAAAGTTTTTTGTATCTGCTGAAATTTGGAATTTGACAGTTAGACCTACGAAGGGCAGTAGCGTGAACAGGATTTCGGGGAGGTGGGAGGGGGGGGGAGGAGGGAGAGGTTCGTCCAAGGATCTACTTTAAAGAAATGTAAGGGGTCCCTCTCTGTATATAATATTTTCTATACCAAGCTATATTATTTTAAACATATCATTCAAATAGGTTCATACAATTTTTGTTTACAGATAGGAATAAGTATAGTATTTTGTGATTTCGGTGGAGGTAGGGTGGTCCGGACCCTCTGGACCTCTCCTCTGGCTACGCCACTGACCAAGGGTCAAGATGTTTATAAATGAAAGAAGCAACAAAAGTTTCAACTCCTTGAATCATATACCAAACCCCTCTTTCAACAAGCACCTTCAGAAGTTACAGAAAGATGGCACAAAATTGTTGAAAATTAAGTATTAGTTTAAACAGATGTTGGTGTGTGGGGTAAATGCAAAGAAAAAAAATATATATTTATAATCGAACTAGAATTTATGAGAAAAAAAAAATTTAAGTTACTTATTAAGCTATTGTATTATTTTAGTTAAAACTTTTGGCTTGAAGGTGTTTATTGCGTTAACAAAAATGGTGTAAATGACTGATGGAAGTTATTACTTTGATCTGTTAACTAAATTGCTTCATTAAACCGAGTCACCATTCACTTCCTGTGATGAATGAGTCGTTCGGTCGTTCGGAAATCTTTCCTCAGCAGGTTTGATTAGTATAGTTTATTCTTTCTTTTTACAAAAGCATCTTTTGAGATTGAAGCTATCTTGATGTTTATGGTAAACAAAACCAGTTGTATCATTCCCTTGAGGAACACCTCAATCCATTGCATTAACCTCTCAGCTCCTGCCTGACAATGATCCGTTTTCTATTTGATAAATTTAAATATATAATTCTATATGTTTTCTATACACACATTACACATATAGAATTTAATTATGTTTTCTTACCTCCGTTATTTTCTAATTCATAAAAATTAACGGATTACTTTAATAACAACATTCGTAGAATAAGTTTATTAAAAAGTATATAATATTATGTTATTAGGTAGTTATAAGTTCATTGTAAACATTTTTTTATTTATTACTCCGTCGGTCAAAACATTATATCTGTAGGGGACGGTAAAAAGTCCAAAGTCAAGTGCCCAAAATACCGGTTTCAGAGAAGAGAATTGAACTGTAGTTTATCTATAAAACGGCATTTCTCCCGATTCCTTTACATAAAATTTAATCATCTTCCACTTACTTTAAACTCCCATTATTATTTTTTTATTCAAATATTATGGATTCTCAGATCAGCCATTTCTTTTAGATTGGCTTAAAATTTATAATTACCAAAATAGACCACTAAATTCTCACATTGAATTTAGCGTCTTTCTTAATTCTGTTGCTCATACTGTTAAAAAAGTTTTTTTTTCTTTATTATTATTTTTTTTTTAACTGCACATTTATGGTTTATTATTTCCAAATAGTTGAAAGTACCTGATGAAGTGTACATGTACTTCCGTTTTATTATTTCCAAATAGTTTTATATACCAGCAATAAATATATTAAAAAAAATGAAAGATTGGATTATTTATCGAGATGAACTATATTGTCTCATCAGGAACTTCAAGAGAAGTTTTCCATTTATTGTAAGTATTAGAAAGTATAATGATACACCTTCAAAATCCTTTATTAACATTTTGAAGTTTTGGACGAGCTGTCCATTATCAAAAACTTTTATCTGTATTTTAACATTATACTATTTAATTAAAAATAATTAAATTATTTTTCAACATCTAAATGTACTATATCATTCACTTCAATGTATATTCTGTTTATCACTTTTTATCCTTAAGTATTTTGCTTAATTTATCCTTGTATTCTACATAAGGTCTATTTCATATCTATATACTTACTAAACTCGTATCAATTAGCATATCAATAAGAAATAAGACATTAGTAGAATATTAGTATGAATTATACTAAATGTTTAAGGATAATGATAAGGAAAATATATAGTGAAGTGGCCAGTGAATGTAATATGCTATATTTAGATGTTGAAAAATAATTTAATATGGAATATAATTATATAATTAAATAGCAGAATATTAACAAACAAACAGATAATAGTTTTAATAGATAATGGACAGCTCGCCCGAAACATTAAAATGTTAATAATCGAGTTTAGAAGTTAGAAAATGTATCATTAAACTTCCTAATACTTGGTATCCATATATGGAAAAGTATTATCAAGTCTTCATCGAGAAATAGAGTATAGCTTATTCAAGAGAAGTTTTCCGTTTAAGCTGCCAATATTCTTACAGATCTTCCTTTGTTGGAAGAAATCGTGTGGAAGTGCGGCTCAGGGTACTTGCTCAATCAATAGAAGGACGTAAAAGAAGCAGTAAATTTAGAAGGGGGTGGTGGAGGAGTGGGCACACCATAACACGTGCCAATGGCGCAGTCCCGTGTGCCTTCCTGTTGTGGTAATTACTCTAGCACCCTTCGGCGAGCAGCCTACTCGGGGCACTTTGTACCTCATTGGTCTTTGTTCCTCCTAAACTGCCTTTTATCAGCTCGTGGGATAATATTAGTCAGGTCTTAATTAAGTAGATCCCATGCTGGCAGATCGATTTTGTCTTAATCTAGATGTGCAGGATGTGTATGAACGCCTGGCCGAAATTTTATGATGGTAGTCAATTTTGTGAAGAAAAATAAAATTAAGGTAGTAATATTTAATATACGTGCATAGCAATTTTATTGTTACAGATTAAACTTTTACCAGAAACCATTAATAATGTTCCCCACGAGGGATGCCAAAAATGTAAATTTTATGACAACCTTAAAAGCCTACGGCTGATAACATGGTTTTCCAATTTAAAAATTACAAAAAAGTTTTTTTTTACCAAATTAAATAAGATATACTTTGTTTTAAGTTACTTTATCCATATATTTGTAATTAATCTATACAGCTGAATAATTGATTTTGTTGGTGGAAGAATGCAAATCGCATCTGTTTGGTCTAATTTAGAACAGAAATGAGACGCATCTTCTGACTCCAAGATTTTTAAGGAGTTTAAATTCTCTATTTCGATCACTGTTTATTCACATCTGAAGCTGGTAAAAAATAAAACCTAAGGCGTTAAAATTAAACACGCAGATGGTGTTTGGAACTCCAGCGATGGGGAAATGCGATTCTGTGAGTAAATAGAACCGCTGGAGCTGGAGTCTGGCCAAGCAATAGCCATTAGGCCACAATCTGATAAAGGGATCTTCTCTTCTTTGAGCCTTAGCAATGGAAGCTTTACCTCCAGTGTTATTTTATTGAAAGAATTTATTAAGCATTGTTTTAGTGTTAGGCCTGGATTTATCTCTTTCTAGATTTTATGCACAACTTAAATAAACAAATTATCTATATATACACAATTTTAACGATCGTAGTCCCAAAATTTAATTATTATTATATTTTACCGAATTATAATTCGAATAGTTGAGAAATTTCTAAATTTCTTCACTATTTTTTTTCTCACGAGTCAAATTGAATTACAGCTCCGGAGTTACAACAGGAGTAGAAAGTTGGAACAAAAAATCGTAACATCGTTCTCTACGGTTCACAGGAAACCAATGCTGCCTGAGTCAACTGACGTTTTTAAAATGTCCATGTTGAATTCATTGTAATCTATTCTACAAAAGGTGGAACAGACGAAAGGCACTACTAAAAATTCACTTATACGCTTCTCTGAAAAAATTATATTATGATTCAACTTGAGGCAAAATTGAATTAAATTATTTATGAAAACAGGAAGATAATTATTTGAAAAAAAAAAATATGTGCATTAATTCTGTAACATTACAGTCATCAGTCGAAAATTTCTTTCGTTGGATTCCTCCCAATAATGTATTTATTGAATTTAGAAATTAGTTAAAATAAGTTTACTAATCTTTTTTTTCTTTTTTTTAGGTAAGTGTTTTCTTTTGCATTCTTTTCAATAAGGCGATTTTGTAAGTACAAGTTTTCTAATGTTCATAATATTAATATTAATAAAAAAATTGAAGTTTATTTGCTTTTATAAATTATTTATTTTTTAATTGCATGCTATTGATTAGTCGAAAATAATTTTAGTAACAAATTTCATTGATTTTTGAAAAAATTGATCGTTTTTCTGTATTGTGCAAAATTTATTCCTTTATAAATAACAACAGAGTAATAAGTAATGCCATAAAATATAAATTAAATCAAATATCAGATTTATTTAGTTTTACTTACTAAACTAATATTTATTTATATAAATATTTATTAAATTATTATGAATAATAAATTTATTTATTTACTAAATTTGATGTATGAAATTTATTTAGTGTTGTTAATGATTATTTACTGTTTATTAGGTTTTTTTAAGTTAAGAGGTTTGGATATAGACTTGCTTCTCTATTTAGAATGTTTTAAAGTTTCTAAATAAAATCTATTGTCATTATTTAACGTGGTGAAAAAAAACAAAAACACTTTTCTCTTTGATTTAGTTTAACAAAAATTAAATAAAACCTAAACTGAGAACATTTCAGATTTTGGGAATTGCTATGGGCACGTAGTACCAGGCGTAAATGTAAATTAATATTTGAAATATAAAAAATATATGGTATTCATTTTTTTAAATTATTATAACCATGAATTAATTAATATTTGATTAGTATTTTGTGTATATTTGTAGGTAGTAACACTTAAGAGAGGTTTAAAAATGGCTGGATAGATGCCGAAAATTTGCTAAACTTTGTAATGTGTAAATTATAACTTGAAAAGAAAATTATATAATTTGATTTTGACACCAATATACCAAATATTTTATTTATTTTGTTGACGATATATTAAAACCGTAGGTCTCAGAAAAAGAAATAAATGTTTGAAATTTGATACCAACATTACTATTATTAAGAATGGTACCAATTGTGTATTTCTTTTCTCTTACACAAGTTGAACCACTTATTTATTGTTCATTATTATAATAAATTATTATTGATAAGCTTACGTAATTTATTAATTTAATGTTGTGCGTTGAAAATATTTATTTTATTTTTTATAAATAAACTTCTGTTGGTATTATTTAATATTAAAATTATTATTTGTATTTTATCGTAAATTTATACTTTTTAACCTGCTCTTTTTCTGATATAAGTAAAGTGTAATTACAATACTAATTTCTAAATAATTGACTGGTAAACAATTTCATAAAGTGGTTGGTAATTGTCTGTTGGATAAGGAAGAATTGATGGTTGTATTTGGTAATATATAAGATTGAAGCATCTATTAGTTGTAATGTTATCGTTGGAAATGCTTTTGCAATTACTGCCTTCTAGATATAGCATCAGTAACAATTATCGAATTGTTCGGATTTCTACCAGGATAGAAAGTGTCTGTGACTTTCTGCAATTAAATAATTACCCTCCATTCAATAGGAATTGCAAATTAGTTTTCCTTTAATCAAATAAAATTATTCATTTTTCTGTGTCATATAATAATATTGTTGATTTTTTTATAAAGTCAGCTTGGGTAAAATACATATCGTCACTCTGAATGGTAACCAACTTTCTAGGAGAGAGAAAAAAAATTTATTATTCGATTATTTTAAAACCGATCATTTTCAACTGTCATACATAATGTTTCCAGTTAATTAGTAATCTTAATAATTAAATAAAAACATCTATCGGACTTTAATTGATGTGATTTTAAGATTTTATTGCGAAAACAATTTATAGTGAAGTTAGCCGTTTCATAAACAGGCTTTTTTAAATTATTTCAAAATGTTTTGGAATGACATGATTTTACAGGCTCATTCAGCCTAATCCGTCATAATCAACAATAAAAAAAATTATAATAAAAAGTCAATTATTTAATGCATATAATAAAATAGAAAACACATTGTCATCTGGTCCATTGTGAATTGCACAATTGCGTTGCGCTGAATGGCATTGGAGCTGTTGACGCAATTTCCTTATTGGCCACAATTGAAATAATTGACAAAACGTGAATATTTTTAATTCTTGCTTCTCTTTCGAAGGTTGTTTTAAAAAAAATATATTTATATTCATTTTTTATTTATATTCATGTTATTTTTGGAAAATGCCAAAACCGGTGGAAGTTTCGCCAATTCTTGCATCTTATGGATTAAAGAATACATTTTAATTACATTATTTAATAAAATTCATATTGAGTAATTTATCAGAGGTGCGTTCCATAGGATTGGCAACATAAATAGCTTTTTTTCTTACTGTAATATTTAGAATACGTATGTAGATATACTCGCAGTGGGGATATCAAGAGGATGAAATATTGATAATTAGAGAAAAAAAATCGTAAAAACTATTCTCTCCTCTCATGAATGATTCATCCAATAAAAAATGGTAGACCTAAAGAGAAAGTTTAAAAGTCTAGAATGAGATGACTAAAAATAGCTGTCCAAACTGTTAGTGTATCTTGGCTTAGCCTTAGGTTGTAGATAGAGGTTATGTTTGAGCCTGCTACGGCCGATAACAAACACACCCTACCGACTCACTGTGTATTTTAGACCACTTTTATTTACAAAGGTAATGAGTCTGTCTTTTTTGAGAAGTTATTCTCACCAAGGTATTATTGGTAGATGGAATTAGCTGTTTGTCTGGGTATAGTTTGAATCGAAAAAAAGTTTAGTAATACTAAAGACACAAATTAATACGATTGATTTTTTGTCAACGGATGATCTTTGGTGCAGATGACAATGATGCACTGGATGTACCAGATAAAAACCAGAAAATTTCAGGGACCGATTCTACACCCAAATTTTGACAAAAAAGTTCCTATTAATCATCATTGGATTTTAATTGTTTCGTAAAAAATTAAAGTTTAATGTTATTTTTTTTTAATTGTTGTCTTCTTTTACTTACCCCTTCAATATTCTCCAGAAATGATCTTTCACGAAATCTGTTGAAACGAGAACTGATCCAAGTCGCAACCTAGTAATGCATGAAAATGGATTCGCACTTGTCCTGTTGATGCAGTACGAAGGAACTTCGCCTTTTGCATCAGAGAAGATGGAGGACACTTGGAATATATTTTAAATAACTTCTTCCTTTTTTTTATATCTATCCAATGGTACCTATCATCAGATTTCGCGAAAGATCGTGTGGAAGAGACAGAAGGATTTTACTGGAAAAGAAGCCGAGAATTAAAAACAAAAACGTCAAACTAAATATCCCGAAACCGTTTAAAATCGGATGATGGTTAATAGGCACTTTTTTTGTTGTCACAGATGAGGTGTAGAATCGGACCGTGAAGTTTCCTGTTTTTATCCGGCACACCCTGTATAAAGCGATTTGAATATTCTTCATATTTTGCAAAGATATGTTTCAAACTAATCAAGTACAAATGTTCTGTACCTCTTAGGTTTTGTTATTCTAGTCTGTCAACGATAGGTGAAGTGAATAAAACTGATCACGTACTCATTCCTCAAATAACTGAGCAGGTGCTCTGATTCGATGTGAATAAATAGAAGTTACTCAATGAAATGCTTAAGTGCTCTATTATTATTTATATAAACCCGATTTTCGTTCAAAACTAATTTCCTTTATTATTATTTTACAATTCTTTTGATTATTATTTTACAAAGTGTATGGAACACGTGCTCTTAAACACGTGCAAACTTTTAAATTTGATGATATTTAGCTTATTTTTAATTAAAAATATGGTATATATGAACAAAAATATATTTTACATTTGTTCCCTTATTAGTTTTTGTAAACTTATCAAGTCATAAATAATTAATGATCTCTGTGTGTATTTATATCCTTTTTTTTATATTTATTGATTCTGGAATAGTGATGAGATAGAGTATGGTGCTAACTTTACCAAGAAGTACTGCGATAAAACAAGAATTTGCTGAATCTTGTTTACGTCCTCATATTTTCCGGTCAGCAATAATCTAAACGGATCTGTTTAGCTCATATTACTATTCACTAGATAATTAAAAGAATCATCGACTAAAGAATATTTAAATTGAGAAATCGACATTTTTTACTTCTTCATTCAGATAGCTATTCAGTTATCTGGAGTTAGGATCGCCGAGGGCGCTTATCGGTATACCACAGCATCATTTAACCTCTTATCAGTATACATATATTCATAAACATTGGATACATTTTGTAATAATAGCCTCACCTCCATATAATGTTAGTATAATATTCCACTGTAAATGATTCATTCCCACAAGTCATTGTGTCAGGACATGATATGAACAGGGCACGTTTAATATATCGCTACCATGGTTTGGCAAGGTTTTAACTGTCTATTTAAAAATGTGATTGTTGGTGCTTCTGATCCTCCTTTGTCTCACACAGCTTGAGAAATAGCCTTTTTACTAATTTGGCATAGTTCTGACAGAAGGAAATCCTGTATTTAGTAGTAAGATTATAATATTTTAAAATTGGACATAGATTACTCAATAGTTTATAGTTTGAAAATGGCTAAAATATTGTTGAATAAGACCAAAACGTTACAAAATATATAATAATATAATTATGTAAATAAGTTTTTATAAATAAATGTATGGTGGGATTAAAATGGTATTTTATCTCTTAATCTAAATTGTTAAAATTTACAAAATGAAGGACTTTGTTTACTTTGTGTAGTTTGACAAAGTTTTATTTTGCACTGGTGATCTATAAGGGTGATTCTCAGATTACGAACAAGTTTCAGAACAAAATTTTAACAATTTTGACTGAATTTAAATTAAAATATTCAGCTGTTAATCTTAACAAGTGACAAAGACCAAAAGCTTTTTTCAATGAAATTTAAAAATTTTTTTTGTGGGAAATTTTAAATTTTCAGAAGCTCGGTAACGACCACCAATATAACCAAGTCAAATTCAGTACATTTTTTAGAATCGAGTGTATTACTCTGCTGCGCTGAAAATTCAGGGTGAAAGTTTAAATGCTCTCGTAGTGAGTGAAACCACATATGTAGAAATAAAGCATGGAAAAAAAAATATGTTAATTTTCAATATTTAATAATAATTTTCAATATATTTATATTGGCCATTTAAGCCATTTTCTTTTAATAGAGAACTAATCAATGATCTTTTTGTCTAAAAATAGTTTTAACCTGTTATCTAGAATGTTATTACCTAAAAATAAATTTAACACAAACACATTATGTCAAAAAAAAAAAAATAATAAAAAAAAAATTGTTCTTGTTACTGCCAAACATTTGCTATTTGAACAAAGCTGTTCCCAATATCGGCCACCATATGTTCCTATTATCGCCTACAACTAAAATGGGATTAAGTTTACTAAAACTTATGTTATAACTATAATAAACATATTATGTTTATTAGTGACTGAAACTGATAAGGCTTTAACGCAGAAAGCAGAAGATGCTGCCACCACAAAGACTGATGGCGAAGGTTTGATAGCTGGGACGTTTCAACACAAGCTCTGTCGGCATCTTTTGATCCCTTTAATTAATAGTCTCAGCCGAAGACTGTCCTGTCCCCTTCTTACAACAGGGTCTGTCAGGGTATCCTCATCTTGTTGGGGCTTTTTAGGTCATCTGGGTCTGAAGAGGAATGTTCGCCCTGTCTCGGCTACCAGTTCCAACAGTCGAAGATTTAATTTTTGAGGAAATATTTTGTTATTATAAATTCGGATTTTTTTTGTTTAACTTCTTGATTCGTATAAATAATCTGTATAAATTTTCAAATAGATATCTAATTCCAGTGCTGGAATTAGGAAGGAACAAAGGGACACTACCCTTGGCGGCAGAATTTAGAGGGCGGCAAATTTTGAACTAAATTTTATTTTAAGGTTAAGTAAAACATGTTTGTTTCTACTTTTTGATTTTTTCTACCTTAATTCTATCAATAAAATGATTCAATGTTATTACATGTTGATGTTTATTTGAAAACATCGTTCGTTTGGAAGAAGAGTGCTGCAATACGAAAACGTGGAATTTTACGGGAATAGCGTTTAAGTTCGCCTGTTTAGGTTTATTGCTGTCCCTCGATTCACAGAAAAAACACCATGTTGGAAATTTTCAGAAAAACAAAATAAAAAATTTTTAATTAAAAAATAAAATTTGTATTTATTGTTTATTATTTATTATAGTTATTATTTGTAGGTAACATTTGTATTTAGAAATAAAAATTCAACTCAAAATATTTTATTGAATGTATCTATGCATTTAATTATAAAGTAATATTTTTAGCATAATTAATGATTTAAATTACCTGTTCATACAGAAAAAAAAATTGGTAAAAACGTTAAGATAATAATTTATGAAATTTATTATCTTTATGAAAGTGTCTTTATAGGGTGCTCTCTAAATACAGTTTGAAGTAAGTCATTATGTTTGACTTGTAAAATTGTATTAGCTAAACAAAGAATATTAAAACCGAAAATCTGACATGTTTGCTTAAAAAAATATAACTATGTCAATGAAGCATTTCACCAAAAAAAAAAGAAGGAAAAACGATATATTACCTAAAATATTGTTATAAAACTGTGGACTTTTATTGAGGGAAGGGTTGAAAGAACAACGGAAAAATTAAGCTTTCCTCCCTCCCCCTCTCGCTCTTACTAGCAAAATTCTGGTTCCGGCCTTGTCTAATCCATAATTAATAAGAAATATTTTATACAATTGTTGTATAAACGATATTTCACAACATTTATTGTATATCACTAAATGATAACAAATTTGAAGAGTTAATAGATTATTATTAGCTAAGATGTTCCTATCAGCGGCTGAGTCAGTGCTATACCCAATGCATTGTACGCCGCATTGGCATTCAAGCATTCAAGTGGTACTTCAGTCTTAGATTGGAAAGCACCAGTGTGAATTTCTCGCCATGTTTATGGCACTCGAGTACAGCTGATTATGGCTGGAGGGTGTGGAAATAGGTTATCGTCTCAACCTTTTAGCCGAGGAAGATCCATATCGAGTCCTTCGCACCTTTCCAGGACGTCTCCACTGGACAAGAATTCCAATCATGCTGCGATATAATAAATCGTACAGAAGCACTCTCTTTAACTGTTGGTCTGGTTTGTAGGAGAAATTATTTCGGCTTTCTTTTTTTTTTTTTTTTTTTAAGCATCTTTCTTGATTATCATTTAAATTTACTATCGCCTCGACTAATGTGGCTTTTAGTTCTCTCCGATAAATTGTTTTATTCATGATGCGAGTTTACGTTTTTATTAGGGTTTGTTGGTATTTCATTAATGATTCACCATTGCTCCGGTGAATTCATGAATATTCGACAAGATCACCTACTGCTCATTTGAATGTCTAATTGGAAGATGATTATGATTTCATTTAATGTATACATTATTACCTAATGTAGCGTCTGATTATAATAACTAATTATATTAAAACATAATATGTCATAATCGATTTCGAATTTTCAAAACAAATCATAGTTGATCAATATTGATCACGTATTTCTTCTATTTCCCAATGCCTCTAATTAATTTTTTTTAAACTTAATTTCGTTTTTAAATAATTTATTCGAATTTTCAAAGTCTCCACTGAATGCTGTTTAAAATCAGATAAGTATCATTATACCGTTTTAGTATATATTTTTAAAATTTATTTAATATGATTAGCAATTTTATGTATAAATATTATTAATTCAATGTGCTATTTTGAACCTTAAAACCAGAAAA
This sequence comes from Rhaphigaster nebulosa, assembly GCA_948150685.1. NCBI lineage: Eukaryota > Metazoa > Arthropoda > Insecta > Hemiptera > Pentatomidae > Rhaphigaster > Rhaphigaster nebulosa. Next base: position 27,316,719 of record OX411312.1, on the reverse strand, counting down.
AAGTCCGATTCTGGTTCAAAGTCTGTATATACTTATAGTCTGTATATAGACTTTCACGGAAAAAAGTCTGTGAAACAAAATCTGCATTCAACCCATCAATTTTCAAGCTTGATAAATTATTTTAGTCCCTCTGAATCTTTCAGAATGCCATATAATTCTCTCCTGGTGAACTTATGGACGGTTTCAATAGAATCTAGGAGAAAAAAAATAATATGTTGAAAGAATTATATTTCTTTTAATATTTAAAGTAATAAAAAACAAAATGACGGAAGAGGTCGGATGACTTTTTGTGATAGTTATATTGTCCTAAATTTTATGCTTATAATACCAATTTAATCCTACAAGACCCGATAAACAAAAAAAAAAAATACTTCCTGTCTTCGACTTTTGTCCGATTTTAAGATTAACTCCTTACTCCCTGTGCATCAGTAGCTCTCAAATGACTGCCAATTTCCGAAATGGCGTTTGTGGCGTTAAAGCCATTTTCATAGCAAACTTCACAGCTATAATTTTCTTTATTTATGGCTCTACGCCAATATTATTAAACATTTATAATTTTATATAACTGTTTGGTGTGTATATGTGAGAGTATATATTCATTCCTCTAAATTAAGAGTATATATATATATATATATATATATATATATATATATATATATATATATATTTCTTTTCTTTCTATATCTGTATCAACCGTATTTAGATGTTTACTTTTAAATTTGATGATTTATCTTCTTTTTTTTTTTTTTTTAGATTTATTCGTATTCTTTTTCGTTCGAATGAAATAAACCTTTGTAATCGACCAATAGGACAAAAAAAAAATTGACCCTTGTGGGTGTCTTTTCGAAATCTGAGGTTTTATTTTTAAGATACATATAATCCAAAATTCGAATAAAATAAAATTAAAAAATCCGTTCTCTCGCCCTCCGTGACTTTTCTCAGAGACTATTATGATCATATTTTTTTTTTAATTTCGCTCCAAATTTAGAGTTTTTCCCAAGATTCGTCGGAACACGACATTACCATCAGCCGCTTCGTCCCAATATGGCAGCCGATTAGAGGTTTCATACGCCCATATCTGAGCTATTTATTCAAATGGAGGAAAAACAATATGTTTTGGAATCATTATACACATAATGTATGTGTTAAAATTTTCAGTTTTTTCCTCACATATTCGTAAATTATTCATTATAGTGTTGAGTTGAGGCCAATCTATTTTTAGGAGGCTTATGTAAAAAATAAAAATAAATAAATAGTGATTGGTGGCAAAAGAAAAATTGCTCATTTTACTGAATCGTGATATTCATCCCCTTCCTCCACACCTTATATATATATATATATATATATATATATATATATATATATATATATATACCTTACATATATACCATATATATATATATATACCACACCTTATATCATAGCTTTATTATATATATATATATATATATATATATATATATATATATATATATATATATATATATATATAATAAAGCTATGATAAATTTAGTAAGGGTAGCTATGCCTCAAAATTGTTGTTTTCAAAGTTTAATGAGGTTACTGGAAACTTTGTTACCTACCTGTTCTAAAATTAAACTACTATTTCCATTATGAGAACGCAAGAAGACTAAAGACGTATGATATAGTCACAGTTAAGTTAGCGCCAATGACTTACCTTCAGGTTGGCACCCTTCCCATAACATTCCGAGACGGCTGATGCCAACACCCCGACCACCTGCCAGCCCCATCTGAGAGGACCACTTGTGAACAGCGCCAGTTAAATTAACTAGCCCCTTCTTCAAAGGAGCGTCGCGCAGTTTTAGTGCCGTAATAAAGGCAGCGGCTACCAGCTGGGGCAGGCCTTGCCCAATCCGCGCATTTCTCAACCCCTTAAGTATCCGCTTACAAAATAATATTAAATGTCACAGCTCTAAGTTTTAATATTATGTAACGGTCATATACGCTCAACTAAATTTATGGAAACGGTCTGGATAAATGGACAATAATTCCCTATATGGTTACCTTATAGAGTACTTTCCTCCTGCGCATAAATCCTACCAATCTGCATCTTAGCGATCATTCATCTTGTTCTTCACGAGCACCCGTGTATAACAGCGTTCGGTATATTTTCATATTTATTAAACACTGCATTGGCATTAACTGCTATGGTACTTTTCAAGATTCCGGTGCAAAAAGTCAATTTCATTTAATCATATTATATTATTGAAAAATCTAGTTATATTGCTTAGAAATAAGCAAAAAGCATATAAAATGGGTATTTTTGAAGAAAAAAAACTTTTTTAATTTGTACTAAAGTTAAAAAAAACGCGAAGAAACACGTTATTTCTGGTCAAACTGTCAGAATCCAATCTCTCCCTTGTTTTATAAAACAATAAAAATATTCATTTACTTGCTGATTTTGAATAATCTTGGTATCATGTGGACGTCAACAAAAATTACATAATATTAAATGTTATTTGATGTTAATGGTGCAAAGGTTTTTGATTTAAATATATATTGTTAATAATTAGATTGAGCTCTGAAGATGAGGCAAATATCCTGGAAACGTTGGCTCTAATGTAGAATCGATAATAAAGAAATAAGGAAGAAAATTGTTCACAATTATCTTATCTTAATCTCGGAGAAACGCAGCGGATGGCAGACGAACAGATTTTTTTTTCATTCCATTTTTGGATTCTACGTATCTTTAAACGTAAAAAGTTAAATTTTGAGGAAGGAGTTAATATTGTTTTTTTGTTGGTCGATTACGAAGGTTCATTATTAAAAATAATAAACCAAACTGATGGCATTGTTAGAGTTTTACGATTTTTTCGTTGATTTGCTCTCGAAATAAGGATGAATAAAACACATTATGTTTTATTATATATTGAACAGTTGACCATCATCTATAATCAAGGAGATGTTCAGAGTGGCGGTCAAGGTTAACAGAAAAATAGTAAAAAAGCTTTTTAATGAATTTCGACGTTTTGACCCTCATCGCAGATCTTCTTCAGGCTACAAAGAATATTAACTCTATCGTTTCGTCCTTTCTAGTCCTGAAGAAGGCCTGCAACATGGGCCGAAACGTCGGTATTCAATAAACAATTTTTTTTTATTCAAATATATTATGAAGTCGTCTACTAAGTAATAAAAGGAGGATTTTTTTAAGGATTTCTCTATTCTCTTCATCTTCTCCTTTATTCGGAGGGAAGTTTAATTATTCGGGTTCTCCAATATTAGAACAAAATGAAATAGTTCGTTTGCTGCCCTATTATCATCATCGAACCCTTTTATTTGTTATATTATGATTAGAATTATTACTAATATTATTTATTTATTAAAGTTATATTATTATTAGTTTAATTATTCTCAAGCTTGTCATGTTACTCAAGGTTCATCTTGAATGTCGTCGGAGGTCGTTAGATTGGCTTCACACCTTCCCTGTGAGATGAGTTCAGGTTACAGACAGCTACTTGATGAGGTTAAGGTTTGACGCGTAACGCTTGGGCATAGCATCGTCTTACTCAAGTCCTCACATCAAACTTCTCCATGTTTAATGAAATTAATATCCATAAACAATTTAATTACCTCTTTTTTTTATAGAAGAGATTTTATAATTATTATTATTAATACATTGTATCTAGTTATCGCATTATTGTAAAGTACCGGGAAACCGAGCCATGCTTGTAAATGATTTGATTTAATTAGTTTTTTATTTAATTATTTAAGGTGGATAAAAAAATACAATATTTATGTGCTGTAAAATAATGTACTTTACAGTATCTATACAATGAAGATTTAAAAATATGACAACACATTTATAAAACATAATATTTGTAACAATTAAGGTGCGTTCACACCTTTGCCAAACCTTGGAAAATCAAATGTTTAAAAGGGGTAGTTCTGGGGTAGTGTCTGGCTTGCCTATGTTTGTGTCCGATCCGGTTCTTGTGAGAAGCGCCTCATAAGCGCTCGCGTTGCCTCCAGTCATTTGTATATTTATATAAATTATATATTTATATGTTTTTATTTTTTATTTTTAATTGTTTATTTTTAAAAACACCAACGTTTTACTCTTTTTCATTATCATTTTTTCTCTGCGGTGTGTTTGGTTTTTTTAACTTTTTTTTCGAAATGGAATTATACACATCAATATGTTCATATCGTTCAGTAGAATAACAAATGTGGACGGTCGGTTTGTTAGAAGCGTTTGAAGAAAGCCCATAGACTGAAGAAAGGCGGAGCTCCAATCTTTACAATTTCATTTTCTCGAAATGCATTACGGGTGATCCCCTCCCCCTTTCTTCCGTGGACTTCAAGTGTTTTACTTTAAAAGTGCATACGTTTTTTTAAACGCAAAAAATTAGCCTAGTATCATTTCATAAATTTGTAGGTGAAATTTTACTTCCAAAAATGAAAAAAAAAATGTCAATGGTTTTTAAGTTTGTCATGTACTACTATATACTAATTGTTACACACTAATATTCCGGATAAAATTTTATTCATAAATTTTTTTTTTTTTTAATCCAATTTGCAGGGTCCAGAAAAACCAAATGGTGAAATAATATAAGAACGACCCATCTTTGTCTTTTTATCAGGCAATATCAATTTCAAGCTTCGAGTATAACCCCTGATGCTTTAAGTAAAATCAAATTTGTGATATATCAAGAATTTCCAATCTCTTTAATTTAATTTTTTTTTTTAAATATCCGCCTGTACTTCTGTTATGTGTAATTTTAGTTATTAGATTTGTACTGAGTTTTTTTAAATTTTATTACATTGATGTTAACTATTTTTTATTTATATTATATATACATATGCATTCTATAATTTTATCATGAGAGTATACATATGCATACATTAGAATACATAAAAGAATACTTTATTTTGAAAATATTGAAACAAAATCCTCATAATGTATCAGTTTGTTTTGAAATAAATTCTGGTAATTTTTCGATCTCTTTAATGATGTTCTCTACATGTATTAAAATTAACATATGTAATCCGTCTGTTAAACAATCATATCAGTTAAATTTATATTTATTGTTTGGAAAAACACCCTTTCTTTTCATCTCCTGGTCTCCAAATCCAATCAAATTATAAATATTTTATCTATGATATTTTAAAATATTGTTTATTTTTTAAATAATAAACTGTTTAAAATAAGATACGCACTTGTATGTACTTGGTATATCTGGTCAAAATAATAACAAATCATTATCCCTTCTGAATAATTATCCACATAAAGTAGAAACTCAAAATATATTGAATATTTATTAATAAATATTATGTAAAAATATAATTGTTATATAATTTAATATTTTTATAAAAATACATAGTCTTTATATGGCTTACTAAAATATCATATTAAATAATAAATTGGTATTTTTTAAGTTTGCCCAAATCTTTTTAAATGACATTAATACAAAATAATTTTATGATTCCTCAAAATGTTTTGTCCGTTCGGATAAGTATTAAAAAAAAATTAAACATTATTAAGGAACAATTCATTGAATTTTACTGAAAAAATAAGCGAATTGATAACCTGCTCACTTCATTAATGTGTAATAGTTCAGAAAAATAAATTATGCAATAATAAAGAAAAATGTATCATATGTGAACAGTTTTCGTTCATAGCTGTTGGACGTTTCGTCGCCGGTGGTGTTGAAATGCTGGCGTTCACGGTACGAGTGGGTGCCGTGGAATGTCTTTAAGGTTTGTCTCGGATCGGTTGGAAGGCATAAAGGGCTTAGCATCTCCATGTCCTTATGCTTTAATCTTCGGTACTTGAACAATAAAATTAATAATAAAAAAATTGTATAACAAAAAATATCAAACGCATTAGCTTATAGAATTTAAAAAAATATTTAAGGCAATTTTAAGGCTTCAAATCTATACAGTAATAAACAATTTAAAACAAAAAATCATACTCGCTACACGTCGATATACAATAAATCATATTTATAAAATTATTTAATTATAAATAAATTTCACGTAAGGTACTGTAAATAAAAATTTTAATAATTAAACGAAAGAACATACGTTTATTATTTATGTTATTGATATTAGTGCCAACGTATATGAACCAATTATGCATATACATATCTACTCGTGTATATATTTTTTAGATTCGTTGTTATTCTTATTTGTTTCATTTTTAATCTTGCAGTCTTAAGAATTATTCGTTTGAGGTAACAGTTTTTAATATTCATATCGATGGCTCTTTAGATATCTTTCCATAAAATGTTAAAAAAAACTTATTGCTATCATAAACCCTTCTTCGCTCAAATTTGTTAATGTTTGGCTTTTTTAAATTTTATACTAATTAAATAATTAAAAATGTCTGCAAATTATTTAGCTGTAACCAAAATTTTAAATTTTAACATAAAAGATTTATGGATTTCTTTAATTTTTTATTTTAATTTTAATTCAGGTGCTTTATTTAGCTCGTCGAAGTTACTTCCTGTATTTCCTTTATATAATTTTTAATTGTATTTCATTTCATTATATTTATATTTATTTTATTTTTCTTCTTTACATGGGTATAGTTTTTTTTTGTTTTTTTAAAACTCTTTTCGTATTTTGTGTGTAGCCTTCAAGAAAGCTTTCGAAGTTGACCAAAACGTCGGCATAAATTAGTGCTGTTTGTTTTATTTTGATCGCACTCTTGGCCATAGTTTCCTTGATGTATATTTTTCAATTCTGAAACTTGAGGATGAAATAATGTTAATAATAAAATACTGTAAAAAAATCTGGCCATTAAATATTATTCCACCATAACTGTTAAATTTGTATTTTAAAAATTCAATTTGCTTATTGTCAATATTCTTTTTTAGTTCCAAAAGACAGAGCCATAGATGAGGAATACCGTTTGAATTCTTATTTAATTATCAAAATTCTTTTTGTTGTTTTCTCGACTTTTTAATATATTTTGGAATAATACAAATACAATATTTGCTAGGATCGAATTTATGATACACAAATTTGTTTACCCCAGTAGACTGGTTACCTTGGTTACTTTGGTTACCATAGACAATTTATAATATTTGTCTACTGGGGTAAACAAATTTGTGTATTATAAATTCAACCCTAGCAAATATTAAATTATTCCAAAACTCAACCGCAAAAGAGAATATGAGAGTAATGTGTTTGACCTGTTGCTCCCATTTGTACCAACTGTTTTCAACTCAGTGCCTTTTGTTCACTTATTTTCCTATTACTGTCGACTAATAACTTCACAAAGGTGACATTTGCAATTCTACAGTTTCAAAAGTCTGTAAATGATGGCGTGACTTGGCATTTGAGAAGCTATTGGAATCTTAACCATAACGAATGGGGCAAACTCAAAACATAATTTAAACGGGAACAAGGTCATTGAACCTTGAGTATAACATTATTATAAATATATTATATGTAGGTCCCATGACTGAAGGGCCGTACTTTAATGGCTTGTTTCTTACCATTATTTGAGTAAAAAATGGTGAATAAACACATGTCCGCAAATAATTCCTAAAAGAAATACAAGCATCGAAAGATAATAGGAATATGTGTCACATTTTCTATTGGTCCTTTATTTTTTACATTTTTATCAGCCTAGTCTTGTTGTTGCCTAGCGAAAATAAAAAAAACTGGAAGAGTAACAATAATAATATAATAAACAACGATATCTATGGGTGTCGCTGGTAGAAGAGAAGGGAGGGGCAAGATAGGAAATTGTTATATCTTGATTTTCCTTGCGAAAAAATATTGGATTTTACCCATTTGGTGGTTGAAGGAGAGAAAATTTGGCATTGATAGTTTATGATATGTATATATATATATATATATATATATATATATATATATATATATATATATATATATATATATATATATATAGCTATATAATAGTATATAGTATATAATAGTATATATATAGCTAATAATTACCGTTGAGAACAACACAATATTTTGAAATGCCTAGCACTGGTAAAAAAGGCGTACTTAGAAGTTTTTTCGGATGAAAATTGGATCAAGGGTTTCCATATTACCACCTCTTCCTCTATCGTTTACACTGAAGCGGGGCCTACACACATGTGAACATCGGTTCGCCAACAACGGTTTGGCGAATCAAGTTCCCATGTGTGTAAATCAGAGGAACAACGGTTCGTATGTTTTTCCTTTGTTCGTATAGTATGTTAGAGAGCCGCGAACCGAACTTCGGTTCTGTGTTGTGCCCATCTGTGTTGGCCGCTTTACTGTCATTCTAGATTCGTTTACATCTCCTTCCTAACCGGTATTACATTTTCTTTGAAAGTTAGTAAAATGTTGTTTTCAACCGAAGAATATGCCGACATTCGTTACACTTGTTGTTATTCAATTGGAAATGAAAGACAGGAAGTTGTTGAGTACAGTTGGCGATTCCCTTTATAAGCGAGAATTATGGATGCGGTAACACAAATCAGAAATTTCCCTGAATCGGTGAAGCAAGAATTGTTGGATAACTAAACAAAATTTGTAAATTAAATGGGTTCTTTCATTTCTTTTCAAAATATCTCACTTTATGAAATATACTTTTAATACTCTTGTCTCTGTAAGGAAGCATTTGCGGTTCACTGTAATTTGTTTTTAATAAAAGATACTTTAAATTTCTGTAATGGCTACTTGTCCGGTCACATAAGTGTCATCTATTACAAATCAGAGTTAAGAAATTTTAAAATGCTAAATTTTGAATCAGCTTCGTGCCCATTAAATATCAATCTGTTTTTATAAAAGGACCAACCATATCTTTGACACGTCAAATAAGGGAGGATACTCATTTTTCTCTATTAAAGCCAGCCTGTTTTTTTTTTTGACGTGGCTGAAGTAAAAAATACCAGCTGGTGGTGAGGGGGGCCTATGAATCCCTGAATTAAGGAACAACTGGAGAGGATATTGGCTGCACGATCATGGCAGGGCTCCCGCCTGATTATTTGTCCTTCCGAAACCATTTTTCATGTCCTTTTATTTCTTTTCTTGAATGGTTCTTGTATCCATTGTGGTCCTTCTTGGTTGGGTAATACTGACTCATTGTCTTCGGGTTTTGGAACCGTTTCAATATTTGCTCCATTATTGCTATCTCAGAAATACGTACCAAAATATATTAAAATTTTCATGTCTTTAGTCAAAGAAGAGAAACATAATTGAGCATAACGTTGCCGTCCATGCAATTCCAAACCGGAAACAACTAAATCAGCTATTTAGTAAAATAACATCATAATCTAAATTAATCGTGTGATTAATCTATAGCCTGAATTCCTTTGTTCCTTATTTTAAAATTAATCAAGGTGCTACTTGTATTTATTTCTTTATGAGAGGATTGGCTATATTAATAACAGTCGTCTGTCTAAAAATTTGCATGTTCAATTAGAAAAAATATTAATTATATATAAATATATAATCTATATCATACTTAAGAAATTAAGTAAATATAGTCTGAAAACCTCGAAAATCGATTTTCTATTTTACGATATATCATCATACAGTGGATTGAAATATGGATAGCTGTCAGACTTTTAAACTCCTATTTTTTTTTTTAAACTGTTTTTCTGGCAATTCTGAATTTGGCGCTACATAACTGTAAAGTTTCACCGATAACTTACATTATGCGAAGTTCATAAATGACAGAACGTTAGTTTAAAAAAATCACATTCAGGGGAAAAGAAAACATGTAAATAAGTGAGATCCCGATTACCTTTTTATTTATTTTTTAACAATTATTATACTTCATCTTCTTTAAGTAAGTACCTGACGGATAAAAAACAAGATATGGTTTTAAGCTGTTATACATGTGCATTTAGGTTCTGTCTTATTTTCAGTTTCAATGATTTGGAAAAAAGGTGATTACAGTAATTTCAGTTGTTTGTTTTGAGTCTTTCGTTTCATTTTGACATGTGGGCCCCATATCATTCTTCGATGGAAGTTAAGTCTAAAATAAGGTCCGAGGAATATGGAGTCTGAGAAATATGGTTGTTGTTGTGGTTGATTGTAATTTATAATTTAAAAATTGTCTCCTTATATTACATATTTTCTATCCATTTTCGTTTGTTAAATTAACAGTACCAACACAGCATAGACATAAAAATAATAAATTCTCTATTTGTTCTGGAACATATCTCTTTAGAATAACATTACAGGCAATGTTGTTGGGCTTTAGAGCCTTAAAGTAAAATAAAAAAGAGTAAGGAAATCAACAAATAATAAAAAAGAAAAATAAATAAATAAAAGAATAAAAAAGTGAAATTATACAAAATCATAATAATGTAACTTTCAAGTCTTTTTTAAAAAAAAAAAAAAAACTTTAAACATTAATAAATTGAAAATAAATATCGCTAGAAGAGAATGAAGTTCTAGTAATTAAAAAGTTCAAATTTTTTGGAGATCTGTTAATACTTAATATTTGATACAAATTTTAATTGTTACTAAGAATTATCTATTTATAATTCTTTTGGAACTGAATGGGTAGGAAGTGGTGAAATAGGCGGAATTTAAAGGAGGAAAGAGTATTGGATCGACGGATGGAAGGAGGACAGAAATTCCATAAGGATGAGGGTTGGCTAAGGAAAGATCTGTCAAAGGCTACTGATTGGTGGGCCGTTGTATTTAAATCTGAAGGCCGAGAACGGGTATGGCGGGAATGGACAAAATACTTGAATTGAAGGAGGTCGAAGATGTATCTTGGACGGCGGGATTGGATGGCTTGGTAGAGGAAGGATGCCAGAAAGACATAAATATTTTATTGACTAACTTTTGTATTAAAATACTTTTGCCACTTAATAATAATTTAATGTTTTCAGATTTTATCATAATGCGTTGCACAAACTTGTTTTTGTAATGCTTATTGATTTTGTTCCAATATTTATTTTTCCTAACTTTCTCAACTAATTGGCTCGTTTATTAAAAGTATAACCGATAGCTGAAGACAGCGGCGAGCCCCCAGTAATTAGCTGTTGCCAGTTCCTATCTCGTAGATAAGTGCAGAACGATCTCTAGGAAACAACTCCGGAACAAACAGTTAAGGTTAACTGCCCGACACCCCTCCTCCCTGACCATGGCGTTGTGTAAGAGACAATCATTAGGCCATATCTGTTTTGGATCCATCACGCCAACGCTTGACGCCGCTCGCTTGTTCCCTTAACGAGATGTCGGAGCCTGTTTGGAAATCCTTAGCGAAACTATCTCGGGTTGGGATAACGTTACCTTATTGGGCTACCGTCTTTCTGGACTGAGGATTCCATATATTAGGAATTGTTTTATATCGCATGTCGTTTTGTTATGGAACGAAATGGCTTTTTTTCATAAGTTATCAGGATAACCAATGAGAACGTCCACAACTGCAATTTCCGGAATATAAGTAAAATATATTTCAACGAGAGAAAAACTCAAAATAGAAACAAACTACTGCCTGGATATTATTGGAGGATTCAACGATTCACCAATTCAGTACATCTAACATCACCAATCTACAAAGCGCTAACCAAATAGAGATAGTTTATCACTTTAAGGCAGTTCAACATATCATCATTGCTGCTGCGGAACCTTATGTATGCTCATAGTATTTATGTTTGGAATGAAGAATAGTTTTTAATTTGGTGCATATCGAGTCCTATGATTAAAATTTTAGGTTTGAGTCCAGGCGGATTTGCATTTAATTATTTTTTATTTGTAGTATAATAATAATTAATATCTATGATTATCTAATTAGTTATGTATATCAAAATAGGCTTTCAAATGTTTTCTATATGAATTTCTTTCCCACCATGCACTAGTTTTCCTATTATATGAAATTATTCATTATTATTTTGTATCAAAGCGTAACTTTTTTTTTTATGAATTGACCTTCTGAACTGTATTAACTCCTCATATCTCTGCATCTATTACTGTAATAAATGCATAATGTAAGTAAGAAAGAGAAAAATCTCGAAAAATTGCGAGTTGCTGCTCAAATGTGTTGAGCTGCTATATTACACAGCATGCTGGACCAATCGAGTAGACAATGTTAAAACCTTCATGTAATAAACCAAAATGGACTTAAATGTTAGTACCCTGATGAACCCTGATGACTCTTATTTGAGTTAGCCATGTCTTGTAAAACTAGCCTTTGTTTTAAAGAACCACAATCCTTCGACCTTATCCTTCTCTGTACTCAACCTGTTTGGAAATTATTACCTGCCTTAAAGAGGTCCCTAACGAATCCTGGATGCTGAAACAGAAAACAGATCCTTCTCGGGGTCAGCTCATCGCCATTCACGACCTTCTTTTTTTCACCGGTCGGCCTCCATACTTATTACCCGGCGCACGAGGATCGGCGGCTTGTTAAAAGGAAGTACTCTCTCAGCGAGACGAGTAATTCTCACATCTCACTCCAGTCTTCAATTCTCTCGAATTTCCCTACCATTTTCTTATAGTTCCCTCATTAAATGTACTTCCACTGAAGTTTTTACTTGCATCAGTTAGATCTGAAAAAATCTACCATTTTATATCTGTGTAGAGTATGTTCTTATGGATTTAAATAGGGCATGTAAGATCTTGGTGTTTTGTGAGTATTGTTGAGTCGTCATCATAAGTAACAGTCAATGTCTCATTGTTAACAGGTAGACCGTGAGTATATAAAATGTATAGTAAAGGAGCCAGTAATGAACCTTGTAATGAATCATTATTAAATGCCTAGGGATTACATTGACTAACTCGGGAGCTGGCGTTCAAATAATTAACTCGTTAATATTAAGCTAGTTATTTTGTTTTTTTGGAGCTTCGTATGCCAAGCTACCTGAAAGATTTCCACTCTCAGAGAATCGAACCCATCCACGTTTCGGTGACAGCTGCGCTAACTACTACCGTAAGTGGCTGTGACTGTATAATGCTGCTCCGTTAAAAGTATGATGACTGTAATTAAATTATAAAAGGCTGCCGGACAGATTGGGCTAAAGGAGAGTTATTTATGGCTATTAGTCGAGACCTAATTCGCTACGCACATTCTCACCTAATAGAGGTTAATGGCGTCTGAGTCATTTAACTCTCGGGTCAATGCTTCTTGAATTAGATCTCTAACAGTCCCGTCACTTTCAGTTCTTGTTCATTAACATACAGGATTTCCCGTAAGTCACGGGAAATATTTAAAGAGATGATAGTAGACCTCCAGAGCAACAATAAAGTTCGTAAAGACCATGGTCCGATTGTACAGAGGAATACAAGGAATTTATAAGTTTATTTGTTTTTTTTATGTAAGCCATTCTTTTTGTTGAATAGGAAGAAATCACTCAATAATTATTCACGGTAATTAGTTACAATTGTACCATTGTAAAGTATACAAAATTCTCTATACGAAATACAGGCTTAACTAAATCCATAGTACAATATTTTTACGACAGCACACTCTAAAAAACGTACTTAAAATAAAAATATCATTAGCCAGAGAAGGACGTTTAGACTCCTCTTTGGCGTTTTTAAAAATCTATATTAATAAAAATATTTTTATTTTTAGTATGTTTTGTATTCCATTTTTTTTGTTTGTTAGTGAAGTAAAATTATTTTCTTCTTTTATATATTTATGCATTATTAACTTCAATTTATTAATGTTTATTTTAAGGGATAGTTTTATTCCATATTTATTTTCAAAATTGTTTTGGATAATTTACAGATATTTTTCTTAAATTTTTGTTTTATTGCACAAAGGAGCTTTATTTCTGTATTTTCGAGTCATTTTATTGACTAGAATTTAATTAATAAGTGAAGTTAATTTCATTCTCAAAACACTTCTTTGTTGGGGAAACCTAATTCCACACCACACTTTTTGGCAAATCAGAGAGGGTTGAGAAAAACATTCACAAGTAAAGGGTGCTTTTTGAAATAAAGTAAAACTTTTCGCTATTGGTTTCCTCGAAAATCCCTTTACTATGGATTTAGTTAAGCCAAACTGTATTTATTAAAGCGATTTTTGTCTAATTTACGATGGTGCAATTGTAATTTAATTACTTCTAATAGTTTTTGAGTGATCGCTTCCTGTTCAACCAAAAAACGTGGGGCTGTAAAAACACAAAACCTAAATATCATGTTTTTCTGTGTGGAATCTGACCATGGTCCATAAGAACTTCCTTGGAGCTCTTGAGGTCTGCTATGACCTCTTTAAAGATTTCCTTTGATTTACGGAAAATCCTGTATAAGTCTCGAAAACTTAATAAGCTGTAACTATTTGTGCGTTATTACGTTTTTGTTACTTTTATATTTAAAAATTGATGGTTTACTCACATAATTATTCATTTCCATAGTTTTCTATCACTTTTATCCATCTGTTAATTACACCAACACTTCAATACCCCTCTTCATCAGGAAAAGAAGAAATGTCGACGAGCACTTGTTTTTTAACAAGGACGAGCTATAACAAGAACTTTTTGTCTATACTTTTGTTCGTATTTTTATATGTTTTAATAACGAATTGAAGGATATAACAAAAAACAGACCAAAAAAAAAAAAAAAAACTTGAAGGATATTAACATTTTGCAGATTGTTCTAAATTAATTACCAGGCGCTCGAAATATTAATTAATATCGTATTACATGGCGCTCGAGGGGCGGCTGCTACACCGGAAATCTTAGTTTTGAAGTGCCATCGAGGACACCGGAAGGAAGTAGGTTCCTCTTACCCGGATGTGGTGCTATGGGTAGGAAACCTGATTTTTCACAGCCTGATCGATACTGAAGCACGTCAGATCATATAGCCTATAGCTTGAGCCTATTATATAATATCTACCTACTAATCAATATTATTTTTTATTCTCATAGTTATATTCGTTGACTAAAGTATTGTTTTCATGTTCAAATTATCCGAGTCCCGTACACTTACTTATTAAGGCAGGAAAAGCTGCCATTGTTTTAATATGTCCAGTCCTAAATTCTTCTCCTCAAGGTTATTTAACTCGTCTGAAGACAGGCGAGTCAACATTTCTGAAGACATAAGGGTTAAAGGAGAAAAATTGGAGGAAATTTTTGTTTTGATGGACTAACTAACATTTTAAAATAAATTCTTTAATAATCAAGACGTTTAAAGTGTTTTAATATAAATAAATTTCATTTTGGGGATTTATTTGCTTTTATTTTAATGTCCCTTCAAATAAATAGTAAATTGTAAATTTAATTAGGGGTCGAAATTAGTGCCACTCTTTTAAAATCCAAACACTTATAGGCGTGTCGATGAGAGGGTTGTATACGGAAATGACGAGCAGAGGCAAGGAGAGCATATAAATCATTAAATAAATTTAAGAAATTGAAGATCATTAAATTTCCTAAAAGAATGTTCCTATTAATTTTTTTTTTAGCACCTGTTATATTTTATGAAATATGTTCTCTTCAAAGTAAAAAAATTAAAAAAAAAAAAATCATTTTCAACTTCATACTATTCTGGGTAATACTTTTTCTTTTATGGCCTTTACCGTTCGTTACTTTGAAGAGCTCATATTTCTTAAACTATAACAGATACCATAAAAAATAATAGGAACATTCTTGTGGGAATTTTAATGCTCTTCAGTTTTTTACGTGGAATGTTTTAAGCTAGGACCAACCATTTTCGGATATAAATCAAAATCCGAAAAACTTGATTTTCTTCTCCTCTCCACTCTTGACCTCTGCTCCTAAATCCCAGAACTATGAATATGTTTACCCTTCACTAGTCCTAACAAAGTCCTGAAGTCAATTTTGGCCGTCCGTCGTTTCCATCTACACCCCTTTTGAACATTCATAGACTGGACTTCAGTCTACTATTAGGTGGATTATTATAATACTGTACTTTATAATACTATGTTATTATAATACTATTAGTTATTATTGTTTAATCAGAGGAAAGATTATTTAGTTATTGTCCAATAACGATACCAACATTTGTAGGTATATAACAGAGCCCTTTGTATCAATTTTTTGAAACTTGAAATTTCGAATTTGGCTTAGGGGGACGATCTTTGGGCACCTTTTTCCTAACAGGGCTGTTTACCGAATGAACAAGAAAACAACTTAGTAGATGACTCTTGGATACTCCTCTACCGAAATTAACTTCCGGAATTCGAAAACAATGGCGTATCCAAAGAGAGTGAATGGATCGAGCGACCGGGAGCAAATTGGATGCAGCGGCTCTTTATTGCATCCTGCTACCGCGCTGCCTTCTTCAGCAGTGGATCAAAGCGCACTCATTATCCTTGCTAATTAATTCCGACAAAGGGATCCTTGATGAATAGGACTACCGCTGTCAATTGTGCACATGCTTCTCTTCGGGTAATAATCCGAATGTGATTCCGGATGGACAAATCTTTATAGAAATCGGATATAATTGACGATTGACAAAAATAGGAATGGGGATTAATAGCAGTAATTAAATAGTTTAATATCATAGAGGGGGCAAGATAGTCTAGGGCAGAAATCAGTTAATAATGTGCAGAGAAGACATGAATCAGGGTAATTATAAGGGAAACAATAATTATAACCATTATAAGGGAAACAATATAAATAGTGCAATACATAAATAATGACGAATTTAATTACAAGAAAAATTCATGTCAATAGTAAAATTTAAAAATAATGACATTGATATACCAGCACAAATAAACCATTAAGCTACAAAGATGACGATTAAGGTAATTATAATCAATTTAAGTTAATAGATTAAAATTAAATATTGGCTTATTTTCCAAAAAAAAAAGGAATAATAAAATATGTATATTTGTACTGTTCAAATGGGTAGTCTTATAAATCAAATTTAAAAAAAAAAGAAACGATTATAGGCAAACATTTAAGATAAAATAAGCTAGTTAAGAAAAATATCGATGCTATAATGTTGAAATTAATATGCCATAATATTTTAATATATTTATACTTATAGGAAATGGGACAATTGAAAATTGACATAATTGTCCTAAGCGTTGAGTAAAAGAAGTGGAATAAAGGATATGAAGTATGATAGTAAATTTATTCCTGAAAATAAATAATCAATTAAAAGAATTAAACCATCTAAAAGAAAAAAAACCCGGTGCGAGCATCATACTACAACTTGCACTTACCTCACTACTTGATATAAATTTTAAAAGAACTCATTTAGTTTCCATTAAATAATGTTACAACATAGATTATTATCTACAACTAAGTGCTAACTAAGTCTATGCGTGTTTTATCACTCTCCATTACGCCTTTATATGCTAAATAATATTTTTTCTTAATATTTAACTTTCCAACGGTATATATTAAATATCTATGTTACTACTCTCCTTTTCGGAAATTTGTTTTCCACCTGGAAAAATATTTTTCCTTTTTTCTCCTTTAGTTAATTATCAAATTATTTCATAGTTTATATTTGTCCATTTTTATCAGTATCTACTAACATGAGAGACGATTATTCATTTCAAATAATCAAAATTAAAATACTTGAAGTTTTCTGGACAGTACACGCGCACTAAGAAATCGCCTCCTCCCCTATTATTTTGCTTTAAATCTTGACTTTAACTTTTTTTTATATTCTAAAATACTCATACTTTTTCTCTGTGTTCGAACGTATTTCCCCTAAAGTGTATATTGTCCATATAATTTTCGTGTTTGCGACTAATCTTTAATTTAGTTTTATTCGTGTTTATTTTTAGGCCTGATTCATTGCATGCATCCGCCAGCTAGCGTTTTATTAAAATAGTTTCAGCATTGTCACGTAGCAGTAACAGATCATTGGAAAAGCTCAGGTTTATTGAACCGTTCAGAGTTAAACCTGTTTCGGAACTAATTACGTTTGTAATGATGTATTCAAAAGCTAAATTAAGTAAAATGAATCGCATGTGATGACATAAATCGATATATATATATATATATATATATATATATATATATATATATATATATATATATATATATATATTATATATATTAATATTTAATTCTCCGGGCATTATTCTGTTTTTTTTTTTGTTTTGTTTTATTCAGTATTCACCTAGAATCCCAAGTGTGATGTGTGTTCTAATACTAGGGGCGTAGCAAGAAGAACTAAGCCAGGGCCAAAATCTTCCAAGAGTCCCCTCCTTCTTATGGAGGGGGAGGGAAGAGAGTTTATTCTTGGATAAGGTTTGTTTTCTAATCTCTAATGTCAACCATGCGAAAGATTGCGATGCGACGAAGGCGTAGTGGATATCATACTTACTAATTGAAGGCCCCTTGAGTTCTGGAGCCCGATGCAATTTACCTCCTTCACTCCTATGTTTCTACGCGCTGTAAGGAACTGGACATGTGTACGTAGACTCAGTTTCGAACCTGGTTATAATTAAGATTTTATTTTCTCAATATAGATATATTGATATATTTATAGATTAAATATATAACAACATAAAAATATCGATATTTATCGTATCGATTGTTTTTTTAATATATCGAAATTTAGATGTTCAATATATCGAAAAATAAATATATCGATATTTCTATGCCGAAATAATTAATTTTTTTTTTATAATATCGATATTTCACTACCGATATCATTAATATATTGTTTTTATTAAGTTCATTTACAGCAGACTTTAAATATTAAGAAACAGATTATTTCCTATTCTTTTTTTTTTTTTTTACAGTTTTTTTCTTTTATAGGTAAAAGAACTAACGATATTTTGAAATATACCTATAATTAAAATATTTTTTTTATTATGTAAATTTCGAGCAGGGCTTAAATATCAAGAAACATGTTATCTCCTAATCTTTCTCCAATTCACATACGAGATTTTATGGTTCTTTATTTGACTAAACCGGCGTCCTTGTAGAATTTTTTTATTTTATTTTTTTAAAATATCTATTTTCGATACTCAAATTTTAATATCAATATTATGATGTATCGAAAAAATAATATACAGGTCAAAAATATCTATATATCTCAACATCTCTAGTTTAGAGTTGGCTCTGGAGTCATATACGAGACCCATCCAGTTTCTGTAAAGAGGTGACCTGACCCTTCAATGAGATGGTAAAGCCACGTGATTTTAGATTTATGTTGACCCCATCACCTTTCTGTATAATCACTGCTCAAGGAACGAGCAGAGAAACGAGCAAGAAACGAGCATCCTTATCCAGTTCTGAGAACACAAGACCCACAACATGAATTACAATGGTATAGATTTAATTACAATAGGAAACCTTTCTTAAATATTGGAAGAATTATCAGATCTAAGGTTGGTGTATGTGATGGCTAAAAAAATATATAAATAATAAAATGAAATAAAATAAGCATCCTAATCGTCATTAAGTCTAACTCATTTGCATTTTTCTCTTCTATTTAAAAGGGGCCATTCATCTGATTAAGAAGCTGTTTTTATTTATTTTTTTTTTTTGTATAATTATTGTTGTTATTTTGAATATCCTGATCTCGTAAAGTGTAAAAACTCTCACAGTATTTTAATCGTGAGAGCATGGTTGACCGTGGAAAAGTATCAAGGAGAATCTTGGTTGGGGGTGCGGTCAATTCACAAATTGAACAGTATTAAACAGTATTTTAATTTAGTTATTAGTTTTTATTTACATTTCTCAGTTGGGATTTCAATTTTATGATTTTTTTTATTTTGGTTTTTCTCGCATTATAATAATAATAGTGTATGAGTATATATATATATATATATATATATATATATATATATATATATATATATAATATTCGAGTGTATAATCGATGATATAAAGTGACTCTTCTGGCAAGTCGATTTTTGGAAAAAAGTTGCTGTAACATCACAGGCCTTATTCCTACCTCAAATAGGCAATATCAGGTTCGTACAACTTTTCGTTTTTGAAGTAGACTACCACATATGAATCGGACAGACCATTTTGCGAGACTTTGTTATTTGGAGTCAGGGGGATTCAAGACGTATATACCCGTTTAAAATTCGGTTTAAGGAAAAATATAACCAATTAATGAACCGATTGGTATGATTAATTTTTTTTTTTCATATCCCCAAAATGACAGTATTTTAAGATATAAATTTATAGTAACATATATAAAAGAAAGTCTTGTTCTGTAACTACGGTACATTTTAAGACCAGATTATGGTGACGTGTAATGACATAAATCTTGGGTACATATAAATTTGCATAATTTAAGATTGAAGGGAATGGGGCTCACATATTTTTTTATTTATGTTCGCCTTATAACTAACTTTCTAACTAACTTAAGTTCTAATATTCGTAGACAGTGATGAGCGATTTTGCCAGCGAACTGGATCCGGTGCCGGTAACAGAATATTGAAGAGAGGGCTTGAAAGGGCTTTTAATGAATCCAGAAATTTGATGTGCCTTTTCTCCATGAATTCTGAAATCGTTGGTAGTTCAAATTTATTATGTAGCTCTTTTGTCTTCAGCTTCCTTAGTGATTTTAATCGCGCCATCTTTATTAGCATGCTGTTTTGGAACTGTTGAAGAGGTTGATTAATTTATTCTTCACATAAAATTTTATAATATAATAATATTATTATCTTTCATTTGTAAGAATATTATTAACATTATCCTATACTTTCTGACGAGAAATATCTGTGTGAAAAAGTGATCTCGAAATCAACCAAAGATTTTCCTTAAACCTTTAGAATGATGATTTATGGCCTTCAAAAATCAATTGGCGTATTTTTTTAACCGTTGAAAACTTACATTTAATAATAAAAACCAAGCAGGCCGATGGTAAAAAACGCGAATGAAAACGGGAAATGTTTGCCATCAACCACGTTTATTTATTACAGTAAAATCTCATTGAAATAAATATTTTTTTGAAAATAAACGATTCACTAATAATTATTATATTATTATTAATGATTTGGTCAGTTTATTTTTACTAAAATATGAATTTAAATATTTAAGTAAATATGAAGCGTCAGTGAAATGACCTTTGGACGATTAGGGGAGCAGAGGAAGTTTTTAGATTTCTCTTTTGAACTTCTCTAATGGCCATAAATATCATAAGTTATAAATGTGCTGTAATATTTTTACACTTGTACTATATTGATACTGTCGTGTGTTTAATAAAGTACTAAAATTATTGTCAAGCGCATGGCTGTACAATATATAGCTATTGTATTTTTTTCCATTCACGTTAACTAATGAAATAAAATAATTTCTGAGCTTGGCTCGATTCCGTATATGCATTTATCAGTTGACGAAGCATTAGTATGTTGGACTCAAATACCGAGCACTTATACTGTTATGATCCCGATTCAGAGACCGATATTGTCCCATAACTTTAACGATCCAACTAGGAGAAAGTCACGGTGAAGACGTGACATCGGAAGAGAACAATAACACAACCAGTGCGCTGTGACTGTTGCCAACGGCTGGTCGTAACCGCAGTCGGATATCTCCTGGGTGTGTCGTCCTGTGTTGGGAGTCGGGAGGAGCACGAGTCGAATCCTAATGATATTGTGAATAGTGCCTACCAATGGCTATGGGTCTTAGTCATAGGGTTGGGAGATATCAAAGCATATTTATCATATTTCCAAATTTTGTGCTGTTTTGAATTATATTTTTGACACAAAAATATTATTGGTAAATGAGAAGAACAACGAGAAAAATACAGTAAAAAAAAAAACCGATTTTTTATTTTTGTTTGTAACGTAAGATACAACTATGGTATACTATCTATGGTAACACTACCCATTGGCCTACTACCATAACTACACACGCCTCGGGAGTAGATTGGGATGACTCACAAACCCACCGGTTTGGAGTTTGTGATTAAAAGAGGTATGTTTATTAAGGTCCAAATATGCAACATATAGAATATTAAGGTCTAATATCTCATGAATAATTTTATATGTAACATAATAAAGAGCATTAAGGCATTTTTCGCAGTATGCTCGATTGCAAGGTTTGCAACTCCTGATGCCCAGATTCGAGCCAAGCTGAGGCGGATTTGCCGCCCACAAGCATGGCTAATAATGCCGCCCCCTCCAGCCGCTCCTATTTCCTATATTTTATTCCTATATAGCTAAAATATAACTAATTTTAGATACTGTTTATATAAATATGTGCTAAATTGATGCGCTGTTTTTTATACTTACAAATTAGTTTAAATATAAAAATATTATATTACAAAAATATAACATCCCACACACCAGGTAAGTGCTTGGTCTGCCTGTGCGTAAATTCGCCACTGCTAACCCTAAATTGGAAATGAATCACAGAATCAGTTGAAGACAGTTCTTTAATTCACTTATTTGCATGATACTGTTCTATTATTCAAATTTTCTGCCAAATTTAGGGATATGCCTATATATATACATATTTTTTTTTCATTTACTTAATTAACTTTAAATATAAAATCCAAGATAAGGAACGATAAAAATAGCTTCAAAGAAAATACATTACCAATTGATTGCTCAACGATACCATAAAATTAATTCTCAATGTTGTTTAAATAATTTGTGTTTATTATCTGAATTGAACCCTATAGACTATTAAATTAAAATAGAATATAAATAACATTCAGATAGAAAACACTCAACTACTAATATATTCAATAAAAATAGATAAATAATAAATTCAATTTTTATTTTCGAACGACAAATTTTGTTTAGAGAAAATGTTCCAGTTTTGGATTCTGAAGCACATTCTTCTGGTTTAATAGAAAACAAAGTTTTATGTAGTGCCTACCTATATGCTTTTATGGAAGAATGGATTTTTTATCAAACACTTGCAAACTACAAATTTATAGAATGAAAATATTTTTGCGTTTAGATCAAACTAAACTATCGGGATCTTTAAATTCCCAAAGAGGTTTAATAATATAAATTGAAAATCAGGAGTACAAATGTGAAAATGTAAACAAAAAAAAAAACTTCGGGAATAGTCTGGTTAAATTAAAAATATAAAAAAAAAATTCTCACAAATGTTCTGTCATGTTTAGGGCTAAGCTAGAAAATAAGATTTTGGTTTATACGTTCGTATCTTGAAACGATAAAACATTTTTTTTTTTAATTTATTTATTCATATAGTTTGGCATTAATTAATTTGCCATCTGCAAATTATTTTTGCAACAAGCAAATCTCCGCCCACCCGGTCGGTATAGCGGTCAACTTAACAAGTCTCTAGGCCAACGCCTCGAAAGCCGTCGAGGTGGATTGTATGGTATAGGTTCATGGTGGATGTATGTGTTTGTGCTAAGAGGTTCGTGTTGCAAGTCAGTCTGTTGTGGAAATTGTTGTAGTATTCTGTTGCAGTATCTGAAACTGTTAGGATCTCCAAGTCCTCGTGTAGCAAGTCATTTGCCACATAGAATGGCCCGTCCACTATTTTTCTAA
This sequence comes from Rhaphigaster nebulosa, assembly GCA_948150685.1. Classification (NCBI taxonomy): domain Eukaryota; kingdom Metazoa; phylum Arthropoda; class Insecta; order Hemiptera; family Pentatomidae; genus Rhaphigaster; species Rhaphigaster nebulosa. Next base: position 27,293,426 of record OX411312.1, on the reverse strand, counting down.
ATGCTTTTGACTAGAACGACTGAACTCTTTGGATATTTAAAGTTTTGGCTGTTTAAACAATAAGTGAAAAATCCTCCTTTGTTAAACAATTAGATATTATACGTTATGAATTATTTTATTTAGAAACCTCCACAAAGAGATCTACCACTTACGAGTTGAGTCATAGAGGAAGCTTCCAATCCCAAGGTTTATTATAGTGTTCATTCACAAGGTCGAAAAAAAAAAGAAAAAAATAGACTATGTACCACATTCGTTACCAAGCTGAAAAACGACTAATTCGTTTGATGGTCAGTAGGTTGGTTGTTTGCCGTTGAAAACAGGTTTCTTAATGAGCGAATTCATCGAAAACGAGCGTGGAATGTCAAGTTCTGCTTTGATGAAGAGAAGATTTCAGAAAGAGCTCTAACATAGTAGCACCTCCTCGAAGAATACGACAATAAGTTACATCCGCCCAAGGAATTGGATGAATTCTAATAGGACCTGACTCTCTTGTCATCTCAAGTCACGTCATTGTGTCGTCGTTTCTTTACCACCATTTGTAGCTCGTTCAGGTTCATAACGGATTTGTTAAAAGAAGACAAATTGAAATAAATTACTTTCTTTTATGCCCTTAGGCTTATTACATGAGCTTCTTGTTATGTTATTATGGTAACACAACTTTACATATGCTAAAAGTTGGCCTACACTTTCGGACTCACTCACAAACGATTTTATCATCAATTATTAGGGCATTAAAACTCACTAATAGGAACAATGGTAGTTAAGTACATGTATACCTAGGAAACAAAAGGATATTGAAAAGGACATGGATTAGAGATCGACTCTGGTATTCAACTAAAGTACAATGGATCAGTGCCAGGAAGGGCTACCGCTGGGTAATGTTCTGCCTCAGGTCTGCCATGTACAATGGCATTAATAAGTAGAATATTGTGCCAACCCAGTGGTATGCCCAGAGGGAGGGGGGATCAGGGGAATATATCCTTTCTACCCCATCCTCCTCCCCGCCCCCGAAATATATAAAAAAAATATATTTTCATGCCATAAGATTTGTATTCGGAGTAATAGTTTTGGTAATTTTAACAATAGATTTTGATCTAATTTTCTTGCTTACCCTTAAAAATTAGGCCAAATTTGGCGATTATAGGCATTTAGGTGATTATTTGCCTTCTTCTTAAATCCCACCATCCGATAAAAAAATTGATATCCATTTCCAAAAAAAATTCTGCGATCACCTCTGTGCCGGAAAATCCCCTGATTGTTAATTTATATTTTGACAATTATGGATTAATAAATTAATTTTTAAAAAAATGTTTAACTGATTAATTACGCCTCTAAGCGTAATTTTCAATTTACGCTCCTTAAAGTACTTTATCAACAAAAACGATTGTTTTTAAAATTATATATCAAACTGATTCCCAAAAATTAAATACCAATTTTGAATTCAGTTTATCAGCTTTAAGAAAGATCTAACCTATTTTTTGTAAAATTTACGATATGATGTTGATAAGTTGTTGTTGGTGTTGTTAAGTTAATTTGTGCCACTATTATGAAAAAACAACAACTAAAAAGTGGAGGCAAAAATAACGACCTTCGAAAGTAATTCTGGTTTAGAGTTAATATAGAATCGTTAGCACCGAGTCATTTATGTAATGACTAATCTGTTATTGTCTAAGGCATTCCGCACACGGGTTGTTTGCAATACGTGAGAGAAGCTTTTGACTCAGGTCTGCAAAAGAACGATTGTCGTATCCGCCGAATCTGGTCTTAAGGAAGCTTCAATATGCCCTCAGTTTTCAGTGAATTGCTTTCAAAATTTCAAGTTCTTCATCAGATAGCATATCATACTACCATTAGGCCATTAAGTCCAGCAGATCACGGAAACAACGAAGCATTTGGAATCAATTTCGCAAGATATTTATTGCAGCAAAAGAATTGAGCAATGTCTGACTCCAAATTTTCGGTATTTTATTGGATGACAAAATCGTCCTGTTTTTATTTAGTAGAACTTCTGAAGCCTTCAATTCACAAGCAAGATACAAATATGGGGATGTGTGAGTGCTGAATCGTCGAACTATCTTTAAGAGGAATCTCTCCTTGAGGAGTGAACTGCACAACGCTTAAAACGCACTTCAAATACGCTTCTCACTCCTCACGATAGATAGACGCTTCCCTGAACATTTACCTAGCTTGTGAGGATCGAGCGTACAAATATCGCATTCTTGACGATATCTGAGCGACTCCTGTGCGAACTGTCTAAATGTTAGCTGATTAGTTTATAAACTATTAATTGTTTTTTTATTTGAAGAAGCGGATAATATTGTATTTCGAAATAAAGAATATGGGCTACATTTAGGATACAATATTATCTGCTTCTTATATATATATATATATATATATATATATATATATATATATATATATATATGAAAATATATACCGACTCTGAGTCAACCCGGGGCGCCAATCCGTACGGTACCTCGTTCAGCTTGGATTCACCCTATTTCAATTTCTCTTTCTCGATGATATATTTATATATACATAAATGGTGTTTCTTCCATCCCATTTGGCTCAATATACTAAGGTTTAAGCAAATTCTGTTCTTAGAATTTAGGCTCTCATTTTATCTTATATGAACCAAATAATTCGACGATGGAAGTCAACCTGAAAGAGTCTTACTTTCAAAGCCTACTCTTTAAATTTTATAAAGAAAACCTGTAAAGGCTGTCTGTATAGAATCCCAGTCACCTTTACATTAATACCGAACGGAATTTGAGGGGTTTCAGATTTTTTAAAATTTATTTATTTATTATAATGACGCGAAATAGCAACATTTTCAAGAGTTGACTCCCTTATTTCTAGAACTTTACGAAATTGCTCACTTTAATTAAGTTGATCTAGACATAAAACGAACTTAAAATATATATCGAATCCATCGGATATAATTCAGATTTGATATATCATTTTTATATTTTATTCTTGTTTTACCAAGCACTTTCAAGAGATAAAAATAAATATCAAATAATATCCTAAACTTTTTATATACCCTTGTAAATCATTTTTTTTATTTTAATTCGCATCCGTCATAAAATATTATTGATGATAAGCAAATTCGATGGTAACCAATATTGTTATGGCATTGCACATGTGGAAATAGACAGTACCAAGCAGTTCCTCTTCCCGCCAACTCTTTTTTTAGTCCCCACCTCATATTGAAGGACACAGTGGCGAATCCATGGGTAGGAAAGGGGGAAATTTCCTCGTCTAAAATAATCACTAAGAAAAAATATGATTAATATAAGTGTTAAATATGCCTACTACTAACAATACTCGTGAGTAACTGTGATAAATTATCATTCATTAAGTAGCGGGGAATTACCATGGCTCAGCTTGTGATAAATAGACTGTTGTAGATTAATTAATTAATTATCTTGTCTATGCCCATGACAATCGACAAATTATACGATTTCCAATTGTAATTGCCTTATTTATAAATTTAAATAAATAAATATTAAAGTTCTTTCGTTTTATTATTATTTAAACCTGATGAACGCTCCAAAACTTATTTATATGGTCCAATGGTAAAGTCGCTGGACTCATATAAATTTAATTATAATGAAGGTCAAAATAGTTTTACATTGGTTCAAACTGTATCATTAATTATTGAGATACCTTGTCAATCCCTCCTTAATATAATATCTCACAGGACAAGACAGTACAATCAGATATCATCATTCCCATTTTCTCTTATAAACATGCACTGCAAATTAAAAATGGTTGGTGCCTCAGAGGAAGAATTTTTTAACAAACACTTAAAAATACCAAACAAATTAATGGTATTTTTTCGGTTTGCTGTAGGAATATCCCAAATTCTATGGTCACCCCGGTTTCCCCTTTCCCCCTAAAAAAAACTTCTGGATCCGCCCCTGGAAGGACATGGAATCTATAGCCACATTATTTGCAGGGTCCGTGTTGTTTTTTTATGGAAATGGAGATAATGAGTCCTTATGTGTTGGTATATTACTGTTTTGTAATCTTAATTAATAATTATAGCTATAAAACTTATTGATATTTATTATAACCTACTAGATCGCACAGATGCTTCTCGAAGGAGAACCCACCGACATTGCGAGGAGGCCATGAGGTTAATTCGCTGTTGCGAGGTTAACAGACCGTCACCCCGTTAGCATTAGTTATCCGAGACGAGGCCATTATTTAATTGGGGCCAGGGCGTAATTTATAGCTTTTTCTCTTTCTCGCTGAATTCCGGCTCGTTAAGGAGATCTCAATGAACGGTTTTACTCGAGTCCTTTCTTCTTAATCGCTGCTTTTAATTGCATTGCTATCTGAAGTCGCCGGCACGCTCCGATAGCTTGTCAGTCTTTTTGCCGCTTTGTTTTTTATTAAAAGCCAGAACACTATAGCAACGACACTGTAATAATCCGGGAGTTTAGGAAACATATTTTTTTGGAAACTATAATTTCAAAAATATAATACTTACTTACTGCGTAGCTCTACAGCCCGGGGTGGGCATTGGCATTGACCTAAACAATATTCTTCCAGGTATTCCTATCCTTAGCCTTTTCCTTCCAGTTTGTTACTTCCAACCGTTTGAGGTCATCCTCCACATCTTCCATCCATCTTCTCCTAGGTCTTCTTCTTCTTTTGGTCCTTCAAATTCTGCTTTGGAGCATCTTTTTTTATCATTCTATCAGCCGGCATTCTTAGAACGTGCCCCAACCATTCGATTGTATAAAGCTCACTATTTGGGTATTGTTGTATAAATCGTAGAGCTCATTATTTGTTCTTATCCTCCATTCTTGAATTACTTCATCGAAGAAGGGGCCAAATATTTTCCTAAGCATTTTCCTCTCGAAGACTCTTAATGCATTTGCGATGGTGGTAGTAAACGTTCAAATTTCAGCAGCATATGTAAGAATAGGCCTAAATAAAGTTATGTATAACTTTTGTTTTCCATGAGAGCAATGACGATTTAAAAAACTTCATGTTCACAAAAACTACGCGGTTAGCGGCCATAATTCTTTTTTGCACTTCTGTTATTTTATTTTTATTATTTAATTCTGGCTCCAGATAGGTAAAGGTAATAACGTTTTCAAAAACAGGCCCTTCCACCACAAGATTATGGGTAAATCTTAAATTATCTGGAGCAATGCACATATACTTGGTTTTTGAATAATTTATTTCAAGACCCATATTCTTACTCTTAGTATAGAGATTATTGAAAATTTCACTAAGGTTTTGAACACTTCTAGCCGCAAGACCTATAACGTCTGCATATGCACATATTTGAAAATATAATATGGCAAATTAATATCAATTTGTTTTTCAATTTTTGATTTATTAGAAATAATTACAAAATTAAAAACGTGTAATTTTCCGACAAAAATTTCGGTCGGGGACAAGCCCAACAAGTTCAATATTAATGGTTGAATAATATTTGGCATTCTCCAAAAAATCAGATGCTCTTTTAATGTAAAACATTTCGAAAACAAATGAAGCAGGGAAAACTTCCTATCTGATGCTCTGCAGATGGCGTCATTGTATATTATTACTAATTTCTGCTGATGCTTTTCAACTGCCTTGTATTCTTATAGGTCTTGCATCATGAAGTTCTCCAAAAGTTTAAGCTTAACTCAAATAATTTTACTTTTTGCCGCACGCTGGCTCTCGGACTATAATAATCCTTTAAGATTTATAATATTTTAAAACTGTGCAACAGCATTCGATTATTCCTGGCTTCTTTCCCAGAGATAAGCTTCATATGAAGTACGGCTGCAGACTATGAAATTTTTTATTATTTTTATCTCTTCCTCTTCTTCTTCTTCTGTCGGCACAACAGGCGCATGAAGCTACCATTTGTGAAATGAACCATTTCTCTGCATTTATTTTTACCTACACCTTTTTTATTAACAATTATAATATAAATCAGATTTAATTTTGGAGAGCACCTCATAGCAACAGGGGGGTCCGCAGTGATGTTGACGATTCCATTTCAACACTAATTATTCCTCGACGCCCTTTACCGTGCAATGCGTCGACGTGTGAGGAAAGCGAATACGAGCATTTGATGGAAAATTATCGCAAATAGTTAACTTGAATGTTACAACACGAGAAATAAAATTTAATTAAAAGGCTACTTCAACAAAGCTATTTTTGTTATGCGTTATGATTTAATAAGAGAGCATGCTTATTGCATTTGTTTAATTATTTGTCTCAGATCATTCATAGAAACTAAAATGGGCCAATGTAAAATAAAATTATTTTTTTGCTTTGAGCTTGAAAGCCCCTCCTCGCCCCCTGAATCCGCTACTGATATAAACTGTGATACATACAAACAGATGTTTGAGGCCAACTGCTTCTTAAGAAAGATTCAAAATTATCGCGATATTAAAAAAGAAATAACAAATTAACCTATACATGCAGCTTAAACCTTTAAAAAAATAAAAGTAAATATTTCATTTCATGTTATTATTTTTTAAAATTTTTAATTTTGTCATAATTTAAGTATTTATACATAAAGTTATATGCTTTGCTTATTAATCGTTTGATTGAATCGAAGCGTATTTTCTATTCAATAAACACTATAGAACGGAAGTCAATCAAACGCTTCTCTTTGTACAGAGGTTTCATCGGGGCCGGACGTCCTCTTCACGATTAACAATGCCGTCATCTCACGATTTTCCGTCATTTATTTATATATTAAAATTTATATATATATATATATATATATATATATATATATATATATATATTTATAAATACACTTCCGTTACAGATAAAATACAGTGCGGATAGTGGAGGGGAAGTCGGAAAAGAGCACCTGAAACCGACACAATAGCCGCAGATTGTGGCACAATCAGATCACCTCTTGTAGACCTCTTATGTTGGAGGGTCTCTTGTGAGGGGGGAGGGAGGTATCAGAACCCCAACCCGTGATTTATAGCGAGTCAGTAGACCGAAATAGCTAAAAAAATATTTCTATTCAGACCTAGATTCGTGAGGCAGTCTCTAGTTGATGGCTGAATGTAGGTTGAATTGTTGATGTGAGATGTGTTGCATTTTGTCTAAATTTTTGTAAATATGTCTTTTTCTATCCTGATGATGCTTGAATTAGCGGCAAGTTGGCTGGTCAGTTATTTAGTAGTATTTGAGAGATTTCCTGAATCCAAATAACCGAGTCTCGCAAAATAGTGCATGTGCCTGTCTGTGTATATGCGGTAAATCTAGCTCAAAAATGAAAAGTTGTACGAAACCGAAATTATGTATTTATGTCATGTATGCCCTAGGAAGTTACAGCAAAATTTTTCACCAAAATCGTCATACCGGAAGTGCTACTTTACATCATGGATTTTGCACACGTTATGTCAATTTACAATTAAATGGTTTTTAATATCAGCTAGGTCTTATCCTCATTGAAATAGTCTGACAAGGCTTAATGGTCGAATTTTTAAAATGCCTTCCTCTAAAATACCTTTAATTTTTTTGTTTAAAATAATTAAGTTCTCTCGTTGTTAGTAGAAATAAAAAAACGGTAAATATTAACTATGAAAGAATTTGATTGTTAACAAACGGAGAAAAAAGGAGAAATATTTCTCCAGGTTGAACTAAAGTTCCGGAAATAAGAGTAGTGACAAAGGTGTATAATATAAGTACCATTGGAAAGCTAAAGATTAAAAAAAAATTAATATCTAACACGTAAAATCGTAGAAGTTAATGGAGAGTGATGAAAAATGCATTAACTTAAGTAATTGTATCTAATGCATTAAATATAAATAATGCATTAACTTAGTTGATAATTTCTACTTTTATGCTATTTAATTTTAATTTCCTTTGCAACTTAATGCGATTTCCATAGAAATTAAACGGAAAATTTTAAAATTTATTTTCAATTCGGAAAACCATAAATATTTAGTTAATAGAATTGTTCTACTCCATAGTTCTGAAGAATTGCATCCTGCTGAAAATATTTCTAGTGATGTTCATGTGAATTATTTGAAATTATTTTAAAAAATGAATAATTATTACTAATATGTAATATGGGTGGTAAGTGAAAGTTGTGTGATGCGCATACCGCACCAGATTTTTATTAAAATATAACGGTAAAGGAAATTTACATTATTGGAGAATCTCTTTACAGAAAAGTATTATAAATAAAAAAATATATAAAAAAATTATAAAATAAAAAAAACATTAAAAAAAATGAACACTAAACTGCGGAATTAGATGCCATGAGACTACCCAATGGCTCGTTCTTTTTTATGAAATCATCATTTAATTAAATATTATATTTGTTGTCATTAATTTATACTTTTATTTACAATTTTGTAATTACCTTATCCATCTTGTTTGTTCTCATGAATGTATCATATTGTCTTACTAGTATAACACAAAGACATTGATATAACCCTCGATAACTCTATTCAATCTGACTGTTTTTAACTTTGATAATGATATTATACTGAATAATTTTCCTTTTTCTGCCACAATGGTTTTTTTTTTTCAGAGTTATGAGTCGATTTTGTGCAAAATGGTTGTTAGAATCATATAAAACTATTTTGCAACTAGAACTGCCAACAATTTTTCTTTCCTCTCGTTTTCTTGTCGATGTTCGTCAGCCTCTAATTGCCATAAGTTTTCCAGCTCTCAATTGTTTCTTGTTCCATGAAAGGACGATAGATGAGGATGGTTGCTAAAGCGGTGCCTTGTCCCACGGTGAGTTATGGCAAGGAGCTGAAGATCTCTGGATAGGGACACTTGCTTGGTGCTGTTGGCAGTAGATGTACGTGCAGCAGCCGTTCTTAGGTTTAGCATAAAGACAATGCTTCGACCTCTCTTCTGTCTCTCTTGCTGTGATTCATTCCAATAGCAGAGGTTCTACAAGCTACATCCTCTATTCAGTAAAGATGACTTGCTAAGCTTAGAACATCTCGTCTTTTAACAATTTTATTTTCAATGATGACAAATGCTGATAGCGGCTATGTGTACTATCAGTGTATCCAAAAATCTTCAATTACATATCGCGATCCTTGCAGCAGTGTGCCAAAACTAGAGGATTAAAATTAATCCCATGAAACAACCTTCATATCGTAAAATTACGACCTCAAGTTCTGTCCTATAGTATCCTTTTTCTATAGTCCAATTATACCTGTTGATAAGATCCTCTAGTACTTCATCATTTCTAATAAGTTACTCATTCATTTCCGGCTACTTCAACGTTTACTTGAAAAACTCTTTAAACTACCAATGGATTACAAAAAGTTCACCTGCTTGACTGTAATGGGACCTGTTTGGACATATGGAGCTTTGGGACTCCAGTGAACTTCCATATTCCTAATTTAGCATGAAAATGTTATCCATCCTAAACTTCATACCCAATAAAATTAGTAGTTTCAAACCATTTGCAACGAATCTGAAAAGAAGTTGATCTCGAGACCTAGTAACTTACAATTGTTCATGTTCACTATTCCTCAACAATTCAAATCAGTGTGATTGCCATTTACTTAAGGTATTTTCTAATAAAGTTATGAAAAACTTCAATAAATATGTATAGGCATATATTGCAAAAATAATAATATACTTTAAAAATTATTCGTTTTTAAAAATTATTTTTAGTTCAAATAATTTTTCTAGTTATTATAAGAACTAATTATATTTATAATATATTCATAATTTTGTAATTATCGTTTTTTTCTTCTTTCAGGTAAGTGTTGAACTCTAATTAATTTTGTTTGAAATGGAAGACTTACTGTAAGTACATTCTATATAAATTAGAAGGTTGCTGGTCTCTTGTAGTGTTTGCCTATGTTATAATGTTGTAAAAGTAAAATTATGCGTACAAGTGAACGTTGGCCATAGTCCCAAGAGCTGATTCCCTCGCCATTTTTTGGTGCATTGAAGGAAGGTTTGAACCTTGTCTTACGAAAAGAGTTTTGTAAGTTAGAAATTTAATAAAAAATTAAATGGTATTTAAATGAGAGTATAGCCCTAAATTTCATTGGCTCCAAATTAAATCGAATGCTTGATCGACATCCGGAAATATCAAGATTGTTTATTTCCCTTTTTTTATTTTTATAAATCTGTACTGTAATTGCTATCCATTAATGAGGGTTGTTTTTTTATTTTATTTCTCTGCTATTAATCCCTCGGCAGTGACTGCCCCCACGATTATCGTCAGTAGCAGATGTTTCGAAAGCAATGAAAGTGAAAATCCTTTTCATTTTTTCTTCAGTTCCTACTGCTGCTGCTATGGGCATTATAAGGGAAGGCCCGCAGCTGCTAAGATGGTTTCCTCAAGCAGATGTTCGCCCACTAAAGCGCCACCGCCAACTTCCTCAGTTCCTTGGTCGCTTCTTCCATCTGTTAGTTTTTCAAGGAGAGGGGGGGAATTTCATCAATATTAGTTTATTTACATGTCTGTGTAACTGATAGCTATCCGTGAAGGGTGTTTATCTTCACGAAGATACCGATGACTGGGTGTTTTTTTATTTGGTTTTTTCGAGCGTTTCTTTTTCAGTTTTGAAAGACGGCGATTTAACGTGATGACATTCTAACATGAAATTGATTGCCTGTCTATGGCAGGTGTTAGTGATCCTCGTCAGTTCCAATACCTTAGTTGTGTTATTTAACTTGACAATACATTATAAAAATACGATGGCACGAATGTTTATTTGATGTCTCATAGATACTCATCCTTATATAACAAAATAAAATAAAAATAAGGAAAAGAAACTGATGGTAGAGACATTCCATACCACTTCATCCAAACCATGACACCCGTCATCTCAGATTTTGATGAAATTTAGTAAGATTTATCCATTTATAAAGAAAGAAAGCCGAAATTTAGTATGATTTATTAAAAAAAAGAAAGCCGATTAGCTTGGTCCCTCTGAAAACATGTTTGTTTATTTTTGCTGAAAAAGAAACGTATGGTTATAGGATAAGTCTATGGAAAAAGTTTAAAATAAAATATTTGAAGATATACGAGTTTAAAGGTACCGAGTCCGGTTTGATCCTCAAAAACGGAGACAGTGCCCTTTATTTCTTAATAGTATTATGTATTTTCAGTTGTTGTGATATTGCTTATCAGATGTTTATAATATAAAAAGATAATATTTATAAAAATATTGCATATTATATTATATTTTTAGCTATATTACCACTCTTTTCCATCAGTTTAAGTTGTACCTTTTTTACTCATTTAATCTCACAAATTTGGTTAACCTTTCTTAAATCGTTGACTTATCATCTCTGGTGTGAATTTATGTGCAATATTAACGCAGCATATTTGCTTATAAGAAGTATATGCTGAACTTTCTTTGTGTGATGCAGTATCTCTATTTGGTCAGTTTTTTTAAAGTGTTGGTGTGAGACGTATTATTTTAGTGATCTTGTCTCTCTTATTCCTGATGATGCCCGGATTGGCGAAGCTTTGATTGGTTAATTATTTACTGCTGTTCAAGAGAATTGAAGATATTTTTTTTTACTCTTCCAATTATAACCTCACAGTTATTTTCGTCTTTTCTTTTTTTTTTAGATTTTAGTCTCATTAATTAATTAAATAATTTGAGTATATTTGTTTAATAATACAGTTAATTCATGCAATGCCTTTTTACAGAAAAAAAAATATTGATCAGATAATTATGTTACTAGATAAGGTGCTCAGATAGAGTCTTAAATTAGTTCCATGATTTCTCTTATCTGATGTAAGGACCGCGTTTGCATAAGATGTCAGATAATTTGAGGGGGGACTTCCTGGGATCAAGCGCTGCATCTCAGTGCAGTCATAAATATTTCTTGGTGGTTGTAAATATAGATTTTCTATTATCAGAGATCACAAAAATATATCATGGACACATAAAAAATGAAGTAACTTAATTAGTTGTTTTTTTTCTGCCTGAATTAATGATTCATACAAAATTAGCTCGAGTTTACAAATTAATTAGGATCAATTAATTTTCAGGAAATTGCCTGATTAAAATATAATTAAACATTCTTACTGGATAAATATATATTTATCAAAAGAAGTGAGCTAATAATTTATTACTCGTAATTCTGTCTATAGTTGGTAATCTAGTTTAAATATTTGGTGTTTGATACCCTGAATAGAAAACAGTTTCTGGACATTTGAAGCAAACTAAGTGGTGTTATGACAGATATTTCAATGACTAAAGTATTTTTCTTGCTATATTTTTATACATCAGAGGTAAACAGTAAGTTCAATTCGTAACAATCGTATGTTCAATTTTATTTATTTTGATTTTATTATTGCATTAGCATTATTCTGGCCATATTTTCCGAGTATAAATAAATAAAAATATAATAAAATATGCCAAATATAAAGATTGAACTCTATCCACAACAAACAAAACATTGCTATCTAAAACTTCTTTCGGCTCTCCTATAAAATTATGAAAATGTTACGATAGTGTGGCGTACAGATTAATTGAATTGGCTAGATTGATATTTTATGGAGTATTATTGTAGTAAATAATAAGTAGTATTTTCTGAATGCTGTAGAGAAGAATTTACGAAATGTGAAGGAATTCTGAAAAGAGGTAGGGTTTGCTGAAGAAAGAAGTTCTGCAGGAGGGAATATACAAATCAGTAGGTTGTTACCTTGTATTCGAGCAAGGCAAGCAGATCAAGAGTGTAGCAAAGTTTACTGGGTTTTAAGTGAATGGAAAAGAAAGACACCGAGGAATTTCTCTGTGTTGGGAGGCGGAATAAGGCGTCTTAACTCTCCTTAGAAGCAGGGGATATTCGATCGCTTGAGGGCCTAGTAGAAGAATAATATATAAGGAAATAAAAAAACTACCTGCTTCCCCTGAAATATATATAAAACCATTCTATATATTCATAGCTTAATAGTTTGATTCTGGCCTGTAATTGTTGACTTTGATTTCCCTATGGACTAACAGAAATAATTATCATTTATCTTTAAATATAAAAAAATAAACATTTTTTTGTTTTTTTGTCCGGTTCGTAAAATTTCAGGTAATTAACTGGTAACTGAGGAAGGCGTGCAGTCAGAAAAAGAAAATTAACAATTGTGGTTTCTCATTACCTTCGAAATCACGCTAATTACGGGAACTGTTTTCATACTGATGAGGAAATCTCACTTCACAATTTCCTTTGCTCGATACCATCACTTTTAACACTGATGTTAGATTACGAGATAATAATGATTTCATAGGAAAAAAATAAGTTCGAATTCCAGTAAGTCATTGTTAAATAAATTTAAAATGTATTCATTCAGTACACTAATTATTTTATATCAAGGTTCTTAATGAAAACAAGGGCTTATGATAATATACATAATTAAAACTGTGATGTAAAGCTGGCTTATTTCGTTTATTTATTCCTGGAAACTTCATCAAGAATTCTTAAATTAAATCCTTCTTAAAAACGTGACGTTGTTAATTATTTTGGTAATTTTTCTCTTATCTCCCTTTTCCACCGTTCTTTACCCGCCATTAAATCTCTGGAGATGTTCAACATTAGCTTCTTTAAATTATAAAAAAAGATTGCAAAGCAATTAACCAACACAATTAAAAAGAGTGGCTTCAAATCGGACTTAATTTTAACTAGATTGCTTTACAATATGATTTTAATGCTTGCTAGTAGTTCTGTGAACATTAGACCTCGCGGACTATTTTAGAGATATTTATTTTAGTTTGCATCCGTCTATTCCAAACCACAACACAAATGTGCCGTATAAGAATGTGACTTTGCATAAACTTCTTTCGGCTCGGTTCATATTGTCCTCTTTTTATATCGAAAACATCAGTAATACTATTGTAATTCTCAGTGTCTAAAAATTTCCAAGATTCTACATGATTCAAGCTAGAGATTTCAAAAAAGATTCACAAATAATCACAGAACCCTTTATTGAATTCAATCAATTTCTTTCAAAAATGATTTTATCTTCTCACAATTATTGTATTTATCTAATTTTGTTTTCCCTCCATCATTCGTTTCAATACGTATAAAAAATAAATAAATAAATGGATCAAATGCCTTCAAGGCATATTCATGTCACATTTGAAGAAAATCGATCGTATTTGGTCGTGACTGCAAAACAAGCAGATTTTTTATAATACTGGGCCATTTAAAGACCGAATCGTAATTTAAAAATCACTACGCATACATCGTTTTTCTAGAATTCGAAGAACATTTCCAAATCTTCTTCTAGGAACATTACTGAACTTGAAGATCCAACCACGGGTTTGGTTGTAATCGCATAAGACACACAAATAAAATGCCGAATGGTCGAGTTGAAACAGGGCCTCGCTTGCAGGCTCGGTAAATTATTTATTAATTTCTCTCAAGTGTCCCACGAAGATGGGAGGAATTTATGTATGAAGGCTGGTCTTGCGGATTGTCGTTTTGAAGGTGTTCGGTGGAGGAAGGTATGTGGACTGCGACTGGTGAAATCAGCATCGAACCTTGGGGCTCGCTAAGCCTCTTATCACAATTTATTTCTCTGTGGTTAGCAACTCAGCCTCTACTCAAGGTATACTTCGATATTCTTTAGAAACGATGCTATCGGATATGTAGGTATTAGAGAGAAGACTTAAGTCACGCCTATATAATTTAAAAGTTAAACTATTACCCTTTCAACTGTTCTTTATGGATATGAAACATTGTCTCTTACCATAAAGGAAGAACGACGCCTTAAGGTTTTCGATAAATATTGGAAATAAATGCAGGTTTATGGTTTTAAAATAAAACAAATTAAATAAATGATACGGAACTATGTTTATTAATCAAAATACACTCCATTACTCTCGATACATTTCTGCCAACGTGTTGGTAACTTTTCCATTCCCTCTGAATAGAATGTTAAATCGTTTTTATTACAAATTTTGAAAATGCATTTTCTAATCCATATTTTGATCAATACAATGTTTACCTTTAAAAAATCGGCCCAGATATCAAAAAAAGTGGTTGTCCACGAGCGAGAGGTCTGGAGAGTAGGACGGGTGGGCAGAGTCTTGTTTCGGCAAAGAATTTTATATTTTTTGGAAGAGGATTAATAAGTGTTGACACCGATATAAAAGAATGGTCTCTCAAGTGTAAACAGTTTATTTTATATAGAGGGTTAATATAAAGCAAATATGAAATCCTGCATTATTTTCCGGACAACCCAATATTTAGTCCGAGGAAGGATG
The DNA here is from genome assembly GCA_948150685.1 of Rhaphigaster nebulosa. Classification (NCBI taxonomy): domain Eukaryota; kingdom Metazoa; phylum Arthropoda; class Insecta; order Hemiptera; family Pentatomidae; genus Rhaphigaster; species Rhaphigaster nebulosa. The sequence goes on along the minus strand of OX411312.1, from coordinate 27,278,238 downwards.
AGTTCACTGGGAATGTAGGAGGGAGGCTATACAGTGCGGAATCGTGGAATATGTACTCTGTAAATATAATTGAAATAATAGCGTAGCAATAGTTGAAATGGATTAGTAAGGTTGTGATAGCAACAAACGAATCCGCCAAAAGTTAATTATTATTAATTAATCATTTCTGAACCGACGAGTGAATGTCCAAGGGATGAACTGAAACGTAGGCGCGAATATTGCTAAGGGGCAATTCTCAAATAAACTGTTAAGCTCGAAATCTGAAAAAAAAGAAGAAAGAAACTGTTATACCAGTGTCAAACAAAGACTGCACAATCTGACTTAGTTTTCAATTTTCTAGGTACTTTGAAAAATAGAATACCCTTTTATGTCACGAAAGATAAACACTAAAAGAAAAGTCTTGATTTTTACCAAGTTTGTTTTGCAATAATCCCATAATAATCAAAATATACTTTATGATTTAAAATATTTAGTGAAAATTTTCGTAAGTTACTTCCTAAAGAATATAGCCCGCGCGAACTTTTCTCAAAATTTTTTTTTATTTTTAAACCTTAAATATCTTAAAATGTTCAGTGCTTTGAGACAAACTTAAAGCTGTTTGATGAGTTGAAAAAAAAAATAAATTAAAACAGAAAAATTCCGAGCTTCTAGAAACCTCAGAAAAGCCAAAGTGATAGTTTATTCGAGAATGATCTTGTGAAATTGAACTTTTGATGGGGATCGGTGGAAGGAGATTAGTTGGCAGATAATGCTGGTGGTGTTGGCATCGAGACTATGGGTTCGTTAGGTATCGCCACTGTAATTAATTTAAATTAATTAATGGGACTAAAACATACGATAAATGAGATAAAATTTATTCTTAGAAGACTCCGAAACAAAGCCTTAAATCTCTCTGTCAGTAAATAATTAACTAGTCAATGTTACGATTAATTATTAATTAATGGTAATATTAATTTCGTTATTAAAACATATTGACTTAGCATCATTAGAATGAGTCTAGACAGCTTTCTATTTTTTTTCAATTATATTTTCTATATGTATTCCTGACATATTAATGGTAGCATTATCTTTTTTATAGTTTTGTCTATCTCTCTTCTTATGTGTCCTGAATGCCTCAAAACAGATCTACCGTAAGAATCGTAAAAGTCTCTCCACGGGCCGATACAGCTAGGAGATGAAGTATCGCAGGGGGGCAGGTTAGTGAGGGAGAGGGGGCGAAATATTGCCGCATATAAAACATCGGCTACAATAACCGTAAACCTGAACAATGGCCACCTTTATACCAGTCGTAATCGTAAAAAAGTCGAAATTTTAACAAGTCCCGTATCCCCAGTGTCTCATATATATACTCCTCCAATCTATTAAGGCTCTGTTAACAATTATTTTTTAGTAATTTACTGAACATATGGAATGTATTATATAATTACTACTACTTTCGGAAGTTTACATTACTAAATTAATTTTTTTTTTCTTATGAGCAAACACACTTCCCTTAATATATGATGTCTTTATTATTTTTCTAACTTTAACATTTTTTTACCCACAAACAATCCTATGTTTCGAAATTTTTTAAAATCATTTTTACACCAGGAATTGTATGCTATCGTGCTGTACTGTGACATCGATATAATTTATAGCAGACAATTCCTAGTGTAAAAATGATTAAAAAAATGTTAATAGTGGAAACAACAGACGAAATAATGTATTTATGGAAAAAAAAAAACAGATTGTAGGGAAGTACTGCCAACTATTTTATATTAGAAAATAATAGCACAATTAAAAAAGAAAAAAGGGAAAACACAAAATATATTATAATATACAACCAGAACAATAATATTTTATTGGTAAATGTATGATTAAAAATATGCTATACCCATACTCATGCTATACTATACTCTAAAGCTTTATTTTTATCTTTATGTATACATATATATGTCGTAAACCCATATATTTCCTGAAGGATATTTTTTCCCTTCGCGGTAGACATAACAAGGACCTCAGGAAGGGACTAGGTAACACTGACGCCAATGAATCCTGCTCAGCCTTTGGAGTCCTCTGACTTTCTCCAGTGCTGTGGGACCATAATGAACCATAAGGAGCTGGATATAACAGTACCGGAGGATAACAGTACCGCCGATCTGTTCCAGTTGTCTTATCGATGCCGTGCTTCTTGAAAAGAAGACCACGGTTCGCGTGATGTTATCTATCGCCGGAGTGAAGTTCCTGGCGGATAAAGCACGATGTAAGGTAAGTCAGGCTAAGTATAGGAGCTTATCAACTGTTAGCAATGGTGTCTAAAATACTCAGAATAAATCTTGCTACATATAACGTACCTGCTTCTTCATCTGCCTAAAGGCTCTCACATTTGAATTACAAAAAAATCATCCTGATGATGTAATACAAATTTTAATATCTTTTTCTACTATCATTGCATGATATTTATAAATCTTTTTCTAATAGGTATAAAAAGAAAAATATATATAATTTATGAATAATAATCAAATTCATTTCACAAGTTTCAGAGAAAAACTCAAAACGTTTTTAAAATTTCTTGGCAAAAATCGTTTTCCACGAAATATTAAAAATTGTAGAATATATTTGTTTTAGTAATTTGATTATAATTTTATTTTAAATGAATTGTACAAATCGTGTATTTCAGTTGTACGAACAGTGCTTGTATTATATGTCGGTGACAACGAATTAACAATTAAAAAAAATATTAACTATTATTATTACATATATAACTAAATTATAGTTAAAAGTATTATAAAATGTTAGTTCGTTTTACTTTTTTTTCTTCTTTATTTTGTATGAACTTTTTAATTTTACTTGATTAAAATCTATATTTTCTAAAATCCAATAAATTTTGTCTATAAGGGTCAATAGGCAGGTAGGTATTATTCGTATTATTCAATGTTTTTAAATTTCTTATTTAAATATATTTTTTTATGTATGAAAAAATGTACCATATGTATCATACAAAAATGTATGAGGATTTTTGCTTCACTAGTCTTGGGAAAGAAAGAAAGGTGAATACCGTATTTATAAATGCTTATAGAATTTTCTTGAACATGATTGCTCATTAACCTAATGCGGGTGAGAATTGTTTGTGAATATTAATTTTGCGTTAAAGCCTATGACTGAACTATTTGACTGTAACAAAAATGTTTAGTCTCAAATAAAAATATATACAAACAAATTTGCAAAAGCCTGAATTATTTCATGTTTATATCTATTCAAATATAAGATTTTCTACTATTCTTTAGTATCAGAAACGTGGTCACTCACGTAAAGGGAAAAACAAGGCCTACAAGAATAATGCTGTCCGTTGAATGGTTGGCCCGATTAAAGAGAGGGGATTTAAACAGCTATATCATGCGGAATAGAAATTTAGGGTGGATAAGCATCACTCATACGAATATCACTGGTGACATTCAAGCATTCGATTCAAATTGAGACGTAGAGAATTGCGTTCGGTCAAACGCTTGTTGATGGTGTCGGCCTCGAACCTCCGAGTTTACTAAGCCGCACTATTATTATCGTGCTAAATAGATTACAGCAGGACTTCTACAGTTCAAAACTTTTTTTACATGCAGCAGACATGAGTAGTCGCTCTGAAGCCAAATAAAAAAAAATGTACAACTTGGTATGAGCTTGCGAAACGATGACAGCTCTGAGTCCTTAATCCTGGGAGATAAAGGCGGACCGGAGGAAGGATAGCCGTTAAGGGAAAGAAACGGTATTGCTCTACGCTGTGGCTTTGTGCACTAAAGCTGGCGTTGAGCTTCTGGGATCCTGTGGGTTTAGCAGCTTCTAACAGCATTATCCTTTCTTGGCAATGCTTTTTGTCAGTCGAATAATATGATATCTGGATTAATTATAACTTATCATTAAGTGAATTAATTAATATTCAAAACTGATGGTCATAATTTTTTATCGTGTTTGCTTTCTCTTAAATATAATATTGCAGGATTGCATTGTGTGCAAAGGTTTGGAGTAGCTCAGTGGCATTCTCAACTTCTAGGCCCAGGTCCGAATCTGGCTTTAATTTAATATATATTATAAAATTGCATTCAGCCATGGAACTCTGGAGTCGATAAACCCGCCATTGGGCTTCCTTACTCAAGTAATGTATCTAAGACCCTTGGGTTGTAGTGAAGTTTTTTTTTTTTCTTTCAAAGGAGTATTCTCACTTTTCTAGCAAATCTCCTTCGTTTACGAGTAAGAAATTTGTAAAATAAATATTACTCCAGATGAAGGTATATTAATCAGTAAATTAAAATAAAACAACACAAAAATAGATTTTCCAATTCTAAATTGATGCACACTTTTTAAGAGTCTAAATAACTAATTTTTAAAAAAGTAAAAAAGATCGTACTCTCTTTTTCAGTGTACCTTTTTTAAAAGATTTCTTGTTCTACTTAAGTTAAGCACTATTTTCAAAAAACGGTTTTTGCGGACCGTTAAGATTCGCGAAGTTCGCGAAATTTCCAGAAATTATTTTCTTGAGACCTTAGCTGTCAAGATGATAATAAATAAAAAACGGACTTGAGCTACTTTCGGAATTTTGCTTGTTTTAGAATGTAGATGAACTGTATTATTTTTGGTGTTTTACTGTGAATGGACAGCGCTGGGGAATATGTCACGTTAGCTTAATTGTACAGAGTTGTACTCCGAAGTCCGTTTAAATTATTCTCCAAAATACCAGTTCCCTGGTCTTTGATGATTCTAATTCCTCTGGTATAAACAGCGTATGGCTGCAATGACTCGTCAGCCAGATGATCTTGCAGCAGGACTGTAATTATTCTAATTATTGTCCTATCATCTGGCATCTTGTTAACCTATTTTTCCTCATGAGTTGCTCATTTTTTTCCCCTACCTAGCCACATTCCATTAAAATGTTTTTAAACAGAAATAGATAACCCACATTAACTGAAAATAGACTTGACCTTGTTGGTATTGGTAATTCTACAATCGCTAACTACTTTAGCTGTGTTGCTATACCTATACAATTTTCAGAACTAATGATTCTATTTTTCATATTTTGCATTTTCATAAATTTTCCTCCAGGAGACGCTACTGCATCTATTCTTCTCTTTTCTATTATTCTTGTATGTTGTTTTTGTCAGCCCTGATTATGTCGATTGTGGCCCTACCTCCATTGTTGATAATTATTAAAGAGGTTATAACCCAGGTTTTCATCTACTGAGAGTCAGCTACTAGTGAATATTTATGAAATATTATATTGCTGGTTGGAGATTTTAAAAATCGATTTAATTATTATATTATTATTTATTTTAATTACGTTTTGCATCAAAGAGAATTATTTTGTATTAATAAAAAATATCATTATGTTAGTGAAACTTGATTTGAACTTCTCCAACCTGACCGTAAGGCAAACTTACATATATATATATATATATATATATATATATATATATATATATATATATATATATATATATATATATATATATATAAAGAGTTGTAGAGGAACTTATACTTCTATAACATCTATATGTTAATGTGTAGGATTATATTTTTTCATATACATTTTTATGTGCGCTCTTTTATTTTTTTTTTTCATATTCCCCTATGTAATCTTACTTTATTTATATTTCTCTTTTATTCTTGTATATTGCTTTGATTGGCCTTGATGTAGGCCTATAACGTAAGCCGAAACGTCGGCACACATTAAATATCTCTCAATCATCGTAAGCTCATTTGGATTTTGTCTTGGAAGAGTATATCTGAAAACAATGCCAAGTAGATAAGAAGGTTTGTTATTATTTGTTCTCATCCTCGGACCGTTGGTAGGAGGAAGGAGATGGTGAAGATAGCAGAGGACAAGTTGTGACATCACAGCGATCTAGGCACCAGAGGAACCTAAGCTTAGCGTGACCATACTTCGTGACTCGGCTCACAGCTTGTCCAATCGATCTTAACTACGGCTCCGTCTTATATCTTCCGAATCTTCGCCGATAATGATCGTTGGAAACCATGGAGTGTCGCCTGCTAAACACTGATAGTGTGGTAATAATAATTTAAACAATATGTGCAAAGGAAATCAAGACAACAAAAAAAAAATTGATGACTATAAGCAAAGATGCTAGAACATTATTTTTATTATTTTTTGTCGGGGGCGTTTTACGTCCTTTCCGGATTCGAACCGGCGCCGCAGTAGACTCAAGGTTTGCTTAGGTGACGCCTTAACACTCTCGGCCATCATGACCACGAAAAAGATGTTATGGGAAAAGGGCCATTGAGGAATGAAAGAAAATGAAGAAGCTGATGAACTGGATAAAGATGTTATCAAAAGTGGGCTACCTACTTCCAACCGTAAAGTTTTTTTTTCTCGAATAAAAAGCGAAATCAGAACTGATACTAAAAAGTGGAATCCAATGCGGAAAATCTCACTCTAATCTCCCGGAATGCATTTGCTTTTGTCGCTCTTCACTGCACTCAATTAGTCTTGGATACATGGTAAAGACTTCAGGCTAGCAGAATTTTTCACAGAATATCGAATACAAAAGCGTGTGAGGTCCTATTATGTTATGGCATAATGCAAGACAATTCATATTTAGCAGAGAGTCAAAACTATAATTTAGGGTATATGCTTGCTGTCAGCATTAAGGTTTTTTTTTTTCGTTTCTTTACAAACAGTTCTAATTAAAAAAAAAATGTTTAGAACAAAATCTTTTTAAAATTTAATTCCTCCAAGAATCCGTTATCGAACATTCCAAATTTGAGTATTGCATTCTTGGATATTGCAAAAAATAACGCAGTAGTTGATGTTTCAAACTGGATTATCTCAATTTATAATGTATTGAGAGGTAAGAGCTTGGTCGTATGTTGAAATCAATTTAATAAAATTTAATAAACTATAAAGTGTCTACTCAAAAAATACTCCCGATATAAATTACTCCTACAATTTTATTCTCTATCAGAATCCTTCATAAAATATACCCCTTTGCATTGGGAATTCGAGTTAGGTGCGCTGGAGAAAAACTGGAGGAGGCTACCAAATCGTCTGTACCTCAATTAAAAACTTCATATTCCATAACTAAGACATGAAAAGTTTCATTATGAAATTATCAAAACTCTGAGTTGTTGTTTATTTTTTGTTTTTTTTAAAATTGGGAATCAACAATTAATAATTTAATAGTTCAAATCTGTAATCGATGATGTTGATGATGCGATCGGTTGATTCGCCTTGAGACTACCGAAGTACAAGGTCTATTTCGCTAACATTAAAAAAAAAGGAGAAAAAAAGAGTTTATCTCTTTAAAATAACAAAAATTCCTAAAATAATTGCTGTTAAATTGTTACAAAAGCCCTGAGTATGCAATTTCATTGACAATAGAAACCGATGATGCAGCAGTCTCAAGTCTCCAGCTGGGCTCTGCCTATAAGGTTCTTCTCTCAACTTACTCGTTAGAAGTTGAAGATTCAACTGGGCGGTTAGTGACTAACTGTTAAGATTTCATTCTTGTTAGTTGCTAACTGGTAAGATTGCAGTCTTGACTTCGGCGATGGCCCGTAGATTACACAACTTCTAATAATGTCAACGGCTCTGTAAGCTCGCATCGATCCATTAAACTTTACAAACCGTTTATGTAACATGAACTTATCATGACTTGAAGGGTTTGTCTAACGAAAGCCCTATAAATTACAGTTGGAACTGAAAGTGTAGTATGATACATTTTAATCTAACGAAACATTAATAAGAATGGACGTATTAAGTTATGATATTAAAGCAAATTTTTATTTTATAGCAATTTACTGAATTATTTATTTTTAGATTAAAAACTTTTGACTTATTATCCTGCAAACGAATAGTATTAATACTTACTTATCTATGCCTTAAAGCAAGTGCAAACTCGTAAAATTTTAACTGTTTGCGTATTTTTTCAACATTTTTTTTCTCAATTTCTCAATTGTGTCTTAACTTTCTTCCCTGAACTTGGAATCCAATAAATATCTGAGATACTATTGCATCAATATTGCATATTAAGGCTGTATAATAAATTTAAACATGTTATGAATATTAATAAATAAAAATACTAAGCATATAAACCTAATAAAAACGATGAATAAAATAGGATAATTAAATGAAAAAATATATGAAAAATAAAGAGTGTGAGGTTCTCTTCTCTTCCAGTATTCCCTGAAGATGGCGTGAGAGCCGAAACGTTGTACGAATATATTAATTTGATGAAGCCATACTAGTTATATTTAACAATGCTAGCCTTGTTAAATTTACTCTTGCCTATTCATACAATAAGTTTAAAATAGTATTAGTAATTTATAAGATATATAAAATAAATATATAAAAGTAAATAAAATAATATATAAATAATGTAACATAAACTATAAATAGAAATTCTGATAAATCTATTTTCAATTATAAAATGTTTCATTATTTGACAATTTTAATGGAATGTAAATTATTATTTCTTAATAGGAGTGGTAAGATTAATTTATATTTTCTATTGCACAGTAGATCAGTAAAGACATTTTTTTGTGATGATGGGTCAGTAATAAATCACTGGGTTGCGTGTTCCTGACTACTTGATTTATTTTGAGGATATTAATAGGACTGACACAGTAAAAAGGGCCAACTTCGTAATCAGTTCGCAAATTTACAGACGTTGGAACCAATGTCATATTTATGTTGTCTTGGTCAGAGGAGTTAAATATTGAAATTTATGATACCTCTACATTATTTTTTTTTTTTAACAGAATTTAATAAAAATCCGCAGTGTTTCAATTCGATTTTTTTTTTTTTAATATAGTAATTGAGTGAAGCTTACGATTACTTGTGTTTTTGAAAATTTATATTCAGTACCTGTAGAAGAAAGTAGACAAAAAAAAAATTAAAATTAAAATTAATGCTCTTTTGAGGTCGGTAATTACTATATTACACTTTTTTTTCATACATAAAAAGCGTATATATTTAAAAAAAAATTATATTACATTGTAAAAATTACCGTATATTATTATATTTTTAGGGGTCAGTTAAAATTGAACTTTGACCTAATAACTATGTGAACTTTGTTGCTATTATATGTAGTCAATGTTGGATGTTGACAACAAGCTCGTGAGAAAATACCAGTAGAGATTATATCTTAAATAGACGCGCCAATTATCGTAGCACACTTTGGAGCAGGGCGGCGCGTGTAGCAGCTCGATCATCCGATAGCTATCTGGATGACAATTTACCTTGCAGGAAGTCTGTTGTCTATGGTTGGTATACTGTTTTGTAAAGTTAAAATATTTTATTTAGGAATATCATATAAGAAAAATAAGAAATGAAATAAGTGAATATTATTGCTTATAAGTTAATGTGATCATGAAATTTAGACATCCTATAACCAGGAAAACGCTGTGGCGCTGAAACCTTTTGTTTTCTTAGACAGTAGAATCCCTTTTATCCGGAATAATGTTATTCGATCTATTCCGACGATTAGTAAATAACAATACTCGATATTAATGACATTTATGAAAGTAATATGCAATAATATAAATTTTTACTTAAGTATGTGATGCATATCGTAGGTTTATTGCAAAAAGTCAATAAGTACACTTTTGTAGGATTTAAACCTAAAAGTTTAAGTTCTGCGTTTCGACCATATTTACCGATGCAAAAACTCATAAGCACATTTAAATAACTACAAATCCTACTAAATGTCAACAATAGTTTCATTTAGTGCACAATTTCCCGATTTTGCTGATAGAAAAGTCATCAATGTTGATAATTTTAAATTTAATAAAATGTTACTTAATGAATTTTCGAAATAAACTGATGGTAAATGAATGTAAAGATATTTATGTAATTGATATAGCTTTAAAATTTATATTTTTTAAGACATTAATCATAAATTTTTGTTTGGCACTTTTTCCCCTCCTCATCTCGCGCCACTTCTAGGCCACCGTTTTATAAGCCTCTTCATATTGTTATACGTAATTTATAGCAATCTACAATAAAATTGTGTTTTACTGACTAGAAATTAATTGTCATGAGTTGTAGTCCAATATATGTATTTTTTTTTAATTGTATAGAACAAAAGGTTGGTAGCTAGTTGGACTAGCCCGGCGATGGTATACCATTTCCCACCATAGCCATTTCCTCGCCGCAGTTGCAATGCGGTGCACCGCCCATCCTGTGGCAGCAGCCAGAAATTTACGACCTTCACTGTCGACAGGCTGTTGGTCCTGGAGCAGCCTTGTCAAATGCCGAGTCATACCTAGTCGACTACCGCTGTCAGGCTATGGGGCTTCCATCATCATCCAAATTATTGATGTATTCCTGTAGAGTGCAGTATAGTTAGTACTTGTGAAATAAAAAGTTATTGCAATTTATAACTTTAATGTGACAGGTTATTAAAAACACTTTGACACAATATGACATTACAATATCCAGTGAAGTAACTACACATTTGTAATACTCCAATGAGAGTCCCTCGATCTCCCGAGACCATCTCCTTTTCAGACGCCAGGGCGGATTATCGGGAATTGAATGTGAATCATAAATCAAGAGTTATTGACTATTTTTAAAACTACTCCTGTACTACCATCAATCATATCTGACAGAAGCAATTCATTTTTGAAGAAGTGAAACTCATTAGCGAAGCGGGACTTTGAACTTTTCCTCGCGATTGTTTGATTTCTGCCCTAGCAGTCATTGAATAATCTATATATCTCTTTTTAATTAATTGAAGTTACTTATAACAATAACATAAAATCATCTCTGCAGATGTTGTCGCTGAATTCTTCTTTCACTACTTTATGGCGGCACTTTCTAAATAATGTTGGGTTGAATTCATTTCTTGAATAAATTAAGTTGATAGCCAAAGCGCTCGTTTATACCTGCCATAAATGGAAGGTTTAAAAGTGTAACATCTGCATGATAATTCCACTAAGACGATGTCGGAGTTTTAGCCGAAAGGTGAGTCACCATGAGATATGCTAACTAGCAAAACATTGATGAGACCATCGGAATAAACTCCTATCGCCAGCCTGAATTCCAATGAGAAGAGATCGTCATTTTTAGCTTCCACTTTCATTAACAGCCTTCCTTTCTTAATTTACATAATTTGTCCTCCACGACTTTTCTTACGTGTTGCTTTTTCAATTATTTTATTACTATACAACACACTAGGGTACGATGTATTATGTCGCATTCCTGTTGTTTTTTTAATCTTCATCAATGCCTCTTTGTCTCATCTTTATCACACTAGAAAAATAATAAGCGTTTATCTCGTTTATTCTTGGTTTTGTTTCTTATTGAATTTGTATTTAAGATTTTGTAGGTCTTATATTTAAGGTCTCTCATATTTAATGATTTTTCTTATATTTATCAATACCTCTTTGCCTCATCTTTATCATACCATAAAAATAATTAGCGTTTCTCTCGTTAATTCTTGGTTTTGTTTATTATGAATTTGGTTTCTTATTTCTTTTCTTGGTTTTGTTGGTCATATATTCAAGGTCTCTCATATTTAATAAATTCTCTACATTTTTTTTCCTATTTTGATTTGAATGTCCTTACCATCTCCAATTAAGGTAGACCGGACAAATTTTTCTACTTATTCAAATGTAAAATATTTATGAAATGTTTATATATATATTTATATGTAAGAAAAGGTGTACGTTTGACCAATTTTCACTCAATGAATTTTCCAACTTTTTATATTTAAGTAAACTCATAACTGAATGCATAAATGTCATCTTCACTGATTTCGGTACCAATTGTATACCTATTTAAAATAATACATTTTAAATATGAATATTTGTTTTTATTTTTACAAGAAACCACTTTTACCTTTGACCAGTATAAATAATTTAATTGCAATTTTTTCAATTCCTCTTCGTATACATCTTTATAACATTCCTATTTTGTCCATTTTTATCACATTATAAAAACGACAAGCATTTTCGGCGTTTATCATTGTTTTTGTTTCTTCTTGAATTTTCTTTTTTTACATATTTTAGATCACACAATTCTCTACTTGTTAAACTGTACTTTATATCTACATCACCGTAATCTTCGTTTTTTTTATTATCAAGCATTTATTGTTTATTTTTTTTTATTTTATCTTTAGACCTTAAATAGAATTAGAAGATTGATAAGAAAAAAAATATTTTTTTTCTTGAATAATAAGGACTGAAAGAGTACGTGGATGATTTGTATTGATGAATGTTCGTCTGGACAGCTTTAGTTAAATTGTTCTGTCAATTAGCTTGCAGTTCATTAATCTTAAACAGATTCATTGTATCATCTATATTACACGTTTTTTTTTTTTTCATATTTTCAAGAGATCGATTTACGTATTGTTAGTCAAATGACCGGAAATTAAATTATTTTAAAGAAAATAATTCCTTCCTTAATTTCTTATTGGCATAAATAATCATCCATTTTAATTTTAATTTTCCTTTTGTAATAATTAATAGTTTAATTAAAATTCTTTTTCTTAGGTCTTTATAAGTTTAAAAGGTCAATGCTCGTAAACTTAAAAAGAATTATATTTTAAAAAAATATATGTTTTCAATTCTATTGAAAAATTTAATACAGGCATGAATAAAACAAAACTTTACAAAAACAAAAAAATTAAATTAACCAAAACAATGCTGAAATTAAACATGAAATGAAACTGTCTCTGAAAATAAATGAAATAAACATTGACAAATTAAAATGAATAATGCTTCAATATTTAAAAGAAGAAAATAATTTGCAAAAAAAATTACTAAACATACTCAAAATAAAAATATCATGAGCCAGAAAATTAAGCAGCAACAGATCCTGTTTTAAAGAGGGCAAGGGCGTGTAGAGTCCTCTCTGGTCTTTTAAAAAGGATATTTTTATTTTATGCGTGTTTTGTATTTTATTTTTTTTTTTAGTGCTCTGATAAAATTATTTTTAATATTCAAGCATTATTCGTTTTAATTTATGAATGTTTATTATATTTACAGTTTCATTTCATATTTAATTTCAGACTTGTTTTGGTTAATTTAAAGATTTTCTTTTTTTTTTTTTAATTTTGTTATATTTCACTAAGACGTTTTTTTTTTGTTTTCCCGATATTACAGAATGGACTAAGAAAAACATTCGGAAGTAAAGTGCGATTTAAAAAAAATGGGTGAAACTACATAAAGCCTAACTACGTATCTAAATGGGAATTTTGTCTACTTTACAACGGTGCAATCGGAACTTAATTACCTTGAATTGTTTTTGAGTGATCGCTTCTATAGAAATAAAAACGTTACTTAAAAAAAAAAAACACAAAACTTAAATTGCCTGTTTTTCTTTGTAGAATCAGATCATAGTCCATATGAAATTTTTTGTTCCTCTTGAGATCTACTATCACCTCTTTGAATATTTTCCGTGACTTACGGTACACTCTTTATGTAATTTATTATACACCATATTTCTTGAACGAATATACCTCAACGAATATTCGTGTCTTATACGGCATATGTCGACAAGATTCGACAATACACCCGAGCCCAGTGGAATTATCGCTGGCACCATTGTTCGCTGCTTGCGGGGGGCCGATATCTCGCTGCCGAACTTATTATCTAGGTGGCAACGGGTGCGGCTGTCACTTCCGCACTGAACCACTTCCGGAAGAATAGCAGTGAGCAGCTCACGACGAACCGAGGTGTACAGTACCCGTGGGAATGGACCGGCTTTATTGATAATTGGTATGTTCTGTTCATCAAGAGTAGTTGTTCTGGTAGCATTGTTGTCATGGTGTAGGTTTATTTTTGTTTTTATAATTTCAAGTATCGATATAGTCCGAGAACCTAGGAGCGGGAGAGAAGTAGAATTATTCAAGCTTAATGGTTTTCAAGAACTTCAAGTCCTGCAAGAATTCTACAGGAGCAATTCTATCAATCTCCAAAATAGACGTTTGAATCCCGCGGAAGGATCTCTCTTAAGATTAAATGTATGGAATTTTAGTAAGTTTTTTTTTATTCCCCGTTAGAATACGGGTTATAGTGTCTCAGAAATTTAGTTTTTACTAAAACTGAAATTATAGCTGTTAAGTAAGAAAATGGATTTTTTTTTTTGTTATAAATGTGTTGTGATATTTTTACATCTTCATTGTATTGATATTGACGTGTGTTTAATAAAGTAAAGTGCATGACAGTACAATATCTAACTTCTTTTTTCATCTACTTTAACTAATTAAATAAAAAAATAATTTAAGAAAATAATTTCGGTGCAAGGCTTGGTCCCCGGGTACTAAACTTAAGCGGAAATATTGGAGTCTCAATTTCAAAAAAATAAAATTCCATCAGCCTATTTATTTATTTACTTTATTTATTTGCATATATCTATTAGAAATAAATATTCGATCACCTATCTTCACTTTCGGTCTTTTTTCTTCATGGGTGGAGGGAGCAAGTTTTTATCTTTCAGATTTTTCTTCCAAACCTTCCAGAGAACTTCTTCGACTAGGCTCTATTTAGAAAAATCTGGAAGAAGATAAGTATACCCACATAGAAAAAAAAATAAATAAATAACTGATGGGTAACGCATGAAGCTTAAATACTACACAAACCAACATAAGCTGATTGGGAAGTAGAGGGAGAAACGAGGCTCGCCTAACGGATCAAATTCGTAAAATTATGTCGTTTGATGAATATGATTTTATTAATTGACACCGAACTATTTTTACGTGATTTCCAAAAAAAAAATTATAGCTATAAATCAGGGCCCCTCTAAAGTGCATATTTAAGCTATATGTAGAATAAAATAAAAATTGTCTTCTTTGTTTTAATTTCTTGGGGATTCTTTTCAATTTAATAAATAAAGAGCAATTTAAAACTTTCAATATAATTTTTATTTTTGTTGCATGTTCACACTTGTTAACGATATATATATATATATAATTTGTATCTATATATGTATTTAAAAATAAAATAATTGTTATTTTTTTTAATGGAAGCTCTGAATATGGGGACGTTTTCCCAAAACGTTAACAAGGGTGAATATGTTATAAAATCAAAAATTATATTGGAAGTTTTAAATTTCCCTTGATGTATTTAATAAAGTAATTTATTTAGTAAACATTATGTCAAAATGAGTCGAAAGAGCAAGTTTTTGTTTTTAATTTATATTTTGTAGTAATTATTTTTGTTCTGTAGCCAAAACAGGATATTTATAAAATCTTCTCAAAACAGGATATTTAAAAAATTTTTTTTTTGTTAATTAGAGAAAATAGGTATATATGTTTTTTACCAGTTCTTAAGATTTCCTCTCAAAACATTTTCCAAGAAAGAAAAGATTAAATAACAAATTGGCTTTCAAAACCTTATGCATTCTAACATATATTACATTATATCGTAAGTATATTATATTATATTTTTATACCTAGGTCGAACCTTTGAACCTGCTTTCTTTAATGAACCGTTCAGAAAACTAGGTTATGGACTAGCGGGTTCAGCTGATTATAGATTTTATTGGGCATAAGGATACGGTATCTTTCACGTAATAATAAGCTTTGTGTGGATAATAAAACAGCGATATAAGGTTAATGTATAGGACAACATTGTTGGGTCTTATAATAAGGAGAAATCCCAATGGTACCGTAGACCACATTGTACAAATACTATAGCGAAATTTAACTACCAAACCCAACAAAAATTGTCTACTTAAAAATCAGCTTCTGCCAATTCTAAAACATTAATAATAATATGGTATATTTGTTCCCATCATCTATCTATCAAAGACCTTCAACCTGTTGAACTCAATCATTTAAATGTTTTATTAATCCCTAAAGTACAACATTTGTACTTCACGAAAATATAAACGATATCATATGCTCCGAAAATTATAAGCGGTATATGAGGAAAGGCTTCTTGGGTTAACCCTGAGAAGAAAATGTTTTCTATGTATTGAATTTTATCCAGGAGAGGTGTTTAGAAGAATTAAAATTTTCAAATACCTTAGTTGCATTACTTGAAATAGATGAATTCTGCTGAAAAGAAATAATACCAAGGACAGCCGATGAAACATAATACAACATCTATACTCACCTCAATACTGTGGAGTGTAATGAAGTATAGAGTGGAAACCTTGATCATTAAGGGGAATGTTAAAAAAAAATTTCCAATCTTCGCGCACAAGGTCACGAAAATTACTTCTATAAACGAGCGGCAGTATCCCCAGAAAGGGAAAAGTTGAAAATGAAGTAATTAGAGAAAAACATAGCTATAAAAAAACCACCTTAGAAGAAATAGAGGAAGAATATAGGGGTTGATTGTTTAGTTATAGAGGGAGAGGGGGGACGGACAGAAGATGAAATGGACAGACGACAAGATAAACCAAGAAAAACTTCAAAGGCTCAGGCGCATAGAACGCGATCCGTCGCGACGATCTGCTATCGCTCTACCTGTATAGAAATGGATCCCTGCCGGGCTCGATCAAGACTGGCTGGATCGCCTTCTGTGTGGCACGTATAGTTCAGTTAGTAGTAATACATTAGATCGCCAGCTCGCTGTGGCTGAGATCGCAGATCGCCGCAACAGATCGTGCTCTGTGCGCCTGAGCTTGTAGACAGATAGAGAAAAAACAAGACTTTATGATAGTAGGTTGAAATGTTTTATAAAAATATTATTAGTTATATATTAATAAAAATAATATTAATTTTTCAAAAGTATTTTTCGAACTTTTTTAAATAATTATTTTTCAGCATTGTGTTTATTAGTTTCAATTACAAACCTCTGTGATTCATTGAATTGAATATTTGTGGCTGATCTAGAAAAAAAATAGCCTCTCTCGTTCAAAATTTGAGGTTTAACGTCTCAAGATATGTACCATGAAAAAATAGAAAAATAGAATTTAATAATTTGTCATCTATATTTTAAATTTAATATTGTTGTGGATTTTATTGCTATTTGGTATTTTAGTGTATTAGAATTATTTAACTATTTTAATTTACTATTTTGGGTTTAATATTATGTACAAGACATTTTAATTTTTTTAGATAGTAAGATTGGAGAAGAATAAAATTAAACAAATTAAAAGACGAAAAATTAAAACATAAAAAGTTATACTTAATTATATTTATTGGTAATTTACTAAAATTATATTATATATTTTTATGGATTTTTTTTTTTTGTGACCAATTGTTTTATACAATCGAAATATCATAATACTATGTTTGGTAGCAACATAATAGATTCGGGCTGAATGGCGTGTTTCTGCTATGTCACTTCCGACTGTATTTCCGATTCAATGTTTAGATTTTTCTTTTTTTTTCATATGCTCCAGACAATCATAAAATCCCAACAAACCTGCAAGTGTCCACAAATTATTTTCGATTTGAATTATATGCAAAGGTCCAAATTCGTAAATTAGCGTTCTTTATTAATGACATAATTAACAATAGGTTATTTTTTAGTTTTCTAAGAAAATCGAGGCCTTTTTATAGTTAGCCATGCCTATTGGGGATCATTAACGATCGTTCCACTCCAGTCGCTCCACGCCAAATGGAACATGGAGCGACCGTGATTGTCGGAAGGAATGAAATTTCTTAAGGATGAGGATCGGATAACAAAAGATCTGTCGTTAGCTGCGGATCGGTACAAAGGTTCATTTCAACTATTCGCACGAAATTATCATATATAATATTCTAATGACTGTTTTAAGATCACGTGACTATGTATTTGTTTGTTCAGCCTCGGTATTGATTAAGATGCATTCGACCTTGTAGGCTTGTGTTTTCATGAAATTTACATCGGAAGGATACGCGTCCGTGAATAAATCTTCTAAACCGAGGACGAGCAACGCAGAAAGTTTTAACTTTGTGACAAAGACACTTATTCGAAGATGGGATGAAAAAACTGGTTGATTGCGTGAGATAACAACTTTGCGTAACAAACTGTAGCCTGAGTGCCAATGAATAAAAGATTTAATCTTGACACGGAGAGGCGGGGTGGCGAAAAATGGGTCCATTCATGAAAAAAATATCCCACACTTATCTTCTCACAACGACCCCTTGACAGGGTCGAGTTTGTTTGTTTACTTTTCAAATTGTTTTAGATGGAAATTTTCGGACCCCTCTTACGAAAAATTGAATAAATTTACAGAACGTCGTTAGTCTGCTTTGTGTAGGTACCTGATAAGCAGAATAAATATACGTTTTTAGCAGTTTATCATTTTATCCCGTGCTTTGATATGAGCAATTTACTCGTATGTCTACAAAATGGATCTCGAAATCCTGCGGAAGCATTATGATCAAACTTTTAGAACAAGGGTGTTCGGGCCTCAGAAATCGATTGGCGTATTCCTTTTTCCCAGGACAACTCTTATTTTGTAAAAATAAAATTTTAACATTAATATAACCTTCCCATCCGGTTTATATAGAATACTAAAATTTTTTTCTTTTTTGTTTAAACATTCTTTGTCTCTCTGAAAAATTGGGATGTAACAGTTATGTGTTTTGTCCCCTCTATTTGTATGTCGAAGTGAGATGTGCTATATCTGGTTTGCATTTATTTCATTTTACGTTTTTCAGTCATGAGACGGCAGGAATTGGCGAAATGTTGACTGGTAAGTTGTTAACCGCTATTTGAGAAGCTTAAGGCTTTTCTGCGACCGATTTACGTAGTTCCTCTATTCCTGTTGGGAAAGTAGAATTAGGAATAAGCAGTTGAAGGATAAGGAGAAGTAGAGACATGTGTGAAGTGAATCAGAACCATGTGGTTGCTAGCTGGCCGTGGGCGTGAGGTACAACACCGCGGCCATACTAAGCAGTCTCACCTTCCTCCAGGTCCTTCTCTGACTATCTAACGAGGATCCTTCAACTTGTCCTCTGTGGCACGTGACGCTAACAGCTGTTACTTCGGATAATATCCTGATATTGATAATAATTATCATGACATGACAAATCTATACTTGTTTAATTATGACTTGCTGGTTATCCGTTCTTTGTGGAGGAATTACTGAGCATGTTTCCTATACCGTTACTCGAAAATAACGTGGTCTTTTATCATTTATATGACCAAACCGTTCTTCGCTTTTTAATGCTTTTTATTCAGTACAATATTGATTTTTTGTTGTAAATACTAATAAATAATGCATTTATCATTGCATAAATTTGATATAATAATGCATTTATCATTGAATAACTTTGTTATAATATTTAAAAAGCAACAAGAATAAAGTGTTTAACTGTGGTTTTAGCATCCTGATAAAGCTGTTTATTGTCCGTTCTCCTAGGGCACACAATACACAAATGTGCTCATAATTATGAAAGTGGTCTAAGTCAAAATTTAAAAAAAATGAATTTATCACTTATTTCACACGACATGATTTTAAACTAAATTTATTCAATGTAATTTTTACGATATCGTCAAAAATGAATCTTTAGATAGTAGTTGTAATCACAACGTTATACGGAATTCATTTAGTGTTAATTATGAAAGTGGTCTAAGTCAACAATTTAAAGAAATTATATAAATATAACTTAAACTATTATATAAACCTAAAAGAGGAAGACCAAAAATATACGAAAATATTCAATTACTTCCGTTATATAACATCACTCGACCAGTAACGGAAGAAAAACATAAAGATCTAATGTTTTTACTACCATACATCCCTCAATTTTTTCAGGAGCATTTTAAAAATCTTAAAAACTCGAAATTATGATAAAAATGGATTACTTGTTAAAAATGATTAATAAATGTTTATGAATTATTTCGTTAAAGTTGTTGTTTCAAATAAAAATCACAATTTGTTATTACTTTAAGTCAATTATAGGACATTCAGTTAATTTTGAAAATGGTCTAAGTCAATTCAAGCTTTAAAAACAACAT
Source organism: Rhaphigaster nebulosa (assembly GCA_948150685.1). Taxonomy (NCBI): domain Eukaryota; kingdom Metazoa; phylum Arthropoda; class Insecta; order Hemiptera; family Pentatomidae; genus Rhaphigaster; species Rhaphigaster nebulosa. Next base: position 27,258,408 of record OX411312.1, on the reverse strand, counting down.
TTTCCTCTGAAATTCACACAAAATTTCATATCTATAATAAATTTCCATTAATCAAGACTACTAAAATTATAAATTGAAATGTCGCATAATATAAAAATATTTTTTAATTTATTCAAATGCGATTCATTAAATATCTCAAAACAAGAAATATACTTAGACCACTTTCATAATTATGGGCACAAATAAACTGTTTAATTTCCTCACCCTTGAGCATGTCACGTACAACAGAAGCAAGATGTTATTGAAAGTTCATCGGTGTCGTAGCATCCCTAACTTGCTCTACCCCAATCCGATACCGGCTTTGCCAGGCGTAGGAAAGTTATAGCTTTTAACTACAGACTCCCAATTGGTCTGATTTTTCTTATAAACTAAAATAAAAATTCAGTACATCCACCATTCCATCTAAAGATCTAAACACGGATTATCAGTTTAATGTTGCTAAAAACCTTTTTAGGCTTTACAGCAATTGGAAGTTTGGTCTAAATTAGTTTAGCAGTTTTTCAATAAATATCGGACAAAATATAGGTATTTGATGCTCCATCATTTCGTTTTAAGATGGCGGATGACAGGATGAAAAAGTTTCCTCAAAATCAATTCTGCCGTTTTATTGTGAAAATGAGCCGGACAAAGCGTAACAGGCAGACAAGAATTTTTAAGTATAATTTTATTTCTAAGATAAAAAAATTTATTTCTAAGACATTTTTATTTTATCTTCTCGATTCGACAGAAAAGGGTTATTATTAATTTTCTTATTATTAACTATATTTATAATAGCTATATTTATAATAGCTATTAGCTATATATAAATTATCTTATTATTAACTATATTTATTCTGATGATTAACGTTGTCCATTGGACTATATTTTGTTTTGGTGTTTGAGGACTTCGAGACCAGCGTATAAGAAACCTATCTCTGAATTTGACCAATCCCAAGTCCGAAAAGTAATACAAATAGTAATGTGATAAATTAAAAAATAATTGATAAAACCAGAAAATTAATTTGTTTGACATATTCTGCTTTAAAAAGCGTCCGAACGCGAGATGTTTGCCACATTACATAGGCGACAAAAAACTTGAAACAAAAGATTATAGTTACGGAAACTGCGTTCTTCCTTAAATATTCATGCAAAGCATTGCTGAAGGTCTGTGAACTCGCTGCTCAAAAAAGAAACATAAGTCGAAAGATTCGCATTGCCATGAGTGTCAAGGACTTTCAGATGTGATAGCGGTTTTTCTTTTTTAACTTGGTTCGTTGCATACAAAAAGCTTACGCCATTTTCCATAAATTTGAATTTATTTTATTTTTGAAATTGTTATGATGCTGATAATGTTGCTCGGAATTATTCAGGGTTGTTAAATAGATTTAGTGAAGATATATTAACCATCAAGGTTTGCTGCGACTGAAACGATCGTTACATGTGAAGTTGTTAGGGTATAACTACATGTTATATGTTATATAACATATAGTTATTAATTATAATATAGTAATATGTTATATAATATATAACAAAGCAGTATAGCAAAGTGATAGAATAACCATTCCTTCTAAGGATCGAAACAGAATCATTCATTCTCCGCGCATTAATATGCAAAAGTTTGACTTGTAATTATACAAAAGAGCTACCTATTTTAAATAATAGCTCTCATCGGAGGACTCTTCCGCTAACTGTAAGGTTAGGTAGTAAAAGTAAAAATAAAAAATTCGGACCGAGGGTCGTCTACCACACACCTGGAAGACATTAAAGATCTAGAATTAGAGTGCAATTAATGAGAATTGCAAAGAAGAATATATAATTATCAAATAGCAATCTGATGAATTAAGATCCAGTCATACATTGCAAATTATTTTTTTGTGAGCGGTGGCGTCACCTCCACACTCAAAATTGGTCTACTTTATTTGCTTACTGTTCTTCCGGCTTAAGTCCAAATCCAAAAACAAATTTTTGCAATCTCTAATGGCACATTTTCTCTGATACCGTTTCTGGTTTCTAGAATTTATAGAACGGAGAACGTTTAAAAATCGAAAAGCGTTTTAATTTTTTTCTTTCCTAATACCCCACATGGAGGAATGTAATTCTTAGTTTAAAAAAACATTATATAATCATTGGCATTAAGAAGTTATTATTCTTATTCCTTCTCTCTCAGTACTTCATTCATTGTTAATTCTATTTTTCTTAATGAGATATTTATATTGAGCCAGTAATCTGAGCTAAATGTTTGTCCATACATTTCTATCAAATAATAATAATATATAAATAATATATTATATAATATTAAATAATAAGATTATTATATATAATCAAATAATATTAATGATGATAGACGTTAAATGGTAGGTTTTACGTAATACTTAATTGACCTTGACTTATCATTTTTTAATTAAAAATAGAAGTATTTACAAAGAAAATTATTTTCTAAGTATTCCTTTTTTATTTTCAAAAGTAGCTGTTATATATGTATAGAGCGTGAAGTCTCGTACTTGAGAAGACTGAAGGTAGGCTTAATATTCCCCAGGCGTGTACCCTAATACATCAATGACCCAAAGCTCATATATCTGGAGCTTAACAATCCTCCCCCCACCCCTCACCCCTTGGTCACAGCCCTCCAGTTCATCACTCACGAAGGTACAATAGCAGAGAAATCCAAACCACCTGATCCAAGACTGAGCATGACTCGCAAATAAATTCTGAATTTACCAGCCGGCGAATCATTATACCATTCTTTGTTCTACTATGATGAAGGACGACTCTTAAATATCGGAAAGAAAGAGGCAATTCGAGACTTTAACAATGATTTCCATAACGGAGGACGAAATGAAAAGAAACAGAACGTCCGTTGATGTATAGGAGCTATTATAAGTACACATAATGCCGGGATTTCCTTACAAAGAAAACTTTAATAGCCGAATATAAAAAGAAAAGATCTCAGGGAACAAAAAAAATGGTGGGAAGTGAACTGGTGCCAGATGAGTTGGGTGGCAGATGGAACTTCCACAACTGACAGGGTTTTAGTTGTGTTTCTATTTCCTTGTTCTTGCCCGGTTTTAAATGTTTCTAGTTAAAATTAAGATATAATTGGAAGATTCCAAAAACAAAGGCTTAAGTTTCTAATAATAATTGTAATAATAATAATAATCAGTCATCTTTTCGGCAGACATCATCTGTATAAAAAAAGACAAGATCACATAAATGCTGACCAAATTCAGCACATCTCATATCAATAGTCCAGAAAGAACACATTGAATGAAGACGGTGTATCACTCCAAGACATTTTAAGACATACATCAATCAAAACGAATGATGCAATGAATGATACGTATCGTTTTAATATTAAATAAAACAATAAACGTTGTCAAAATCAAAATGACTATCATCAATAAAATTTATGACCAAAGTCGCCCATATTCAAAGAGAAAGACCTTGTCTGTAGAAGACTGTATTAAGATGATAACATCATAAGACCCATGCAAGTATAAACAGGAAAGGGAGAGCACACATCGACTTAATGTATTGACTTAAATAATCGATTAAGACAGCTAAGTATCTGGGATAAGTCTATTCAGTCCATTGTAGGCGAAGCAATCATCTAGACGATGGGTTCAGGCTTATGATAATATGAGCTATCAAACTGTGCTTTAAGGCGGTGTAAATGCTTTAATGGTATAATCTTGTAAGTAGTCTGTGACTTATCTCTGGCGCACATCAGGATCTTGTATTAACCTAATAATAGTAGCAATAATAATCTGAACCAGATGTTCGATGCCGATATTATCAAAGATCCTTCAGACATCACTTAAATAAGTATCCTCACGCCTAGGTTTCGGTCTACTCCTGATTAGTTTATTATCGAGCTGGTTAATGCCCAATTTAATCGACGCAATATTATTATTTAACGTGTGCTTGTTCCTGTATCCTTATCCATTTGTCACATCATTTGCCAAATATTCTCCAAAATGCCTTATTTTAGAAATCCTCAAGCTGTCATGTTTTGCTACCTTAAAGGGGAATTTTACAGTAGGAATTGTTATAGTCTTTGAATTCTTACTTCCAGGTTGCTTGACTCAATTGTTCCTCGTTAACACGAATTCGGTGGGGAACCAAATTTTCCAGTTCGTGCTAAAAAAAATTGTGTTAAACGAAACAAGTTCGTCTTATCTGATTAACTAAAATTTTCTCTATTCATATTTGTTCTCATTTATTAATTTTTTCAAACAATTGATCTCACAATTATTGTATACATTTCACATTGGATTTGTAATCAACTTTTTTTATGATGATTGATAAGGTTAATTTGGGAATATTAAATTGTTTAGGTATTCTAGTTTTCTATACCACGCAACTATCCACTTCTTTTACAATTTATAATTTTATTTTTAGATGAATAGATCTTTAGGTGGCTATTTTATTTATTTGATTGTACGTCATCGTTACTCGAGCGCGAAACTACCGATAATATCTCCTTTTTCAAAAAGTTCCCACTTATTATTCTAAATTTTTTGTATGAATAGATTTATACAAGACATGGCTACTACAAACTTCCCTGACAATACATACCGAAGGTTAAAAAAGAGTTGGACGAGGAATCTCCTCAATTAATCAATCATCTGAAATAAAGCCAAGAGGAGTTACAATGGATGCTGGTCTCCATCATATTTCACTTGTTATTGTTTAATAATTAAGATAGCATTTATTTAGTTGGATTTAAACATCTCTGTTCCTTAATAACGTTTATACAATAAATAAAAAATTATTACTTTTTAGTCGATTAATTTTTTATTGCCCTATCCTCCCCCCTCTCCGAGTTAAGCTTACCCTCAAGAGCCATTAAGAGTTGGTGGTGACTGGCGATGGCGGTAAATCCATTCTTTATTAGCTTGGTGATGCCTTCCTTGAAGAGACATAGACAAAGAGATAGGAGACAGAGAGACAATAAGAAGGACCCTCGATGTTGTATGGTCCCGGTGATGGAGTGCCACGTCACGTGCAGATGTGCTCCGAATTTATTCAATCACCCGGATTCGATATCTGCCTCTGTTTTGGCCCCTTTTTATACCTCATTGCGTAGTCAATGACTTTTCGATAGTTTATTCTTCTTGTTTCTTTCTGGCGGAAAAAAATGTTCGTATCTGTTGCGTATCTGTATTCCCAATTATATAGGAACACCGATACTGACTTTTTTTTGTTAGTAAATATAACTGTTGTTATAGAAAGAAAAAATGAATTTTGATAAATTTTTGTGAGGCAACTTGAATGATATGTTCTAATAAATTTATATCATTGGAGCGGGAGCATAGAAAAATTGGGAAAAAAAATTGAACAGATTTTTTTCTTTTTAGGAAATTATCAAAAACATAAATAAACAATTCGGTTCTTAATTAGTTTATTTATTAATTCATAGAGAACCTTTTCTTACCGCTCAATACAGGATGGGACATAGTGAAAAGCTTTTTTAATAAGGCTGTAAAAAAAAAAAAGTCATCAATTTTTCCAAATTGAATTTTCACCAACTTAAAGTACATAAAAACATTAAGAAAATTAATTGAATGTAACTAAGTTTAAAAAATAATATCAGAAAGATGACTTCCGTTCAGGCGAAAACATTTTTCCAGGCGAGCCTTGAAGTTATTCATCACATTTTTATATTGTAAGGATGAAAGATGTAAATCGTTGTGCATAATCCGTCTAGTCTGAGTAATTGGGATTTCCAACAAATGGTTATACGGATTTTATACATTATTTCATCATCACATTATTTCAAATTCTGTTCATTTTATTTTATATTATAAACAAGTTTAATTATAAACGAATGTTTAACGACAACTGTGAATGACTTGTAAAAGTATGCATTAGTTTTAGGAGACTATATCCGTCCCTAACATGTCCAACGATCGAATATGCGAAAATGGGAATTTCATATTCGTCGCTTTGAAACGCTCTAGTCGTGGCACGCATTATGACCAAGTCTTGAATTACTATCACTAAACCCGTGTCTATTATTTGAAAAAAATAAAATAAAATAATAAAATAAACTGAAGCCTTGTGCCTTTTGGAGGTTAGGAATTCAAGACTTTGCCACAATGCTTGTTTCAACTAGCGCATTTTAGAGTGTTGAATATGAAAATTATTTTTGGATATACAATAGTTGAACATGGAATATCCTCTCTGAGCATGGAGCATGTACGTAAATTCATTGGAGAGAAGGAAATAAAAAAAAGTACTTTTTCTATAGTAAATTTATAAATAAAAGAATATTCTTAACATTCAATGACTGAAAAAAATTAATATTATATTGATCAATTACTTACCACATGTTTCTAAACACAGTAGTATTTTGCAAAGCGGTAGGTGGACAACAATAATTAAATTGCTTTACAAAAGTAGTACTTTATAGCAATAAAACAATTAAATTAATCATGAAATATATTAATTTTCACTGTTTCAGATGTTATTAACTTCAGAATTTAATTTAGTTTATTGTTTTCTGTTGCCCCCTCCCTGTCCCTTCAGTCTCCCTTAGGAATTCCTTACCCCTGGCTATCGTTCCTTGGAAACAACTCTATTACTTCTACCCTCCAATTTCGTCCCTCATTGCAATCCTAGAGCACTCTGGTGTATTTTATCTAACTTATAACACCAAAATAGCATCATGTTCAAGAGGTTTGTACATCAAATTTTTAACTCTTCTTATGCAATGAATATTAATGAATATTCAATTAAAAAATAAACAAAAAAAATTAAATTCATAAAAAGAAAAGAGAGCTATTTCACATCTTCATTAACTTCTCAGTAGATTGCAGAAAATTATTAATACGTAAATAAAAGTGTTTAATAACTATTAGCCAAAAAGTAAATTAATGCCAATTGTTCACGTTTATTTTACAATGGTAATTTTCGGGTACTGGGCGCCATTTTCTTTATTTTTTTGATACAGCGGGTCTGAGTGGATGACCATAAATGTCCTTCGATTCTCGTTATTAAAAAAATATTATCGATCGCTTGATAATTATTTAAAAAATATATTTACTATCTCATCGTTGCCATTTTCCAGTTGTAAATTTCCAGAGGTATACTTCATTATTTTGCTATAAAAGCAGCATTACCTTATTCAAATCAGCTTCTATATTTAACTCGATTCCCTGCTTTATATACGGCTAGACTGAGACCCAAGGCAATCCGGCTGAGACTGCATGTCTTCTTGTCTCCTTACCGGACCAATATGCCTACGTACTTCCTCTCAGTCGCATTACGTTGGTCCTCATGCGCCATAATTTAAACCGTGACACTTAGCGACCGAAGGGTAAAAGAAGTGAAGGGCTTTATCTGGAGTAGGCTGAAAACCTTTCAAGCTGTCTTCCTAGGATTTGTAGTTAGGCTGGAACGGGGATAGAATATATATATTGTCCTATCCAGGTGAACAAACCGTACTCCTATTTGCTACAAATCACTTCAACATCTGTACTAGGTTTATTTGCAGAGGGGGAAAGCTTAATTTTTTCCACCCCTTCTTTCATCTCCCCCGCAATAAAATTCAACATTTTTATAACATTATTTTAGGGATTATATTAAGAAATAAATATTATCATCTCAGAACATTAACTCGTTTTATTGACTGTATTAAGGTAAAAACAATAAAAAGGCAGAAACAAATTGGATTAAGTTATCTTATTTCTACCGCCTAGGGGTAATGTCCCCTTTACCCCACTCCCTACTTCCGAATCTGACATTGGTGATTTAGTTCTACATTTTTTATAGTGCGTATAAAAAGTGTTTTCGTTTCCCCGTTTAATCTCGAAAAGTTCATTTTGTAAAATAGTTGAGAAAGATTTATTTAAGTTTATGAAATTTCATTATTACAAAAAAACAGAAAAAAAACAACAAAATAAATTGAAGAAGTGAAGATAAAGACTCGTTTCCTAGTTGCGCTTGTTTATTGGCATGATGTTGATTTAATTTTATTTTTATTTTGGCATGAATTAAAAAAAATAAAATAATAAGTTTATATGTTATTTCATTTATTTTTCAAAATACTGTATTGATTATATCAAAAGCTAATCTAATGCTATGTACGGTTTCCTTTCATCTTCTTTTGTTTTGTTATTTTCTTCTTTCGAACAACTCCAAATATGAAACTTTATTCACTAAAAATAATGAGAGCTGAAATCAAAATAAAAAAAAAAAAAGGAGAGAAAACAATAATTATTGTTATCATTATAATGATTGGTGAGTTGATGTACGCATGATGGTATAGAAGTATCATGTAGTATCTGACTATGGATCGATAAATGATAGCCTCTATAAATTTGTTTTTATTGAAAACCAGTTACGAATGTTATACATGAACTGAAGATGAATGTATAACATTCTAAACTAGTTTTCAATAAAAACAAATTTATAGAAGTGGCAACTCATTTATTAATCCCTAATTATGATTGGGCTTAAAAACCACAGTCTTGTTAATTCAGACTTGAGATAGCATACCTCATTTCAACAGCATAATACAGATTAGCCAAATATAAATCTTACACCACTCGTAAAGAGGTCAGTGTAATTCTAATCTTCCTTCATTTCCTTTGTTTCTTTTAGTTATTATTGGAATAACAATTATTAATCACCAAAAAAATTAATATTAATTCTATCCTTTTATTTTACAATAGATGTTACAATAGATCAGTGAACCATCTTCTAGGTCCTTCGATCCCCGTTGACTTGTCTCAATGGCTCATAACCAACAACGCAAACTGTTGAATCACAGAAGAAAAAAAAATCTCGTTAGAAGACAAAAATCTTTAAGTGTCATCATCGGATCATAAATATAATTCAAGCTGCTATCGGTCAAAAGAGCAATTTATAAACACCTTGGTTTATCCTACATGTCAGCTTAGAAAGGAGGACCAGAATAGACCCCCTCCCCATTCTCCTGCCCCCAAATAGACAATTTCAAGGGGTTGACACTGGGAACTTTTTGCCCTCGCCACAGAGTTAGTGCTAACAGATGCCCACTATAGATAGCGCTTATAAGTCTGCTTTAAATAGGCACTTAGCTTCCGGCTTCGCTTCCTAGCCTTCATCCGTCCAGATTAGCCGTAATGGAGTCGTCAACCGCATCCTTAATGAAGTACCGCTAATGTCCCTAAGTCCTAACCGCAAGTCCTTGGTAATCTTGTCTGCGGATCTAATGCGAAGGCTGAAGGTTTTCAGATTCAATTTGCAGATTGGACAGCAAATTTTGGCTTCGGTAAAGTAGAGAATCTTCTTACGCTTAACTAATCCCTAAGTGGAGCATATGAGTGAGTTATACGTGAAAGTTATGCAATCTATGTAACAAATCCTTTAAAAATTAAGATTAATAATCCGATGTATAATCCGCTCATTCAACGAGCACCCTATATAAGTAAAAATTGTATAAAATATTCCTTAATAAATAAAGATTTGTATGTAGTGATACAATAAAAAAAAAATCAAGAGATTAATATAGCAGCAACAATTTACAAGTACTTCTGAAGATGGAACTGAAGTCCCAAAAATTTAAGAACTCGAAAATATTGTGGAAAGCTATTTTGCTATATATACCTACATAGTAAGATTCAAAACTTTTTACTGAGGCAAGGTAGGTATTGTAATCGGATACAATTTTTCACGTTTAAATCAAATTTTTAAAATTCGGCCACTTTTTAAAGTATTTTGTGCATATCCCTATGTTAGCCCGTTTATTTTTTTTTTTATTTTTTTAAAATAAAATAAAATAACTAAAATAAAATAAAACTTAAAAACCATACTATCGAATAACAAGCTATCTCCCGCAACATTCCAGATGCTCTAAAAAAATCGAAATATGAAGAGTGTGTGCATGTTTATATGTATATATATATATATATATATATATATATATATATATATATATATATATATATATATATATATATATATATATATATAAATTTTGCCCAAAACATATTTTTAATTTAATTTATCTTGTTTTTTTTTTAATTGTTAGTGTTTATAAAATGATTGCTTAAAAAAAAAATTAGATATGCAATGTCACCTAGAGAAAGATATTAACCAGCGTGCTATAATAGAAGTTGTGAAAATTCATCATTTTAAAAAGTAATAAAAAATACTGCATTTAGTAGTAGGATTATTGCCGTTTAATTTTGGTCATTGCTGGCAAAATAAAATAGTTTGGAAATGGCCTATGGATAAAAAAAGCCAAACCGTTACAAAATATTAGTATTTTTATTAATAAAGATTTTTGGTTATGTCATTGGATTTCCGGTAAACTGACAGATGTGTTATTTTTTAATCAAACCTGTGGAGGTGACAAGTTGAACCTTTTTTTCAACGTTGAAAAGGAGGAGACACGGTAACGAATTCCTGGCAAATAAATGTTAATCCTGAGAGTGAAAGGAATAATAATGGATTCGATTCGGCTCCCTCAGGAATCTCCTCGTTCGTTATTCTTCCTGCGTAGGTTCTTCCTTCAATAAAATACTCAATATATCTCCATTAAACGTTAATTTACCGGCTAATTCGGTAATACCTGGGTTTAAAACGTATACTCAGTTTGATTGAACTGGAGTGCTGTATTTTACTTCAGTCTTAGATGCTGATTGGCGGGCGGAATTTAGTTTCTTGATCGAATATCGGAATTAATGTATCGCAAAACAAAATATCTATATCTTTAATTTTTATTATTACGGTATAAAGTAGATGGCGGTAATCCGACGGATAGACCGAAATGTAGACGGGATGATTGTGTTAGGTTGGACCTTGAAGGTTTGGGTTTTGATGGAGTTCAGTGAAAGTTGGTATGAAGCAAAGATCGGCAATATTGTCGGTATCGAACCTTTATGTTCGCTAAATCTTGTTTAGCTGGCTCATGAGGTTTATAAGTATTCTAATAATTGCACTGTAAGCAATAAAAGTTAATCCGTTATCACCATCCAAGCGGCAATATGGATAGACTATAAACGATTCTGTAGTTGCTCTTAGAAGAGTTATTGAGCCGGGGTTATTTTAGTATGAAGAAAGCCATTGATTTAGAGCCGGTATTATTGTCCTTCGGTTCGACCACAACAGATTGGTTCGAGTGCGGGCATCTGTCATCAGTCCCGGAAGAGAGACAAGAGAGAGCTTCACGGATTGGTTAACAAAGCCTAGGCGGAAGTGTAATTATTGGTACTAGGCACCTCCCATCTATCATTAGACAATGCCTTTTATATATATATATATATATATATATATATATATATATATATATATATAAAGCTGATCAGCTCTTGATGAACTAAGATGTAAATTAATCCAACGCCAAAATATAAAAAGGAGAAACTTGGCCAAATATGGATTACATATTGTCCATAGTAGATTTTAAGCAATAACAACCTACGAATCACCACCTTAAAATAAAATCTAGATATTTTATAAAGGATCAAAAATCTAGATATTTTATCCATCTTTCACAGAAAGACTGCTAACTAATTTTAACCAAAAATCGTAGAAGGTAAATGAGAGTGGCGAAAAAACCATAAACTTAAATGATTATTATAGTTAATAATTTCTACATTTAAATTATTTATTGGAAATTAAATGGAATTTTCTTGAAAACTTTTAAAATTTCATTAACCCTATCTGAGCAGAATTTAATTTCTAGTTATTTGATGTGCGCACCGCACCAGATTTTTAATTTATTGATCCATAACACCTCTTAATCGGAATTTCGCTTTTTGCGCAACAGACCTGGTCGCATTATTTCTTATAAACGGGGTTCTACTGTAATATTTTTTATTACATTTTTTTTAAACAATTTGTTTACGTCTTCAGTTAATGACTTGTTTACTCAGGTAATGATTGTATTTACTGAAATCAGAATATATATAAATATATTATTAGACCAGTTATATAACTAAAACTCTCACAAGAAGCCTTATATCATCTTCCCACAACTGCTTTTGCTTTTTTTTGTTCCCCTCCTTTTGAAGTAATACCATAACTGAAGCCTTTTGACGCTAATAACTTTAAGAACTGGCTGCGTAGGCTATTCCTCCACATTTTATTGTAAATCCATTTCTGAAACAGACTCTGGTTTTCAAAAAAATAAATAAAGCCCCGAGAAGACTTCATTCTTGTCAACATTCACAACTTTTTGCAAAATCCACCTGTCTATATTGTCATTTTGGTTTATTTAGCTTTATAGAATTGAAATAAATTTTATTTTAAATACAAAAGAAATAAATATAAGTGCTATATATGCAATGTATTTTCGACTTTTGCAAAAGAAAGCATAAGAAAGACCAGAATTTTTTTTTTCCAATGCAGTCTGACTCGTGCTATCCTCCATGCTGACAGATGGTCTGATTTTTTTTTCTCGTTTCTTCTTTCCTACCAGTTTGATTCTTGCTTTATTCCGTTTAAATGTCGCGGAAGTTTATTCCAGTGTCCAATCTGTCACATTATGCCAATGATCCACGAGGTTAGAGGTGATTAAATTAGGGCTTAATGAATAAACATATTTAGATCTTAAGATTGGATGATCTTAGCATTTCGTTTGTAGCTGACCCGATAAATGAAAATTCTTTCATTATAAACTCCATACCAGTATTCCTACTAACTTGCTTTAATGTTATGTCTCAATCATTGTCTAGTAATAACCCTTGAAGGTGCTTGAAAAGAATACTAGAAGTGACCTTCTAGCATAAATTAATCATCGGAGTATCACTGTTGAGCTCACTTAATAATATTAAAAGTTCTTATTATTTATTGTCTACATACTCTATCGTTTCGACTTTGGATGAGAGCTATTTGTTATACAGGAGAACCACTTTTTTTTTTTTTAATCCTCGTTGTACTATATTTTTTTTATTTATTATTTGCAATACCTCTGTAATAAATAAAGATAACAAAATTTAACCCCTCCTCAAAATTTGAAGTTATAAGTTTCAAGGTACGTAGAATCCACAAATCGAATTAAAATCGACCCGTCCGTCCGCCGTCCGGCTTTTCTCCGATATAACTGGGTGATTTTATTAAAATTTAGTAAAGTCACGTGTCAACCGGGTATGATCCTCGGAACTCGACATTTCTGTTCGTTATTTAGTTTTTAAAATGGCGACCGAAAAAAGGTTTCATACGTCCACATCTCGGTCATTTAAGAATATAGAAGAAAAATATAAAGTGTTTTGAAATCATTATACCAAAGCCTTAAAAACAATTTTAATTTTTAAAAAATTCAGTCCAAATAAATAACTATGCAACTATTAGATACATAACTATTTGGAAATAAACTCTAGTGTTATAATTTGCAGTGTTTTTACAATAAATTGATACGAAATAACATTACTTAATGTTAAAAGAAATTCTCAATTTTAATTATGTGATTTAGTTATGTCTTGCATCAATTTTATTGAGAAAATATACATATACTGTAACGTTCTAAAAATAACCAGCTATGGATAGGATATAGGTCCTTCATCAAAGGTCCTTATTTCAAAAATAGTCGTACCAATTTTCAGCGCATGCGCCTGCTGGGATACAAAGTGACAGGAGACCAACCAACAGATCTAGGAGGAGGGATTCTAATAGTTACACGCAGCGGAACCAGATGGAGAGAAGAGTCCCACATTCTTACATATGTAAACATTAAAATCCTCATTCCATTATGTGTCCCATTACATGAATTTTTAATGTTAACTTTGTTTAGATGCCAGAAAACCTATTATATCGCTATCAAAATAAATTAGGTGATAAAGCATACTCAGTATTTTTAGATAAGAAAAACTAATTCGTCATAGAATAATTATGTTGACAATTATTTAAATTAATTGCTTGTCCCTTGGTAATGTACCTAACTCCTTGATTTTTTCAAAAATTGAGCGCCAAATAAACTCATAGCCTTCTATAGCTGAAGAAAGCAGTTGGCAAGCCTAACCATTTCCCTCCGAACCGAATTTCAACCGATGTTGAGAGAAACCTCCATTAAAATGCTGTGACTGTGAGATGGTAAGTTAAAATGATGTGTTTTGTGGTTCTCACTCCTTCTATCTGCTCATAGAATAGAGAAAGTAAGTTAAATATTTGATGAATTTCTATTCTATTCTATTGTGGTTCTTCAGGTTTCATTGGTGTGGTGTAAATAAAGAGCTCAAACGTTAGGGCCTAATCAGTTAACAATGAATAAGCACAAAACCTCACACCCTCACTCATAATAAAATATAAGCAAAAGTTACTAACAAAAATGTTAATCTATCAATTTTAGTCAAAGTAAATGAACCATTAAGACTCGTATGTTATTTTTAAGTTTTGTTTACTTGTTAAGTTTTATCTGATGTTACCATATAATAATTTGAAGATTTATCTTAAATAGTGATTTATTTTAATAAAACTATATATTTTTATTTTATTTTATTATTTTTTAGTAAAATTCCCTCATTCTCATTCCCCCTCTACTCTGCCCACTTCCTCACTTTTAAAAATTGGAATATTTTTATTTATCTTCCAATATAGGATCAGTTACGATGGAGTATATGACAACAGTATCTGAGATGCAATTAAAATCAATAAAAAAAATTACAGTGCTGTCTGAAGTAATAAGAAAATTATTAGAAAATATCCATACTTTCGAAGAATGACCCATGTCTGGTAAAAATATGCTAGTTGTAATATGCAAGGAGCAAACAATGGTTTCGCAGTTTATTTGAATGGGTTTAATTAATATCAAGATTTTTTAGCAACTTATCATATCATCTCATACCCGAATTTCGTGTTATACGGAATAGACTTGCCCACATTATTCTCTTCTTGTGTAGTTTCTAATCTCGAGTTTGTATTTATTGCTGCAATCAAGTATCCATTTACCTGAATTTACTAATATATCTGCAATCATGAAATTATTCTCTCTTGGCACCTCCTCCAGAGAGTTAAACTGGAGTTTAGTAGCAAATCGGTCTGCCTGGGAAGTGGGCTGAGCTCTTGCCGAGCTCTTGAACGGGGCTAGAAAGGAAACCGTTGCATAACAAGGATGAACATATGGCGAGGATATATCGCCTCGTAATGAACCTCATATCGTCAATAAATCAACAATTTGGTAAGTCATGATAATCAGCCTGTCTTGTTGCGATATATGATTATTGCAACCTATCAAAAGCTTGATGGCTGTTTTTAAGCTTCGTCTGTAAATACCAGCAGTATTATTAATGGTTCTTATATTATCGATTTTAAAAGGTAATCAAGTTTTTATATAGACAGGCGTACATTGTTTCAAAATTTTAATTAACAAATTTAAAATATGTTTACAGTTTAACCGCGAAAATTTTCGGTTTTCAGATTTCAACGGAAATGTCCATTTTAAATATCCCTGAATTCATTTTGACTAGTTCGTCGTGACGTCTGTACGTATGTCCGTACATTTATATCTCGCATAACTCAAAAATATTTAGCCGTAAATAGTTGAACTTTTGTATTTGGGATTCTTGTATCATCTAGTTGTGCACCTTCTTTTTAGTCGTTTTTTCCTCGAAAAAAATAGACCATTGCAGTGGGTCGAAGGTCGGCGGTGAGCGGCGGGACTGCGATTTCTATCCGTATCATAACCCCTAGAGCACGATTATGAAAAATTTGGAGATGTCATTTTCGGTAAATTGTCATTTCATAAGTAAATTTCGGTATGTTAGGAGACTGTCTTTTGTGGGTCTCAATTTTTTTTCTTACTCCTCCGTTTTTATCTTTTTTTTAGCGGGAAAATACGACTTTAGTGACGGAGTTCTACTGCTCACGGATTTTTTTTGGTTACTACTTGATCACCGGAAACTGTACTTTACTTGAAGGTCATTCTAGATTTATATTAAAATATAATGCAAACTTCTGAAATTTGATATATATGACTTATACTTTAATGTAAATAACATTAAGGCAAACAAATTGGCAAACTTGAAGGTCATAATAGAGTTTCGTCAAAAATTATATCTAATGTAAAACATCTCAGATTTGGTAAAACATCTCACTTTTATGACAATATAAATAATATACTAGATTTTTGTTGAAATTGGATAACCGTTAGTGGTACTTTATAATGTCCATAATAGAATTTTTTTAAATTTCATATCACATTTTTTTAATCGTTCTCTATCAATTTTAGAAATAATAAATTTCTGTGTCTAAGATATCCAGAATTACGAGTCAGGACGCCAAGTGTCGTTTTTGAGATATATATATATTTTGTCTTTTCAAAATTTATCTTAAGTGAGTGATTAATATTTTTCTAAAATGGTGGCATGGAGTTTTGGACTACAGAATTTGGCAACATTTAAAAAAACTCTATGAGGTTTCATCCTTTAAAATTTAGATTCTTTTCAATCCTCGTACTATGGTTTGATTTTATATTTTAATCCTTCTGTTTATTCATATCCTACCTCATATGTAATTTGTCGTGTTCCGCTTGTATAGCTAGCTGCTTGTGCACGTTTAACTATTGATTGTTTATAGTTTGATGTGTTTCTAACTTACCGTGAAGTATACAATAGTGACGGGCGGATCTGTCATTTTCAATAAGCAATTAAAATTGTTACCGATATTGTGACATAACAGTTAAAAGTAACAATCACTTTTATTTACAAAGCCGCTATTTCTTAAAAATGAACGGTTTACTATTACTGAGACCCTATAAAAATTAATTTATTAATTATATAAAAAAAAAAATCGGAAAGATCGATTATGCAAATTATTTTGAAAGGCAGTCAAAATTATAATACCATTCCACGTAATTTTAACTATAATCTATCGGTTTAGAGTTAGATACAGCCGGTGATTCAGCTGGTTACCGAAGGGTGGAGGGAGAGTGATGTAGGATTCCTAGCCAGAATTTAGATAAGCTTAGTGCTTCTCTAACACTGGCGACGTGACTCGCCTACTAAACACATTTCTGGTTTCAATTACTCTTAATAAGTTGTTAGATGTGGTTCTGTAATGCGGTTAGGAAATGGCTTTCTAGTTAAACTGATTGGTTTAAAGAGCATTGTTATAATTTCAATTGGGATTAATATTGTCATAATAGGGCGTAAACTTCCATATGGAGTGAATTGTTATTTTTAATTTAGTTTGCATATATTAATATGACGATAGTTCTGTTCTCGATAATCGCAAAACGCGCCACTAAGGCGCAGGGGAGGATGTAGGGATGTAAATATTTAAAAAATATATCGATATATATCTTTTCGATAGTTTTCGAATGTATCGAAATATTAATTCGATATATCAATAAAAAATATCGATATATCCTCGATATTATTAATCTTTGAAAGAAGAAGAGGGTTTACATTGAATTGAAGGATTAGTTAGTATAAATTAACAAGTCATAGAGTTATACTAGCTTTAATAGCAACCAGTAAATATTTATATATTACTTTTCACAAAAAAAAAAATTCAATCAGTTTTTTAACATTTCTCAAAAAATAAAACAAAAAAAAACATAAGGAATTATAGAAAAACATTAATAAAATGCTTAAACATAAAGCAAAATTAAAAACGAAGAAAAAAAAAATCCATATTGAATGAATTACTAAAACCCTATCAGAGTATTAATATTTATTATTAAAAAGACATTAATAAAAACTAGTGAAAAATGAACTAAATTGTTAAATTAAAAAAGAAGGAAGAAAATCAAAACTTAATTAATAGTGACTGAAACCAATCAAACTTATTATTAACATATGCGGTTTTCAACTAACTTATTATATTAACACCTTCATTAAAAACCAAATAAGAACAAATTTATAAGATAGAAAAAAAAATAATAAACTTATATTTCTCAAGTATATTGTTTTAAAATACTCTCACCATTGAAGTAGCTTTGGCCGAAATATTTAAGCCACTCTTTCGGATGATATTGAAGATGCCAATGGAATCTGGCACTTCTGGCCAGTTTCAGACTAAAATGCTGGCTTTATTATTATTTTTTTGTTTATTTAATTTTTTTTCGGGGAGAAAATATCAGTTTTCCATACTCGAAATTTAATATCGATATTACGATATATCGAATTAAAACTATCCAACAATAATATTGATACATTTCTTTGAAAATATCGATATTTCGATATATCGATATTTTTACAACATTCCTACTCTAATGGGTCTTGTAGGTGAGTGAACTATTGATATTGTTTTTCGTATTTATAATAATAACTACTATTGCCGGTCATCAGCGGCTTGTAATTACAAATATTGATTAGCTTATCTTCTTGTTCTTGTCTACATTACTTCAAGTGCTTTGGCCATGATGGAAAGTATTCGGTGTTTTTTTCTGGTGACATGGTATAGTGTGCATGTTATTGCAATGTGCTTCAATGCCAATGGTATGTTGTGCGTTTCACAAAGTGGCAGTTCCAGATCTCATCAATTACAGTGAGGGACAAGGCATACCTGATTCTCGGCCTGGTGATGATTACTTCTTTTGATATGGATATTCTGAAAGAGGTTTTCTTTGGCAGAAGATCTTGAAGCTTGCTGAGTGTTGCATTCCTCTTTACTTTTCATAGTTCCAATTATGTTCTCTTGCGACATCTGCAATCAGTAGCTCTGGTTCCAGGTCTTCCTTTCATGAGTGGTTTGCTACTTTGTCTCCAACTTCATACGACTGACTCTTCTATCTCCCATAAGCTGCTATTAATTATTAATTATCATTATATTTCTTTCAATATTAAGAAAAATCTCACAGACATTGTTTATTTACAATTATTCAACTTAATTTTTTTTTGTTACGTTGCAATTATGTAATCCAATATAATTATCATGCAGTCGTTTTGTTCTACCCCAAATCGTTTACAACTTTTTTTAGCTCACCTTCCCACAATTTTGGAGTTCATCGTCCCCAAGCCATTATTTCCCCAATTCCGGTCTCTTTGCGGTCTTTGTTGCCTCTCTCGGGTAATTGCTTTGAGGAATCCGATGTCTCCTTTTACAAGCCGCTATTGCTGCACGATCCCGTAGATATTCCCCGTTCATTATCGAAATAGACTTATGATTCACGGTAATTTTTTATGACTTTCTGATTATTGAACAATTAGTTCATTGAAATTTGTTATTAAAAATAAAAAAATATTTAAACCTAGACTTTGATTCTAAACTAAAAAGTTATTTTTACAATTTTTTTTAATAATAATTTTTATTGAAAAATTACAATCTTTCACTTTTAACCAATAGGCATTAAATACATACCATATATATAGCCTATTTATGGAAGAAGCAAAATAAATAAAAGAAAAATAAACATGACAAAGACAATTATGAAGAATTATATTTAAAGGGAGAAGTTGGTCGGGGGGTGCGGTCAAAGAATTACACTATTATAAGTGAACTTATATATTTTGTGCCGACGTTTCGGTCTAAGTTTTAGGCCATCTTCAGGGCAGAGAGGCGTGTGGTCGAGCGCCAACTCAAGTATTAATATTTATTAGTTAAAAGACGTATTACTAAAAACTAGTGAAAAATGAACTAAATTGTCAACAAAAAAAATTAAAAAAGAAGGAAGAAAATCAAAATTGAATTAATAGTATAATAATATAGTGTTATAATAGTAGAAGAATTATACATTTTACTCTGTTCACACCCATTTATCTATACTTATTTTATTGTTGAGTACTACAGTCTGCTACATTTCAGGGCAATGAGTAATAGAAAGTTATGTGCATATTATAAAATATATAAAATAATTAAAGATACAGATATCAATTAAAATCAAGGAGTGCATACGAAATAAAGAATAATAATGCCAATTAAAATTACTTAATCATATTCATATATATTAGCTATAGTTTTAGTACTATTAAACGAATCATTTTGATGTGAGCGTTAAATATTTATATATATATATATATATATATATATATATATATATATATATATATATATATATAATCTCTTCAAGCCATGCACATGAGAAACCATGTGTTTGGTTTAGTAGGTACTATATAAGAAACTATTGCTTCTTCATAAATGGGTATGCAATGTGGCCATGTTGGCAAAGAGGAGCGGAGGAGCGAAACAGCTCTTTTAATGAATCAAATCAGAAGCTCTTGAGCTGTTTTTCATGGCCTACTGCTCGATGGAAAATATCGGGTTGTAGAGATTTTCCGCGATTCCATAAGATAAACTTATTCTTATAAATGACAGCGCTAAAAAAAAAAGCTAGGGAAGATGATTTCACTCAATTCCTCTTCTTTATTAGAGCATTAATAACTCAGTTAAACGAATTGGTTTGTTGACTCAATACACGAGCTTCTCTTAGGAAATTAATTTTAGTGACCAGACCTGAAACTGGTTGTTGATTGCCTCGTTTAAAATAAAATGGTATAAAAGAAATTTTTTTTGACCTAAGTGAATTCACTGAAATTTATTTTTCTTTTAGCGATGGATACAATGCAATGGGCTCAGAGATATATTATGTAGCTCAAGTTTTCTCTCGAATACAATTAATGCTACATCATTAGTATGAAACGGTTTCGTGTCGCGTGCTCTTACTTTTTTGCACATGGAATCTTTTGATCCACCCTTCCTGCCCGGCGTTTCCTATTCTTCGACCAGGTGCAAAGCCAAGGACTTATACTCCACCTGTGTGATGAGGTGTAACGGACTTTCCACCTTGTCGATCGTTAATCGAAACCTTGGCAGTTGTTAGAGTCATCGTCTCTTGTTTTATTTACTTGCCGTCGTAGCAGATCGGGTTAGTCGCTTCTTCAAATCAAACTATCGTTTTTATCTTGAATTATTGCTCAACTTGATACCATTTTGTTGAATGGAAAAAATTCAAGAACAACTTTAAATAATTATATCTATCTTCAAATATTCTCAATGTGTGCTTTTTATTTCGTAAATTATGTCTTGTTCAGAGGTCATCGATATCAGATACATCTAACCATGCGGATTACAAAGGTAGCATTTTTTCGTGATAAATTCCATAAGATTTTTTTTTTAATTTCCTTCTTATAAAATTATTCCGTGTTGAAAATAACTCGGTTCAACCTCTATTTTCATCAAACTTTTTATGTGAACATCAAAAATGAAATAATAATTAATTTAAAAAATAGTTTGGTTATTCTTTAATTAAAAAATAGAGATGATGGATGGTTGACAGTATACTATATTAGGATTATAGATTGCCTCGAAATAAGTCAAACAAAACATTAAGTGAAGTTTTTATTACAAGCTCACGTTTCGTCCCAAACATGTGGGCCATCCTTAGGGCTAAAGATCAGAAATACATATATGAGACTTGTACCTTCCTGTAGAAAATGATATAAACAAAAAAAATGACAAAATAACGTAAAAAAGTAAACATATAAGAACCAAAAACAAGAAAAATAGTGAAAATAAGTAATAACAAGAATGGTATTATGAGAGAAAGTAAATATAAAAGTAAACAACCGAAGTTAAAAAAAAATATTGTTCGTATGTATTCCTTCCTCCATGCGTTGCTTGAATACCCTTCCCGGTTTTAACTCGCTTATTCAATCATAAATCTTCTATTACAGTTCTACAAGATAAGTAAATAGATTGTTCTATCTGTAATCGTAATTTGTAAATGTGTAATACATTTTATAGGCGAATAGATGTATTTCTCTCTTGTATACATACTTAATTATTTATTCCTCTCATCATACCATACTCGCTATGATTTATTTTAATAATTTTTATGTTGTTGTTTTAAACTCTTGTTTCTTATGTTATTAATTTTTATTTTTGTTTTGTAATTTTACTTTGTTTATTTCATTTTGTAAGCATCTCTCTGATTTATCTTAGTCCTGTGGATAGTCCACATGTTTGGGACGAAACTTCAGCTTGTAATAAAAAAATAATGTTTGTTATTTACTACCACTTTGACTGATTTCCTCTCATTCTATAAAATCGATTAATAAAATAACCGAAGTTGAAGTGAAAACATTTACTATTCAGTAACCCAGATTGGGTTTTTTACATTTTTACCATGTGTTTGAATGAATGAAATTATTTTAAGAACGACCATATTTTTTCTTGTACTCCTTGATGGTCTAGTCCTTAGGCCTCGTGGTCATCAGATAACAAAGAACTTCTTCATTAACCCCCTCAATGGACGATAGTGTGAACATAATACTAGTCCGAGGAAAAAAAAAAACGCGTGGGTGTAGTCAAGTATTCAATTCTCGTCCTGGTAGACAGCTCTCTCCTCGCATACTTCAACCAACTGTCCCATCTGCCTGGTTTTTCCTTAATATCTCCTTAAACGGATTATGTTAATGATTGTTTGTGTCGGTATGTTTATTAGAACATAATAATATACATTACTTTTCATGTTACTATTCATAATATATAGAGAAAGTGCAGTAATATCCAACCGTGAAGGTTGAGATTTTATATTTCCAGACTTATTAGACATTCTGATGGCATGCTACTAGTTATCAAGCTCAATTCATGAACTTAAAAAAATATATTATAAAAAACGCAAACAGGTTAATATTTATTTCATAATATATCTATCTAGCATAAATATATTATAAAATAAATATTAACCTGTTTGCGTTTTTTATAATATATTTTTTTAAGTTCATCAGTTGAGCTTGATAATTAGTAGCATGCCATCAGAATGTCTAATAAGTCTGGAAATATAAAATCTCAACCTTCACGGTTGGACATTGAAAAATATAAAAAATAATATTTTTTTATTTCTAATAATTATTTGTTTTTTTTCTTTCAGGTAAGTGCTCAACTCTGATTAATTTTTCTTACCATGGAAGACCTATTGTGAGTACCATCTGTAGTTTAAGTGAAGCATGTATAGATTAATGGGTAAATAATTTTTTTTTTTTTTACGGAACTAATAAACTCAATTCTTCCAAAATCGTGGGATATTTTTTTAATAAAACAAGAAAATTGAAGTCGCGAAAAGTTTTTTATATAAATTTATTTTTAATAAAAAATAATAAAAGTTTTTAAACTCAAGAGTAATAGGTATTACTATCCATTCAGACTGTGTATACAGTCTAAAGAAAAATATAAAAAAATGATATTGAATATAAAAAGAATATTGACAAAAATAAGTAAAATAATATATGTCATCACAAATAAAAATAAATATTTAGATAAATTAAATAATAGGAAATTAAGTTTGCAACCAAGATTAATAAATGAAAAGGTAGCTAAATATAAAATAAATCATCTTACCTACATTCATACATATGTAGAATATATAAAAAGTTTGTTCAAAAATAATGATAAAAAATATTTTTATCAATATTCATTATGTTTTTGTTTTTTTTCTAAGAAACTAGATTGAAGAAGAAATCAGTTAAAAAAATAATATAAGCCTCTAATGTATGTAGTAAGTGCTTAGCGGTAACAATTTTCGATAAAAATTATTAAGAACATATATTAAAGAAATATGTTTTAATATAAATAAAACAGACATTAACCTATTTATTTTTTAAATAAAGTATACTAAACTGAAACGCTAGCAAAATAAAACAAGATAAAATATTCTCTCATTTCTTAATACTGACAGTTACATAGACATTATGGCATCATAAATCAAAGTAAAATGAAATTTACACTTCAGCGTTTTGCCGGGTTAAATCCCACTCACGTACTCGTACGTGAGGCACGCTTGGCTGCCAAGTTTATATGTTGATCTCGAGAGCTGAGATTGTTGAATGGAGGAATGAAATTTTAAGGAGGAATGAAAAGAAGTTCTTCACTAGTCTTTAATTGATATAAAATTGTTTAATTATTCATATGTTAATTTAAAAAAACTTTAATATTTTAAAATTTTCATGAAAACTAATTGGGAACTTTTAAAATTTATTTTCAGTTTTACATACTGCATTTGAATCATTTATTTAAGAAAGCCGCTAAATGCACTTTTTCAAGTGTTCTGGAAAAAAAAAAGAAAACCCAACCTATGTGATGCCACTAGTCGGGTTTCAGCGCTAAACGTAATATTCACTGAAAATTATAAGGTATAAAGCGGAAGAGTAGATGACGGGTTTCTGCATAAAATTATATCTTTGCAATAAGAGATACTGACTCCATAATAAACGCAATTCAGTATTAATGTCTGTTTAACGGGTTTCTGAAATAAACGTTTCAATAAAATTTATTAGGAACATTTCATTAAAGAAATATGTTTTAATATGAATAAAACAGATATTAAACTATTTATTTAAGATGTATTTATTTTTTTAAATGAAAGTAAACTAAACTGAAAGGCTGGCAAAATAAAAAAGGATAAAATGTTTAAAAAAATATATTATTGTACTTTTGTAAAAGAGAACACGTGAAGAAGTGCGGTATCACGGTGAAAATATTTCAAGTAGTGTTTAAATAAATTCTTTAAAATTATTTTTTTTAAATCGATAATTATTATAGAAGTAACTGAAAGTTTTGCGCGCGCAACGCATCACATTTTTTAAAGAACTAATCGCCCTTCGATAACAATGCATGAAACTCTCATATTAGGATAAGTAGATTTTTAGAAATCTTGAAATTCAAGATGGGCCCATAATTCTAAACAATTTCTAGACAATTTGTATGAATCTCGGATGAGAAGGCAAGAGAGCGTCATTTCGGTAAATCATGACCCACCGTTTAAGTCTCCGTAGATTATACTATCCGTCGAGAAAACATCCTTCGGGTCTCCTGGCTCTGATCAGATAAGTTCCTTCGCGGCCATATTTGGCTCTATCCTAGGGCTCATATCCTCGGAGATATCATCTTATTGCCTAATCCTATGTGCAACTGTTGTCGACGGATTAGGTACCCACTTAATTTTATACAATAGACATTGAATGTCGGAATAATTTATTGTTAGTGGTGTCTCCTGATCGTTGACCTCGCTGTTCATTATCTCCTGAGGACTTGAACCTCTGTAACATGTATTTCTTAGTAACAAGTTGTAAATAAAGTCTGCTCGTTATTTCCCTTTCAGTCCATAAAGGCGCCTTGTAAGCTAGAACAAATTGTTTTCATTAAATCTTTCTTATTATCTTTGGATCAGGCATCTACTTTTGGTACATGCGAAGTCTTGAAATTCCTGCGATTTAGCGCCATTATTGTGAAAAACACATATTCAGAAAATCGATCAAGTGGAGGTTTCAGGTTTGTTTAATAAAAATTATAGAAGTCGGTAGAAGCATCGAAAGTAAGTCTCGTTTTAGAGCGCTCTCCATCATCAAATTGGAAGAGGTATTTAATTGTTGCTTTAGAGATCTGTTCTGGCGATGAAACATAATAATTTATATTTTGAAGCGTTAGGGTTTTAGGTGAGTTAACGAGGATTTTTTTTTATTTATGTTTACAAGCAAGTCTATTGGTTTTACACCTAATAGTTCTTAAATCTAATCTATATTCAAAATATAGACCTCGAAGAAATATTTACGCGACAATCGGGTATAAAATCGTTCGTGCAATTCTTGCACAATCCAATCTGTTAAATTATGTCCGATGAGCTGCGATGTTTGGCCCCAAGTGGTGCTATTAGATCTCGGCACGTGATGGCTTTGTCGAGGCTGTGAAGGAATTTCGATCGTGACTATTCTTCGGCGAGCAGGTTCTTCATCTTCAGGTATTGGCCGATCCTCAATCCTGTATCCTGCGGTGGTCTCTCAGCTGATCAAATACAATAACTAAAGTAAGCGCTATTGAAATAGTTACATAATTAATGCTACATGGTCAGTATTTATTCAATAATAATAATAAGTTATAGCGAGCCAGAAGTTTTGATGCCGATGTCACCAACCAGCAGCTGCCTACACACTTCCCTCCACTACATGTAGAGATAACACAATCCTCCAGCATACGTCTCGGTCTGTCCCTCTGACGTTTACAAATTTGTGCCTATGCTGGTTATGTTTTTTTTATGTCATCCAGCCCAAAAACTTAACATAAAAGGTTATTCATTTAAATTAATTAAAGAGAGCTAAAATCCAAAAAAGAGACAAAAATTATTCCTAAAATATTATTGGAAGTTTCTGAAAAGTCTTAAGTTTCCCAAATAACTAAAAAGTCAGAATTTCGCCAATTCAGGCGTCATATGGGCATCACATAAATGCAGACCAGAATCAGCCTATCTCAAAGCAACAGTCCAAAAAAGACCAACGAAATAGGAATAGCAAATAAATGCGTTATCTACTAAACTGTCTATATCTATTATCTATTGGCGATATCTCTGTATGGTTTGTGATTTATAGACTGTTGATATGAGATGTGCTGGCTCTGGTCTGCATTTATGTGATCTTATCTATTCCTCTCCTGATGATACTTGGATTGGTGAAACGTTGGTTGGTTAGTTATTTTCTGCTATTTGAGACTTAATTCTTTTTTTTTTTTTCCGAAAATGCAATAATTTTACGACTAGAAAATAACTGGCATTTCCCACATTAAACCTTGCTTTTATTTTTTCTTCAAATATTTTAAACTCCGGATACTTAAACCTCGCAATGTATTCAAAATTATTCCTTCTTATTTTTAGTTATCCAAAACCATCGCCGTTTATATTTATAATCGTTTATTTTGTTTGATCGTTATTTATTTCGAGAAGTTAATCTTTACCGACTTTAATCTTGCATTTAATTTAATTGAACGTCCTCAACCATCTGAGACAAAATATATTATGCTAATCGGTTAAAAAATTCTTGTCGAGATTACACTTAGTTGTAGTTACTCATAAAATTTATAAATCTTGTATTTAATTTAATTGAACGTCCTCAACCATCTGAGACAAAATATATTATGCTGATCGGTTAAAAAATTCTTGTCGAGATCACCCTTAGTTGTAGTTACTCATAAAATTTATAAATAATTATAAATTTATAAAATCTTGTTACTCATAAGTTTTTCAACGACATTAGGCAAACCATATTTCGTTATCTCATTTTAACTCTAAAGCTTAATTATTTAAAAAAAATTCTGTTTTTGTCTACTCATGATTAGTTTTGAGCTCAACGTTGTGAACTGATAACAAGTTCCGAGAAATATTCCGAAGAGGGAGATATAGGTAAGGAAGATACAGTCCGTTGTCTTAACGATAACGGTACGACAACCGGGAAAACGCTATGACAATAAATATAATCGTGTAATAACGTTTATGCCTCGGTTCTCAGCTCTAACAATTCATCTTTGTGGTATTTTTTATATTACGGAAAATATATTTCTTCCTCAATTATCATATTTTTTCGCCGCATTCACCTCAAAGCAATAGACATAATAATAAATACAGATATGTATATAAAAGACTCAGATTAAAAAAACAAAAATACATTCCATCCAAAAACATTGAGACTCATTACTTGTTCAATGTAATACGTCAGTAACGAAACGTTGCTAACATTCTTACAAAAACCTATGGTTCAATATCACATTAAAATTTCTTTAAAAAATTTTCACGACTTACTATACGGACATAGTAACAAACTTATACGAATATTAACTTATAAGTATTTGCATGTAAAAACCCGAAGAAGGCTGAAAAGGAGCTGGTTAAGAGATTTCTTTTATTAAAATCTTTTTAAAGTTCAAGCTTGAAGTAGCTAGCGATGAGTCGCAGACGTTCATGTTCCAATTATATTAATACCTTTTCTTTAAAAATTTAAAACATAAAAGTTACTCAACTAGCATGAAGATTAGATTGTTTTGGTCCAATAACATGACCTCGAGGAATTCCAGCCTATACATATTTTTAAAACAGATTTGCACTCATAAAACAATCTCCGGATGGATACATAATAACTGATTTAATCATTATTGCAGATATCGCATTTTCAAATCTGAGGCAAATAATTTAATCTTTCCCTTTTCAGCAATCTATCTATTTTTACAATCGCATATGAGGTAAAGGGGATTTGCGAACTATTACAAGTCTTTAACAACACTTGCTAGTGTGAATAATAATTATTATTATTGGGAATTAAAGCCGTACATTTATGTGAAAATGTATAAAGACTACATAGTAAAATAAATTGAGGTAGGCTCATTAAGAAACAGAGAGTTATTGTGCTCTTTTGTACCAAGCGTGTTCATAATCCGCAGCTAGATAAATAACAAACCACCGATGCAAGGCTTCATTGGATTTACCTATGTTATACCATTTGCTAGTTCATTGAACTTCTCGGAACTCCTCTCACTATAGATTTTGTGTGTGTGTGTGTGTGTTTGTGGGGTGTGTGTGTGTAAGTGTGTGTGTGTGTATATATATATATATATATATATATATATATATATATATATATATATATATATATATATATATATATATTTGTATGTATTCTTACATATGTATATATAAGAATAATATTTTTCTGGTTCATTTTAGCTTCGAAGTAAATTAATTATTTGAGAAGAAAATTAAACGTAACAAAAAATAGTTTTAAACTACTTAATTCATGCTGACGTTTCGGTCCAGTTTGTATGCCTTCTTTTGTAATTCAAATATGTCAAGAAAAGAATTATGACAAAGAGAAGAAATATAAATATATTTATATAATATATAAGTATATTTATATATTAATTGAATTAATATATATTTATATACAGATAAAAAGTAAAAATTATAAAATAAAATTTTACAAGCATTTGAATGATTAGAACTGAATATTGAAAATAAAATTACAAACATGACTAGTCCTGTTTGATTTTTATTCTTGAACCAATCCTTTCCTGGGACCAATTTCAGTTTATGATTGAAGGATAGATTTTTCTAGGCTTAGCCTAGCGCTAACGAATATTATTTTAAATTTCGACTATTTCAATGCCTATTTTTGCATTTTACTGTATAGCATAATTTTTTTTTTTTTTTATTGCAAATATATGGCGTACATACTACATATTTAAGAGTTTTCTTTTCCATATAAATCCAGTCCCTGCACAATACTTTTCCATATTTATTGTGCATACCACTTAAAATCAATAATCGTAAGTCGTTAGTTTTTTCTTGTCTTCAATTATGATATTTGCACCCGTCAACAGTTTTTTGAAAATCAGCTAATTGTCTGAGAATTGAGTAAAGGTATAATAAAATGGCTGATTAAAAAAAGTTAAATACATATTTTGCTTTATTAATCTGCAACACTGTTCTGTTACGCGTTACTGTCGCGCGGTATTCTGTAGGCGCTTGCTGATTTTTTTTTACTTTCTCAAATGAAGGATCAGGAGAAAAAAAACAGGTGTCATATTTAAAAAAAAAATAATTATTGGTATAAATTGATTAAGAATGAAAAGCTACATTCTTTCTGTAAGATAGAATGCGTAAAAAACAAATAAAAAAAACATTAGATTTTATTTATTGAATTTATTTTTTCGTATTCTAACTCCCTGGAAGAATGAAGCTTATCATTCTGAATCCATTTATACCAATAAATGTATTTTAAAAAAAATGTAAAACAGATGCCCCCAGACTCTTCCAATATACCCTAACCAGTAAGTGATAAACCTCAATAGGCAAATTTAAGAAAAAAAAATATGTATACACATATATTTTGTGCATAGTTAAGCATCTTCAATTAATATTTTCTGGTATTGTATTACTTCATTATTAATTATTTTATCCTACTTATCTCCTAATATTTGTATATAGTCATCTATTGGTTTGTTAGTAAACATTGATTCAATTCAAAACTAGTCATTTCGTATTCATTATCATCCAAATTAATACATTTTAGATAAATATTTTAAATCCACTTTATTTTTTCTGTAGTGAAAGTCTGAAGATGGGATGCTATAGTCTCAAAACTTATTATTTGTTATAAAATATAATGAAAAAAAAAGAATTTGAAGTAGGAAGTTCAGTTTTCCTAAAATATCTATAGAATTCTTTTTTCCTATAGGGGTTTATAAATACCTTTATTCTGATGTACAGACTTAAGGTTTAACGTAAGAGAGAATCACACGGGATGGAAATTACTGGCAAAAATTGATTTCACTGCTATTCGCAATAAGCTATCTATTAATGAAAATCAATACATGGTTGTATGTAGTGTTGTTAAAACGTATTTATTATTTATAAACTACCAAATAAATTGTGTTATGAATAATATCTCTATATATAGTTTTGTCGCCTTTTTTTGGTCTGTTTCCAGCGGGACGTTATTAGATATTGTTCCTAAAACTTAGACGTTATCGAGATAGAAGACATAGCTGCTCCACCCACTCGGACACCAGGTTCCGTCTGTGCGGTGTGGTGGGGACTGGTGGAGGAATGTACTCAGTCGTGTGTGGGCCCTGTCTTCAATACCAGCCGATTCCCATAATATCCTTTGTTTCATTGTTACCTCCTATATTCTTTGCAGAATTCATATTTATAAAATCTTTTTATTATATACAAAACGCATCATTCTATTAATGGTATATTACTAATTATTAATAGTTTGATAGAGATGAAGGTAAAGATGACCACAGATGAAATGATGAAGAAGGTGGTTGGGGTTGTGATCCAAACATTAAGGTAACGTACTGTTTTAATGTTTGTCGACGTTTCGGCCCAAGTTGCATTTCTGGATTAGGGCTAAGCAAAACAAGATACAAAAATCGTAGAAGATAGAAGAATTAATAAAGGAGAATTAGATGATATCCACATGATGGTATAAAAGGATCAATCTAATTAGGGATTGATAAATTATTTGCCAATTCTATAATTTTGTTTTTATTGAAAACTAGTTTCGAATGTTATACATCGATTTATTTAACAGCTTCAAATTATATATATATGAAGCAGCTGAAATAATAAAATCCTTCAAATCCAATCCAGATTTTTGCTAAAATGACTAAATAAATATCTCCAATTGTCCAATCTTAAATTTATTTCCATCTATAACAGAAAACCAATTACTCACCAGAATTACTGGAAAAACCCCGACCTTTAAACCATTTACCTAGAAACATTCCACCTTTCTTTCATTGTTAGTTTAGTGCGAGAAGAAACCAGTACAAACTTTACAAAGCTCGCGATTACCAATACATTTTCATTTTGTACTTAGTATTATTTTTGCCTGTATAGCTCTTACATTTGTATGCTTATATTTTAATGAAAACTACTGTACTTTTGCATATTTCATTTTTTCATTCATTTATCGCCCCAGGCCTAAGATACCCAAGTATGATCATGCACAAAGTCAGGTGTGAATATTCAAGTTCAACCAATTTCCACCTGTAATCATTATAAAAATGGTGAAATTGGGTGTATTATATCAATGACATGATTAACTATGGTACCAGAAGATCCTTCATCCAACTCCTCAGCATTAGCTAAGAGATGCAGGACGGATTCTTCCTGAGATTGGCTGAAGTTTATGAGGTAGACGAAGCGGGAACCGGCTTCGGAGGTCCTTGCAAATTGTAGTTGCCATGACCTCTATACCGTCTAAAACACTTTCTCCCTGTTTGTGCTATGCGACCGGTCTTCTTCATCGTCTAGTTCCTTATCCGCCCATAAATCACAGGAAATGATTTTAAGACATGGTTGAAAATGCAAGATATATAGATTGAAGAATTTGTTTTCCTCCGCAAGAGTTTGTTGTCAATCAGCAAATTCACTACTATCCTACTGGAACATGTCTGAATGTTGGCATGAGGAAGTAACACAAAGTAACACCTCTTCTCTGGGTTGATTCTGTTGCTTTGGTTCGTTAAGAAAGGAGATCTCTTATCCAGCACCTTTTTAATCTTCTCGTGTGATGGGCATGTTAGCTGTAGCTATATAAGTCTGTTATATCCGTGTAAGGTATTATAAAACCGTTGGTAAAGAGTCCTTATGTGTTGGTGTGCAATGGTAAGTCAGTATGTAGAATTTTGTTAGGCACGTAGCACGGTGCTTTTTACGAGAATTAGTATTTTTGGTTAGAACATTTCAAGTTTTTGTAAGTTGGTCTTTTTGGCTCTGCCGTATTTCAGTTAGGTGTAGATATGCCCACGTAGGTTTAATTAGGTATTTATTTAGTTTATGCCTCTGTTTCAGTTTTGATGATTTAGAAATAAAGAATTAAAGTAATTCGAGTCTTTAGTTGTTAGGACCTTCCGTTTCATTCTGACAAATGGGTCCAACACATCCTTCAGCCTAAGGTAAGTCATAGATAGAGTATTGTGTCCGTCTGAGGTTATTTGACTCTGTGGGTATCTGACTCGGTTATTGTCGATATAAACTGGAGGACAGGTTGAAATATTTGAAATAAAAATTATTTATTTTATTTTTTTATCCTTATTCTTGGGTATTTTTTAAGGCAAATAGGATTCTGAATGAACGCACAATGTGTATAGAAGATTACAGTAATAATAGTCGAAAACAAAAAATAATTTCGAGATCTCACTTTCACGATTTACTACTGTTCCTCTGGGTCAATAAATGTTTTGTTTTTTTAAATAGTTCTGTTGTTTTCGTCCCTTATTTCTATGGACGCCTTTTTCTCCTGAATTACCGGAACGTTTTCAATGAGACTTAGTGTAATTGTAGGGATTAATTAGTTTATTGGCTGAACGATGCCGTCGTTTTTTAAGCATTTATTTCAGGATAGTTCAAATTCTGTTGTTGATGAGTAAAATAATATTTTTAAAGAAACTTATTTTGTTCGTAAAATAAGAAAATTACTGTATAATTAAAGTTTAAAAGGGTTTCCAGTCGAGTGCTTTGGATTATTGGCAGTGGGATTTACGTAACCACATCAAAGGATTGAATCACCTCGCCGCTTTTATTTTCCAATAATTAATCTTTTCTTGATTCTAAAAGTCAATATATTGAAAATAGCGGGTCTGTAGCCTCATTAACTCAAAAAGAGTATTAAATAATAATATCGGAGTTGTAATTGTAAATGGTAACTGCCTCATAATAAAAATAAAAAAAAACTTTGTGCTTACTTCTTCTACTAAATTTCTTAACTCCTAATATGATTCATTTGAAGCACATTTTTTAAAAATCTATGTAATATTTAAACATTTTTTGTTACATAATAAGAAAATTAAAAAATTTTTTTTATTAATATACAATGTTAGACTTGCCGACAACCTGGCTCATTTTCGTTCTGTACTACAATTATAAAAATTTATAGTATTAAAGGTTACAAAATATTATGTACGATTTCAAGCTACAAAGTGCATTTTCGTTTTAAGTACAGTTACATAAATCTATGACAAATTAAATTAATCGCAAAAAAAAAAATAAGAATAAAATGAATCATAACAAACAGAAAACTTAGATTAAATATTGAATTTATAGTCCAGGGTATAGGGGCCTTTAATTTTAAAATTATTAACATTCCTCTAAAACTTCGTGACTGGCTTCATTTTAACGCAACCTGCTACTTCTTTGTCTAAAAGAATTCTTGAAAGGGGATTTTCCAATCTAGGAATTAGAGGACACGTTAATTTGATGATAAAATAAAACGGTATGAACAATCCTTTGATTTTCACTTGAATTGTAAGATAATTTAATAAAAAAAAAAAGAAAAAAAAAAAAAGAAGTGGCCTACAAAAATTTGGACTGACCTTCACCCTCAAGTCAAAATAACGAAAATTTACCAAAAACCAGCAGATTTTCACGCCAATGAGTAAAAAATATAATTTAGGAAAATGTAGGAAAACTAAATAGAATAAAAACAAAAAAGTAAGGTAAACATGTAAAAATAAGAAATAAAAAGGTGTAAAAGTAGCAAGTAGTGATTTGATTAAAAGTGAAAATATCTATCGTATAAAATAAAATACATAACAATGGTAGGCATATAAAATAATAAATCAGAATATTTTAAGCACTTTCTTCTAACGAATTCTACTGCTGCTGATGTTGTACATACTAATAATAGGTCAAATTATAGATTACTAACTAAATCGTTTAATGTTTAATGTTTAATATATAAATATATTTTTTTATAAATATATATATTTTTTTAGCCAACTGTGTGCTATATATCTATAATTTTACAGAAATCCTAAATTAAGCACACCAAATAGGTTATTATTATATAAAGCCTGTCTACGACCTACCTTAACTTACCCTGCCCAATATGCAAATCTAATTATAAAAAACTACAAATACATCAAAATAAATGCTTGAGAATCACTGGGATATATCTTTACTTCACTATAGTTAAAATGATAACATTCTTTCATTAAAGAATATATTACCTAACTATGCAAACAATTCTTTTTCAAATGTAAGTATAGCGAAATTCCACTTATAATAAATATTGGAAACTACACAAAAATTAGCACAAAAAGTTCTGTACATTTAATAACTAAACATTTATTATTGTATGATACAATATTTTTTGTGCTTTTTTTTTGTGTGTTTTATGTGTTTTTTCATTTATTTTTTATTAAGAATTCGTATAGTCGTATGCGTAAAGTTGTACAATAATGTACAATCATTTTTTATCTAGAGATTGATCTATTGTGGTACAGCAGATAATTTATATTTAAAATAAAACATATCTTTATTATTTAAAAAATAATTATGAATATTTTTTTTAAAGACAAATAAAAACTAAACTTTTAACATAAAATAAAATAATCTTTCGAATGATAGCAATGTATCTACTTTCGTCAGTTTCCTTTAATAATTTATATTTTTGGTGTTGGATACGATAACATCATATCTTAAAATAAATTAATACAAAAATTAATGCGCTTTTCTTTTTTATCAGTCAGGTTCCCAGAAGTCGCCTCGCTTTCAATTCTGCAATTGATATCAATAGTATATGACAGTAAGAACTAATTGGCTTATACTGAGAAGTACTCGAACATCTGCTAGCTTTGCATTGCGTTGCAAGCTTAATTAAATATATTCAGATCCGAAACCATCTAACAATAAGATTGGATAATTTATATATATATATATATATATATATATATATATATATATATATATATATATATATATATATATTATTCTGTTTATTACAAATTCCATTGATAAAATCAAATTTATAAATTTTAATAAAACAAAATTGGTTTTGTAAATTGCGTTCTGATCTTCCAGACCTTCCTAATTAACATACACATAGTCTAAAAATAAAAATTACTTATGTACGGAAGAGGGCATTTCTGTATAAAGATATTATTCTACTGGAGATAATTCATTCAATAATAAAATATTTTAAAATATAAATTTCATAATGGCACTAATGATTATTCACATGAAAATCACATTACTATGACTATCTGAATCTATTTCCATAAAATATTATACATGCTTGTTAGCTATTGCAAATAATAACTGGACAATTATGGGAAGATTCTAAAGCCTTGAGTCTCTCAAATAGCAGTGAATAAGTAACCAGTCAACGTTTTCTCAAAGTCGACATTTAGTTCATTTTGAATTGTCTTGGAGTGATGTAATAGGGTTATCGGTTTTTGTGAAAAATAAACCGGTTATCTGTTATTCCGGTTATATTACCTTTAATTAAAACCGATTGGTTTTAACCGACACAAATAACTTGTTTTTGGAAAAATCTGGTAAAAAAACAAAAAAAAAACAGTTATTTTAAATGAAATAACTTCTCATCAAAATATCTATTGATGACTTCACAAATAACAGTTACTGGAATTGTTACAAATAACTGGTCATTGGCAGTGTAAGTCAATTTTCCTTTCTTTTTCGAAACATGTCCTTTATTTATTAATTTGCTTATTAAAACTAACGTAAGCAAGATAAAATGAAATGTATTTCAATTCTAGTAAATAATGCTTTAAAGTTTGAAAAAACAAGTTGTGTAAGTTTTAATATTTATTTAATAACTGGTTTCAACGGGCTCAAATCCATTACGCCACTTTCATCCTTAAACACGATATAAAATAAAAAATAAATCTTGAGAGGATCATAGTAGGGTAAGTCAAGTCTAATAATTATGAAAAAAAAAATAATGTTTTCCATATTTTCTTTTTAAGAATTACCCAAGTGAGATAAAATGGAATAATGATTCTATTTCATCCACTTAAGCTTTAAAATTTAATAAAATTGGTTGTGCAAGTTTAGTTGTTAACAATTTTTTCATGTTTCGATTTTGGCAATTTTATTATTTTTTTTAAGCCTGCAGGGATAACATGAATAAAATGATTACATTTTCAGCAATTTTTTCATATTTCAAAATCTATTTTTGAAAAAAAAAAATGAAAACCTAGAGAGCGTAGCATTCAATTATCAAAAATTCTTTTACGTTCTAAGTTCAGTAAGCCAAGATATTCTATAATAAATTATAATTCAATTTTCAGAACTTTTTCTTGTTTCAAGTACAGTAATTTTGTTTAATGTAACAGAGCTAGAGATTGTTTTTCAAAGGTTAAAATCAGCAATTTTTTTTATTTATTATTTTTTTTATTTTATTTTTTTGACGCTCAGAGATATAATTCATTTTTTACATTTCAAAGTAGGAATTTAAGTGATTAAAAAAAAAAACTAATAAGTCTTTAATTATCTTAAGCAAAATGACAGACTTGAGAAATAATTGCAAATGAGACGGAGAAAGAAAATGAGTTGTAATAAAATATAGAGAAATGTGCAAACCCCAAAATCGCTACTGCGTTACTGGTGAACATAGGATGTTTATTTCGTAATTTTTGCTCAATAGGTTTTTTCTTTTCTTTTTTTTACGAAATTTATTTTCAATGAGTTTTTTCTCCGGTTTTTGGAAAAAAAAAACGATTATAACCGATAGTGTAAAAAAAAACAAACGGTTATTCGATACAAAAAAAAATGGTTATCGGTAGTAACTGACTGCTTATTGACATTTCTATGATGTATTATCTCTATTTAGTTAATCTTTTTTAAGGTTTTTGAAGTGATAGGTTTACGTTGTGATCTTATTCCTTTTTTTTCTTTTAATAATAATATTATTTTTATTTATTAAAATATATTTGTTTAAGTTTGACCGCATATAACAAATGCGTAATAATAAGGATGAATTGTATTTATATTATATATTATTAATATAATTTTTTTTTGCTAAATTCGGTTGCAATCTGTTATGGTGGCATATCAGTTTATATGACGTGATTTAAAAAATTGTATGCATCTAAAATCAGTCACATTAATAAGATTTTCCAAAGATAACTAATAGTTATAAAGATAACTATAAATTACGTTTTATATAAAATTATAAGTATTAAGTTTATGTCGTTCTTGCTCTCACGAATTGCTTTATTTTGTGGAATAGCCGATTTATTCATTTATTTCCGTAGGGATTTTATGTATTCAGGTTGTATTCATAAAATCAAATTTATATAAAGAAGTGAAAACGTGCAATTGGTAACTAATTGTGTTAGTTGTTTGAAAAAAATAATTGTCGGCTGTAGGAAAAAAAATTTTACTCATTAATTCATTAAACATGTCTTCCAATATTTTATTCTGGAATATATTTTTCCATACGAAGAACATTATTTCGCTGACTAGATATACATTAGCCTGTATTTATAATATGATGCTTATCAATTAGAAACCATAAATAAATATAATTTTAATCAACGATAAATAATTATTGTTAATGTAAGTAGATAATATTAACATGGATACAGAAGATTGATTGGAATAGAAAGTACTATTTAATCGCTTGACGCTCACGATTAAATCGATAAGAAACGCCGAAAACATATATTTTTTTAATGCTTAATTTCATAGATCTTAAGCAGTTAGTTAGAGATTTCTTATTTACGAAATGAAATTAGGTTATATTTTGACTATTTTTCATTAATAATAGTGGACGTCTTTAGGTATAGGTGTAGGCGTATCAAATTTATGGAAATATGAAGACAGTTTTAAGAATTATTTAGTAAAAAGATACTAATAAAAGTTTGCGAAAATATGTCCTTAGGACATAAACCGAAGATTCCCCATGTAACCTTTCCCAGCTCTTTTGTACGCTACCTCCCTTTTCTTTCAGTATGTGTGTGGATTTCTTTGAGTGTGATATTGTCTCTTTTTTATCACAGGTGGAAATCAAATTTATATATTGTTGAAAAATCATTTTTAAAGTTTTTTCACACTGAACGTTCTTAATGGAGGGTATTAAGAATTTTCAGTGTATTTTAATAATGAGCTTTTCAAAAGGGTAGAAAAAAAAAAACAAGTTCAAATTTGATTTTTCAACAATTTCTAATTTTGAATTGTATCTTTATTCTACGATAGATGCGATATGTCTTTTTTGACAGATGATATGAGATGTGTTGCATTTCTTCTGCATGTTTGCGATCTCATTTTTTCTGTCCTAATGATGCCTGAATTGGCAAAATGTCGACTGAATAGTTATTTAAGGGTATTTTAAGGAAAAGAGACTTAAGACTTGGTGTGTGTAATCTTCCACTTATATCCTAACAATTGTTTTAAACCTCTTGTTGAGTTTTTGCTCTTCCATATTAATATTTCTTTATATTTTTTGTTTTTTTATCTGTAAGACATGTATGAGAGTTATTTGTTTCTACACCCCTGAAGACTGGGCGTCTATAAAGATCATTTACATGTAAAGGTTAAAGAAAATCGAGAGGAAGACGAACAGAAATGGTTAAAGAATTCGAGAAAGGATAATGAAGGATTTGTTAAAGAACGTAGTTGTATAGGTGAGGGTATTTAGGATCCAAAGTGTCTATAGAAGAACCCAGAGTGGGAAGATCGATAATGTAGTTTAAGGAAGATTTTTGGTTCTGAGGACTTTGAGAAAGGAAGGAATGAAAGGAACTAATGTTATGGGAAATCAGGATACGGCCATCTAAACTCGGCATACCAGGAGACATGAGAGAGCTTTGATATAGATATAATGAAACAATTCAAGATGTGTTTTTCGTTCTGCTCTGAGTTTTATAATTTCGTTAACTCTTGTTTAGTAACACAAGTAACCGTATGATTAGTATAGCTTAGCAATGACAAGCGCTGTTACTATCCTCCGTGTGATTTTTTCAACCTCTTTGTTGCGCGATGAATTATTCAAAACCTATTCAGGTCCTCGTTGATTGTGTACCGCCTACGCATAACCGCTGGCAACATTATCAACGGCTTTCGAAAAATTTACTGCCCGTCGGTCTAAAACTCGTCCCAAAAATTTCCCCGGCATAAGAACATTTATTATTATTGCTCACGCGAAGTATAGTCCTTAAAGTATCAAGTCCCATGATAAGCCGAGTATAAATGGCGGGATATGAATGATTCATTGAGAACGAGAATGAAAGCTCTGGTACTGAAACGTGTTCTTCCGCTGGTATCAGCCGCCGGAAATATAAAGAAAATAAAACAGGCCAAGGTCCTTGCAATGACATCGGCCTCCGCCTCGAGTCTCCTTTTTATTGTTTCTCTTTGGTTACACCACGGCCTTCGTAATCTCTGTTCTGTATTACTCAAAACAAACTATTATTAACACTCCATTGTGGTAAAACACTGTTTAACCAATAACTTAACCAGTAGTTCTTAAAGTGGATGCCATGAGTACGCCACAAGCGTGCACCGAAATTTTTAAATTTATTTAACAATAAATTTAAGTTAAAAATTAATGTATTCAATTTAATTAAAATGAGAAATTAAAACTAATAATAAAATATAATATTGTTTTTTTATTACAATTATGTTTCTATTTTATTTACTTCTATTATTACTTCATTAATCGACCTTATATCTTAGGATACACTGCGTCGCCAAGGTTTATAACCCTATCTCAAGTGGAAGATTTCACACAGGAAGCTTTAACTCTCTAAAATACAGAGAAACAACAAACCAATCAATGTTTCGCCATATTGATAACTCTTGTTTTGATCGGTTTTGTATTGTCTAGTCATTTAAATTTAATTACTTTAAAACACTTTTTTTCAAATTATTTTTAGCTTTCATATCTTTACTAACTGTAAAAAAGTTAAAAAATAAACAAAAAAAAACAATAAAGGGGTACTGTGAATTTTGTTTAATAATTTTAATGTCCGGCCAGGCAAAGACGTTTGAAAACCACTGAACTTATATAAAAAATTATATATAAAAAATTAATAATTCACTCTCTAGAACCCATCTCTGAACCAATGCCAATTTCCAATTAAATGATGGACGAGACTTATTTTCCAGGCTCATATAACCTTATCTCAATTTTATTAACCAAATCTGTACTGCCCGTATAGAAAAGTCTTCCTTCTGTTTCTTCATTAATATCCCATATGAAATTTGTAGCGTTATATCCTTTATTAGTCGTATTTTCGCCAAAATAATAGACTTTTGCACGGTACCAATATGTTTCATTACCCCTAGTACACGGTTTTGGAGGTTTCGGAGATGTCTCACTTAATTTGGAAGGGCTAAAGAGGTTCGCAAAACCTTAAAAACCGTCAGCGAAATTTCAGGTTAGCATACCGAAATATATATACATTTCGGCTATACCAGCGGCCTACTTTGAATCAAATGAGCTAAAATTCGGCGTTTAAGGTTATTTTCAATACCATTCAATAGGCAGAACAATACCATAAAAGTGGAGGTAAGTTTCAGTCAAAATTTCTGTATGTTATCCTGAAATATCGTTGACAGATTTTTAAAATTTAATTGAAATTAAAATTTTAATGAAAATACGATCTTAGTGATGAC
This sequence comes from Rhaphigaster nebulosa, assembly GCA_948150685.1. Classification (NCBI taxonomy): domain Eukaryota; kingdom Metazoa; phylum Arthropoda; class Insecta; order Hemiptera; family Pentatomidae; genus Rhaphigaster; species Rhaphigaster nebulosa. The sequence continues at coordinate 27,217,880 of OX411312.1, read as the reverse complement.
CTTTTTTTTATTATAAACCTGCAGATTTTTACGAATTTCAAGGTTTAAAGCCCTCATTTCGTGAATTTTACAAAAAAACTTCTTCCACCTTCCGTTGAAGCAATGAATTTTCTATAATAATTTTCTATATTCGGATTTTCTATATTTGGACATAAATGATTCCATAGAGTCTTCAGTTGTGTAAAATCGCATTAAGTCCATATAAATCCTAAAAAATTATAATTTTAAATATAAAGACATACAAATTTTATAGTTTTTACTATTGCTAAATAATTCTTAAATGTTTTTATTTATATATTTCCATCAAAAAGAGCGGAATTTTATAGTCGTATTATGCCGATCGAAGAAATCCAATTTGTGAACGAACATACGTGGTTAACAACATGCAAAATTACTTGTATTTTACCAATTTTGTAGCGACTAATCAACGCATTTTGCTCATGTCTGATTTATAGTTTTCTTGTTAATATTTTTGTATCTGTAAACATATTTATAATATATAAAAATGCAACAGTAAATATTTTCCAATTGGAAGATGTCTGCGTGCCTCGAACCCGTTGATCACTGCAGGCGACACGGTTGAAGAGATAGGACAAAAAACAGATAACGCGAAGGTGTGCCTTCGTCCGCTCCTTTGGAGCATCTTCGTCTCAGTCCTGTATTATAGTCGCATTTATATATAATAATACATTAGTTATTGTTTATTTTAGGATGGAAATAAACAATTGAGAATGTATAGTTTATCGTGAATTTTATTACAATGCTGCTTGTAAAGATATAATAATCTTGGGGCTACAGTTCCGGAGCCAGATTGTTTCAAAAAAAAAATTTAATGGATCAAAGATTATTCTAGTACTATTTGACAGCATGTGTGGAGGAAGGTGTTATGTCTATTTAACACCAATTTGAAGTTTTGATAGAATGACAAATAAAGTTGTTGTTTTTTTATGTAATTTGTTAAAGGAATGGTCTACCCATTCCACTGAAAAATAATTTTAGGATTTTCCAAGAATCTTGGATTGGTGAAACGGCGAAAACAACCACATAAGACCTTCATCCGCAAACAAACAAAAAAAAACTTCGAAAACATGTTCCATAGCATCTTCATCCGCTCATGTCACGGTCACTTTCAAAGTGTTTCTTCTTATCGTTTTGAATTGTATCCTCATGGAGACTAGTAGATATCTGATTGACGAGTGGAATGCAGATGAAGGCTGTTTAAAGAACTATCCATCATATTATTGTTGTCAACCGAACCAATTCCCCAACCTAAATTGGATTCATTAACCGTCCAGAGGGGACTGATTTCTCATTCTCTTACTCGCAGTTAAATGAATGATTGTTATTTGAGTTTAATCATTGATCAATACGATTGTGTTTTGTAAACAAATGAATGTTTATAGCCGAGAAGGCCAAAAATATATCGATTGATATAAAGTGGTACTTCTGGTAAGTCGAATCTAGCGCAAAAGTTGCTGTCACATCCTAGGCATATTCCTACCTTAAATATATAATTTCAGTTTCGTACAACTTCTTTTTTTTTTTTGAGCTAGGCTGTTCACATACACACGAACCATTTTGCGATTCTTGATTATTTGGACTCAAAGGACCTTAAAACGTGTATTTCCGTTAAAAACTAGGATTGTGAATTTTTGTCATGATCGCAATACTCTCCCCAACTGTACATTTCAATAAATAGAATCTAACTGGGCCGGGTCGAGTTATTTCTTTTGTTATATCTGCTGTGGATCGAATCTGGATTCGGAAGATTCTCCTGGTGCACACTCAGTCTACATGAAGTGGGCTTAACTCGGCGGTTGAGCGTTAATGCGGATAACACTACCTTTCATTGCACAACCATAATTCTAAAGATCAGTTAACCCGTACCAAATGCATGAATGGGTCGTAGAGGTACGGTTTTTTTTATTTTTGCTGAAATTCCTTTCATTCCAATGTTTACAAGTTCTCAAATTAATCATTTCTTCAATTTTTCTCCTTTTTTGATCTTCTCCCCCCCCCCCCTCCCATCATGTATAAATCTTCTCTTATTGCCAGTCACTGACAGTCCCTTGACCATAAAGATAAGGCTGTAAGTTTTAAGTGGGAGCCATAAAACGGTGCACCTGTGAAGTTCATGACTCCAGCTGCCCGTAGATCAAAATGATCTACCTGTCCCAGCCTCCTTGCTACTTGTATTAACATCACACTTCAAAGAATGTCGTTTATTTTCATATGGGATTGTGATTTTTTTTTTAATATGGAATTCTTTTATAAAATTTAAAAAAATTGAAATTTAAAAAGAGGTTACTCTGCTATATTTAGGTTCTGAAATTTAATTGTAATTTAAATCTTAATCTTAATTTTTTTTTGTAAATAAATATAAATATATTTGACTGATTATTTTCTGGTATATCAAAGGCTTGGTTTGGCTTTGTTTTTGGAATGTTTCAATCATATTCGAACTATATTTTTTGCCTCTTCTCTGGATTTTTGCTTTCTTTTATTAACAGGTGGGAGCGGAATAGCTTACCAAGTAAGGCAGTATGCTCCTATCTCCTGGGCGCGAGTTCGAGTATGGCTTTTAATCTGACAGGCAATTTATTTATTCTGTTATATCAGCCTTTCGGGAAGATACGATGATCAGCACTATGCCCTGCCTCCCTGATTTATACTCTGATTTATGCCAGTTTCTTTCTTTAGAGACCCAGGAAGCGCTTTTTCAGCCACGCTATATACCCTAAAAAGTTTGAATATTTTAACTTAAGAATCCTATTTTATTTAATTGATTTATTGTATTTTAGTCCATTACAATTATCTGTGTTCCACAAAGAATATTTCCTTTTAATCAAGGAGAAGATGGTTGTGGTGTGGTAAAGAAAGAGACACACCTGCTCCAGAAATCCGGACTAGTCACCTGATGAAGGCCAAGAACTTAGGCCGAAAGGTCGGCACACATTAATGACATGGCTGTGTTTCTCGTTCTTCGCAGCACCCTAACTATATTCTGCTTAAGTGATATCTCTACCATCATTTCCTTTTAATCTTTACTCTGTTGTTTTTGTTTCAGCCGAAAGCGACCTTACGGAGTTTTGGGCGCTGAAGAATCACTACAAGAGCCGGCAAGAGCAGACGAAGGGTCTCTTCACCGAATCCTCCCGCCCCGACGCAGTGAAGAGGCTATACGAACAGGCCAGAGATGCTGATGACTCTCTCTGTGCGACGAGGAACGAAAGGATCATCTCGGTGAGTCCAGTTCTCGGGAAGCGGCGGAAAAACTTGCCTTTGGACATAGAGACCAGAAAGGTTAGTCATTCATTCTTCAATATTTATTTTAATAATTATTGTATATTTATATATTATTATTATATATTTTATGTATTATAAAATTTTAAATATTATATATATTATTATTTAATAATAATTGAATGGAAATGTTTTAAATAGTTTTAATTTAATTTATTGCCAATGTCCTCAATAACTTCCATGTGAATCAACGTCAACCTGCCGCATTCCATTCTTCAGCAACATACAACAGATTTGCTGTCTTGGATTTTATGTTGAACTGTTGAATCTTTACAATCGAATGCCTCCTGAAATGTTTTAAGCTAGAAATTGGTGATGGACTTTACCGTTCCCAACAGAAACCATCATATTGAATCACTCGCAGTTAAGAGTGAATCATTACTCTTTTTTATGGTGCACTGATTGAGTAAAAGGAGCAGATACCTCGAGCTTAGCACCGACGGAATCGAAATAGGCTGATAGATAAAATACTTTATTTCGATACTAGGTCCGTTTAGAATAACATTTATCAACAGAAAACATAAATCATATCTGATCAAAAGACTAAATTTTTTTTAAAAAAATTAATTTTTTAAAAAGATTAAACTTTTTCTAAAAAAACACATTATTATTAAGATGTAAACGTTACTGATAAAAATTATATATATATATATATATATATATATATATATATATATATATATATATATATATATATATACAATAAAAATAAATTGAAAAAGAAGAAAAACAAATATTTTTGTGTTTTAATTGTTTACCGTATTATATATTTTATGTACGAGTATTATAAAATTTTAAATATTATATATATTATTATTATATAGTATTATATTATTATTTAATGGAGGAGATGGTCCGGTTTGCGATCAAGAATAAAATAAATAATATATTTATAACTATTTATTTAATGCCAACGTTTCGATCCACATTGTAGGTCTTCAGCAGGGTAAAAATAAATATACAAAGGAGTAATGTAAGGGTATAAAGACGAGTATGATAACATATATAAAAAATTAACTTAATCCTGAACAAATAGAAAATATAAGTAATAAGCATATCTCTACATCACTACTCTTTCTCTTTATTTCTAGCCCTGATGAAGACCTAAAATGTCGATCGAACGTCGGTATTAAATAAATAGTTACAACTATTTTATTCTTTTCTTGACCGCCAACCACCATCTTCTTTCTTAGAAAAAAAATATGATGAAATATTACCTAATTAGAGAAAAATTATAGATTTTGTTGAAATTGAAATTCTCAAATTAGTGAGTTTTTGTTTGGGAAATAAGTGATTAGAATGAAAAAGAATATCAGGAGGTAGAGATTTCCAGAAGGTCGTAAAGCGGACAAAAAAGGAACGTTCAAATTTTTTAGTCGGGCCTCGATTTACAAACAGGCCAACTCGATTTTCAAAGCACCAGTTTTTGAAGGGTGGGAGAATTCGAGGTGAAATGCATAGGAAAAATAAATTTGATGGACGGGAAAAATATATTTTTTTAACGCACGCTGATGATTTTGCTTTCAAAATTTGTATATGTCAAATCCCACAACTTAAAACACAACAGAATGACCTATAATATCCCCGCAATTACCAAAGATTATCTGAAGGTTAGCTACCAGGAATCGGGGCCTGGTTTTAGATCTGTGGGAAAGAGTATAGAGATAATAAAAAATGAGTCCTTCCCAAACTCTGTATAAAGAGTTACCTTTCTTTATTTCTTTCGGTGATGTCTATACTCCATCCAATGCCTGTACCATTAACTTCTAAGACGTTGATGACCCTCTGGCTCTTTGATGAACATCATTATCCTTTTCCCTCTCCGACATTCAGTCATACCCAGACCTCGAAGCGAGAAATTAGTGAGGTTATACCAGTCATTACCTCCAGCTTTGTGATTGGTATTCTCAGTCATTGTTATCAAAAATTATGTCAAATCCCACAACTTAACAAAACAGAATGACCTGTAATATCTCCGCACTTACCAAAGATAATCTGAAGGTTAGCTACCAAAATAACTACCAACTACCAAAATTGAGATCAGATCGAAAATCAATAAATTGGAGTAAGCTTAAGTAGAATTTAGTTTATAATCACCTTTATAACTAAAAAATACTATATCGAAAATAGTAAGTTTTAAAAAACTGAAACATGATTGTTTCCCTTTATTTTGTATGAGAATCGTTTTGTTACTGATTAGAATGCATTTAATACCTTTACTACTCTATTTTTTTAAATTTTTATATCCAAGTAGTGAAAATTTAGATAAATAAAGCCGACTGTACTGCTAGTATATTATAAAATATACATTTAATCAAACTAAAAAAAAAAAAATTATAACTCAAAGACATTTCATTACAATTTTTTATTCTCAATGTTTGAGAAATAACAATAATGATAAACATTTATGTTGTCTATAAAAATATAAAACTAATAATACAATATGTCGTCTTGCAATCATTTTCTTCAATTTCAAGGAAGTTTAAATTATCAACAAACATTTCAGAAATAAACCTAAACATCTCTGAGCCAACAATGACGACAAGGATTGTCCTGATCTAAACCTCTCTAAATGTTTAGAATAAAACTTTAACAGCCCATTTAGAAACCGACTTTATTAGTTACACGTGGATTTATAATATATTGAAGGAGTGGGCTGGCCAATGAAACATTGAACTCGAACAAGAAGCGTCATCTTCCTCGGCATTACTTCCAGTTTTACGGTGACTTGTTGATGCGGAACAGGTGTGGGAACACCGAGAAATCCGATCCGCTAGTTTTTCTTGTTGACCATCAGCAGCTCGGAATTGGTTTTCTTCTTAGCCCAAGACTGGACGAACGTGGAGCCACCTGAGTACAACTAATTGCACTCATTATTAAAATGTAAACAAAGACACGTTCAGAGATCCAAAATCAAAAGTTTATCAATTTCACATAAAACAGCAATAATATTCACATGGCACCAAAAGTTCTACAAATAATAGTTTCTCCATCAAAAGTAAGATATTTGGACATTGTGAAGAAAAGCATTAATATTTTCTAGTTTTAAACATGTTGCTTATTTACAATCAGATCATCAATGTTAGGCTTGGTGGGGTTCTTAAGGCTGAATTTATCACTTTTAGTGAAGTGCTAATATCAGTAGAATTTAGATGTTGATTTTATCCATAACGAAACGTCCGATTTGCGTTCTGTAAAGATTATTTTGTTTGTAGCATGAAATCCACGCTAATTATTTTTTTAAGGGTTCCAAATAAATAATAGAGAGACTAAATACGAGTTAAAGATTTTTTTGGTAGAAATTTGGTTCATAGACACTTGTAAAAACCACCGGATTCGGAATCTTGAGCAGAATCTCTAAGATAAATTCCATTTACTACCAGATCTGTAATTCTGTTACCGGAAAAGGATAGGTGGAACAAGATGTAAAGATCCACTTATGCAAGTCTGTTTTCCTACCAGTACTTTTCTATGGAGAGGAGAACTGGATTCTGAATGAGAGGCTGTACAGCCGTGTTACTGCAGCTGAAATGGAGTTTCATAGGAGCATTGCGGGAAAAAACACGGAGTGAGAGGATTAGGGAAGAGCTGAATATACGTCCGGTGACAGAAACACTGGAGAAAAGGCAACTGAGATGGTATGGTTATGTCTACCGTATGGACCACCACAGAGAACGATAAAGACCATGGAGGCGAGACCAGTGGGAAGAAGACCAAGAGGGCGGCCAAGATCCTCCTATTTCAACCATATGGAACGAATAGGCAGACGAAGAGGGACGACCATAGGAGAAATGAGGAACCTTGCCAGGGACAGAGACACAACTGGCTGGAAGCACCCCCACGCTGAAAGGTATTTGGGTGGAAGAAAAATAAGAAATAGCGTACCACCTAGAGCGTCCTTCCGTACGCATACCACCTCTGTTTTAGTATTTAACCTTTTCCGTAGATTCGTCCGAAGGAAGAAATAAAAATCATAGAAGAAACTGAGTATTTGAAATTCAATAGCAGTAAGGAGGGGAAGTAGTAAAGAAAGAATGGCAACAATGAGAATTGTCAAAGGGGATAGCTTATGATGGAAGCACGGAGCTGACAGGATATGCTGCATTCCTCCTCCAGCTACTTCCGTTGCAGTTTTTCGCTGATTCCTATTATCAAGTATTCAACTGGTTACTTGATCTTGGCATTTCAGGATCTTTTTATTTATTTTATTTTTTCACGTCGCAACTACCATGATAAATGACTCAATGAAATGTTAATCGACCTCACGGAATTTAAAATCACTGAAGTTATCTTTGTATTATTTCAGCGTATATATGGTTCTTTGTAATAAATCGGTTTTGTTTTCATTTAAAAAAAAAAAAAAAAAAAAAAAAACAAGAAGAAAAAGTGCCTGAATGTGTCCGAAGACAGGTAACCATTAGATAAGACCGTTATTGCAGAGGCATTGGGACGTTAGTTCCCTTCCGGCATTCTACAGCTGGACGCTAAAGGAGATACCTCCGAGCATCCAGTTAGGACAGGACTGCCTTATATGTCCTAGCCGGCTTCACTCATGTCCACCGCACACAACGGTTCTCACGATAACCGCCCTGCTACCATTCCATTCCTCGGTTACCATACTGTATCGAAGGTATAAGAGGCGGCCAGATTCTTGCAGTTTATAAATACTTTAATTTAGGGGCACGTAGCGATCGATAAATATAATAAACTAGTATTTTTTAAGATTTACTACTCAATAAGTAAATAGGCCATTGATAGGTTATAGAAGCAACAGGTCTGGGCAAAGATATTTGTCACTTGATTTTCGAGAGAAATTCATTAAAAATTATGAAGACTTCTGATATCCAATCACTAGTGGTATAAACAGATGTAATGAGAGCGTGGGTAGCCTCTCGATTTATCCTGTGAAATACTCATTCAGAACATGAAAGTTGGGAAGGTCGGGTCTAAACGTGCACGCGGAATGACTGAATGTCTGACGAATTGACTGTTCAAACATGTCTATTGAATTAATTGCTTAACTGGAAAAATTAAAAAAGTGTTGCTAGATAAAGTCAGATACAATAATAATAAAATAAAAAACCGTGAGCAGAGCTCTTTCACTAAAGTCGTATTTTCACTAAAATTCTTTCGAAAAATATTCGACTAAAAAGAATTTTACATTGAAAAAGAATAACGGGGCCTTGAAAAACGCTCTGGTTATAAAAAAATTATCGCTTCCTGTGGGAATGGCCCATATGTATTATGTAAATGTGATGTCCGATTAATTTGACATGAAAGTGGCTCATGACAGAACTACACGTTGGTAGCACTCGAACGAAAGTTTGTATTTGAATGTCTCTATCATCTACTTAATTTTCTTTCTTATTATCCCTTATTCTATGTCAATAACTTACTCATTTAAAAATCCTCGCCTGTTAAAAACCTCGGGGTAATTTATTGATCAACCCCTGCCAAAGAATAGACATATTTTCCAAATCACTCGAAAATCTAGCCTTATCTTTATCTTTAGCCTAATATTCTGTGATCCCATTCTTACAAAGACCCTTTAGATCCTAGTCTCCTTCTTGGCTTACCCCACTTTGATTATGGTTGTCTGATATTTAGTGGACTGTCTTGTAAGCCTCAGATAAGGCTGAAGAGACTAACAAATTGTGTCATTAGATTTATTTTCGAGATTCCCGAGCGGATGTCTCCAGTTGGTGTATCAAGTGCGTGTACCACAGTTAGTATGCTTTACCATGTTTTCGACAGCAATAGTTCCTTGGCGCGTTTCTTTTTCAATTCCTAAGAACCAAAACGCCTTCCTATATACTTAATTCGTTCACTCCGCTTTCCTCTGTCTATTCTTTAAATAGTAGATTCCATTCTACCAATTTGTATTCCCCCCTCCGTTTGAACTGCTTCCTTCAAATGCCAGTAAGATCAGTTTTTATATACTGGAGTAAACTTCATTCAGTGGATTTCACTTTCACCGCCAGTCACTCCTCCATGTAAGATTTTTTTTTTACAAATTCTTTGCGTTCCTCCGAGTTGGAAACGACTAAAGAACAAGATTTTTAAAAATACGATTCTTAAACTCAGTGGTTGAATCTCTATAAAGGTTAAATCTAATGAAAACTCAAAAACTGCTGATTATTATGTTAATCATATGTAAGAATGCAAAAATTATGCTAATTTTTCGAGTCTAACAGGTTCTTCTCATCTGAGAATAGCAGGCTTATGAATTTTTGAGACATTTTATAAATTACACATGCGAGGTGAAAAGTACATTAATCGTTAAGTGTACTACCATACAAGAATATGACCTGAAAGTTTAAAAAACCTACTGCTCCTAATCTGATTTTAATCCTTTTTTTAAGGAGATACTCCTAATAAATCTGGACTAAATGCCTGATCTGAAGCATTTATTCCAAAATAGAATTGTGTTCTTTTATTAGATCTTTTGTCCTCACTTTCCGAACGCCCAAATGAACAAATGAAACGGATTGGACAGATCATTGACAAATGAGACGTTTCTCATTAATTGTCGTATTTTCGTCCTAAAGATAAAATTCTATGAATCCCACCTGAATGGAATTCTGTCATTAAGAGCGTTTGAAACAATTTAACTGAATTTCATTGTGACTTTTTTTTTGCCGTAATGGACTGTGCATGAAAAAAGTATTATATCAAATAATTTGACCTCGCAGCTGTTTGAATATCTAAGTTTTAGACTTATTAAATCTCTACCTCTACAATAGTTCGAGCATTGTGTGTTTAGAACCTTTATATTAAAAAAATTGTAATACACTCACATTTTGAGATTACTCCTCAAAATATAGGACACTATTTTGTATCATTTCAAACCCATCGTTGGGAAAGCTTTTCAACCCTGGACGAGACTTACTTTCGAGGCTCTTTATGTCACCCTATTTTTATTATACCGATCCAGTATAGAAACTGAGACTTCCCCATCCACTTCCCAAATTTTTCGAACGGCGTTTGTTGTCTTATAGCCTTTTTTTAAATAATACCGTAAAAATTCATGACATTGCTCAAAAATCTTAACAACATCGCTTAGAACTTTTATTAAACTGATATATTTATTAACTGGATTCACAATAGATATTTTATACGTAAAAGATAAGAAAGATACAATAAGCAAAGTTGTTTTAGTTTTCCAAGTACTTGTATGGATTAAGATGGGAAAATTATTGAGCAGTACGTGTATACATTCCTAAATACATTTATAAATATGTATATTTATTTACTTAATATAAAAGACAAGTTCCGTAACCTTTTCGGCTTTAAGTGACCTCGACCAAGAGAAGAGGTGTCGGTGTCGAATCTGGTTTTCGTAACCTTGAAGATTGGCGGGAACATTCCAGTATTCGTAAACTATGGGCTCACCAGCACCTCATTCAAAGTTTCACCTTTCCTGCGTTTGAATACAAAGAATTTGTAGACAATAAAATCACATTTTGAGCTGTTAAACTATTCAAAAATGTTTACTTCTGAAAAATATATAACGAAAACAACGTATTGTCGCGAACAGTGGTGGTTTATGGATAAAATTAGTGGAGGTGCTTCTCCGAAAAAATTTTAGCCTTTGTTTCAATATTAAGCAAAAGGAAACAAACGGGTATAAAAATTGTTACAGTTCAAGCTTGATAATTTATTTTAAAATGAAATCCATTCTTCTTGTTTTAATTTGCGCGAAAATATGGGGATGCAAGACCATGGTTAAAGTTTTCTGTTAAATAAAAACCGATAAAAAAATTAATCAAATAGAGTAGCTAGAAGTAGAATAATAATCCAATTCTACACCATGTCAATAATACGGAACGCTGTTTTTATGTACAACACACGCGGCGTAAAAAATAAAACTAAAAACACTACATTCCGCCAATACGCAGGAGTCGGGACCGTGAAATCGACATTGCTCTTTCTCCTCGCAGTCTCGCGTTTACTATATAACATCCAAACCATCACCAGTGGAACTGTGAAGCACACAGTTTCATGCAAAAATTTTCATTAACTGTGGTATTGCTATTGGCATTTAGCTTAAGAATCATATATCATATAATTATATAGAAAGGATTAAAGAAAAAAAAACTTGTTGTTATTTATAATATCATGTAGAAATGGGTGCTACAGTTCAGTTCTATAGTTCCTATAAGCGAACCGCCACAAGTCCCGAATCAAAAGTATTATTCATCTAGAAACAGTAATAATTTCTTCCACAACTACTTACTGAGGAATTATAGTAGCTGATCATTTTTTTTTATAGTACTAGTATCGGTAAGTCAATAATAGGGCTATATAAAAAAATCTCGTTCTTACATCTTCGCCCGCTATGTTGTACCTTTTTCTATGAAATTTTCACGATATGACACTTGATTAAGGAATATTGCTTCGATCAATGTAAATTGTAATTTTAGTTCTGAGGATGGGAACAAAATCTAGAAATGTTGAGAAGAAATGAATTATACAAATACATTAGTAATCATATATAACAATAATGAAGATGGCATCCTTCGTATGTATGTATGTAGAAGCATACATTGAATAAATTTTATTCAATTTTCAAGTTTTTGCCACAAACAAAACAGTCTTTTTTCCTCCAACTGAAAATTCTTTGTGTCATTTTTAATAAGACAGGAAATTAGAAAAAAAAAAAAAAAAAAAAAAATTTGGATCTTAAAATCAAACTAAAATCTTTGGAATGGGTCTAAACTTTTTGGCTGAATGTAATGGTGTTTTTGTGAGTTTAAATGCATTGGTTTAAATAGAAAATATAATTAGAAAAATTATTTCAAAATTTATGGCAGTTAGTCTTGAAAGTTGAGGTAGCACGACTCGCCGTAATTGGAATTCACATGTTCAATATTCAAATAGAAAATTAGAGTTGTTTACTAAATGGTAGTTACGAATTATTCGAAATGACCTCTGTTTCATAATAAAGTAGAAAAGTGCAAGTTAGAATGGGGAAAGGTTCGTTTTTATAGGTTACAGGTTACTTATCATCATAAGTTTATAGTAATTTTATTCGATTTTTTTTTAAATTTAAAGTTGTGTAATATAACTGTTTTATATGTTATCACGTTTTAATATTAAATGTAACCTCTGAAAACGAAGCTTCCCACATTCAAATTTGCACTTTATTATGAAACAGAGCCGAGGTGTGAAGTCCAGGATTCCTGCAGTTACTTTTTTAAATAGTATATTGCGTTTAACACAAAATATTCAAAAATAAGCAATTCAAAATAAAGTTTGGTATTATAATACATATTAAATTAGATGTAATATAAATCAGTATTATAAAACATTTATGAATTATGTATTTAATTAAGACCATAAATCAAATACATGTTGGTATTCACCAAGATTTTAATGGATTATATCAAACAGAAAAGTTTGTACTGGTTTCTTCTCGCATTGAACTAACATTGAAAGAAAGGTAGATAGGATGTTTATAGGTAAACGATTTAAGGGGTCGGGGTTTTCCAGTAATACCGGTGAGTAATTGGTTTTTCTGTTATAGATGGGAATAAATTTAAGATTGGACTATTGGAGATATTTATTTGGTCATTTAAGCAAACATCTGGATTGGATTTGAAGGATTTTATTATTTCAAGTGCTTCATATATATTTAATTTGAGGCTATTTTCAACGTGATGTATTAATTTAACTACTGAGTCTTTGATAAATTTATGATTTTTTTCATTGAAATGAATTGCAAAGTTGGAATTCTCTGTCTTATTATTATATCCCTTATTATTATCATAATTCATAAATTTTTTATAATACTTATTTATATTACATCTAATTTAATATGTATAATAATACCAAACTATATTTTGGATTGCTTATTTTTTAATTTTTTGTGTGTTTTTAGAACTGAAGATGAATGTATAACATTCGAAACTAGTTTTCAATAAAACAAATTTATAGAAGTGGCAAATAATTTATCAATCCCTAATAAGTAACTATATTTATAATTATCTTAGACCAATCATTCATTTAATCTACACTTACGCGATATTCGTCATGTTCGTTCGGACGGTATCCGGTGTCCTCTAAGAACTTTGTAGATCGTAAGGTAACAAAGACCAAAGAGGTGCATTGTAACCCGACAACAAAGAAGTCTACTTCCCAAGCATAGTGAAAGCTTCCGCTCTATTATCTAACGTTTAATGCTCCTTGTCTTGTCCTAGGTCGTCGTCACTTTATGTTTGATATCAATATCATCAAATAACTTAATTAAACTTTATATATGTATTTTAATGAAAACATCAGACAAATATATCGATAACGAAAATAAATAAGTACCGTATGGCGATTACTAGTATCCGTTAAATTTTAACATAAGTTCTCATTGAGAGTCCAGATTCACATTCGTTTTTACTGGTGAGAAAACAACAACAACATAATGCGTGTAGAATGTTTGTCCTTGAACTACACTTTTGTACGCTCAGGATCAGCAAAGGTTATCAAGCATTGTCTATTTCAATTTGGATTAGATTAGGATAAAGGTTTAATTATTTATAAATTATTAGATATTTATTAGACTTGTAAGTATGCTAAATTGGTTGGATAAAGTTTTTTACTTGAACAAAAAAACAAAAAATGGTGTACTAATTTTAATTAGGCTGGAAAAAGATATGTATACATACATATGTATGTATAGCTGGCCACATCTAGCGGTCTACGCTTATAAATTACATTTAATAGTAAATTAAAGGCCATTCTTACACGTATCCGATAAACTTTATCGAAAGCTTAACCAATAATCCCTTACATAAACAAGGATTGTCTTTGTAATTACTTTTGAAAATGTATAAGATTGAACAAATTTAACATTATTTAATTCAAAAATATTACATTATACAGTAAAATATGTAAATACTATAATCCATAAATAATTATTGATAAAAATTGTCATTGTAACAAAATATAGGAAGTTAGTTTGACAATGTTATCATCTATAGTCTTCGGTGGATTCGTGAATTAAACTTAGCGAATGAACCGTTCTGGATTATAACCTGACTCGATGTTATACCCGGCGTTTTGTTTAATGTCACTTAAGAATCCTTGTCAAAACACACAATTGATTATTAGAAGGAATAATAAATCGTTATTCAATTTTGTTTTCAAAAACTATTTTATGAAAATAATTTAAGAAGTAACAAATGTATTTAAGTATTACGTTTATGTACGAATCTAAGCCTCTAATGTAATCTTGCTAATTTTACGTTTGCGGATTCTTATATTTGAATAAAATTGTAAAAATAAAGAGTAAAAGATTAAAGTAAAGTTAGCTCAAAAACACCATGGAGCTAACCCTGTGTATTGTTGAACTATGACAGGGTGGGACTTAATGAAAACGTTATTATGGATGATATTTACATTGGAATCAAAAAGGTGAGAACTTAATACAAAACCACTTTAAATGTAGAATTGGTTATGAATTTAATACAGTTTAATAGATAATAAGTTGATTGAGTAAAATAAAATAAATGTTCAGGCTTAGTAATATTTCTAATTTTAAATTGCTGCTTATACATGCATATACACATATTGTCAGTGTTTAGTGAATAATAAAGCAATCCAGAAAAAGCTCAATAAATTGTATATTACTCATCTCTTCTCTTAAAATCTATCCCATAAGTTCAGTTAACCCTTACATCGCTTCATTGGTCTGATAGACCGCTATGATAATATTAATAGTTGACCTAAGGATTAAACATTGAAAAAGTGAAGTTGCCCATGAGAACTGTTGGATTGTATTTCTGTTTATTTCTTGCCAGAAAGTAACTCTTCAAATCTATTTTCTTGATCTCTTATCCTGTTTTTGTCTGCAGTATTCCAAGTATATCCTTTTCTTATATAATCTTATATATATATATATATATATATATATATATATATATATATATATATATATATATATATATATATATATATAGATAATTCCATCAACTTTCTTGATACTCTTGGGTTGATGTTTGAAAGGAAACCTGAAGTTATTCCCTCATGTTCTTATTCAGCACCTTTTGGATGAGAAATCCTTTCATTAAACCAATTTTCCTTTTCAGCCTGCAGCTCTGAGAAAACTTAGGCGATGGACATCCACTGAAGCTCTGGGAAGAGTAACTGTTGAACCTGATTCAAGTCTTAGGCTCGAACCGAATCCAGACACTACAGACCACACATTGCCGTCTCCGGAGGAGCAACTTCAAGCTATTGCACTTAAGTATGTTATTCTTTCCTTTTTTTCAGTAGTTATTTTCATTCTAGCCTTATATGATAATGACTTTGTTTGAAAGCTAAATTTTCATCTTATTCAGAATATATCTTCAGGTATCTATTTGCTTTAACTTAAGTATATCTAGAATTATTAATTTGTACCGTGTTTAATTTTTTTTCCGTCATACTAAAAAAATGTTAAATGTATTTTTGAACTATAGTTTTTTAAGAATAATGGTAACATAAACCCTCCTAAAAAATTCACACAAAAGAAAATTTGGACAAAACGCATTTTATGTTTTTTTTAAGATGAGCAGGGTTTTAGTCTCATGCGTTTTATATTATTAGACTCCATACTTTTTTATATTACTTTAGGTTAAGGCTCTTTTTGTATTTGATATATTACTGGAGAGAAAGGAATGGAAAACATTGATTTATAACTGTGAGAAAAACTCTATTTATTGAGTAATAACATCCAAATATAAAAAATTCTCCTACAACATACTACATCAGTCTTTCAAGATATTTCGTTGTAAATATAAAGTTAAACAAAAACATAATATAGTCATAGAACATCATTAATAATTATGAATAAGAACAGTTAATTTCATTTTATTTTTAATTTTGGCTTGATTCAGTATTGTAAACTATAATGTAAATTTTATTGTTATGTATTAATTTTGTGAATTAGGTTTCCTGCTGAAATGGTGACTGTGGATGTGACAGGAAAAAATTTCGAACGAATGTCCCACCTGCGTAGGTCTATGATGAATTCAGAATATGATGATACTGTCAGAAGAAGAACTAAGGCAAAGAAACCAAGAGGCAAAAGGCGAAATACAATTGCTGGGACTGATACTAAAGAATTAGCGGCAATTGTTGGGTATTATATATATTTTTTAAATTAAAAATAATAGAATAAGCTTTGTATTGATCGTACTTGCTTACGATATACATTTTTTTTTTTTATTAATAATGATTTAATATGTTAATATGCGGTGTGCCATACAAGAAGGACAAATTTTCCGTGTCACAAAATTTATTTTTCTTTCTTTATATATATATATATATATATATATATATATATAGCTATCTTTCCTAAGCACAGGTGTTGGATAAAGGTATGCTCCTAAAAACAAATCTTATGACACTCCTACGGCTACAGAGGCTAATGGCAATAAAAATGTGTAAGTCTTACCATACTTTGTCTCATGAAGCTGCCTGCGTTTAGGCAGGAATAATTCCAGTAGATATGAAAATCATCGAACTAATTAACATTAAAAAATGGCATACTTACTACAAAAATATACTGCACGAAAATATAGACCTCCCAAACGACTGTAAATATTGGATTCATCCTGAAATATACGCACAACTATTGTCACACGAACAAACTGATGCAAAAACTCAGATTGAAATTTTTACTGATACGGAAGTAAGGATGGAGACAACTTGGAATGTGCTTGGATATAAAATATAAAAAATGAAAAAGTAGTAGAAACTCAGTGTAGATTGAGATTGGAATGCTCAAATAACCAAGCGGAGAAGCTAGCTGTCCTCATAGCTACAGAATATCTCTTTGAGTATATGAAAGACACATATCCGGATATCACTATTTACACGAACAACATGAATGTTATACATTCCATTCAAAACGCAAAAATCCTTGACTGACTTACTGATGAAACCAGATACAACCTGACTAAGCTACAATATCTCAATAAAAACATAAAAATAGTATGGATTAGGGGGCACTCAAGAATAGAAGGAAATGAAAGAGCAGACACCCTTGCGAAGTTAGCGTCTAACTGTGACCTTCCAACGTCATATAATAAGGTTCCTATATCCTATATTAAAGGAGATATCAGAAAGGACACAATAGTAAAATGGAATCATGGAACCTGGTCTGTTTCATTGAATTCACCAAGCCTTCATAGATTTGTTCCCATTATCACTCCCCACTACTATAAACGAATACACAGTGCTGATCACAAGTTGACACAAACTCTTACTGAGCATGATCAAACTAAACAATACTTAACACACTTTAACGTAATACATGACACCAATTGCCCACATGACGGACAAATAATCAATTTTCAGCATTTAATTTTTTATTGCAGACAGCTAGAAAAACATTGAGCCAAGACTAATCCAGAACGTTTCAGTAAAACATGGGTCATGGCCAGAGACTGATAGCAAAATTTAAAACTGGCTTCTTTGAATTTATTTAAAAATTAGACTTAAAATAACTTACTGAAGATTGTAGAAAGGCAGTTTAATTCAGATAGCTTGGCGAATCTTGTTATGCTTTATCAATTTTCTTTAATAATATTTGTTTATGTTATTTTATATTCTATATATGCTTATATTTATATATATTTCTCTTTTATTGTAACTTATCAGCTTATTATTATTTTTGTTTTCTTTTTTATATGACCTAATTTAATCATGTTGATAAAATTTAGAATATAACTTTACTAATTAATATAAAAATGTAACATGTATTACGTGCAGTGTGCCTAATATAATAGGCATGCATGGAGTACGTAACGTAGTAATCAATAAACTCTCCTTCTTTGGGATTACCATAGAAGGAAAATATAAAAAAATAATAATAATATATATATATATATATATATATATATATATATATATATATATATATATATATATATATATATATATATATTATACCAACTTTTAAATTAAAATATCTGATATGGACAACACATGACTTCCTTGTACGGCAATTAAACTATAGATCGGTGGTTCAAAAAATGATCCTGAATTTTTTTACTAGTTCCGAAGATTGCAGTATCTCAAAAACGACACTCACCGTCGCGACATCCATATATTGGCACACACAGAAATACTCTTATTTCTGGAAGTCTCATTCCATTATTATAAGTCGTTTTCTTTCATTTGGTAACAAGTTCCCAAGAGATTTCTTCATATTCCGTGACAACATTAGAACAGTCAATATCTGTAGATAAAGCATTGGAAATCAACAGTTTCGATATTTTAAGCGGAAAAACCCACTCAACTTATATCTAATTCTCCTGCTGCGGACTTGTTCATCTCACAAATGGAGAAGAAACCCAGTATTTTACACTCAAATTTAACACTTAAAACAAGTAATAAAAATGTTTAATTAGATTGGAAACCAAATTGTGTTTGTAACCTTTATTACCGAAACATATGATTTCTGTGTTTAATTTTAATATAATTTTTGATGTTCATTATGACCTTCAAGTAAAGTACCCTTTTCGGCTCACCAATTTTAACAAAAATCTAGTAAATACCTTCATATCGATATAAAAGTCCTATTTACCAAATTTGAGATGTTTTACATTATATTTTAATATAATTTTTGATTAAGGTCTAATATGACCTTCAAGTAAAGTACCACTTCCGGTCTTCCAATGTTAACTAAAATTTATTATATTATTTATATTAATATGAAAGTCTTGTATATCTAATTTGAGAAGTTTTGCTTAGTATTTTAATATAATTTTTTATGGAAATCAATTATGACCTTGAAGTAAAGTACCACTTCCGTTGTTCAAGCAGTAACCAAAAAGGGAGGTTCACAACTAGATTTTACAACAATCCTAAATACAAAATTTCAACTTTCTACGGCTAACCGTTTTTGAGTTATGCGAGATACGAACGCACGTACGTACAGACGTCACAACGAAAATAGTCAAAATGGATTCAGGGATTGTCAAAATGGATATTTCCGTTGAAATTTGAAAACCGAAAATTTTCACGATTACAATACTTCCTTTACTTCGTACAAGGAAGTAAAAACAAATTTTAGTGACATGGCGGATTTACTCTTCTTTTCAAATAAAGCATCAATATCAATTTGGCAATATATTGTGACTGGTTAAGCTTAGGTAGCTAAACTATGACACCAAGATGCCTAATCCTCCAGGATCTTCTGCTATTATCACAATGTATATTGAATTGAATTGACTAGTTTTTTTAAAAGGATGTTTCGCAGCATTATTAGTTACTAATTATGTACTATTTTTTATTTGCGAATCTCTTTATTAAGATTAAACTCATTAAAATATTAGTCAAGTTATTCTTCTATTTAAGTAATCGCATTTTTAGGGAATCATCAGATACAAACATGGGTAAATCAACACCCGAGGGAACAACATTAGGTCCAGAAAAGAAATCTCACTTGGAAAATTTGAAAGAATGGGGCAGATCTCGACTGCGGCAGATTAAAAACATGGAAAGTGGTGTCAGACTTCGTTCCGTATCTAGTTCCAGAAGAAAATGGGATAAAGATGAACCAAATCCTCATTCCTCTTCAGGAAACTGGAGTGCTTCCTCAGAAAGTGGTCATTCTACTGCTACTTCCCACGTTCCTCGGTATGTTATAATGTTTTATTTTATGTAGAATTTTTTCTTATCTTTCATATAAAATATTATTTTATATGGTGTTCTTGTAACTTGATTAAAAAAATAATTTAACTTTAGTTTATTGTATCTATTATTTTTAGTAAATATTTGGATGTACAAACTAATATTAAATGTTCTTCAGCCATGTGCTCTATATATTTTATTTAAAATTAGTTAAGAAATTAATACTTAATATATCTGTTTATTTACATGTTTTCAGGTCCAGTGCAAGCAGCGGTAGTGGATGTACTAAAAACAAGAAGTGTCCGATCGTATCCACCTCTTCGTCGGTAACTAGTGAGAGTACGCTGACCCCTGATGAAGGAGAAACCTCATCGATGTATTCATGTGATACAGAAGGATATTATACCTCGTTTCATTTGGACAGTGGGCTCAAGACTCTTCGTGAAGAGGAGCCATGCACTCCATTGCACTCAACATCAGCATTATCTGTCAATAGTCAGACCAATAACCAGTCTGCAGAAAGTGAATACGAGTTGTTTGGTAAAGGTTCAACATCCACTACAGCAAGTTCTGCAGGAACGGTTTGTACCACACTCCTTGTCCCACCTGCTCCATCAGTGCCGGAGAGAGTATGCAGTCAGCTTTCGGGCATCAAAACTCTTCCTGAGCGAACGACCCGTTCGCACGATCCCGAGAAAAGGGAAACACAAAGCCTGAAGCTCGCAAAACATGTAGATATGAAAATGCTAACTTTTGATGAGATCAAAAGAATTAACGAATCCAACACAGACCTCAATAAACAGAATAATTCTGATCATGACCAAGTGGAGAGCAAAAATTGTATAATAACTGTTGATGTTCATCATGAGAGGAATACTACTCCTGAAAAATGTGGTGATTCTCCTGATTCTGGTCATAATACTTGCAGTTCTCCTGTCGACTCTGTCGCAAGTCCATCGTTAGATCTAGAGATGTCGGAATGCTCAGATTTAGAAGGTGTCGATAGAATGGAAAGAATTAGGGTAAAAACTACTATAAATTCTAGTAGGATTCCATCGATGTGCGTTATCACACCCCCTCAAAGTGACGATGAGGTAAGTCTTACTCACTCTTACAAACCTGTCGATTCAGGAGAATACGTAACTATTGCTGACATACGAGGTCCAAGTTCCCCCAAAGCTGTTGCACCATCCCCAGTTCTGAAGCATGAAACCGAATTTGTTTCATTAAATGATCTTCCCAAATCAGAAGGATTGTCAGAACCGAAACGTCAAGGTGCTCGAGTCACACTCAATGCAGAAGGAAAGGTAGTTTATTCTTCTGACAGCTTACGGAGAAGAAAAACTGTTCACACTACAGGCACTTTTGAACCAGGCCCTTATGTTGCACGCAATGAAAACAGTCCAGTTCCACAGAGACAAGTAAATGTACGACCTATTAATATACAAAGTCCTTTATTTGCAAATAGGAAAGTTATCACACCTACTCCAGTTCTAAAGAACCAGCCGAAAGCTGTAGCGAAAAATGAAAAAGAGACTTTCAACAGTAATACAAGACAACCTTTGTCATCTGTCAATAGGACACTGTCTCCACAAAGCCAGCGAAAAGATAGTATTTCCAACCAAAAACAATACTTTACAAAGGCTGATGTAGACAAAACTCCAACAACCCCCACATCTAGGCCTTTATCACCTTTAGTATCACCCACAAACCAAAGAAATTTTATGAGAACGACTTCGCCGGTGATGCTGTCAAACAGAGCCACCTCACCAAAAATGATCGTGAAGGCGAAGACCGGAACGAGGCCCCTCAGTCCTACACAGAGCAGGGGAGCATATGTCAGAGTGAATCAGCCTTCGCCGCCCGATGACAGTAAACTGATCGTAAAGAGGAGTGATAGCTATAGGATAGCCAACGAGGAAACAGTTTTCAATCCAAATTCACTCGGCAGAAAGCAGTATGGGCCGGGAGTTATAGCAGGTCCGAGCTTGATATCAGCCATACAAGCGGCTCGCAATAATAAAGGTAATTCTAAAATTGAGAATACTGATATTTGGTAAGCTTCTGTATTCAGTGTATTTATTGTTAATAAAACTTTTTATTTTATTTAATAGTTGTATTTTGTTAGTAATGTATAATTTCTGCCATACACAGAATTGTAAATAGTAAATTACTGGATTTTGTATTTTGATAATTTTGTATTGTTATTGTTTTTTTTTTTGATACTTTTTATGTAGTACCATTCACTGATGTGTGTAAATATTTTGTAAATAATAGATTGTTGAAAAGTATAGCTAGTATCAATGTTTAGCTTAGTCATTGCATGTATATTTGTACAGTGTATGTCTTATTTGTTTGCTGCACCTATTTGTATGGAATTTAAGGCTTTTTTTTTTCTTGTGTTTAATTGTCTGCAATAAACATTTCTTACAGCTTGGTACATGTTACTCATTAAGTTTCATTTTGTGATTTAATGGAAGTATCAGTTTTCTGCCAATTCAACAAGTAATTCACTATAATTTTCTTAATATTAAAAGATGTATATTGAAATTTAAATGTGTAACTACTTAAATACAGGAGGAATGATATAAAATTTCAAAAAAACATTGCAATGAAGAAATCAATATGTTAATGTTGGAAAAATATGTCTCTTTGTTAGATAGTATCAAAGAAATTGTAATATAATGCTTGAACGTTTTTTTGAATCATTCAACAATTATTTGAAAAGAGCTATTCTGTAACTTTATGATATCGTTTCATAACACTCAACCATTCCTACAGCAACTAGTTTGAAAGGGCACCTGTAACGCTGTGAATCAAAGAAACATAATAAGAAAGTCTTATACAAGTGTGTGTTAATCAAAATTAAGGCATAGGAATTTATTATTTGAATAATATTTCAACTTAACGAAGTTTTTTTATGAGTGTTATGATATGGTATAATCAGAAAGTTATAGCTCCTTCCAGATTGTGAAGATGCACAAAATCTGAAAATTATAAAATACATACAATAGGCTTTACTTACCTTTGTGAGTTCATTGTTTTGGACGAATAATGGTATAAAAAAGAATTTATGTATATTTCACTCTAACAATTGAATCGACGCCCAATTTTTTAATTCTGGCATTCACATCAATTGCTGTAATTCATTTAATTATTATTAATATGCTCAAAATTAATTCCATTCCTTCTGAAATAGAAGGAAACAGATCAATCCTAAAATTTGAAGGGCATAATTTATGATACTAGGGCAACAATAAGATTTGATTATTGTCATATTAATCAGACCAATCAGTGATCTACAATAAATATTTTTTAGTTTTGTTTTTGTTAGTCGATATACGTATCTTTAAATAAGCTTGACGTTTCATAATTTCTTTCTCCAGAACTCAAAATTTTTATGACAAGATAAATAAAAAGTATACAGTGGATTCAAGGAGGTGTAATATACCTTAGTACCCTATTCTTGAAAAATTTTATAATTATATTTTGAAAGAGATAATTTTTTGTTTAAACATATTCATCATATTCAAAATTTGGAATCATCAGATAGCAAAACATTTGATTATTTCAAATTTAATTACAAAAAAAAGTTATACATATTTTTTTAATTATAGATTTCCTATTTTTACTAGTTCGCCCATTAAATTTGTTCTCTGGTGAATAAATGGTCAATTTATAAGAAAACAGTTAAGTTTACCACTGATTTGATTTAGTTCACCAAAAATTTGACATTAGGATTGTTAATTTAAAAAAAAAAAATTAATTGTATGTTCAATAAAGGCTATTGGATATTCTAATTAAATAACTAATAGAAAGGTATAAGGTTTCAGAATTTGTGAATAAATTTCACATTTACAAGGGCTTTATTAACATTCATATTTTAACAATTCCAAATTAAATAATAAATTTGAGGAAAAACTGAATGATATAAATAAAAAGAAAAAGTAGATTGTACAGAAATATTACAAAATTTAGTTTTCATTAAAACGAAATCACTACTCAAAAAAAAGTATAAAATCAGACATTTTCACGAAGAATGCCGAATTCTGTTTGTATCTTCAAACGAACCTGCAGATTAATTAAAAGAAGGAACCTTTCAGCTGCATACTTCATAATATGTATGCTTATCTCATTTAAATGGAATATAAATTTATGTTAAACTACTAAAATATGGTTATAAGCTTATTAATTGTAACTACTCTAGAGAACTTTTATCAAGATTTTTGTTGTGGTTTAAAGTTATTAAACCGTTAACAGCTAACAAGAATTGGTGTTTGTGGCAAATGCACGGCTTTTTTATTGCACTGATTTTCTTTAATTTATTGTTTTAAATGTCACTGGATGATTTGAAGTAACAAGTTTAACAGTCAAGGTGAGATATTTCTGTTCTGTATATGCATGTTTTGTGTTTCCTTTATTGCACTTATATCTTGGAATTTTGGTTATTCTTGATTCATTGTCTAATGAATTGATGTAATTGATGGCTTTTTTTTTATAAAGAAAAAAACTGAAGTTATGTTTTCCTTTGTAGCCCCAGAGGAACTAAACGACTGTAGCAGAAGTTTTAACAATAGCAGTGAAAGCAGTGGTCAACTTACCTGGCCTCGATCGACATCTACACCCACCAAAGCTAACGAATCTCCACCTCTAAATTTCTCTATGACTTCACCGATTAGTAAAAATGTTACTCCAACTAAGAATAGTCGTTCCGCAATGGATCTCTATGCTATAATTCATGAATCCAAAAAAAGAATTCAGAGTTTGCAGAAGCCTCTTAATCAGCCGATTAACTGGCCTAAAGCAATTCCTGCGAAAAGTGTTGCCCCTGTTCCAGGGCCGTTAGACAGTAACATTCCAAAGCCCATGCCGCCTTTGACAAATATCAATCAGCAAAGGTATGTAAAACAGGCTAACATCGGTTATGGGTCACTGCCAAGATTACAAGTTCAAACTCTTGAAGAATCTCCTAGAAACCTTCAAAGGAAAGCATATTCGAGGCAAGCTCATGAACCGTTCACAAGAAGCTCTCACAACCCAGAGCGATCTTCATTGGCTTCCGACAGGCATGGTCCGCAACAACCAACATCTAGGAATGACTTTAAAAAGCTTCTGTTGCAGGCTGCTTGGGGAACGACCCCCACAAGAGGATCAGCAGTCGAAAGGCTCAAGAATAAAGGGCTACAACCATCAATCAAACCATTATCCCACGATGTTCTCTCTTCCACAATACTCGAAGATTGTGATGACGAAGATGAACAGGAGGAACAAGAACGAGAAAATCATAAGTTGGCATCTTCTTCATTGGTTAATGACCAAGATAAAAAATTTAAAACAAAATTATCAAAGTTGGAAACAGCTCTATAATAATTATTTATATCACTTTATAGCTTGGTTGGGATTACACTCATCCCCCATTCATGCTGAGTATTTCGTACCATATAAAATCATTTTAGGAGAATGAAAACCATGTAAATGGAAAGTCAGTACAAAATATTGGAAAGAAACCTTGGGATGTTTTAGAACTATATTTTACATAGTCTGGTTAAAAATAAGAATTATAAAATTACAGAAAACATTTAATTCAAACTTATCTCATACCATAAAATGGCATCACCGAGTGTCTCCTAAATCTTGCCCTTAACACACCATTACCAAGTACAGGCTTTTTCAGAATCAGTATTATTATTTTTGTTTAATATAATTATACAAAAATGTCAAAGATTTATTAAGAGAAATTTTAACATGTAATTTCATAAGGAATTAATAATCTTTATATTTTGAGACTGCCCTATTTCAAGTAATGAATGCATTAAGTTTGAGTCATCCGAGGATTTGATTAATGCGGAAAAATAAACTTATTTTTTCTTATTCATTGAATTTTTTAATAACTTTTGACTTGAATCTAATGATAAACCCCACACAGTGGAGTATGTTCATCATTGGTCTGCTGAAATCATTTGAGAAGGAAGACATTCTCATTCATATTCAATCCTTTTTATCTTATTTTTTTTAATATTTTGTGTTTGAAGTAAAACAAATTTTCCTTACTGTATCCTCCAATTTTTTTTTATTTTTTAAATAAGGTTTTTACTGGAATTCCTAAATCCTTAGCTTTTTACAAGTCTTTTTTTCTACTTCTCAAATGACTTTTAATTTGTTAAATTAAAAAAAAAAGGTTATATTAAAAAAGAACTGGAATCATAGGAATACAATTTTTATTATTCAAAGAGGATATTGAAGAAATGATAATCGTGTAAATCAGAAATTGAATACTATTGCCATAAAATTTATTTAAATGCCGGACCGATGAGCAAAGTTGTTCTTTCGAATTTTATACCATATTTTCTTATCATTAATGATAATAAAAAAAAACTAAAGGAATAATATATTAGGCACTCGGTCGTAAAACATGGTATCTCCACCAGTACCATGGTTGATTTTATAGGTTGGTGAAAGAATATGTAAGAAATTTTTTTTTTTCAAGAATGATGTGAATATTTATTTATGGCAAGTGACTACTGGGTGAAGGTTAATATTTTTCCTTTTTTTAGTTACCATTTTTATGAACGAGTGTCTCATATATATGTATGCATAATTTTTTTATTTTTTTTGCACTTAAAATAACACTATGAATTGGGGGAGAGAGTGAATGTGTATAAAATATATACATATATATTTTCTTCAGGTTAATAAATCACAGAAAAAGACTGTAATTTTCATTTATTTAGATAATATATAACAATGTAAATAAAATTGTGTGAATATAATCGATATTTTATACTTTTAATACTTTTTCAAATGTAGCCATCCTAGGTCTTATAATATGGTTAAGAATTAGAAGATGAGTCTTACTGAATGTGTATAGTGTACATTAATGTTAATTATTTTATTTTAGAGGTCTATTTTACATTCCAAGAGTGTATTATTTATTCCTATTGTTTTATTATTTATTCGCCTATTTATTGACAGAATTTAAATCTGTAGACGTAGGATTTCATGAGAAGTTTAAGAACTTCAAAAAAAAAAAAAAAAAATTGAAGAAGAAATAATCAAGAAAATCATTTAAAGACATTTTGCATAGTCATTTAAGTGAAGAAAATAAACTTTAGCTTGGTTTATACATCTAGTCTTAATTTATCAATCCAAAGACATGAAATTCAACTTACAGTTCAGGTTATTTATAAAGTGCCTTAAATATTCTATGTATTTAAAATTAAATTAAATTTTTAAAATGATTATAAAATACCTTTATTTTCTTCCAAATATACCTTTTAATATCCTGGTAAATATGTCATTTTCCCCATATCACCAAGCAATAATCCTATTTTTTACTGGGTTAACATCCTTTACATACTCCAAGGAGACGAGGAAGGGTGGCTTATCTGATGATTACCAACATATAACAAGAGAGAGGTTGAAATTTATTCAATGTGTCCATCACAAACATCAATCCTCCCAATCCGGAATAGAACCAGCACTACTTCTGGAATTATCCTTGAGATAAAATTTTAAATAGCTGTATGTAAACTAACTGTATATCACTGACATCTTTAGGCTTTATTATCAAATTGTACCATTTTTCAACTTAATTAGTGGTAATTTCTGTTTGAAACAAGACTAAGCCAAGCCAAAAATATCGAAAAGTAGCAGAATTTCATTCTCCATAAACAGAAACTCTTCTGTCACATATATGAGGTGCATCCAGTAAGTAAGAGAACTTGATTTTTCTATTTTCTTTTTTTAAATTGTATTTAACTCCTTCAGTACCAGAGCCTATTTCATGAATCAATCACCTGTGGTCACCAGCAAAGTTTAATTTTTGTTATACAAAATTGATTTCTAAAAAATAATTTTAAAAATATTTTCAGAATTTTTTTTCAATCGCAACAACTGTGGCCACTGTTGCAGATGATCATCCTTGGCCGAATTCTCCTCTGTGGCCGAGGATGCAATGAACAAATACTTTTTAAATTATTTGAACTCAATAGAATAAAACTTTATTTGCATTTAATTTTTAAAGTCAAGTTAAGAAGAAATTTACTTAATAATTCAAAAATTTTAATTTTATTTGTTAGAAGTAAATGTTCTATGTTACAAACATTCCTTTCAGCCATGGAATCTTTTGCAATTATTGTCACAGTTTTACCTGAGTTAAGAGTTATTGGACAAAGAAAACAGTATTGTGACTTAAAAACAAGTCACTTTATTTGATATAAAATAAATGTTATGAACATTATATTTTTCTATGCTACAAGGAATATATATATAAAAACTAATAATTAATACTATAAATTACAAAAAGAGAGCTATTAATACAATAAATTATACAACAGAACAATTAACACTATAAAATTATTTATTATTATTATTCATTAAATTAACGAGGAAACTAGCTAAAATAAGAACAATAATTAATTATGAAAAAGTTAATCCTCCCAACACCAGGTGAAGAGAATAAGACAAAATACTAGTTGAGGTACTAAGCGCCCAACCTAATATATTGATGATTTTTGCTATTTGTCTTGTTTTAATTTGTTGTAAACATTGTAAGGAAAATAAATTAAATCTTACCTAAAATTTTAGATGTAAAATACCAATTGAGGTCCAGAGGTATTCCAACAATGGTTTCTGCAGAAAAAAAAATTGTCATAAATCGTATGCTGAAAATTCTTTCAAACTGACAATGAAAATTGATCACAGATAGTTAACGAAAAATGTAATTCCATGAATGTATCTCTGTTTTAACGAGCATTCTTTCAGTTCAGAACCTGTGCTTCATTGGTTGACATTTTTTGTTCGCCCATGGGATTCTTTAGGGGGTTAAAAAGATTCTTCAGAGAAGTATGCGGGATGGTTCAAAATATCCTAAATGAATGAGTCAAAAAGTGCCTTGGTGGCCATGTGCGGGTAGGTGACATACAACAAGCACACTCCCTTTGTCAACATTTCCCCCTGGTTGTTTTGAATTGCTCTCTTAAGCTTTTTAGGGTCTCACAATATCGTGCTGCATTAATCGTCTCTAAGGCAGAAACTCGATCAAAATGATCCATTTTCAGTTCCAAAACATAGTGGCCATGATTTATTGCCCGAAATTGAGTTTTGAATTTTAAGGCAGATGGGGAACTGGTATGCTCCCACTGTGATAACTGTCTTTTTGTCTCAGGAGTGTAATGAGCTGTCCAGATTTCATCTCCAGTCACAATTGAATTCAGAAAATCCTCACCATCTAATTCATGTCACTCAAGGAACTCAACAGCACTGGCAACCCGATTTACTTTGTGCTGCTGTCAATTGTTTAGGGACCCATCTTGCATAAAATTTTCGGAATCCTAATATTTCGTGTAAAACAGATCTGGAGAATTGTGGATACATCGCTTACTTCACGTACAGTTTTCTAGATTTTTTGCAGCAACTCATCGGCCTAATTGGAAGGCGTTCCACTCCTCTGATCCTCATGAACATTCGTTTCGCTTTCATTAAACTCATGTCACCACATTAACTACTCGTTATAAACAGGTTCATCCGTGAAAAAATTTCAGTCGGTATTTTTCCTTCCATAAGAAGGAATCTGATTTCTTATCAGTATATTCCATACAAAAAGACACTACTAGGTGAGTTTGCCTGCTAACGAGGTCAGCCGGTGCTTGTGTTCAGGAGAACTTCCACTACCATCCAGTGTTGCTAACCTTGTGAAAAAAATTTCTCTCAACATGAGAGGGCAACAGTATTCTTACTTTCTGGATGTGTCTCGTATCTGACAGCTGTTGACAAATAGGTTTAAAAAATCAAGAAATACGACACATTTAAAAGTTTATAATTTATCTATAATCAAGTATAATTTACATTTATAAATATTTGAGCTTAGAGAAGCTGTTAGCGACTATATTTTGCTCGATGAAATAGAATATAAATAAAATCAACAAATAATATTATAAAATTTGTATCTTAATGCCTATGCCTCTTCATTGTATCTTCCGAGAACAATAGCTCTCAATAAGGAACCGACTTCTTCTGGGTCCTTTAGCGCTTCGATAAGCATTTTTTCAACATTTCTCATGATGGCTAATTTCTGGTGTCCTTGAAGAGGATAAATAATATCACCTGTGGGGCCAGCCTAGAAAATACAATATTATATCAGTTTTTAAACAAAATAATAAGTAAAAGTTTAGACTAAAAAATTATACCAATTTCTAATTTTTTATGCCATAGTGATTAGTAATTCACTGCAAACCATGGATTGATTCCTAGGGCCACTAAGAATTTTTATTATTGCAACTACCCTACTTTAACTGCTTTTTAATTTACTATTAGTATTATTGCATGAGACACACTTAGATAGCACCATACATCACTTAGACCCATTGGCATATTTTATGACTATTTCCCTGAATATTGTAAGAGATCCCAAAGAAATTCCAGACTTTAAATGAAGCATATTATATAATTCCTATTTGCCATAGCAAAATCTTCAGGATTATGTAGGCCCAGACTTAACCTAAATGCTCCAGGCCAGTACAAAGTGATATCTTCACACTGATAAGTCAAAATTATTACTTCTTATTCATTTTTCCAAAGTAGTGGTATAACATCTCTAGAAAGATACAAGACTAATTGTTGGTGCAAATAAATGTTGTTGGTATAAATAACTAGCTAAAATTTCATAGGATTACAAATGAATCAATAAATTTAAATGAGATAATTAAAGTAGTAGAAGTAAATATTTTGTTCTTTTAGCATAGGGAACCCAAAATGTCTGCAAAAATTGTTTTCAAACATTTTTTTTTTTTTAACTAAATGAAGTTATCTAAACATCTCAAAAGTTGTGAAATTTGCATTATAAAAGAATTTAAGTAAGCAAGAATGAATGATAGCAGTCAGCTATTAATCTCAAAAAATTCTTTCAGTAAAACTTCGATTAATTGTCATTCGTTTATACATCAGTTTCTATTAACCATCAGTCTAGTAGAATCCAAACAAAGGTGGAGGTGAATCTCATGGTGAGAGCATTTCAAAGGAAAATATTAATCCGTCCGCTGCGGACCTTGACCTTGACCGGGTGCTACGGGGCTAGCACCTTAGCAACCGCCCAGTGCCTAGTTCTTTTTGGGAGCTTACTATCGCAAAATAATTATTTTTTACTATCGCAAAATAATTATTTTTGATTTTAAAAAAATAATTATTTTCATCCTCGCTTTTTTATCCAGACTTTGGACCGGCATTGGTTCAGTTCAAATTATATTTTTATTTTTTTTAAATTAATTTATGTTGTGTATGATACAACTTAAAACATGACAATAAACATAATTTTGTATCACATATTTCACTAGAGACTTGACCAGGTAAAAGGGTTCACCCTAAGCAGGTATAAAAGGTCTGAAGACGAAGACAGAAAGCTGGCATAGATTGACAAAAGAGGTGCCTACACTATCTACTGGCAAGTCAAAGAGTATATTAGCTGGTTTAGCTACCGCCAGATGCAGTTTCTGAGGCACACAGATATCTGAGAGCAGCAGTCGTTCAAAATCACAGATCTGTGTTAGTAGCACTGGAGACACGTTCGCTTCACCGCATATATTTGTGTTAGTGTCACTGGATGAGCGCTCTCTTCACCGCACAGATCTGTGTTAGTAGCAACGAAAGGGTTAACAGAAAAGTAGAAAAATAGTAACGTAACATACAGCGATATAAAGAATAATTTAAGAACAAACATGCCATATTTTATTGGATAAAAATAATTTTTTAAATAAGTAAGTTTGCATTAATAAACTCAACATATCAGAATTATTGTTCAAAAGGAAGTGAAGGAAGAAGAATGAGAAAAGGGGATTCTAAGAAAATTATTAACTAATTTTTAAGGAAATGTAAACACGAATTTATTTATAAATTAAGGTATTTTTCTTAAAGTATTTCTGTCACCCATCTATTCTCTTCACTGGCACGTCCTTGTTTCCATCAGTAACGGTTAATCGAAGTTTTATTGTAATTACTATAGCTCGCCCACAATAAGTTGGCAGCCCAAGGACGAACTCATGCCGCACTAAATTGAAACTAATTTTTTCTTATCTTCTAATTATATTTACAAATATAATTACAATTTATATGTAATATATATATTATAAGATGATATTGTGATCTTGTAATATATGTACATATTTTTTACATATAATCAGAGGGTTAGGAAAAAAACAACAATATTAGTTTTAACTTAGTGCCGTATGAGTTCGTCCTTGGGCTGCCAACTAATTATGGGTGAGCTATAACATATAACATAAAACCAAAATATAAACGATTTATTTTTTAAACAAAACAATGATTTATTTATATTCAAATACATCAGAAATGGTGTACCTTATACCAGAAGTTAATGGAAATAGTGTAACCGCCATTAAGAATAGATTCTACGTGATGCCACCAGTATACAGGTATATAAAGAACTTCACCTGGACCAACAATAGCTTCTTCTCCATGAACTTCTTCAAATCTAGGAAACTTATTTAAATCTGGTTTTTCAAAATCCACCTGTAAAGAAATTTATCAGTTAATTTCTCCAAACATTTTAAAATTAAAATACTGAAATAAAAAATAAAGTAAACTTTGGTATACATAAAAGCATTATGCCTGTCCGTTATGCTTTAATAATGAATCCTAATTAGACTTTGTCACTTGACAAGCAAAACGTTATTTACAAGTTAGATTGTGAAAATTGCGAATGTGTTTACATTGGTAAAGCATCTAAAAAGCTAAAATAAAAACAAGACTTAAACAACACATATCTAATTGTAAAAATGTTAAAAATATTAATGCAACAGCTCTTGCCTTTCACAGCATTAAGTTGCAACATAAATTTAATTTTGAAAAATCTAGAATATTAGATAGTGCGCATATAGCATAAAATAGAAAATTATTAGAGGCCATATATATTATTAAAAACAACAACAACTGTTAATTATAAAATAGATACAAAAAATCTACTCATTATGCTGACATAATAAATAAAATAAAAGTGACATAATTATAACATTAAAATTAAACAAATAATTCTACAATAATGAAGATTGGTTAAAATAGGAAAATATATTTTAAAATAATGATTAAAGATATTTCAGACTAAATAGTGTGTGAAAGAGTGTATTTTAACTGCGTAAATAATCTAAAAATGACAAAGTCTAAACAGGATTCATTATTGAAACATAACAGACAGGTCTAAGCTGATGATTTGGTTGTAGCAACATCTGACAAAATAGTAATTTATTGGTAATTATATGCAAGCATAAAAGGTAATTAATTAAATACATGAGATGTAGATTGTATAGATGTTGTATGTAGATATTATTATATATTAATTTGTTTTGTATATATTACACTTAAATGATTATGTTATAAATGTTGGTATAATTTGTTGTTTATTGTTCAGAAATATGTCCTGATGATGGGGGCATATCCCCGAAACGTTGACATTATTATGATATTGTGATGTGAATACAAGATAAACATTTGTTGGAAAGTCAAAATTGCTCTTCTTTTTATTAACAACGGACTTCCTACTAAATTTGAATAGAAGAAATTGATAAAAAAAGAAATAACTTTAAATAAAGGTATAAAAATAGCAATAAATTAACTATCAGGACATAATAAGCTGACAGTGATTTAACACATTTTGCCTGATTGATAACAGAACTTCTACTGGAGAGATAAAATAATATTGGCTCAAATACACAAACATATAAATGCCTCATCATTATTTTAATTTTTTTTTTTTTTATCTCAGAAATACCTAATTAAATTAATGTATTTAGATACAATTAAACCCATTTTTAATGTTTATTTTGTATGTCTGGGGAAAGACATAGAATTAAACATTTTTATTAAAACAAATATCTTTTTAAACTAGGAGATAATAGTCTGGATGGTGATTGAGATTAACATCAACAAATAATAAAATCTATTTATTAAATGCCAATTTTAATTTAATTTCAAACTATTCCGTATATAACAAATATCTTGTTACTTATCAAAATTGATTTTATTCTAACAGAAAAAAATTAACAGGAAACAAAAATTTAATACATAATTATTACACCCTATAAATAGAAGGAAAAATAATAAAATCTGTTGATAACTTCTTAGAAAAGGTAAGAAGCCTGGTCTCTTTAAATAAATAACTTTAGTCTAATTTATGACTTTCATCTGAACAAATCCCTTTCATTTTCAATATTTAATTTTAAATGCCCAAAGTCCATTGTTCATTTAAAATTCCTGCAAATTCACAAAATATAATATGAAAAGTTTTTATTTTATTTTTTTATGTAAAAATGTTTATGATTAAGAAAAAAGTTTATTTTTGATTATCAAAAATTATTTTTGATATATAATTAATTTTAAAAAAAATAATATTACCAAACAATTTTTTAAAACTTATTTTTTTTTTCGTAAGTGAGAAAAGAATGGATGAAGACAAATTCTGTTTCACTGTACAAGACAATGTCGAATTACAATTAACGCTAAAAATAAACAAATCTGACCTTATTTTCATGAAATAAATACTGTGTTATATTAAGTTCAGAAATCAAAAACATCCACAAAATGTGTGATGTATTATAGATTATAATTAAATATTAATTAGATTATACATGTGTTCAGATTAACAAAGAAATAGGAAAATGTAGTTTTAGAAATAACAAGGTTCTTATCCTTTAAGAAACAAAGAGATAAAAATAAAATTATGAGAAGATCACAGAAATGAAAAAGGAAGGAAGAGACGATAAATATAATGAATTATTTTAATATTTAAAAATATTTTATTCCTAAATACTTTACAACTTAGAATACTTAATTGTATACCTTTGTTGCACAAGTTTTAAAAAGTTACCTTTTATTTAGATACCTGACTTTGACGATCATGAGGATGAAAAACAGTATGAGGATACAAGCATTCGTAATGTTCTGGCGAGAACAAGATAATTCTTTTCCAGCCTTTGACTTGAGCAAAAAAGTTTTGTTGTTCATCGTAATGACATGGTGTTA
Source organism: Rhaphigaster nebulosa (assembly GCA_948150685.1). NCBI lineage: Eukaryota > Metazoa > Arthropoda > Insecta > Hemiptera > Pentatomidae > Rhaphigaster > Rhaphigaster nebulosa. The sequence continues at coordinate 27,182,936 of OX411312.1, read as the reverse complement.
CATTACCTAACAAATCAAATGATTATCACAAGAAACAAATATTTTTATAAAAACATCTTTTTAGGATAAGAAATACCTTCCATTCCTATCAGTAATAAATTGGAAGTTAGCGGGCCCCATGACATCTTTTTTTGAATGGCTGTAATCCAGTCCCATCGAAACCTGATGAAATCTTGAACAATAGCAGGTCCTACTGTGTTATTAAGGGTTTGTTGGAGATACAACCTAAGACATAGAATATCCTTAGGTTGACACTACTTCAAAACTAGAAAATCACTTCACACGAATTTTATAATTAATGAAAACCAATGAAACAAATTTATGTGGATGAGACAAACTGGCACATACCTGTCTTCTCCACTAGTCCAATCCTTCAGTTTTTTTGAAAACTCACTAATTTTCATAGATACTTTTCTTGTTGGAGGAACAAATTTATTTTTCATAGCAGGCGTTATTGCTTTTTCATCAAAATACTTGAAAACATGGTTTGAAGACATGATGACAGTACAGGCTGAATTTTCCATATGCTTCTCTAGATATTCCAGGTTCCATTTGGAAGCAGAATAAACCAAACCAGAACCCGTAATAATGACAGGTTTCTAAAACAAATTGAAACTTTCAATGCCATACTAACATTGATGTTTTTATATAATATTAAAAGCCAAAAGTGAAACATACATTCTCTGATATCAGTTGTTCTACTCGAGGATCATCGAATGAGAGTTTCGGTACACTTTTTAAAGGAATATCATAATTCCGTAATTGACTTTCTTTCCAAGAGCTACCATCAAACATTTTTCTTAAATATTAAATAAACTATTTCACCAAAAAGAGTAAGGCATCACAATATAAAATGGGGTCGCCACTCAAATACGAATAAATTAAAAACATCCACCATTAATAAATATAATTTCGATAACAGATATGTTAACAAAAAGGCATGACATTTAAAGCCAAACCATAACAAAGATAACGAGCTAAAACAATTTCGGGAATGACGTTCGTGAATGAAAAACAAATCGATATACGATTTCTGAATACAAAGAGTAATTGTTAACGAACTAAATATTCTTAAGTTCATAAAAAATTATTGGAATATACCATCGCCACCATGTTCAACTGTTTTCAGGAGACCAAAAAAGAACTTTACGTTTTACTTCACAACTTCCCTATTGTGAATATTTTTCATCTCTGGGCCTTTTTATTTCTCTGAACCCTAGTGTTTATAAGATTTTATTTTGCAAATAAGGTTCTAGCGCCTAAATTAATAAAACTAAGAAATTCAAAGAATGCGATTTTTTACATTCGTTACATTAACAGGTTGGAGACGACATATGAGAGATGTGAAAAAGTCATGAATTATGTTAAGGTGCTTGAATTATGATTTGTCCACAAGTAACAACTTCACCATTTACTTATATAAAATCATTGAAATTCAGATGAAACTTGTGGACTAGACAACGATGTAAGTTTTAAAACAAAAATATAACTTAAATCATTTCACAACCTGAACAAATAATATAAAATTTGAGGCCAATAACTAAAATAAAAATACAACACCATAAAGAAGCGGGGATTTTTTTGGAAAATTTATAATTCATTAATAAAACTATGTGCATATAGTCGTGAGACATATTTCTCACACGATGCACCGAGAAGTACGTTCTAACTTTCAAAGATTTGGCAGAGATAACGAACAGAATTCCTACATAATTTCTTCCTAAAGGAGGAAAAACAATTTGATCCAAACAGGAATTGACAGGAGTCTCCTTAGTAAACATAAAGACTCCAGAGGGTCCATCTGAGCTTCGCTTTGAGATATAACAATAGTGTTTATTTAATTCTTTAAACAAAATTTCAATGTTACGTCCTTAATAAACCAAAAAAGTATAGGGGATCCTGATTATCGTTGGTTGGAAAGATAAAAATTATGTATATTTCCTTGCTAAAAACAAAATTATTTACTTAATGCTAAAAAAAAAAAAAAAAAAAAAAAAACAAGGAAGAAGTTAATGTGGAGGGGATTAAGAGTTTGTTGTACTGCTGCCCACAAGCATGGCACATAATCCCTCTCTTCTATCTCCTTTCTTTTATACAGGTATGTAGTTAAAAATTAAGTGGATAATTTTCATATTTGTATACTTAATTGATCTGTTTTTATTCTGACACATTCATTTGAATCTAAACATGTTATTTCACTCAAATTTTGCTGCTTTCCAAAAATTGCCATCCCAAGCAATTGCCTAGTCTGCCAGTGTTTTAAATAAAATATTGGCATGTATGTCTTGGTAATTTATATAATTATTAAAATAAATTAAAGCTGATAAGTGTCCACAACGTTTGTATTCTTGATAGATACTGTGGTCAGTATTGTGCTCTAAATACCTGATTTATCCCATCTAATGTCAAGTGCTTATTATTATTTTTTTTTAAGTTGAATGGATTATTTTTTATTTTATTTTTAAGTTGAAAGGATCCAGAAAATGTCTGTCAAAAACAAAGGTGCCAATCCTCACAGAGCCCATTAATTTTGAGTCGAGGAAATTTAGTATGGTAAGCTATGATTTGAAGCGGGTTCATACAATATATAAATTGTTTAATATTTTCTGCGAAGATAAATGATTAGTTAAGTTGTTTTTATAAATGGGCTGATTTCACAAACATTATACGATATTTATTTTTTTCAAATCTAAAATAAAAAATAGAAAATTTACTTATAATATTTCATGTAAAAAGTTAAATGTTTGGTAAAGAATATTATGAAGTACATAAGATCAATTTGATTATTATAACAATCACATTATTTTTACTACTGTAATTTGTAGTTTTTTAGCAGAATAAATAACAAAAGTAAACAAAAAAATATCTTTTAATAGAAAACTATAGTGTCCACAGCTTTAATCTCTATCATTGCATATTATACTCAGAAAAGGTTTTTAAAAACTGAAAAATAAAATAAATATATATGTTCATCAGTAACTTATTTTTTTTTATCTAAAAAATAAATGTCATTCTGATTCATTCAAAATTTTCCAGAAACTTAATCAATTGAATGTTTCACTAAACATAAAAAGTTTTAATTTAACTAATTATATTTGATGGGCAAATAAATAAATTGTATTTATAACGGTCTTAATCAGAAAATTATTAAATATTAATTGGATATACTGTAATAGTGATTATTCTTAATTAAAATAATTATTCCTCCAACCCTCTGGAATAAATTGAATATACTTTGTATTTGATAACATAATAATAATTAACTGTTTTATTTACATCAAAGGTCTTATAATAACTTAGAAACAGAATGTTTAGAATGAAGAAACCTTTGTACTCTAAAATCCCTTGCGAAAAATGGAAGCTTTTACTAAACCACTTTCCTTAAGAAGCTGAGTAGAACTGTATGTAAGTGATTATTTACTTATTTTTTTTTTTTAATGAAAAGTAATTATCAAATTCAATATCAATTTAATTGTTTTTTACGGTATTTAAATTAAATAAATACGCAGTTATTATTTAACTAAAATGAATGAGAGTTCACTAACTAAACTTGAAAAATTTTCATGATCAATAATGCCAATGGGAAATTGAAATTTATTTAAAATAGTTGACAAATATGTTTTTCTCGATTATATTAAACAGCTTAATATTTAAAACTTACTATTATTAATATTTCTGATACTAAATAAAAATGAGAAAATCTTCACTTTTATTTTTTAGAATTATTTCAAAAAGCATTCTTAATAACCGGGGATCTAATTTATCAAAGATTAGATAACAGAAGTTTTATTGATTCTGAACTTCTTAATCAATAAAAACTTAAATTTTAATTTTGATGTGGTTATAGTTGATGGTCGATGTAATTTAAAGAAGTTAGTCAGTGGGAGATGGAGGGAGAAGGGAAGGAGGGAGTGCCGTCAATGAAGAAAAAACAGAAATAAAAGGAACTTATTTTTTACTATGAGCCGACGTTTTGACCTTTGACGTTTTCTTTTCTAATCTATTATATTATACTAAACAATAATTAGTTACTTTACCCATTACTTATAATAAATAAATTTAAACTATGCTTTCGATTAATAACTTTTACTTTATACCAATATTATTAGTATTCATAATATAATGGAGTATTTTTTAGATTATTGTTATGACTATTATTCCAGAAGAGCATGATTTTATTTTTGTTAATTTTTGGACCAAGTATATATCTACGATAAATTATGGAAAAAACCCAATATATAAGCCAATTTCCTAATACCTTCCTGGGTAAAATTTAATTTAAATAAATTATAAATAGTAATAAATAATACTATCAAGCTCATAGTAAGTAGAGATTTTGTTCTTAACTAAGTAAGTTTTTCATAAAACTTGCTTGTTCATGCTAGCGACTTCATTAATAATAATAGTAAAAACCTTTCATTATCAATAATAGAAATATTAAATATTTAACAATATACATTATAATCACAAATAAATCATAATATATTAAAAGAACTTCACTGCAAAATATATTATATATAATATATAACAAAATATTAATACATATATACAACAAAACTAATTAAAATTGTAAATTTTACTTATTCATTATTTTTTTCATTTTGTAGGTATTTTCTTAATACAATTATTTTAATTAATCTAGTTGCATTACAAAGAGTATTTGAATTTCAAACCAAAGCACTTATACTGTTTTATTTTTCCCTATTAAGTTGACTCTTTGGTCATATTCAAATCTAAAATTTAACTAATTATAATAATAATTAGCATTAGGAAATATATAACCGTGGAATAACTTCTTACAATAAAAATAATTTATTACACAACGAAGGTTAATTTAAACAATTATTATTAAATTATCCAAAAAATATTCAACTTCATTGTAAAATGTTTTATAATCTAGTTGGATTAATTACAATAATTTTATTCAAAGAATTCCAAAAACTGAAGAAGCAAAGAATAGAAATTTTTTAAATTAATTATTTTTGTTTTTCATAATTGTTTTTCCCTTACAGTAATCCCTCAATGGGTATTAGTGGTATGGATATTACTGGTATAACATCTAGTAATAATTCATTAATTTAAAAAATAATTAAAAATATTTATTAATATATTTACATTACTTGGTTTTATCATTTTAAGTTTTAAATGAAATTAAGGAGACGTTGGTTGAAGGTAGTCAAGAACGAAAACACATAGTAAGTGTAAATAGTAGAGTACCAAAGTGGGGATGGGAGACAGCCTGCCCCGGGCACCAAAGGGTAAAAGTGGAAAATAAAATATCTGATGGCTTCCTTGTACGCCAATTAAACTATAAATCGCTGGTTCAAAAAATGATCCTGAATTTGGTTACTAGTTCCCGAAGATTGCAGTATCTCAAAAACGACACTCACCGTCGCGTCATCCATCTATTGGAACACACAGACATACTCTTATTTCTAGAGGTCTAATTCCATTATTATAAGTCATTTTCTTTCAGTTGGTAACAAGTTCCCAAGAGATTTCTTCATGTTCCGTGACAACTTTAGAACAGCCAATATCTCTAGATAAAACATTGAAACCGACAGTTTTGACATTTTAAGCGGAAAAACCCACTCAACTTGTTTCTTCTTCTCCTGCTGCAGACTTGTTCATCTCACAAATGGGGAGGAAACCCAGTATTTTACACTCAAATTTAACACTTAAAACAAGTAATAAAAATGTTTAATTGGATTGGAAACCAAATTGCGTTTGTAACCTTTATTACCGAAACATATGATTTCTGTGTTTAATTTTAATATAATTTTTGATGTAAGCTTATTATGACCTTCAAGTAAAGTACCCTTTTTGGCTCACCAATTTTAACAAAAATCTAGTACATACATTCATATCACATCATAAATACATTCATATCGATATAAAAGTCCTATTTACCAAATTTGAGATGTTTTACAATAAATTTTAATATAATTTTTGATGAAGGTCTAATATGACCTGTTAACTAAAATTTGCCAATGTTAACTAAAATTTATTATATTATTTATATTAATATGAAAGTCTTCTATATCTAATTTGAGAAGTTTTGCATAGTATTTTAATATAATTTTTGATGGAATTCAATTATGACCTTGAAGTAAGTACCACTTCCGATGATCAAGCAATGACCAAAAAGGTAGGATCACAACTAGATTTTACAGCAATCCTAAATACAAAATTTCAACTTTCTATGGCTAACCATTTTTGAGTTATGCGAGATACGAACGTACAGACGCCACGGCGAAAATAGTCAAAATGGATTCAGGGATGGTCAAAATGGATATTTTAGTTGAAATCTGAAAACCGAAAATTTTCGCGATTACAATACTTCCTTTACTTCGTACAAGGAAGTAAAAAACTTGCATTAATGAAATTGGAAGTTTATATCAAACATTTTTCATGATGTGTGTATACAATTTTATGATCCTGATATTACCTAATAATGATTGATTTGAAGGATACTGCATGATAGGCCAGGGTACAACGGGGTATGTAAAACACATTTTCGGCCATCGGCTCCATGAATGAAGCCCATGGCGTATGCTAGAGAAAACTTTTTATTTATGATAGTATTTTATGAAGTAATCTTCTTCCTCTAATTTTCTGTTTTATTTACAAACTTTTATCACATATTTTGTGACATTTTGGGAAATTTCCCCTTCTTAAGGACAACACTCTTATGTATTATTCCTTAATATCATAAGTTTCAATTCTCCCCTCTTTTTTGTCATTTATTAAAATCCATAATTTTTATTTTGTCTTACTTGTATTAGTCACTATTATTTAAAAATCTAATAAAAAGAGTGAACATACATACTCTGGATACCATTGTGACTTCATAAAATACTACCCAAAATTAAATTTTAAAAAAATATTACAATTTTTTATTTATGGTAATTCAGAATATGAATTTACATTTGAGTATTTTCATAACTTGTTATAAAAGGTTAATTTCAAACTTTGTTTGAATAATTTTGATTTTCAAGCTTTGGGTGTGCTATCTACATTATTTTTTGTCATTTAAATTATACTGTTATTTTTTATCATGCTTTGGCAAATCGAAATATGAATAATGAATTTATTTTGTAACTTCTAGGTAGCTTTTATGTAGTAAAGCTTAATTCTGTGGTCATTGTTATATTTGTATTATTTCAACAAGAAGGTTACTCTTATTTGTAACGTATTGCATTTTGTAATGTAAAATTTAAAACAATAAAAGGATTAATAATGTTTAGAAAAGTTAAAATGTAATGTGAAAATATTAATTTAACATAAATTCACTGTTATTATTATTTTTAAAAATATCTATTTCCATTTGTAGTTAGAGCTGGAGAAGTATTTTATAACCCTAAAATGGAGGAGAAAGCGAGGTGGACAGGCCTAGGGGTATGAAGGGCTTGGCACACCATTGAGTTTAGGCTTATTTATAAAGTGCGCTGATATTTCAGCCTATTATAAGCCTTCATCAGGGTTAATTAAAACAATATACAACCATGAAAGTATAAAATAGAGATATACCACACAATCTATAACCATTTTTCTTTCTGTTATACACCAGAACTTAGTTGGCACAGTTCTTTCAAACATATTTATTTCCAATTTTATCCTTCTTCGTTGTGAGGGCATAACTATGTATGACTTCATCTTCACTAATCCTGGAGTCATCAGAATGAATCTCTCATTATTTTTCTTTTTTCTCCTACTTACCATATCCCTCTTTCCTTTTGTTTCTATCTGTATTTTTTTCCTTTATAACTTATGACTATAACAACATCTACATTATTAGCTGTTATACTATATCATCAGGATACATCTAGAACTGACCATGTCAATTTTGTTGTGTATTAACAGCATATTGTCTATATGATATATTAAGAATATCGTTGCTTTAAGTTTAGTGCCTAATAGTAGAGTTGGGCAAATATTACTCTTGAGTACAGAGTACCGAGTATTTTACTCAAATACTCTTACTAGTTGGGATAAGATATGACTGGAGATGGATGAGGTAGGTCAGTCTTTACTACCACTTCCTTCCATTCCTAGTCATTTCTAATCCCGGGTAGTGAGAATATTTGAGTAAATTGTTCGGTACTTATGAGTACTTTTTGCCCATAATACCTAATAACATCTGTTGTTAGTTTTGCTACACATTTTTATGATTATTAATATAAAACTTTAAAATTAATGACTTAAGACAGTTTAATTGTATGCCAATATATTCTATTGGCTTATATAACTTCTATATTTTTTAAGTATTCTATTAAATCTTTCATTCATTTCTTTTTATTTAAATTTTCATAAATCACATAAAAAAAGTTTCATATGTTTTCATATCACATGCTACTACAATTTTTCCATGTATACTATTTAATTGTTCTATATTCTCCTATGTATTTCCTGCTATATCTATATTTATTCTTCTTTGCTTCTGTACTTTCATGATTACATCTTGTATTGTTTAGCCCTGATGAAGGCTTGCAACTTAGGCCGAAACTTCTGTACACATTAAAATAAGTTTATACTTATCTATGTGTTTTTCTTTCCTGATTGCATCTCCCAACCAGCTTCTCCTAGTTTTGATTTAATTTTAAAAGTGAAAATTGTTTCATAGAAATATGTTTTTTAAAAAGACTACTCTTATTATACTTGTACAAACACCAAACAGAATATTAATATATTAATAAGGTTTTGAACCAAAGTTTGGGTTATATTATAATAAAAAGAAATATATTTTTTTGTTATAATTAATAATTTTTTGTTCTCCAAGGCCTTAAGCTTATTTATAACTATTACATATATATGTATGTATATATATATATATATATATATATATATATATATATATATATATATATATATATATATATATATATATATATTATTTTTTTTTAAACTAGAATGAGGTATCTTCTATTAATGCAGTATCATAAAAATTTTAATTAGGACTATATACAAATAAAAATGAAAAAATATTTGAATAAAAATTTGCTCTAAGCATGCAGTTTAGAGCAGAATAAGTATAACTATCCGGTTATTATAATTATTACTAATTTGCCCTATGACCCATGTCGGGTCCTGGCATCCTCTATGAACTTTCTTCTCTATTTTGGGTAGCTGCTTTCCAATTATTGACGCACAAAAGGTTTTTTGAATTAGCTAAAATATTTATAAAAAATTTGATTAATACTTATTATAACTACATAAGTGAAGAGTAAACGGATAAAACTACTTTACAACATAAAACTTTAATAGAAAAACAAATTTGAAAAGTTTCCAACATATGTTCTCCATAACTTTATCACAATGTTTAACGGCTTTAAAGTGGTTCTACCCAAGATATGATTGCAGGTGGTATTAGTATTCCTTGAAAGCTTTCAAGATGGCACAGCTAACTCATTTTCCGGAAAATCACTGTAAAATGGTTTTATCCCTGGATCCTTCAATTATGTTATTATAAAAATTTATATTTGTTTGTTATATTCTATTTCTGGATTTAGGGATACTGGAAGAGAGGCTGGTCTCGAATGGAATACATCTGAAATATCAGCATCGACCTCAGTATTTGATGTAACACAAAACGAATCAGAAGAACTCAACTTTACAGTCATGTCAGAATTACATTTTGGAAGCAGCATAAACAGTGCATCATGCAGTACTGTACCCACGCAAGAGTCTATTGTAGCTGATGCTTTAGCTGCATGGGAACATGAAGACTTCGCCCAAAGTTTAACAAAAGAAAAACTTGCTAAAGACCAAACATCATCTAAAGGAAATAAGCGGAAACATAGACAATCCGTTTTGCCAAATGAATCTTTACTTTCAGAGACAAGTGAAAATTCCATCAATTATAGTGCTATTCAAAGTGCTGTTCTTTTACCAAAAGTAAATCAACTCTCAGATACTAGTTGTACTTCTGAAAGTCAGCTAAATTCCACCTACATCACTTCTCAAAATTCTTCATTAGTTTCGGATTCTTCATCCAACCAAACTGTTGGAGAACTAAACCCATCCTTGATCACTTCCACAAAGCCAGCAAAAAAAAGGAATGCACGAAATAGCAAGTCGCCATCCCTCCCAGAAGAAGGTGCCAAAAAAGAACTGAATGTGCCTACGAAAGAAGTGGCCAAGAAAAAAGCAACTAAAGGTGCACCAAAGACAAAATCGAAAGGAACTCAGGTCAATCTAAAGACAAAAGCTTCGAAAAACGAAGTTGGTCCGAAAAAAACCACTGGGAAAAAAGTAATTAGAAAAAAACCTTCAGAAAATAAAAAAGAAAATAATCAGCAAATTGAAGAACCTATTACAGAAAACATTACGTTAGCCAACGATTTGAATAACAACTTTGGCGGTCCTTCCGATTTTGAAATAAAATCCAAGGAGACATTACTGAAGGAAAAAGTTGAAGAATTATTAAATATGCCAAGCACTAGTAATGCAGTTTCTGACATGAATCACACCATTGGGACTGTTGACATGAACATGAACTATACTATTGGTAATGGTGGTCTAGATCAAAGTGAATCGGAGAATTTGATTTCCCAATCTTGTTCAATTGAGATTATTAAAGATGCAAATAGGGCTTCGAAAATAAGTATTACTCTGCCACCAGAAACTCATTTATCTCTTTGTAAAAAGAATGCAGCTACCGCTAAATCTAAAAAAAAGAGTTTACCTTCTAGTATGGTTAAAAAAGACTCGTTGACCGTTGAGAGTAACACACCAAAACAAGGAAAAATAAAAATCAAACAAGAAAAAATCTCACCCAAATCTGTAGATTTGACTTCTGAAGTCCGACCAACCAAAATAAAACGCGGAAAAGAAGATACGAAAGACACTGAAAAAAGACATTCGAAGAAAAGCGAAACCCCTAAGCCTGGAGACAAAAAGCACGGAAAGGCGAGTCCTGCACCTAAAACAAAAAGGCATGCCATTTCATGTAAGAATTACATTTAAAATAATTTAATTTGAAATTTAAATTATTCAAAATAATGAAACTCTATTTAAACTCCCCCAAGTTATTATCGAACCTAATGTTATTTTAAACAAAATTAAGTAAAATTTATTTGTGTTTGTGGATAAGTTGCTCCTTTTTCGCTGTATCTATAATGCTCTAAGTATGTACATACCGTTAATTTCTTAATCAATCGATATTGGAGAATTTGCTGGTCCAAACTTGCTTGAAGCAGATATGAAGTTGGATACACACCTAATTATAGGTGTGTATGATCATTTTATTTTGTATTAGCACATACTGCTAATGATCGTTAATACAAATATTTTTTTGGCATTACTAAAAACAGGCATTACTAAAAGCGTGAGCTTCCAAAAATAAAATTAATAATAAATTTTTTAAAAATCAGTCACTTGAAAATAAAAATTTTTTCTTTTTCGAATTATGGAAACTTATGCCATTTGCTCTGTTTCAGGTGGTTATATGTCTTCAAGTAGCTCAGATGGTAAGACTATTTTTGCAAATTAAAATTATAATTTATCTATTAGTTTATTTGGGTGTTAACGTTCTTACCAAATCCAATTAACGCAGAAAGGAGGGGTTATCTTATAGGTTACCAACCTATCCTAGCCAGAGTGGGAAAGATCGAGATTCATTTATTGGGTCCGCCACCAAATAAATATTCAACCCATCCAGGCCTGATTCGAACCAGCGCCGCATCTGAATCGAGTTTGCGGCTTAACACGCTCGGCCACCAGGCTTCTAATTTATCTATTAATCTTTAAAAATAATAATTAAACGGACTTGGTCTCGATCATAAATCATTGTCTTGAAAATATACCATAGCTTCCCACAACTATGTCCTAAAACCTTGGGCATGAAAAATCTGATATCTGAAATATGAGCGAAATCTCGAATGAAGTTACATGAAGATACATATATTTGATAAGGTATTGAATACATAATAATAAAAATGTTATTGTTATGGCATTATGTCACATTTAGTCTTCCATTTTTTTCAATTATTGACTGTCTGTTCGAAGTTTATTGAGAAATTTTCGAGAGCTTTATATATTCTGCTTATACAATATATATTACTAGAAAGTTCAGCTCTCAAACATGCAATTAATAATTTTACTAATAGAAACGTATTTTCATTTTATAGTTATGCTCCTTTCGTAATAGCTTTTGTATTCGATTATTCCAGGCCTTTTATTTATTTTTTACATTACTGGCAGTCCCGGCAAATAGAATCCTTCAACAGATTAAGGCTGATAAGCTATATAGTGATCATAGACGTACGCACGGGGTTCCACAGACACACAAGAACCTACGAAAGTCTCAGAAATAATTTTGTTTTTCTACAAAACAGTAAATAGAAGCAAAGTTTAAAGATTCACCTAAAAATAAAAATACATGTTGCTTAGAACTTAAGTTCAAAAACTCCAACTAAAACCTTTTTTATAGCCCAACGTTGTTAATTTTTTGGTTTAATTTTAACACCAAATTGTTAAAAATGAGTTTTAGGCGGCATATTCTTTCAAAAATTTTCCAGGGGAGTAAAGAATATCCCCGGATCCTCCTCCCGACTGGGGAATATAAAAGAACCTACTTAGTACTTCGCACATATATCTTGATAATGATATAAGTATTCATTCATAATCATATAAGTATTCTGGAGTACTATCAATTCAGATTTGCTGCATTGATATCTGCATTGATTTGATTTTATGATTTTTAGGCCTGATGATTGGCTAACTGCATTGGTTAGTTATTTACAGCTATTTGAGAGATTCGATGTTTTATTTGTGTTGGAATCTTCCTAATATTATTTCTATTACATCATTTTAAGAATAAGGAAAACGAGATTCTTGTTTTAAATAATTTACGAATACATATAAGTTTAAACACTGGAACCTAATCTAACATAGTCATAGAAACATTCTCCAACTAAATTTAGTGGATTATTAAATAATAATATTTTTTTACAGATACAGATGAAAGCTACGATAGCTCAGAAGACAGCAGTAGCAGTTGCAGTTGCAGCGATTGTGCAAGTTATTGCAGTTGTAGTTTCTGCGATAACACTTCTTGCAGTTGTTCCAGTTGCAGCGAATCTTCCTACGAATCACCTCCCAGGAGGAGACGTCATAGATAATATCCATAACGTTTCTTAGACAATTGTCAAACGGTTCTTTTTAATATTTGATAAATCTATTGTTATTTTATTATATTCGAAAATTTTATAATATCAGTGAATGCTTGAAAAACTAATACGCTATGAAATGACGTTTATGTGTTTTTCTCTAGTTCATTATTTAAAAAAAAAAAAAGGAAAAAAAAAAGGTGTCGGAGAAAATTTTATACATTTTTTTAAATATATACTAATTGTTGATAAAAATAAATGGATAAAATCAGTTAATTGTATTATTTGTGCACTGGTCTGGCAGATGGGCCATGGAAACCTTTAAATCACCTTCACTTAGTAACTTTTTCCCATATTTGTCATATGTAGTTTATAGTATAGACTATAATAATAAGTTAGTTATTAAAACACGAATAAACTTTTTTGAATTCAACAATATTATTAATTTAATATTGTTCTTAACCATTTATATCAGGCCAAAATGATTTCATTTCGCAGTTTCTTGATTAAAAAAAAATACCATAACTCTTTAACTCAGCTGTCATTTAGCCACTTTTCATTTACACTTTTTCCTATGTGATAAGCACAATCGCGATAGAGTGTGCATGTTAGTGTGTGAAGGTGTCCGAGATGGGAAGGGCAAGAGATTCCTGCGGGGAAAGTTTACAATGGGCCTCATTAGGCGTACGCTCTTTCTCGAGTGCTTTGAAGCAGTATTAGAGCGTACAACACTTATGTTTGTAGCAACAAAAAAAAAAAATAACAATGAGCAAAGCAGGAAAAAATACAGGCAGGGTAGTTTAGATATAGATTTAAACAGCCAATTTAAAGCCATTTCTTGTGCTTTCCCATCAAACCAGGGCCGGCGAATGCAATTGCTTGAGCAACGGTTCTTATAATTCTCATTTCTATATCACCAAAAAACACCGATGACAACTGAAAACAAAATACAGTCGAAACAAACGAAAGCTCCAGTACAACTGCGTTTTAACACACGCCAACTCATACCAGTTTCATACGGTAAATCGTGTGGGAATAGGTTTTACAAAGACGTTCTTTCCTTTCTAATAGAAATGACAAGAGGAATCGCGCGCGGAAGAGCGAGTGATCAAATACTCGCAACATGAGCGGCAAACATAAGCATGCGTGATTGCGCGTGCAGACTTTCTCGCGCGCTGTCTCGTACCCTCCAAAGCACTTGCGAAAGAGCTAACGTGTAAAAGGAACTTTTCAACATATTTCCTCCCAATCTATTATAACGTCATGTATCTATTTTATAGAGGCTGGTTGTACCCCAGGAAGGTCTTCCGATCTCAGAATTAATCAACGGCTGATAAGACAAAAAAATTTCATCCATAAGCGTCCCAAAGCAAGTGCTATTTTCTGTGTCTCCCCTCCTCCTCCAGAAAAAAAATCTGAAGCGGTACGCGCATCACACAACTTTCCCTTACCATCCTATAATAATTATCTTTTTTATAATTTTAAAGAGTTCACATAATGAAATAAGCACAGCAGAATTCACTTCTTCACATCTTCTCCCACTTACGTACAATAAAACAGTTTTTTAAACAATTTTAGTACAAAAATTCTGTACACTACGTATATATTTTAAGTTTGTCAAGCTGAAAATATATTTTAAAAGTTTCGATTTAGTTTCCATGGAAAGATTTTGTTTCCATTTAATAATATAAAAGTAAAAATCATTAAGTTAATTTCTGCTTTTGTACTCTTAAATTACATTATTACAGAGCGTATTGTTGACCACAGATTGGTTAGGAGGTTCGGTCGCATCCATCTCCTTTCGGATGCGCTTCTTCATCCATCTAGTGTCTTGTACTCCGCATAAGATACGCTGTTTTTTTGCTAATACTGATCCGATTTAGATGATTCTTTTTCTCTGCATTTTTTCGTTGATATACTACATATATGAAAAGTTAAAGGCCTCTAAGGAGAAAACATTAGGCAAGTTTCTTCAAAATCGTTGGAGCGGTTTACGATAAAATTGTAAAATTCATGATATAATAGCTACTTCCGGTTAGTCCGATGCGCTGTATCTTTGATGATTCTATTTTCGTTTTTTAGATAGTTTAATTACCTTTCATACAATTCTATATACAATTTACTATAAAATGCATACTTATTAAGTTATGCGCAAATAAAATATTCTTTTCATCATAACTTTTTTTCCTGCATTTCCTCGGTGATATACTAAATAAATGAAAACGCCTTTATGAAGAATAATTTAGGCAAATTTCATCAAAATCGTCAGAGCTGTTTTCGAGAAAATTTTAAAAAAGTATAAAATCATATATATATATATATATATATATATATATATATATATATATATATATATATATATATATATATATATATATATATATATATATAGTGGCACTTCCGGTTTATCGATTTTGACGAAAACGTTGCTGTAACATCACAGCCATATACCTACCTTAATACGTCATTTCAGTATCGTACAGCTTTTCGTTTTTGAGCTAGGCTGTTCACATACACACAGAAACGCAGACCATTTTGCGAGACTTGATTATTTAGACTCAGGGGACCCTAAAACGTGTATTTCATTTGAAAACTCAAATTCGAAAATTTTCACGTTCGCAATACTTCCCGTTATTATATACTTCGTTTATAGATAAGCGAAAGTAAAAAATAACCAATTTTATAATGACCCATAGTTACTACTTTACCTCGCAACATTTTTCAAACTCATTCCTAAAGATACTAAATAGAGCATATTTATGCTCACCTGAAATAAATAAACAATTTTTTTTTTTAATTTGTTTGAAATTTTTTTTCCAGTATACATATCCGTTTATATACTGCGCCCCCGGAGGCTCTGCTGCGTTGGGTTTGTTTACAATAATGCCTTCATTTAAATTAAAAAACATAAAAATATTTCGAATATTTATTCGGATTATGCGACATTAACTTAAATGAACTTTTAGTATTTTATCATTAATTTTCCATCCTTAGTCTCTTATTACCTTATTTAGTATCTTCCTTGTAGATCCGTCTTGTAGATTTTCCACTGCCATAACAATTTTTATAAACACTTTTATTTGTTCTTTATATAAGTTAAAACCTATTTTTATTCATAGCTAATCTTCTTTATTATTATTTTACATATTTTTAAAATAAAATGAATTGTAAGTTTGTTACTGCACATAAATATCGAAACATAACAATGTAATTGATACTAGTATCGATATATTACTCTCGATATCGCATCCAATTGAGAATAGTAAGATAAGTGGGAACCTATTTTGAATGTCGAAGAAACAGTGAGGTATGAAATTATTAAAATTTGTAAATAAAACATATTGATTGCTGATTAATTAAGGACCTGAAGGAATATGAAAGTTTACAGTTTTAAGTTTACTTTTTTAATAAAGTTAACAATTATCAAGTGCCACTCTTAAATTATTATAGAAACTCAGAAAACCATAATGGTTTTCATTTTGGGGGATCTCATGCTGTATATGGATTGTTTATTTTTATGAGGTAATGACTGTCGTATATCAATATAATAGATTTTACATGAAATATAACATCGGTGTCTCCTTTTTAAAATACTGTCTTATGATGTGTTTGGTGTTTTGATTTATGATGACCTTTTTGATTAATTAATGTCTAGTTATATATCTGTTTGATTAACTACTGAATATTTTTTTAGCTTTTCGTGTATGGTGTACTTCAATTGGTATTCATTCCAATTAGGTATCGAACTAGCTGTAGTTTGCATCATTTAGGTTTTTAGTTTAGTCATTAATTCTGTTGAGAGTGGTTAAAAGGTCAAGTATCCAAAATACCAGTTTTAAAGGAGAGCCACTTAAATGTTATCAATCATCATTTCCGTAGTGAAGTAGTAAACACTCGATTAGATCTCCTGTAAAATAGATATTTTAGACTATCGACCTTTTTACTGCCCTAGATAGAATTTATTTTAGTTGTCTCCTGTAACAGGCTAATTATTATGAATTATTCTTCCTCTTTACCTATTTTCAACTGCTATTGTATTGTTAGTTAATGGTTTTGATGGTTATCATATAATAAATTTTACTCATATATTTGATCGAAATAGAATTAAATTATCAATTTTTTTATATTAATTTTGTGCTCCTCAGCACAAGGACTCAAACAAGTTAACTAGGATAAAACTGTTGTTACATTGATAAAAGTATTCCCTATGGCTCTTGTAGATGGTCCTCAGATCTATTCCCATTGTTCCATGATTTCTAACAGTAGTTACAATCAATTTACTTAAAATCTTTAACGTTGTAGTACAAATAAGATAATAAATAAATATTAAGGTATATTATTAACATTATGTATTTTAATGGATATTACATATTAAGTGTCTGATGGACTTGAAAATGTCTTACCTCTAATTGTTTTTTTATTAGAAAGTGTTAATTATGATATCCAAAACTTTCTTGTTCGAATGAGTATTAAGTTAAGGAAAAAAAGGCTTGGGGCTCATGCAGGATGTCATCTGCCATAAATGATTAATTTAAAACATTTATTATATATGGTACTTATTATCATTAGAGAAGTTGAATACAGAAAACAAAACACTTCCTCTCCTTACTTAATTGTCCAAAGTCAATTTTGTCGTCCCTTCATTTTTACTAAAATATTTAAATTCATATTTTGCTCTTTCTCATTCACTGTTTTCCTACTGGTCGACTTGGCCTTTTTTATTAATTAAGGTTTTTTCTGGGGTAATGGATTACTCTGATCAATTTCTGAGGCCCTAAAAGTTTTAAGTAAAATCCTGCAGGATTTGGAGATCCATTTTTCAGACAGACAGATTGCTCGAATTAGAGTATATGATTAGTAATGATTTTTAAATATGTTCACAGCAATGACCGAACCAAACTTGGGCCAGGCTCCAGATGATAAACAGACATCCAGTACAGAGATTGATCCTAATACAATGAATGGCAATGAAATTTACTGGGATAGATTGTCTCCTGAAAAGTATGAAATATAACTCTGTTCAAGTGACTAATATACATATAAATAAATATACCAGACAAGGAATCTTCGCATATTTTTTTAAATTAAATAATCATAATAATAGTTTTAGAAAGTCCGGTAATCAGTCAAAAAAAGTTTTTGAGATTTATCTTAAGGTACCATTTTTTGCAAACCTTTTTGAAAATTTATTGCTTAGTTGAAAGTTGTGAGGAACACAAAGACTTGAGAGAAAACTCGTTCTGTAGTGGAGTTATAGGCAATCAAAGTTAATGGGGTATCATGATAACTTGAGGTAGTCAAAATCAATCTTAAACAACACTTGTATATTAATTTTATGTATAATTCTATTTGCCAATACATTTTCAGAAAACACCAATTATTTACTTCTTTTTTTTTTTGCATAATTTGTCACAACTTTTTTCTCTGAACTTGATTTAAATCTATATGGAATATTGTTCCATTAATGCTTTGGATACTTTCATAAAAATACGAAATAATGTTTTTTTTTCTATCATTTTCAAAGTTAGTCACTAAATTTGTTTCAAAACTGGTTGGTTAATTCAAATACTACTAAACTGAATTTGATGAGATTAAGATTATTTTTAATAAAGTGGGTATATCAAAATCATAGAAAGAAAAACTAATCTATAAAAAAGAAGCTTGGGTGCATATGTAGGTGCCCATGATCGATGTCATGACATCTTCATACCCGTGGAAGCAAATTCATTTCACACATTTTTTTATAAGCATGAAATTATTCTATGAAAACATTTTGTAAATAAAATCGGAGGCAAGGAAAAAAAAATTGTTGAAACATGAAACTTTATTACGTTCAGGGTAAATTGATAATCGTTTTGATCCTGTTCCTTGAAAATATCTGCAAGAAATGAGATTGAACGTTATATAGATTATTATCTATTTCAGGGAATTAATAACCTTGAAAAATACAGGTTATTATTATTTACATTTAATTATGTTTGTGCAGCTATTGTATGCTGCAATCTGCAACAAATCTACTCGTTTAATGAAATGAAGCAGAACAAACTAATCAATAAATATTATGTTTTGTATTTTTTCTCAATAATTAAATGCGCTCTTGATATGGCGGCTCCACTCTCTCTCACTCGTGTGTATTAAAAATATTAATATTTGAGATTAACGAATTTTTGCTCACAATTTTTGAGTTATATTACTAAAGAATTGAATGAATCAGTACTAGAATTAACAAGTATGCAGTTAAGGAACAATAATAATTATTGAAAAAAAGAAGTAATAATTCCTCTAACTTAAGAATATTATATTATTCTGTGTAGTAAAATGTGAATTGAAGAGTCCAGGGATAAATTCATTTAATAACACAAAACTTCTTAGAAAAATGAATTTGAAAGTTGCCCAACATGTGTTCACCAAACATTCCCCTGGAATTTGATTGCTATATTTAATGAGTTTAAAGTGGTTCTACACCTGATATGAATGTACCTAATGTTAGTACTCCTTGAAAGCTACAAAATAGTATTACTAACTCAATTTTCATGAGAACTGTTGTAAAATGGTTTTACTTCAGGACACTTTAATTATTATTATATGAAGCATTTTATTATGTTTGTTTAATTGGTAATCTATTTGAATTATTTCCATGATTTTTACAGATTACAACCTCAGACCTATGTGGTAGGTGAAGATAATATTAATGGAATCAGAAATTTTGAAAATGAAGAAATTCATTATGATGAAAAGTAAGTTTATTTTGTATGCACCTTGGTTAGCTATTGCAGAGATATTTACTTTTCGAAATGAAGAGTCAAGTAAGATAGCAATATTGTTGTTAAGACACTTGGAATAAAATTTTTGACAAGGAACACATTTACTTGAATAATTTATTTTTTAAACAAGTTTTATAAACTATTTATTTGATATTTAAATATTTGTTTTTCTCTTTAAAATTACATAATAAAATCTTATGATTGAATTAAAAAAACTATTATTGGGCTGTTAATTAGCAATCTATTATTTTGAACTGTTATTTCTTTTTTGTTGCTAGCCTTGACTGCTTATATAGCTATTAAGTAGATTTACTGAAATAATAAAAAAAAAAAGAAAGAAAAGTAGTACAATAACCTTTAACTATTTTTTATAATTTAATAATAATATTTATTTCTATTTTCCATATGAACTGAGTTTAAGGTATAGTTGTACAGATGCAAATGAATAAACATATGTATGTACTCTCCTTGTAAAGTATAATTATAGAATGAGGACTATTAATATAATAAGAAGGCCCAGACTAACTAAACGGGTTGTTATGCCAACTATGTATGTACTAATCCAATAACACATAGGAAAAACTTAGAGCAGTTAAATGATATAGATATGAAGAATTTTCCTCAATTTAACAAAATGTTATTCAAATAATTTAATTTTAAATTGAAACATTTATAAATAAAATAAATTTCACAATATTTAAGGAAAGATAAACATCGGGGTAACGCTCCGACAAGGAATTAGCTTAAGTTACATGAAATTTCTTCTTCCTTTTAGTTTAATTTTTAAAAATTGATTTTTTTTTTTAGGACAACTTTATACGGGCAAGTTCCATCTCACTTAACTTATTAAAAAATCTAAGTTTAAAATAACAGGGGAACATATAATCATATAGCATAACCAAAAATATATCCACACCAAGTCCCCTTAAAATGCATTATGCAGTAAAAGGGTTATATGTTTGAAGATTAGTACATAGTTTGAGGCTATGAAAAAAACAAAACATCTTTTCTAATTAAATTACTTAAATATGAGCTCAAAGAATCATTCTGAAAGTAAATGTTTTTCCTACAATTTCAAATGGGTTCCTCTACATTGTTGATTCTAAATTATATTAATTGACATTTGCCATGTTTTTTGGTAGCAATTGACACTGTACTTAGTTTTGGTATGTTCTATATCAGAAATGAAACATAATTGATTGATAAAGTTTATGCGAGATTTCTCATTTAAGTTACTGTTCTATTATTTCAGTTCAGTGGACCTGTCTTCTCCTGACAGCCCTGCTAGTACTCTGATGACTGGTAACTATGATTATTTTTCAAGCTAAACATATTTAAAACAACATATTAATAAATTAGCTGATGGCTTGGTCTCCAAGTGTGTCTGGTGTTCGAGATAGAAGCGGGAATGCTTTGTTTCTGATCTCCGAGGGTTGACTTTTATTTTATGGCGAGCCTAGAGCATGATTTCAAAAACATGGCACTGATAAAAGAAGTATCAGAAGCATTTGAACTTTCAAAAGACTTTGAAAAGGTATCTTCCCTGTGTTGTTTAATCCAGCTCTTGAATATGCACAACATTGCAAGGAAATGGAGGAACATATGTCAGGATGGAATACCAAATCCTCAAATATACAGATGAAGATATCCTAGTCCTAGGGAAAGGTGTTTTCCCCAATTTTGTTTTCCAAATTTTAGTCCGGATGTTAGCAAGCAAAAAATCATCTTATTAATATAGAGCTAGTTTTGGAAGCTTCATAATAATAAGTCTTACAAGAACAGATTTTAGCTGAAGCACTTACCCCAGCAGTAAGCAATAATTCAGCATGACAACATATTCTGAGATAAATATCTCTATGTTACCAATAATATAGTCAATTATTGGTAGAACTTGATATCATGAAGCTCTCCGGAAAGTTTAAGTTTGATATTACAAAAAAAAGAAGATAAATTTGCAGGTTGGCTCCTAGACTATTTGACAAGAGAAGAAAAACAGAGATGCTTACAAATAAATTTATAAAGGATAAAATATATTATAGTAAGCTAGAAAATATTCCTGACTGTTAAAACTAGCGAAGAAGGAAAAATGTTACTATTAATAATCTGATTTAAATGCCTTGGTCGGAAATAACCTCAATTAGTGATCAATTCAGTGAATTATGCCAGGGTAAAACGGATGCATGCAAATAGTTTTTCTCTTCTACCTCTCACAAATTCTGAAATCCCTAAAATTCTCAAGAAAGCTTTGATATAATATGATTGAAAAGAGTACATTTTGCTGATATATTTTGATTGGCTTATATTCTCTGTTCTTTTTTTTTATTTTTTTTTATTTTATATAAAACATAAAATATATATCGTCGGTTTTCTGTAAAACAATTCAATACTTTTCAGGAGAGCATAGTTTTCAAGATATTTTAGGAAGTGAAGTTGTTTTCGCCATCGTAACATCGGGGGGGGATGTTCTAGGGGGATGTACAAATATGAAAGTTACAGATTCGTCGTTTTGACACAGCGGTAGCTATTAATGTCATGAATCTAAAAAAGGTAAAGATCCTAAAATTCCCAATATGGTAATTAGTTCTTTTTAGAGAACACAGACGATATATCTTTGGCCTAATTTAATAATATTTGTATAATTAGGCTCTCCAAACCCTCAAGGGATTGTTAGTGATTGTTTGTTGTGAAGAGATATGTGATTATTTGTTAGTGACAAACATTTTCTCTAACCTCCTCATCCTTCCAGACATTCCCCTCTCTATCTTGTTCTCTCCACCTTAAGAACCAGTTTCCCTTCCAAGAGAGGGTAATGGACACTATTTCAATCCTTTAATGAAGAAAACTAGACACAAATGGCTCAAGGCTTGATCTATTGTGTACCGTTCAATACACTATCTTATGGCAATCCGATAGACTTTGTGAACCTCCAAATACTCAAGGGCTCCATGCAATTTATGTTCGGCTATTTGATCACAGCCAAAATGCATTAACCTTCTAAAGTATAAAAGTATCATATCAGCTTATAATGTGGCATCATAGAAAGTCTCATCTTCTGTCCTACAGAACATACAGATTGGGGATTCTTTCAGAATTTATAAGTGCTATAAATGTATTTATTTACTATATTTTCATTCGTTGCTAAAAAAAATTATTGATATTATGAAGTATAACTGACCAATTGAAGTGTTGATTACAAAAACCAGTTAACTCATTATTATACTGTCATTTTGAGAAGTCAATTTTCCTTTCTATGGTTAAATTACTTCATTTTAGAGGCTTTATGGGATGGTACGTATCGTGATTTCAATGAAGGTTACAATGAAAAAACTGATGCTTGGCCATTATATTTTAAAAGTGACAAGTTTTGGCTTGTCTGGGTTCAGTAATCAAGCCTTCAAATAATATGGTGTAATGCCAGTTGGAATGCCTTGTATACTTAATGATTTAATTTTTATTTTATAGATTCTGGAGAAGAGTCAATGGACGATGACAACCAGCATCCTGAAGAACAACCATCAGGTGAGTAGTTAATTAACCATAGTATTTAAATAGTCATAATATTTTATGATAATAGTTGATGGATGGTATTAACAAATATGTTTTAAATTATTTTATTTAAAAATTTTTTTTTTATCCTTATTACTTACTACCTTCTGAACTTAATTATTAAATAATTTCTGTTTATAGGTGCTGTACCTGAAAGCGCAGTAAACTATAGCAATTCATATCACCAGTTTATTGAACGAGCACCAGATGGTGAGTTGTTGTTGAACCATAATGTTTAGAGAAAATTATCAATTATTAAGTTTGTGTTTATATATTATGATTTAATTTCATTATGTACCCTAACTAGGGCAGGAAGGACGGTCTTATCCCTCCGATTACTAATTACTCACCAGAGCGAGGCCGAGAATTATTTTGCAACTAGGCTTTATTCAAACTTTTACGATTTCTGATTTAAGAATGCTAAAACCACTGTTTCCCACTAATAAATAAATTGATTTTTTTTATCTTCATAATATAATTTTGTTTTTTGAAATTCAATTATAAAGAATTGCGGAGTATATGGCCTATTAATGGGTTAAAATGGACAAGTAAAGTTGGGCTTAGCAACAAGCGAAAAAGGTATATATTTTTATCAGAAATTTTTATGGCTTATGGCCCCAACTTCTCTTGATCCGCCCCTGACTGCAACACTGACTAGAAACTGTTCAGAGTTTAAAAACAAATATTACCAGTATGCGAGTTGACTGTCCTGCTTGAGAAGTCCAATATTTCTATCATGCTAGTTGACTAACCTGCCTACTGTCGTGCCAGTCAACTAGCGTCATGTAAACGTAGCTTTAGAATTTGTGTTCAAAGAGGGAATTGTTAGCAGATAGAGATAACAGCCTTCCTCCACTTCCTCGTCACACTCCAATTTATGTTTGTTGTTTATTATCCCAAGTGATGTTATTTGGTTACAAAACTTTTTAATATACTCTTACTAAAATTATGTTTTCTAATTTCAAGTACCTTCAAGAAGAAGGCCAATTCGGGAGAGTACAGAAATTCATCAGAATAAAGAACCGAATTTCACCATTGCTAAAGGTAAAAATAATAGTCTAGTAAATGATGGTCAGGGGGCAGTCAAAATAAAACAAAAACTCGTGCAGAAATATGAGTATGCTGGTGGATAAAATTAATACACCAACTCAAAATTTGTTTTCTAAACAATTTATAGTACTTAAATTTAATTTATGATTTTAGCATATAAATCATCATTAATAACAATATCTTTATTTATGGAAAATGTTATTTAATATTATATTTATAATTTATAATATTTATAGAATTAAATTTAAATTTATGTAATTGAAAAGAAAAGAATTACACAATTTACAAACATAATAAACATTACAATTCAATTAAAATTAAGTTAGTAGCTCATGCTACTGCCTCTGGCATGAATAACGATGATCAATCGCCTTCCTCTGCCCTCAAAGAGTTTATTAACAAACTCGGGCAATATATTGTCTCACTCTTCAATAACTGCTGTTTCCTACTTTTCAAGTGTTCTAGGAATAGAATTCTGGTACCATACATAATGCTTAAACAGTTCCGTACCCAAACAGGCTATATTGGATTTAGGACTAGATTTTTTTGGAAGGCCTCCAGGAATATTGTAACAATCTCTTGGAGGTACTCCACTACACTGAGTTCTGTGAAGTCGTGTTTTTTCATACATCAGCAGGAACCTGTTTCCATTATTGGGTCCAGATGACTCTCGGAAAAGTTTTCCAGGTACCTCTGAGCAATTTAGGACTTGCTCTGCACAAGAGATACCATTCCAGAACATGCTTGAGCCTTGTTGGATTGCAATCTGTAGGGTCATTCCACATTGAGCTTATGTTCACTTGGGCTTCTTCAAATTAAAATACCTCCATCTGAACACCAACATTCACATCGTCAGTAAAAAGAACTCATTTCCAGTCAAGGGCATAACTGGAATGGGGCAACCGGGGCCAAGAAAATATTTGATTCGGATTCCTAATTGTGATTTTTCGATCTTCTGTTTTCATATTGTACTTTCAATGTTCAGTTTAAAAAGATCTCTTGTCTATTTTTCTAAATCTTTATATAATCGCATAAATGTTGCTGTGTATTCATATGTATATATTTACACTGTTTTGCAATGTCTGAAATTTAAATTGTTAGACTACCCTGTACTCTAACTGTAAGTTCGTGTGACCAATTAATCATAAGCAGCATATGTTTACATTGTCTATAAATGTATGTAACTAAAGGAGTTATATAAAATAACCATTAGATTTCTGTCTTTCATTATTCTTATAATTTTCTAATAATCAATAGCTATAGCATGCATATACTTAAAAAAGAAATAGACATACAAAATTATTTACTCTGTTATGTTTTAAAATTAAATTTAAAAATACAAAATTTAAAACATAAATTATAAATAAGAGACTAAAAGTCACCTTACTAAAATTTTATTAGTATTATTAATTATTATTAAAATTAAAAAACGTTTTTGCTAAAAATTAACTACGACAAAATGATATCATAAATATATTAAATGATACCACAGCATTACATAATAAAATTTATAATATTGAAAGGTAATAACTAAATTAAAAACTTTATTATTACAAACTAGGCTAAAAGTTAAACTACTAAAACAATATATGTTGTTAATTAAACAAATACAAAACCAACAATTATTATGTCATTGTACGTTGAGATAAGGATATTGTTTAATTATATCTACCCAACCTACTCTCTATAATTTGAAATTCCAGCAATGAAAAAATACAACTTTTTCATATCGCCTTTGGTTTTGGTTTTAATATTTCAAGCCCATTAAAATTTTCCATTTCTTGGTAAATTCTTAACCTCAAATTACTATAGATAGGGCATTTAAACAATATATGATAAAGTGTCTCTTTCTTTTTCTACTGCACAATTTACAGTCTTGTTGTGGATTAATTCTGACTATTTTATTATTTACTGAAATCTTTTCTCATGCATTTTCCAGATAGTCTAATCTGCATTAATATTCTCTTGTATTTAAAATTAGCTGGAATTAATAAATACTGTGAGATAGTCTAATCTGCATTAATATTCTCTTGTATTTAAAATTAGCTGGAATTAATAAATACTGTGATATTTGGCAACTGTTGCAAAAAAGATTTAAATGTTCACTGTAACTTAAAGTTTGTTTATGTTTCATATCCTTTTGTTGTAGGTAGCATTTGCATTTATTTTAAATTCTATTGATATTAGCTTTTATTGTGGCCTGATTTTGTTCTAAAATCAAATCTTCAATGATGTTCAACAAACCTTTCAATTGGGAACATCAATTGTATTTTGACTGTGAATGGATACATTTTACTTCGTAGCTCGATGAGGAAGCATAATTTAGGGTATCTAAATTCTTTCATTTCTAAAAGTTTGATTAGTCTATTTATCACATATTTCATGGCATTGTATCCAGTGTGGACTGAAGCAGTTTCCAAACGCATCCAAAAAGCAGGGGTAGTTTTACAAAGAGAAAATGCTTTTTTATAGATACTTATGTTGATATTTTCTAAGTGATTTATGTACTTGAGACTCCATATTCTGTATATATGGAGGGAATATTCTTGTAAATCTCATACTTATTTAGAGCCCTTGTAGGGTTACATAAATGTGGTTTGTAGTGAAAATTAACCATTTTATAAAATTACTGCATTATAATGGTGTTTAGGAAATGCTTAAGACAAAAGATAAAGAACTAGTGAAATAAAATAAAATAAATAGTTTTGCAATACTATTTGTTTAATTTAGTCTGCCTCGCTCACCTTCATTGCTACGCTCAACTATTTTATGCATAACAATAATTCTTTAAGTAATCATTCTTCAGCCTACTACTTCATTTATCCAGTTAGTATTTGTTCAAGTTAATGCAGCTTACAGATGTTATTTTGATTTAAGTAAAAATGTCTAAAACTGGAAAGCTTTTTATTGAATAACTATTATTAAAATTTGTGAACATTTATTATAGGCTTCTTCCATTACAATACCTATAATATACATCTACACCATTTAATTCTGGTATCCAACGTTTCGGCTATTGTCCCATCTTCAATAATATAACCAATAATATATAAATCCTCTAAAAACATTTATATCATATTTTAAACTATATTCAAATTAATTACATTAAAAGCTATATATATATATGTGAATACATACATATATATATATATATATATATATATATATATATATATATTCTATTGGGTGAAAATTAATTTAATACTTGCTAAGTATTATACTAAGGAGTTAATTTGTTAGTAATAAATTTATTTTCAATAGAATATAGATATATATGTATACAAAAAAATATATATATATATATATATATATATATATATATATAAGTTTTAATGTAATTATATGTATAGTTTAAAATTAACTTCAGAATATTATCGCTTTAGAGCAGAAGTAGCTCAACTCTGAAAATTGAATTTTACAGGAGAAGCTTTTTTTTTTACTTTTTGTTGTCATAATATGAATGTACAAACCAAATTTTTTATTTTATAGCTTAACCCTAAACTTTGTAGAACATTTTTGTGAATTTAAAAAAAAAAAATATTCTTTACAAAATTTATTTAAATTTAATATTTTTTACAAAAAAAATTATTGAAAAATATATATCCTTAAACCTGGCTGAAAATTTGAATAACAGAACTCTATCATGAGAATAAGTGGAAAAAAGAACTGTGTCATGTTCGAAATTGCCAAGTTTAGAATTAAAGATTATAGGTAGATATGTATTATAGAGAAGACTTCTGCATCAAATCCGCAGTTGTCTCAGCTATCTTAAGTGATAAAAAAACAGAAAAAAAAACAATTTGGAGATAGGATAGTCCAGCTCTGAAGCGGTGATTTACTGAATGTAATGTGCGATAAAGCTCTTTATTAAGTCTACGGAATCATTTATAGTTTTTTGTTTGGTAATTTTGTATTTCTAATACAAATTCTTTTAAGTAAATTTATTTTTTATATAGTTTTTTATCATACTTTCTGTATGAAAATTTTACTAATTCTTGCTTCTTCTTTTTTTTTTCAGACAAAGTAATTGAATTCATTAAAGAATTTTATGACAGATTTTTAATCAAGAAGGAACTTATGGCAAGCATTATTGTTATTATACTATTATCTATAGTTTACAATCTTGTGCTACCTGTGAATGAAAGCTCTCCAAAGAGCATGCAGTACTATTTAAGTGAAGAAATTCTTAATCAGTACCCTTCACAAGATAAACTAGATTTGAAAAATTTGATTCGTATTATCAACAATGTGAATCGAGGGAAACATGAAACAGATAAGGTTGCCGTTATAACGATTTTGTATTCTCATAGAGAAACAGCAGAATGTTTAGCAAAAACTACAGCAAATTACGCAGTAAAACTTATCAACAGGAATAAAGATTTTGTGCGATTAAACGGATCTTTGGACAATGCCGATTTCTATCTAGGCAATGAGAATTTCAAGAAAGATATTGAAGGTAAAGGGGTCCTAGTCGTTTATGATTTTCACAATTTTCCTGCTGAAAAAGTTCGTTATTTTCATGGAATATGTGATAAACATACCCCCTACATCGAGGATAAAGCTGTGTATATAATCCTTTTAGAGATGAGTAACAACCAGGAAGGAATTTATAAGAAACTTGAAAAAGTCCAGTCAAGAATAGAAGAGCTGTGGTCCACTTTGAAATCGGAAATTTTAAATCCTTTGGGAACTAGACTTATGGATAATGTGGTGGTTGTTCGACAGGAACCAAAACTTTTATGGTGCTAAGTATCATTTTATGATTTTACTTATTACATTATTTTTATAATGCAATAGTACTTCTTTTTTACAAATTTAACTCTTCTTTTTAACCACTTAATGCTTAATAAACATTAAGCGGGGCAATATTTTCAGTATATATTACTTCCACAATACTTCCAAGAAATAAAAAATCTTATTGACAAAATGACAATGTTATTGATCATATGAGGATTTCATTAAATTTAATACCCCATATGCGAAATATATTAAGTTGGTAAAAAAAAAAATTAAATTGACTAGAAAAACTGTATTTCATTTTGGATGTACATATATACCTAATTTTCTCCAAAAACAAGATTCCGGTTTGCAGATGTGGATATGGAATTACTAGTCTCTCTAACTTACTTTAAAGAAAAAACATTATTAATTTAAGTGTTTTTATGGTTATGTAAAAAGTGTAAATATAAAATGTATATATTATAATAAAATGTAAACAATTAAAAAATGTTTCAAATGACAATTATTTTATTAAATTGAAAAGAGTTAATATTATCTTTTATCAATAAGCTTGACCTTTTGTTCAATAATAGGGGGCGCAATATGTGCCATATGAACGGGAGCCCTTTTCTTGTATTTCGAAAAAGAGGAGTTAATGTGAATATTTGTTAACATGAAAATAACTACCTATCTCACTCAATAAGATAATTAATTGAGCAACAACAAGTTATTCAATAAATTATATCCATTAGTGTGTTAATTTATTTTATTAAATCTATTACTTGCTTCTATTGAAAAAGAATTCGGGATTCAGGCTCCATATTATACGAAATGTGGCTTATCTGTTCAGATATCTTATGACTTCCTTTCCTTAACCTCTTCGTTGCACTGCCTCCGTCCGCTATAATAAAGTTGTCTACTGTCTTCTGCGAATACTGTGTTTTATCAGACTATAGCGGAAGCTATGTTGTCTCTGGCCAATGTTTCCGTCTCTCGGACCCGATGACTAGCTAATGGGGCGTCTTAACAGATAAGCAGGTGAAGTAGGGCTTAATCCATGTCTGGACTGATGCGGCTTTGATGGTATGCGGCTTTGCTACGGATAATACAAAAAAAATGAGTCCTGAGGCCCTTGCAATGTATATGACAAAAAAAAAAAAAGAACAGAAAAATAAAGCCAAAAGTAGAAATTGGAGGATGTGTAAATCTTATAACTTTTCTAAAGTTCAGGTCCTTTAGAACCACTTTAAAACCAAATAGGTAGTGATTAAAAATTTTTTTTTTTTAAACATAAATAAAACTGGCTTTAAATTATCGTATTTTGACGGACAGTTTTTTACTTACGCTGATTCACTCAAGAATCTTTACTTGATTGGAAGGTGTCATAATTAATAGGTGAAGGTGAATAAAACTGAGCACCTGCTCTTTCCTCAAAAACTGAGCAGATGCTCTGGTTAGATGTGATTAAAGAGATGTTACACAATGGAATACTAGCAAATTTTATGGAGTATGTGCTCCAAATATAGGTTGATTATTGATTTGGAGTACCTTCTCACCTTTCTAAGTGAATAAAATTGAGCATGTTCTCACTGTGCAAATGCTTGTTGACGTCACGTCTGTCAGAGGGGACGGAACGGAAAGTGTTGAAATTGTTACTCCCATTTTACAATATCAAAAATACCTTCCGATTCTGTCTTCTGAAAACTTGTGGGGTTCAGGAACACATACGTTTTGGTAAATGTTGATACACAGTATATTAAAAAAAAAAAATTACCTACCATTGGGCCTTAAAAGATTCTTCTGCCCTAGGCGACCACCTAGATTGCCTTTGTGGACGAGCTGGCCCTGCTTAAGCTCATATATATATTCCACACATGCAGTTTAGTTTCACCTTGATATCAATTATATCAGTTTAGCTGTGTTATTCAAATTATTGATTAGTGTGGATTGAAATGAACATAAAGCAGCTTCAAGCGTTATTGTTATTCCGTCGTCTAAAAAAATCTACTGATTTGGTTTCATACAATTAATGAAATAAGAGATGATGTTTGAAGAGTTGAGGCTCGAAATTCTTCAATTGTTTTAGAATTTCGATGACTTCCTTTGACAAACTGCATGGTCGGTTGAAAGATACCTTTCAGTACTGAAATACTATAATGAAAAATTACATTCAGTCTGTAGAAAAGCTAGCAATAACACTGAGGTAAGTGAATTTTTGTTTTTTAATTTATAAGTTTAAAATTATTAAATACCATTGATTGAAGTAGCGAAAATTAAAGACTAAGGAATTTGATTTTACATTTAATTTATTTCAGATGAAAATAATTAGTTTTGTCAACATCATCTAAAGTATTCAAACATAAGACAACTATGGACTATCATTTTTAAAACAAAATAAACTGTAGAAAAATACAGAGCGTAACTGACCTTTGGTCCCTTAAACCTAGTACACATCTAGTAACAGTCTTTGGGACATAATTCAAACAAGAAATTACTGTATATTGACTTCACTCTTAAACCACAAGATTGGGTCAGATGCGACCTGGGAGTTGAAAAGTTTTCCTTTGTCATCTACTTTGGGACTTATGAATTGTCCTTAGAGGGAGTAACAGAGGACAATTTGTAAAGAAATAATTATCTTTTATTCCTTTGAAGAAGACCAATATAAACTACTTTACTGTGAATGTAACTAACAAGCTTCATTTTGAGCACTAATACAGGTCTGTATGTCCAATAGTTACTAATATTAATCATACTTCACTAACAATTGATAATCAACTGTTGATAATTAAATCATATTAAAATAGACCAACCTTGTACATCAAGACGACAAAAGTTGTGAAACCGTTCACCTCCCAACTACATTTTTCTCTTTTAAATGTACTATATAATTTAATACTATGTAATGTTCAGTGGCCTATGGGGTCTGGGGTAAAATTCAAGATTGCCGCTGATCAGAACTAGGGGAGCAAGGGGACATTTACCCAGGGCGGTAAATTTTGAGTAAATGGTTATTATAAGATTAAGCAAATAATATTTGTTTCTGCTTTTTGATAGTTTTGTCCTTAATTCTGCCAAAAAATGACAATATTATAAGATTATATTTATTTCGAAATACATTAGCTAAAGTACCGTTATATAACTATTGGCTTTTATTGGAGAGGGGATGAAAGAAGAGGCGGCCAAATTAAGCTTGTCCGCCTCCAGCAAAAATCTAAGTTCCGGTTCTCACGTTTCCTGCCATAATTCCAGGTTACCTGCAATACGAAACCTACAAAGCCTCGACAGCGGCACTAATTCAAGCACTTGAATCAAATATTCGATATCTAAGAGATATTGAATTAGTGGTATCGATTGCAAAACTACATCTTCATCGTATCGAAAGAAAAGTTTCGATACATTAGGTAAAGTATCGTTCGGCATCGAACATCTCTATGTATTTATTTTATACATTATTGCTTATTTGAACGTTTATTCGACATAAATCTAATAAGATGAATTTTCTTTTCAGCGCCTAAAAAGAAGAGAAAAAATAAATTATTAAAAATAATTTTTGGACAAATATGGCGTCCGGATATTATTGTTTTTTAAATACAATGTTTTGTTCTTTAATTCAGTCATCTTATTAACTGCATATTTTATGAAGCATTTGACTTAATTATTAAATATGACTAATAAATTATGATTTAATTAATAACAGTTGATTATTAATCCAGATAGTGAAATATGATTAATAATAGGGATTTCGATCAATCCAGAGCAGCGTAAAAAATATTTTTACACGCTTTTGACATTATGCTGCATTCATCGAAAATGAAGCACAATACTTCGTCATCTTGAGAAAAGTTAGATATCTCAGGAACTATTAGACATACAGGCGTCGAATCGAAATCCACTTTAAAGTATTTTATAATGATTTTCTTTGTAGGAATAGCAGTATCCGTAATATTTCCAAAATAAAGTAAAAGAAATGGTGATTGATTGTTTTTCGAAAAAAATGCTGTTTCTCGGAGAGGTCGCAAATTTATATTTATAAATGGGTATGTCGATTTTCCGGCCCAGTTTGGCAGAATGGTACAACAAAAGGAGTTAGTTACGTTTTGAGTTAAGTACTTTTTTCATTAGTTTCACTGGAGGCAAGCTAATAATAAGATTTTACATTATTACAGCTTAATGATATTTATTAGTATTATAATAACATGCACCACTACAACCCGATAAGCGTCTTGGGTTCAGTACTTGGTAAGGAACGTACTTGTTTCTAGGCCATCGGTTGTTCAAGGAGGTGGATTTGGCCGAGATCACACTCAACCGCCAGGTTTTTCCCCCAATTAAGGGAAGCCACTTTATAGAGGCTGGGTGAGCCACAGGAGGGTCTCCCGATCCCACAGAGTCTATCCACGGCTGAATATAGAATAAATGATTATCTACTTCAGCCTGTCTCGAACATGGGACCTTGAGAT
Organism: Rhaphigaster nebulosa; assembly: GCA_948150685.1. Taxonomy (NCBI): domain Eukaryota; kingdom Metazoa; phylum Arthropoda; class Insecta; order Hemiptera; family Pentatomidae; genus Rhaphigaster; species Rhaphigaster nebulosa. The sequence goes on along the minus strand of OX411312.1, from coordinate 27,149,285 downwards.
TAGTAGCGCAGTGCCTTACCCACTGAGCTACCCCGCTCCATTTTATTATAATAAAACATATTATTTCATCTCTATAATACTATAGTATAATATTTTTAAATATTGAAAGTTCTAGAGACTAACTTGCAATTCAAATAACAAAGCTCTTAATTGCAAATGTGAACTTATGTTTTTTAATTTTTTTTTAGTTGGATAGAATTGAAACCATTCTATCTATTCTACATGTTTAAAAATTATTCGCCTACTATTGATTTACAAGTTAATCTAATAATGATAAATTATTATTTACACAAAATTATTATATATAAAAAATAAGTACCTAAACGAAATGGGGTTTATCTTTAAATTGACATTTACATCAGCTATATTTCATATTTTTCTCTATTATTTAAAAAGAAAAGTGTACAAATCTTTTAATATTTAGTTTATGTTTACCTAAACTATTTATTTAAAGATTTTGTCCTATCGCCTAATTTTAGAAAAAAATATACTAAATGAAAATTATAATCTTAAAGCAAAGTCTCTAAAAGTAAAGGCTTTGTGTGCATTTGGGTAGTAATAAAAATTTACAGTTTTGATCCGAGGTTGATCCAATTTTGCACGCTTGACATTCAAAACAAGAGAAAGATTAAACTATCGACATGAGATTTCGAAGAAAGTTTCCTTCCCTCCTTTACCATCCCTTAAAGTTTAGACTGGTACTTTTTGATACAATTTTTAAAACTTACAATTCAAAATAAGAAGAAGATTTCAGTACTTTAGATTTTGAAAAACAAAAAGCTACTCTCTTCCCCTTTTCTCAAACCTCAAAGCAGAATTTAAGTTAATAAAAATTGAATGTAATATTTAAACATAATCGTCTAAGGAACATTTAAAAAAAAAAAAAGAAGAAAAATCTAGTTTAAAAAATAAAAATTTTGTAGTCCTGTAAAGGCGAACTTTGTAAAATAGTGTGCGTACTTACCCCTCATCATCCTAATGTTTTTCTATCCTGATCATGCCTGATTTGGCGAAACATGACTTGTTAATTATTCGCGGCTATTTGAAAGACTCTTTGAGAGACTCATTGCATTGAGGCATGAAAATCAAAATGGATGGATTTCATTTTTATTTAATTTTATTGAGTTTATTACATCAAGATCTCAAAAGTTTACCCATTAGAAGTTACCACTTTTCTTTTCTTTTTTATCAAACTTAAAAAAATAATTCAATTTTTACCAAGATTATAGAAAATAGATATTGAACTATTAAAATAATCGAAAGTTCATTTTATTAAAAAAAAAAAAAAACCTTAAATTTTCGCTCATTTTTCATTCAGTGCTCAATATCTTGAAAAATACCTACTGCGAAAAAAACACATTACGAATACCTTTTTTAAATTAAAGAGAATCTGCTGAAATTTTAGACTTAAGAGAGTTCTTTACCTCAACTAGTTCACAATATACAGTTTTTCAAAAAAATAATTTTTCCCTAAAAACAAGAAATCATTATTTTTTAAATTTATTTTGGCAAATATGAAAACCGCTCTTCATACGAAGATAATAATCATAAACTACATTATGGTGCATTTAACTAGCTCCAATTTGAGTGAAAAACTTTATCCCCGGAACTATTTGACGTACAGATGTATATTAGCACTCAAAATACAGCCAGTTAAATGTGTCATAAAGTAATATATTATGATTATCTTCATAGGAAGAGCAGTTTCCATGATATTTGCCAAAATAAATTTAAAAAATTGTAATTTCTTGTTTGATTTTTTTTAGAAAAAATTGTTTGTTTTTTTTATAAAATTTATCTCGGAAACAAGTAAACATAGGGAGCTCTATTAGGGCTCAAATTTTAGCAAATTTATTTTACTTTAAAAAAAGTAAAAGGTACTTTTTCGCGCAGAAGGTAGTTGTGAGCAATTGAGCAATGAATGAAAAATGAGCGAGTTTTTTTCTTGAATAAAGTAAACTTTCGATTATTAAAATAGTTCAATATCTCTTTCATACATATATTTAAATTTTACCTCTAGGTAAAAATTAAATTGTTTTTTAAGATTGAAAAAAAATTTAAAAAAACAAAAGCGGTAATTTTAATGGGTAAACTTTTTACTTCTTTATATAAGAAACTCAATAAAAAAATATATAAATATTTAAATCCACCCATTATAATTGGGTTTCTAGGAATAAACCTAAATTCACTGAACTACAAGGCAGAGTTTGAGGATTTTTCTAAATAGCCCATACTAATAGTTACTGTCAAAATAAAACAAAAAATACAAAAAACAATTAAAATATAATCAGAAGATTCCAAAAACAAAGCCTCTTAAATTTCTAAAATGACAGCAATTAACTATCTTTTACCGATTTAGGCATCATGAGGAAAAAAAATATTTCGTGTGTCCACTCATGATTTTCCTCACTGCCTTGACTGCCAAGTTCAATACAAAACTTGTTTGCTGTAACTTCGCTAATATGGGTTCGGCTAGTTTAGCTTAGTAGCCAATTTAATTATGTTCCAAATGAGCATCTAAAATGTTCAATACATTCATACATTCATCTGGGAGATGTATAGCATTCGAATTATTCGAAAAACCGAAAAAGTAAACTGGTTTTCATGGTAACATACACTGAATAATTTAAAAAACATCTGTAAAAAGTTCAATATGCTATATCTTCGCTAATACCAGTTCAATTTCAATTATTATTGTTTCTTTTGCAGGGAATTTAATTATCCCTCAAATACATAATCAACCAAAAAATGTATACTTTTTCTGTTATGAGAAAATAAAATTTCGATTTCTTCATAACTTTTTTCTCTGCTTTTTCTCAGGGATCAGCTTTTTCTCATACGACAAATAAAAGGGCTTTAAGCAGAATATTTTAGACGAGTTTCATAAAAATCGTTAATCCGTTTTGGCGCTACACTCCATAGAAGAAAACGTTTTTCGGCTATTGCGCTGCCGCTATTACTCAAAGGATGCCCGTTTTGGTACACAGGCATCGGGATTCGAAACCCTACAAAAAAAAATATTAAAAAAAAAATAATCAACAAAATTTCTCTATCCGTTCAAGAGATTATCGTTGCATAGACTGTAAAAAATGCGTTTTTGGCACAAAGATTCATTAGAAACTGCACATCGAAATTTTGACCAGATTAAAATACCTTCCTTACGTTAATAAGGAAAGTAAAAAACAAATTCACATAAATACAGACATAAGGCAGCAAATATCAAATTAATAGCCTAATAAAGATACATTAAAAGAGACAGTCCATTCTTCCGAGAGTTTGTGTTGATATGTCTTGAAGTAATTAATGTGCTGTGTCGATTTAATGTGTTTAAGGTTTCACGAATGTGTAGTGTGAGGTCCCTGAACAACACCTAAGAAATTTCCATCGATTTCATTGACCGCGGGGTTTGAGAGAGAGGTTTAAAGGTCCCTTTTTTCAGTTTTTGGCGCACATCTTGAAAACGGTGCGTCGCACAGAACATTTTATGATATACAAAATTAAATCTTATTAAATCCCGTATAAAATGGCATATTAACATGCATCTCTATGTGTTACCCCCTCTGAGATATGGACCAGTGAAAATGGAAAATTTACAGAAAAATCTTTTTCTTCAAACTCGCCCTTCCAGCTCTTTTGTCATGAATTTTACGGGAAAGTTTTAAGAAAAAAACATGTAGAACATCAAATTTCCCTCAAGAATACATATATTTTTGCAAATTTATCTTCAATTGTCAAAATTAAAAGTATCTTGAAATTTCGGGGTCGATTTCAAGATTCCGCTAGTAAACAACTCATCATTTTCATTACGTTTCAAGGTCTTTAATCCTCTGAGTTACGTAATTTACTGTTTATATAAACATAAATGGTATTGTATGATATATTGTTTATAAATATCCCAGTGGACATGGCTAGCCCTGTAGATTCCAGAGTATTAGGAATAACTGGATGAAACTCGGTAGATCTTAGTTATGAAATATGGAGTATCTTTTTATGATATTACCGCTACCGTAATCTCCAGTTCTTCTACAGCCCACCTAATCCTGAAATTTCAAACGGAATGGGCTATTTTTTTTTTTTATGGATTCTGATACGAAGTGAAATTTTAAGATGAATTCATATCGAGCACTTTACTGATCTGATGTTCCCCAAGGGCTATAATCGCTAAAACACGGTTTTTGTACACAGTTATAAATTTCTGTGAAGGAATAATTTTTTTTTTAAATTATTGAAGTAAACATTGTATAGAATATAAGTCACTTTGAAATGAATCTATTTTCATTCCGTAACACTTATTGATTTGGATGAGTTAAAAAAATGAGCGTTTCAAGGGCTAAAGTGAAGTTTTTTTTCTTATTTTAAAATTTCTTCTAACTTCCGAAATACAGTCTATTATGTTTTATGGTTAGTTGCCATCTAGAAGCCAGCTGTTCGATTCCCTGCCGGTACCACTCTTTGGATTTCGACTGGAAAAAGTCTGCTACTCCAATTTTTACCTCCTCCAATTTTTGAAATGTTTTCTCCTTAAGAAAGTGAGCCATTGCTCGGAAAAGATATAAGTCCGAAAGCGGAAGATCAGGGCTATAGGATGGGTGCGGTAGAAGTTCGGTAGAAGTGCGGTAGAGATGGCATCCATTTCAGCAAGTTTTTTGGGGCACATTTTCCAGGCGACGTTCGGCTGCTGCAAGGTGAGCTCATGTGGAACTTCTCTACGTGCTCTCTTATCTTCACCTAATTGGTATAAGTGTCGATTCCACTTGACTGTGACTAACCAAGTTCGGAGGATAGCTGCCGAGTACTTTTTGTGGATCATCTTCAATAGCGTGCCCTAGGCCCTCGCTGTCCGCACCAGAAGGTCGCCCTGAGCCCGACTGCCTTTCCAAGCTTGTATCGCTACTTTCAAATTTGGCGAACCAGATCCTCACAGCCCGCTCATTAAGGTTAGATTCCAACTTCTCCTATCAAACGCGTGGTTTTGGCGGCTGTTTTTCAGTAATATCGCAGAATTACTCGAATTTCATATTTCAACGTCACTGATTGAAAGAATGCCAAATAAATACTGAGTCTCACAGAGAGAGACATTATGTTTACTAAATGATTCAGTATTGTATTAGGATTAAAAAGATAACAAATAACGACAACCTTAGAATTAACAGACGTGTATGAAAAAAATAAACTTCATTTTAACCCGTGGGACGGTCATTTTTTTTACTCACCCCAATATTAGAGGCTCTAAGTATTAAAGTGGCGATAACAAATAGAAGAACGGCAGAAACTGCCAAACGTCCTAAAAAAAGAGTGTTTTCGACAAACTTCCGGTTATTTGTTTGTAATATGTTGGATAATAATTATTGTTCTTTGTATTTGTAATTATTAAATAATAAAAAATAATAAAACAAATAACCGAAAGCTTGCCCAAAAAACTCATATTTTGAGGTTTGACACTTTCTGCTATTCTCTTATCTAATTAATTACGAAAAAAGATATTTTTGAAAGTCCCTTCTTGATTTAATAATGGATGGAAAATAATTACCTTCCAACCTGTGATTACGAGATGGGGAACATGGATAGAGATGACTGATATTTACGCAGAAAATTTGGATACACTTAAAACCGTCGTATTATATATTTGAAATAGATAAGGATATCGCTCAGAGTGGAGAAAATTTTTATGAGGTCATAAATTGTACAATGTAAAGCGATTACCTCGCTTTCATTAACACCCACCTTAGTTTTTTGTCAAATAAAATCAAACAATTTCAGGAAACAGGTATGTTGTTAGACGAAAGTTTCAAATTTTTAGACTATATAACCAACGTACGAGACCAAGTAGGTGAAAATTTGAAAGAAAAAATGGAAAAGGTTTTTATGAAAAAATCGGGAAAATATAAATAAAATTTTAAATGGGGATGATTTGGTTATTCTCAGGGGCATTGACCACAACCCAATAATTTTAAGTGCATATAAATTTGCTCCCATCACTTCTGCCGACGTAGAAAGATCATTTTCTAATCATAAAAATATTTCAAACGACAGAAGATTAGGTTTCACAGAAGCAATTTTAGAAATGCATCTGTTAATTAATTTTTATGCAGAACAGGTCCTTGACTAATAGAGTTGCGTTTTATTTATTTTGTTTATGTTTTCGATCAGTTTTTAGATATTTTTCTTAATAATATCAATTAGTTACCCTTTTTAAACAAAATTATTGCTGTTGTTACTAATTGCAAGCTTGCATTATTTTGATATTTTAATTTTTTAAGAAGTGTTTCTTATTATGCTTATTTGTTTCTTTATGGAGTTTATTTGTAGTTTCTTGTTTGTCACCTTATTTTTCAATTGTTTGCATACGCAAATATATGCATTATATATATATATATATATATATATATATATATATATATATATATATAATGTATATGTTTATGTTTATATAAACAATGAATAACGTGATATAGAGAGCTTAAGCACTTAAGAACGGAAAAAAAAATTGGTAGTTTACTAGCCGAATCTCGAAATAGACTTCGAAATTTCAAGAAACTTTAACTTTTGACCACTTGAAGATAAATTATATAAAATTATATGTATACTTGAAGAAAATTTGATGTTCTACGTATTTTTTTTTTCAAGTTTCCCGTAATATTGAAGCTAAAAGAGCTGGAAGAGCGTGTTCGAAGAAAAATATTTTTCTGCAAATTTTCAATTTTATCCGATCCATATCTCAGAGGGGGTAACACATAGAGATAAACGTTGATTGCCATTTTATACGCGATTTAATAACATTTAATTTTATTTATCCTAAAATGCTCTGTGCGACGCAACGTTTTCAAAATATGTGCCAAAAACTAAAAAAAGAGACTCTTGAATCTCCCTCTCACCTCCCGTGGTTACTGAAATCGTTGGGAATTTCTTAGGCATTGTTCAGGGACCTTCTCCTACATATTCCTAAAACTTTCTTAACTGCATGGTTTATAGTAAAAAAAAAAAAAAAAAAACTAATTTTAGCGCCACTTATAATCATACAATGTGCCATCTTTGGCACATGCGCCACGGTTTGGCTACCCCCGACCTAGAACATGGTTGTGGAGGTTTCGGGGATGTCTGATATATATAAATATTCTTTCTCGCTACATTTGGCCACTTTTAGTGGCCCCCTATGGCTCAAAGGAGTTGAAATTCGGTATGAGGCGTTTTTTTTCAAGTTAGATCAATATTACAGAAGTAGGAGTGATTTTCAGTCAAAATTTTTGTATGTTTACTGGTGTTTTTCACGGTTAATAAGGTTTTGAACACCTCTAAAGCCCCTCCAAATTGAATTAGCATTGAAAATTTTCATGTGAACAGAGTTGGTGTTTGAGAAGCGCCTTTTGAGGTTCTCAACTTTTTCTTCTCACCCCTCAGTATTTCGATATTTTGAAATACAACCTTAGTGACTTCCGCTCAATCTTTTATTTTTCCTCAAGAAATTGCTCTCATCAGTTAACAATTCTTTTTTGCAGTTTGGAAAACGGATTGACATCCCGCTCATTTCTGTACGCGACCCTGATCCGTCGCGATTGGTCAATGGTGTCGTGCCCTCTGACAAGAACGATCACTACCTTCCTCGACGGGCCGAATACGGGGACGCGACGGTGTTGGAACGGTGAATGAGTGTATCGGACGGGATTGATCAGGATCCGGAATGTAAGGCAGGGGGCGGAGCTGCCTGCTCGCGCCGAGATCAATAAGATCACGCCCACCCGCCAGTCCCTCGTCGCCGACCGTTCCGTAAGTACCCAACTCAGTAGTCTTCTTCATCCCTCTCGTAGCACCTTCCCAATCCCATATCCCCTCCAATAATAAAAATAATAAATTCCCAATTATTTAATTATAAATTATATTACTTGTAAATAAATAATTAGGGCTCGAAATAAATAATAAATGGTCAGCATCGTTATCTTCATATGATGATGATGATACAACAATGAATAACTGAGTATATAAATGATATAATAGGGAAAACGTAAAAAAAAATTGAGAACTTTAGGTATGTGGTGTCGACGATATCAATAGTAGCCGTCAAGAAATTAGGAACTTGATGCACTGACCTCCTAAACCCTTCTTTGACATCTCTTGCAACCACCGAGAACGTTTTTAACCCTATAATCTGAGATAAGGTACCTGGCTCCTCCATTGTAAAACATAAACAAAAATTGTTTTAATTGGTTATTCATTTTCTGGAATAAATTTACAACCCATTATACTTCATATCTTTTATTTATTCAACTTCTTTTACATAACGTTTCGGACAGTTCTGTCCATTATCAAATGTCCCAAGCATATGTATTGAAATATTAAGGAATGTTAATTGAAACATTATAACATAAATATTTTTCTTAACTGCCTCATTTTATCTTAAATTTTTACCTATAAGCCTTTCTATTTTTTTCTTTAATGTATAAAACTATCAATTTATACAGTACAAACATACATATTTTATTATCGTTTTTTTTAAAAATTAATCAATACTTAATTTTAATATATTATTTTATATTGATTATAATTACCTTAATCGTCATCGTGAGAGTCCCAAAGTCTTAATTTCTCAACTACTACTAAAAGTTAAGCGGCATTCACGAAGAAATAAAAGCGATTTTCCAAACCGAAAAAAAATTTAATTTCCAGTTTTGCACCAATGATATTTAGATTATTTATATAAAATATCTATCCAAATAAATTAATTATTAAATTAATAACTACTCCAACCACAATTTCGGTGATGATGAAGAATATATTTCGAAAACATATGAAAAGTAATGAATTGATATTGTTGATTATAGTTACAATTTAAGAGATGGTTGGAGGGAAGGGAAGCCCTCAAAATAAAACAATGTAATTATAACATTGTACTGTAGTAGTGTAATTCAATGTATGCCGACGTTTCAGCCTACTGTGCAGGCCATCTTATAGGCTAAAAACAACATATAGATAAGGTTTTAAAGAACTGATGAAAAATACAATGAAATAAATAAAAAGAGATTTAATTTAATTAAAGAATTACTTATGACATTCGAATACTAATCCTTGGTATTTCATCTCGACCGACCGCCTTCCTTCTCTCCCCGACCGTCATCTAAAAAATAATAAATTTATACAGCAAATAATATTAATTAATAAAATAATTAATATTGAAATTGCTGTTATGAATAACAACTACGGATATAAAGGAGAAAGGAATGTAATAAATAGGTATATTGAGATTAGTAAAAAGTCTAATTCTCAATAATGCGCTCTGTAGCAAAGAAAATAAAATATGAATGTTACAATCTTATAAGTTGTAATGAAATATATAGTTACAGTTATAAAATTAAGACGAAATAATTGTAATTATTGATTGCTGTTTCGTACATTATAGATTCCATTTTGATAAAAATTTATCAAAACTGAATCAATAATTTTTTCACCGCACCAAATACATAGAGTATCAAGTAATACATTTCAGATTTAAGCTAAAAATAAATTATATATATATATATATATATATATATATATATATATATATATATATATATACACATATATTTTTTTTAAAATCCTTCCTTTAAAGAACACCTGTTAACTTCGAACAATAATTATTATTTATTTTTCAATTATTAATTACTTTCCTCAACATATATGAACATTGGTCGGGATGGAAATTTAAATGTGTAATAATTAGAATTTGATTTTATTGTTTTCGATTATTCTATATAAATTAAAAAGAAATCAATTAAAAAGAAGATCGATCAAATAAATGAATAAATCAATGGATGAATGAAAAAACCGATGGTATAGGGGAGTTCGTTCTTCGTTCGAAACCGACGGTTTTCCCCCTCCATTTTGTATCGTTCAAACCGACGGTTTCCCCCCTCCATTTTCCATCGTTCAAACCGACGGTTCGGATGGATGAAAAAACCGATCGTGTAAGGCCACCTTAATGTAATACGCTAACCCATTGATTGCCATGATAACCGTAACGTTATAAAACAACTTTTTGTTAACTTCATTAGGCGCTTTTTAAATACTTTTCTACATCAAAAGTATCGTAGATAAGCTAAAAGAGTGATAAAATATGCAGCACTTTGAATATAAATATCAAGATTGTGATTTTGGCAACTTCATTCATTTGGAAACAGAATATTGTACCAAATAAGGAGATAACGTTAATAAATTGTTGGTAAAATGTGTACATATATTGTATGTACATATATGTTCACGAATATCGCCCACATTTTAATGGATTGTGAAATTGGACGTCTGTATAAATGAACAAACTGACTTTTGGCCTTCGTGGAATACTGATGTACTATTTGAATTAGTCCATGCGTGGATAGCTCATTATAATCGTTAACACTGACGTTGACATTAATTGATACTGATGTTGACTTTAATTATAACACTAAGCTGGCTTTGTTTTTATAACGAACTTTCAATTGACATCACCCATTGTACCTTCCAATCAGAAAAGATAGACCAATTTATCTTCGAAAGCAAGCCTCGTTCTGTACTTTTTCATTTATCTACATTACGGGGATTAAAACTGATAACTTTTATACCTTTTTGGATCTAATTCCTTGATTCTTCCTATCAGTTCTATTCAGATCTTTTTATACCGCTTCACTTTATGTTTCGCTAAAGCGATATTCTATATTCACTGAATCCTTTAATTGTTTATTTCACTCACATTAGGAACTTAAACAGCATTTCTTCAATCGTTATAATTGTATAAAATTGTAATGAATCATTATATGAAAGTATATAAATTCACTCGACTATTCATTAGCGAACTCTACGTACCAGAGGGAGTTACTCAAAACAAATTAAGTTTTATTAATTTTTATATTTATATATTTTTTTATTAGGTTGTTTTATTTATAACTTCGATATTACAACTCATTGCAAGGGTAAAAAAAGAGATATATATTTTTATAAATATGGTAATGATAAAATAATTTATATGTTATCTTAAATGGACGGGGTTTCAAAATTAAACGGGTAAAATAAATTAATAGTTGGAAAATAAGAAAACAGCATCACTTTTAATGTTGATATTAAAAGAAAATGTTCATTGGTATATTGGGCTAGATGAAAAACATGGAATGTGTTTTTATATAGATTGGCAATTTTGTAAGTTAGAAAAAAAAATTTACCAACAGTAAAATTTCTATAAAACAAGCTATTGAAGCATTCCAAATTGCTTCAAGCTTCAAAAGTCATTTCTAACTTTCTTGGAGAAGTTTTTACCTCTAAATAAATTATAACATTACTTTGAAACAACTTCGGCTTTATGCACCCAAAATATCTTAAGAAGATTATTACAGCAGAAATGAAGAGAAACCACGCAAGAATTAGCGGAAATTATTATAAGTATGCCTAGATGGTTTGAAGCAGTCATTAAAAGCAACAATATATACGCTATGGATACCAATTATATTCAAAACAATTCACAAGTTTTATTTTTTAATATAATTTTTGTTTTTTGTAAATAAGATTATACCTAGGATCTTTGTGAAGAATTTGAGAAAAAAAGAACCTTACCCCATTTTTATAAGGAGAATGGTTTTCAAAATTGCATGTGAAAAAATAAAACGTTTTCTATTGCCCTTAGTCGTCGTGGTCTTCAAATAAATAAGAATATATATTTTTTTTATGATATGAAATGCGCTCAAAGTTAGAGATGCAATGCAAAAATATCGGATGTTGACAATACATGACTTCCTTGTACACCTATTACACTATAAATCGGTGGCTAAAAAAGTAATCCTGAATTTGGCTATTGGTTTCCGAAGATTGCAGTATCTCAAAAACGACACTTGGCGTCACGACATCCATGTATTGCCACACACACACACAAACTCTTGTTTCTGGAGATCTCAATCCGTTATTATACGTCGTTTTCTTTCAGTAGGTAACAAGTTCCCAAGAGCTTTCTTCGTGTTCCGTGCTAACTTTAGAACTGTCAATTTCACTAGATAATAAGTATTAAGGAAAACATAAATTTTAACACTTAAAATAAGTGAGAAAAATGTTTAATTGGAGTAAAAAAAAAAATCGCGTTTGTAACATTTATTAGCGAACCATATGATCTCTGATTGCTGCGAATAGGCCATCTGAGGACCAGTGTGCTTTCATCTGTTCACTATGTTTCTTCTTTCTTCAGACCATTTTGAACCAGTCTTATTAGCTACCCTGCCTTGGAATCCTTCCATTTTCAATTTTTTTTTCCAAAAGGCTTCTCTGTTGTATATATCTTCTGTTTGTATATTGTTTCTTTCTAAATCCTTTTTTACTTCGTTGACCCAGCTTGTTGTGGAATTTTCACCCCATAGATATTTGAATATATTATTGGCTAATCTACTGTCTTGCATTCGAAATAAATGTCCGAAAAACATGAGTCTTCTTTTTCTCATTACGTTTGAAATATTTTCTATATTTTCGTATACTTCAGCATTACTTCATAATTTCAAACCTTCTGGTGTGTTTTGTGGTCTTAATATTTTCCTTATAATTCGCCTTTCTAGGACTTCTAGCTTATCTAAATTGTAGTTTAATGCCAGACATTCACTACTGGATTATAATGCTTTATTTTTGCATTTTTGGGTAGGCACTTTTTATTATAGAGGTCTTTGGTGATACCATATGCTCTACCCATGTAATAAAACCTTTCTTCTATATAGATTTTCTCTGTATTTAATTCTAATAAAATTTTTTATGCAAGTTTATTTCTAATAAAGTACATCTTTCGGCTCTTCAATTTCTACCAAAATCTATTATATTATTAAAAATAAAGGCAGGCTGTTGCTATTACACCAATTTGCATCATAATAAATAAATTAGTGATATAGCAACAGCCTGTCTTTATTTTTATATATTAAAGTATTCACCTAAATCAACAAACATATATTATATTATTTATATTGATATAAAAATTTTATTTATTAAACTTGAGAATTTTTGCATTTAAAATATTTGATGAAAGTCTTTTATGACCTTCAAGTAAATTATCACTTCCGGTTTTCAAATTTTAACTATAACCTATTATGTTATTTATATTGATATGTAAGTCTTATTTACCAAGTTTGAGAAGTTTTACATTATATTTTAATTAAATTTTTGATGACAGTTTATTTTGACCTTCGAGTAAAGTACTGTTTCCAGTAAGCCAATTTAGACCAAATTCTGGTATGTAATTGAAATCAATATACAAATCATAAATAAGAAATTTGAGAAGTTTTGCATTATGCTTTAATGTAATTTTTGATCGAAATCAATTATGACCTTCAAGTAAAGTACCACTTCCGGTGATCATGTATTGACCAAAAAGGTATGTTCAAACCTAGATTTTACAACAATCCCAAATACAAAATTTTAACTTACCATGGCTAACCGTTTTTGAATTATGCAAGATACGCACTACGAACATACGTACAAAAGTCACGACGGAACTAGTCAAAATAGATTCAGGGATGGTCAAAATTGATATTTCCGATGAAATCTGAAAACCGAAAATTTTCGCGATTACAATACTTCCTTTACTGTTTACAAGGAAGTAAACACTATACATTTTTAGATAGAACGTTAGTTGCCTGATTTTTTTATTATAAAAAAAAAGTTCAATGTCACCAGAAATTCATTTTGACAAATCATGATATTATAATGTCACTCCTAGGATCATGAGCACTTTCATTAGTTTGACCAACTGCACCAAAATACTATAACTCTTGTGAATTGTCTGATGAATGCCGGAACGTTTTAATATTAAATGTTATTAATTGAGGAAAAAATCTGGTGCGGTGCTCGGCATCACATAACTTCCCCTTACCACTCTAGAATAATAATACATTTTTAAAAATAATTTTGAAGAGTTCACATAAACACTACTTGAAATATTCTCAGAAGCACGCACTTCTTCATGTTTTATTTTACAAAATAGCAATTAAATATTTACAGAACGATAATTATTTGTAATATATATTATTGGTTTGTCAAGAGGAAAATAAATTTTAAATTTTTCCATTGAAAAATTTAGTTTCCATTAAATAATATAAAAGTATAAGTATTATTAACTAGAGCTGGGTAAAGTTGACAACAAAGTTGAACAGAGCGTATTGTTGAGAAACGTGGAAGATCTCCCTGTAGGGTCGCTTCTGTCTTTTTTTTCGGCACACTTGGCGATTCACCTATGGTCTAGTCTTGTAGACTAATACGCTGTATCATTGCTAATACTGGTCCGATTAAGATATTTCTTTTTTTGCTTTGTAGAGATTTTTATTACCTGTCTTATGATCTTACAAATTATTTACCAAAACGTGTACAGTTTTTGAGTTATGAGCTAATAAAATTTTCTTTTCTTCATAACTTTTTTTCCTGCATTTATGTCGCTGCCATACTTATATGAAAAGTTAAAGAGATTTAAAAAGAAGACTTTAGACAAGTTTGAAAGAAAATTGTGAAAAAAACTGTAAAAACGATGATATAAAGTGGCACTTCCGGTAAATCCATTTTAGCGATAAAGTTGCTGTAACATCTACTTTTCGTTTTTGAGCTATGCTGTTCACATACACACAGACAGAAACGCAATGGTAATTTTGCAGGGCTATTTCGACTCAGGAGATCTTAAAACGTCCATTTCCTTTGAAAACTCGGATTTGAAATTATTCACAATAGCAATATTTAACATTACTACATATTTCATAGTAAGCGAAAGTAAAAATAACACATCAGCTGTAAGGTTTATAACCCAGAGCGGAGTAAATAAAGCTATTTGTTTAAATAGTGTTCTGCAAGGAATAAGACACGCGACTCTAACACATGTTCTGGCCACTATTAATCGATCTCTCTTCTCAACACGCAATCCAATACTATTTTTATTCCATTTAGAACTTATCGGAAATTCTTATGTTCTTTAAATAAATGACTAGGGTTTAAACAAAATCTGTATTATATATCAGTGGAATAAATTCTTCCATTATATCACAAATGTTCCTTCATTCGTTATTTTTGTGTTATTCCATCGACGTTTCGGGATGCTCCCCCATTCTCAAGGTGCTCTTCTACAAATAGAAAACGCAAACTCAACAACAAAAAATTTAGCTAAATTTCACATAATTCACTACCTAATAGGGATCTAAATATCGATGGTCTTCAAATATATTGAGACAGTAGTTCGATATATCAAAAAGTGTCGAAATTTCAAAATATTGGGCTTTGGTATTTTTAATCTTTTAAAGGAGAATGGGGTTTAGGAGTGTAAACATCGATATATATACATATATATATCAGTTCGATATACCAATAAAGAAAATCGATATTTCTAATTACTAAAAGGAGAAGGGGTAGAGAGAGGGTTTACATTGGATTGAAGGATAGGATATTTCTACAATAATTTGCTGAAGGGGGCAAAATAAAAAATTTACCAACAATTTTGACTGGATTTCCCTACTATACATCGACATCGTTTTTTGAAAAATGCGTAACCGCTATTTAGCAAAATTGACAGAGATAACACATGAAACAATTTTTCACAGTTTATTTAGGTGGCAAAATCTTAATAATTTTAATACATTTTTCAGGATTCTAGCACTGCTTAAAGCCAGAGTGACGACTGAGAGTCGTTAATATTTGTTGCTTAAGTCATCAATAAACCATTTCCAATTTTTTTTTTATAGTTTAATTTTTACAATTATATTATGCAATATTTTAATTTTCGCCAGTTTTCTTGGATTTGAACTTTTCACTTACATGTTGCGGATGTTGATACTCGATAACAATAATTTTTTTTCTATTCAAACACAAAATTATGTATATCAATAAAATCTCAATTTTTTAACTCAAAAGGTATATATTCGTATTGGTTTTAAATTTTAGTAATTTAAAGGATACTTTAGGGCAGGTGACGTTGGTTTGCGACGAAGAGTATAAAAAATGAGAAAGATTTAATTAAGCTATTTTTGATTTTACAAGAACTTTAGAGATTAATGGAGAAAAGTGTACAACCTTTTCATAAATCCTAGTAAAATATAAATATCCTACATGAGAAGTTTTTAATGAAATGATATTAATTTAAATTTAAATTTTTTTAGTTTGAACTGCTCGTTGATTCCGATCCGAAGACAACTTTTAGTTGGCACACCCAACAAATATATTACGAAAAGCTCATAAAAATTCTGTACTCCAATACGAGCAATTTCCCTCTGTCTACAAAATAGATTTCGAAATTCCGCGGAATTTTTCTTAAACTTTTAGAATAAGGGATTTATAGCTTTAGAGATCGATTGGCTTAGTTCGTACTGCTTAATTCAAAGAAAAATATAATTTAACAACAAAAAAATAAACAAGCCTGCCTGAGAAAATAAACTTAAACGTAAAACAGTGAAACAGGTGTCATTAAATAGATATAACGAGTCGCAGTAATTTCTTCCATTCTTCTGTCAAATCCCGTTCAAAGAATGTTTTTTTTTTTAGATAAAATATTCGTCTTAATTTATATATATATATATATATAAGATATTTGATGTGAGTTGATTTATATTTGAAAATTACGTGAAACAACTGAAGATCCCGGAAGGCCAGGACAGGGGATAGACCCAGCACGAGGCCTGTGGCACTGAATGGAGCACAAGGTCACTAGTTCGATTCACTCCGTGAACTTAATTATTTCTATGGCCTATCGATCGAGGAGTTATTTTCGGCAGTGTACTGCACAACAATCTGATAGAGGAAGAACTAAAATATCGATTAGAATAAATTGTCTCTAAAAAAATCTAAACTGCATGCAATGAGATCTAGTATTGCCGATTTATGAGAAATTATGACTAATATTAATTGCCGTCATTATTAATTGTTTAATGGCTTAAACAACTTGCCTAACAAAATAACTGGATCAGGACATAG
The DNA here is from genome assembly GCA_948150685.1 of Rhaphigaster nebulosa. NCBI lineage: Eukaryota > Metazoa > Arthropoda > Insecta > Hemiptera > Pentatomidae > Rhaphigaster > Rhaphigaster nebulosa. Next base: position 27,132,377 of record OX411312.1, on the reverse strand, counting down.
GTATGCATACATTATTGCTAAGTACTAGGATACATATTTCCATACTATATATTCTTCTAGAACATGGTACTCGTATTATGGTTGCGCCTGCAAATGCTCAAGTAGTTTAAACCTGTAATACTGAAGTGAATTGTTTAATTCAGTTGTAGGCGCTATATCTGCTAGTTCAATTGTTTATTACAGAAACCCTTTAACAGTCATTTTTAAGGAATTGGCGTTTATTACGGAATCAGATTCTCTTACTGTAAATGCATACACTTATGCAGAAACCCGTCATAATTTCACGTTATAATTTTTCCTTTTGTATTGAATATTAGCTGAATATTGAGCCCTAATAGAGCTCCTTACGTTTATAAGTTCCCGAGGTATAGTATTTTAAAAAAAACAATTTTTTTTTACCCAAAAATTAGAATCTTCCTAGAGAGTCACTACGAACTACTTTATGGTTCATGCGAATAGCTGTTAATTAAGTGGCAGTAGACATATGCACGTCAAATAGTTCCCGAATCTAACTTTTTTTAAGATATGACTGTTGCATAATGTCAAAACAGTGTACAATGTGTTTCTTGTAATAGTTTATCTCGGGAACTATTAGACGTACAGATTTCTATTACCACTCAAATTAGAGCTAGTTAAATGCACCATATTGTAATTCATAATGATTATCTTCGTAGGAACAACAGCTTCCATGATATTTGCCATAATATATTCACAAAATGGCGATTCATCTTTTTTGGAAAAAATATATACTTTTTAAAAAACTTTAACTCGGGAAATGTTAGACTTACAGATGTCTGTCAGGGCTCAAATATTAAGAAATTTAATTTTCTTTAAAAACAAAAGTAGGTATTCGTAATGCTTTTCGCGCGGTGGGTAGTCTTCAAGATATTGAGCAAAGAATGAAAAATTAGAGAAAATTTTCATTCAAATTTTCAGCTCAGTATTTTCCGAGGTTTAGCCTCTTCTTCTCCTTATTTGGCTGAAATAATAGTGTGGACCCAACTTTATAGAACGGTCTACTTTTGACCGCTTTTCCTTAATATTCCTCGGGTGACGCTATCATTGTGGGTAAAGAAGCCCATCGCACCTAACCGGAAGGAACTTCGAAGTTCTACCGACCATCTTCACATTCGCCACCCGTTGCGCGACTCTTTAAGCAGTAATGAGATCGTAGCGAGGAAAAGTGATAAATACACACAAAAAAAAATTAAAATAGATTTATAAAGCATAGGATTTGATAAAGAATGATCACAAGTGTTTTAAATTTAAAGATTAAACGAAAATAATATCCTAACATTTTTTAACTCTGTTCACTTGTGATTGTATCAGGAGCTTGTAGATTTATCCAAATCCTCCTCTATCAAATCCTCCAAATCCTCCTAGCTTGTAGATTCATCCATATCCTGTTAAAACCAAAGAACTTTAACATAAATTTCCATAACAAAAAACTCTCTTATTGGAATATAATTGGAAGATTCCTACATAAGTCTTAAGCTTCTAAAATACTAGTAAATCAGTAACCAGTAAACGATTTTCCAATTGGGGCATCAACAAGATTGAAAAACGCAAGGTCATGTAAATGCAGAACAAGGACATCACGTCTCACATCAACAGTCCGAAAAAGCAGTCATTTGCAAGAGCAGAACAATACTCGAAGACCTCTCAGCAAATAGGAACTCAAGGAGTAAAGTGCTGTCTTTACTTGATGGGTTTATTTTGGACTGATGTGAGATGTGTTACCTTAGTCGTGCATTTTTGTGATTTTGTCATTATCCGTTCTTATGATTTTCGACTTGGCGAAACGTTGACTGGTTAGTTATTTACTGCTGTATGAGAGACTTAAGGATATGTTTATGGAGTTTTTAATTGTATTCTAACCATATTTATGGAGTGTTTTTGAGTTTCTGTTCTCTTTTATTAAATGTTGTTGTTGTCATGTTGTTTTCTGTTCCAGGTTGTCTTTCCAGATGATACTGTAGCCCGGGAGACGTCCGGACTGCGTGCTTTAATGTCCTTAGAAGGTCTCACCCATGTACAGCCTCCCTTTTAAGACGAGAAACAGTCCTTCGCAGAAGACATCCCTCCGCTGGGGCGATTGCTGTTTCTGCCACATCAAGAAGTCCTCCATAAACTAGTTCCAGAGCTCTCCATCCCAGATCCCAGCGTTATCGGTGCCTAGACAGACTCTATTAGCCTAGACACACAATTAGCACATCTCCTAGATAGAGGCTTACGCAATCACAAACTCAAGTAAGTTCAATATTAAATAATCATTTATTTATCTTAACAATTTTAGTCCGAAATAACCAAAGAAAGTAGCTAATCTTGTACGGATGTCCATTATAAATATATTTAAATATAATGTAAACAGAAAAAAAAATAATGAAAGAAGCAGTGATATTTATTTTTGTAGTCATTTTATGTTTCCTCGTTGATATGCTGTGTGTTAATCGTTGATATCTCAACGTTAATAGGAACATTTTTCTTACAGAGCAAGTCTTAGTCATTCTTGAAAATTAAGAAGCTCTTTGGATCTCTATATTTTATTTAAGATAGAATCATTTTCTTATTTCTTATAAAATGCTCTTTGTAATCGTACACTCTTCAACTTTGCTTTTCGGCGAGTTTGATCTGACTTTGTGTTCAGTTATATCAATTCGAATTCCTACTTATCCTTTAATCACCTCAGCAACGTTTTTTTTACACGCAAACCATAGGACTTGACGAGTGCTGTCGGTTGAACTAAAACTTGAAAGAACAACGTAGCTTCACAGTGTCAAAACTTATATCACGCGGAAATTATAAAAGTTGGCAAAACGAACTCAAAATTGAGGGTGAAACCATCCACTGTACGCTTTGATTTGCATTATCCACTTAACGTATCAAATTCATTGATCCATTAACAATTGGCGAGTGGTATGATTGAATTTCAGATTTAGGTGAAACATTCGGAACTTCAATGGCCAGACTGTATTCCCCGATTTTATTAGCATTGGATTTTTGAATTACTTACTTTACTGCAATTCATAAACGCAAACACTCATCTTCATAACAATATTCACGTCAAGAAATCAAAACTCGAAATTTTGAAGAATTTACTAATAACTATTAAATATTTTTTTTTTAAGTTTATATAAATATTAATAAATACGCTGAAAATTATTGCACTGAATTTTATTATTTTCAAATAATTACGTATAAAAAAAATTGACGGCCGCCATTCTGAAACAAATAAGCCGAAGGTAATATTGAATTCCGAGGATCATTGTGGGGTAACCTGTGATTTTGGTGCCAAATCCAAAAAAAAAAAAAAAAAAAAAAATCGGCACAGTAGTCTCGGAAAAACGGATTTTTTAAATTACATTTTTGTATTGTACGTTACTCGAAATCTAAAACTTCTAATTTTGAAGGAGTTTAAACAAAAAAAAAAATTCTTGATCGATTACAAATATTCTTTAACGAAAATAAACGACTTATGAAAATTAACGATCATTGGTGTCAACAAGAAAAGCACGCAACCTTGGACGAAGGTTTTTTTTTTTTTTTTTTTTTTTAATAAAAACGTTCCTCAGAAAATTTGGAAAAACATAAGAGTAATGCTGAATGGAGAAAATAGGTATCGCATTCTTAATTCATTTCACATAATTTTTTTTTAATTTGGTTGTTATTCTGTTATTATTTAATTGTCTATATCTATTTATTTCCATTGTAATGTATATATTTTTGTTAAATTATTGAAATTTCTTTTTATGCCATTTTGTTTATTTTTGTTATTTTTATTAAATTTATTTATTTTTTTCCTCTTCACTTTGTGTATATGGTATGAATGGTTTCTTACAGCCCGCTTGGATGCTTCCCTGAAATTTTCATTAAATATATATACATTTTACCAGTTCACTTATTTTAACAAAGAGCTAAACGCAGCTGCTTGGAGAAATTGACATTTTAATATATAAAATCATTTTTTCAAAGCTGTGAACCGTTATTCTACGATGTCAGAATATAATGATATAGTGATTCTGACATTTCTGTATAAGATAATAGTCACGTGTTGAATAAAATCGTAAGGTCAGACCGGCGTGGGCTGATGATCCAGCGGCAACAACTTAATGACCCTTCGAATAAAACTGTCATTACCGAAAGCTGAGGAAATTTGTCTGATTGTGGGCTATCAAAAGAATCTCAGAGATTCTTCCCTTGTTATTTCAGTCGTGTTTATCAGAGTGGCTGCCTAGGATATGTTATAGGAAAATAAGGTATCTCACAACCAAGTATTAAGGTGAAAACAAATTTTTTTTTTCCTTTTTTTTTTTTACCTTTTGATGCCTATAAATACTCTGTAAACAAAAATTATATTAACGAATTATAGGGTGTCCCGTAAGACACAGGTAACATTTTAAGAGGTGATAGTAGACGCTAAGACCAACTAAAAAGTTCATTGTCCGATTCCACACAGAAAAACAGGAAATTTAAGTTTTGTGTTTTTTTTAAGTGTTACGTTTTTTTGTTGAATATGTAGCGATCGTTCAAAAACTATTCAAGGTAATTAATTATGTTCCAATAGCATCATCGTAAAGTAGACAAAATTCTTTTCAAGTAATATATTTTAGCTTAACTAAATTCATGTAGCGGACCAATAGCGAAAAGTTTTATTTATTTTTTTAAATCACATCTTACTAGTAAATATTATTCTCATCCCTGCTGGGCTGCAGATATCCAACTTCTAGAAAAACTTCTACTTTTCGTAAAAAAAAAAAAAAAATGGATTCGAGTATTCTTTTAGGATTGGTCTAGAATTGGCTCCTGATTTGCCAAAAAGTGTGCGATGGAATCAGAGAAATGTCCTGAGAATGAAATTTATTAAATTGAATTTGTTTCAAGTCAATAAATTAAAACAGATCAACAGAATTAAAAACTGCTATGTGAAGTAAATCAACCAAAACAATTTTGTAATTAAATACAAAATGAAACAGTCTCAAAAATAAACATTGAGAAATTAAAATGAATAATGCGTAATTACTTAAGGAAATAAAAATGTTTTATCACAGCATTAGCAAAAAATTCATAAAATAAAATATCCATATTAAAATAATTTTGTAGAAAGGACTCTACACCCCCTAGCCTTCTTTAAAATGGCATCATTCGCTGCTTTATTCTCTAGATCATGATATTTTTATTTTAAATATGTTTTGTATTTTTTATTATATTATTATAATATTATTATAACTAATAATATTAGCGCTGTGGTAAAACTATTTTCTTCATTTAAATTTTTAAGCATTATTCATTTAATTTTCTCATATTTATATCAAACTATATTTCTTAAGAGGAATTTTGTCTGCATTACGATTGTGTAATTGAAACTTAATAACCATTAATAGTTTTTGAAATATCGTATGCTATTCAACAAAAAACATGGCTTACTTAAATTTCTTGTTATTCTTTGTAGAATTGGACAATGGTCCATATGACCTTTTTTTTTGCTGTTGAGGTCTGCTATCGCCTCTTTATTTATTTCCCGTGATTTAAGGGACATCAAATACATAAATATATACTGACCGAAAAAAAAGCAAAGAACGTACAAATTGTTAAATTTTGTATTTATTATTCCCGATTATTACACGTTTATTTATTTATATACTAATAAATGAATCAACCAATGAATTAAAATATCTTACAACTATTTTACAGTAAAAAAATAAACATATATATATATATATATATATATATATATATATATATATATATATATATATATATATATATATATTTAAGAAAAAAAAATTCTTTCCGGATGTAAAGGTGCCTAGTCATATAGTCATAGGCTATGTTCATAATTTCAAACATTAATTATAGCAAAAGATAGTGAAGAGTGGAAAATTCTTACGGTATCCTTACAATCGTGAAAATAAATTATTGAATTAATTCAATAAATAAATAATATTGTATAATATTCTCTTTTTCAGCTCAATTTAATGGGGGGGGGGGTTTTCGATTCTTAGTGCTTTTATTATTTTACGCATAAGGCTCAATAACTGGAACTTTTATAATTGATAACAATGTAAAGAAACAACAACAAAAAACCGAAATGTATAAAAACCCACTAAGGAATTTCGCGAATGTAAATCCCATAATAAATTCATAACAGTAAATTTCATCATCATGAATTGGGAATGGTCATAAAATTGGGCCAGGGATGAGTCGAAGTAATTGGAAATTTGGACTGGAAAAAAACGCACTTTACACTCTTTCTTTCTTTCTTTACACTCACATCCCCTCCCCCCTCCTAATAGTATCAATCCAATATTTACTGGATTATTAATACTACTGGGTTAGTAAATTTATATACAAAATCAAATAATCAACTATTATCAGATAATGTTATTTTTTAAATTTATATAATTTCTTATTAAATATGATTTTATCTCGTGGAATTTCAAACTTGAGTTCAGACATTGAGAAAATGTGAGTAGATAAAAAGAAAAAAAAATTAAAACAATTAAATTTTATTTTAAATAAAAAAGTGTTCAACGGTCACAGAAGCAATGACGTAGAGTGAATATAACGTTTTGTGACTTCGTAATTGCGTTTTCCATTGGTTCAACTTTGTATACATGGTATTAAATATATTGCAACATACTAAAGATATATATTTCTTTAGAAACGTTTTTTTTTAATTAGCATAATGTGCTAAATGCAATCTTGATAACAAAGCATTGCGTGCTGTTCGAAAATGTGAAAGTAAATGCTAATTCCAAATGAACGGGTTACTTTTACAGAACAATTTAAATAAAACAATAAAATAAAACATTTATTTAAAAAAATAAATTTTGACGTAAATACGTCGGCATACGTTGTTATACTCAAAATTTTCTGATGATAGTTTAGATTGAATATAAAATATATTTCGTTATGTTGTTTTCCTTCCCATGTTTGGATCCACATTGTAATTCATCATATGTTCTAAAAAAAAAGAAAAGAAAAAAATATTGGAACGAAACATAGATGGGAAAACAAATAAAAAATAACATTAAAATATGTTTTATTTTTTTTTAATTATTTTTATCTTTTTTAATAATCTAGAACACTCGATAATACATATTATGTAAATATTTCAAAATACTACAGAAATGAATTTTTTCTAGTGCATAATGAATAAGAAATTATACAATATTCTAGCGGGGTAGCTCAGCGAGTAAAACACTCCTATCTCTCGGATTCGGGTTCGAACCCGGCTGTGGCAGATAATTATTTATTCTTTTACCAGCCGTGGATCGACTCTAAGGGTTCAGGAGCCCATCCTGGGGCTCATCCAGCCTCTATAAAGTGGATACCCTTAATAGGAGATAACCTACCTGCTCAACGTCGGTTGAGCGTGATCAAGGTTAAATCATTTTCTTGCACAACCGTTGGCCTAGTAACAGTACATCCTTACTAAATACTGAACCAAGAACCCACATGGAATAAAATAGTTATTAAGGATTTTTATTTAATTTTTTTTTTCAATATTCAATTAATAAACTTTTAACTTTTTTTTTCTTCTTAATCGATATTGAATTTAATCTAACGCTCTTTATAGACTTCTCTGAATTAAAAAAAGATATATATATATATATATATATACACCGCAAATCGCGGTGTGGTTTTCCAGGACGTAAAATAGCCGCCCGGAGATTTGGTCTATGGACGGTCTGCTTCGGGGAAAGAAATATAGGTCCTCGTGCGCCTCCTGACTCCCAACAGCCATAATCCGTGGATCTTGACCGGCATGTCACTGTCCTTGAACCCGAGCAAGTCGGTGGGAAGGACACCGCCGAATTGGCCCCAAAGGGACCGTTTATGGAGCTACGGATAGCCTACCGCTGCACCATGGAAACCATGGTTCGTAGCAACGTGAGGTTGGGTGTCCCCCTCCAGGCTGTCTGTTATCCCGCAAGCAATACATGTTTGTATGAATACCACATCGCGCGGCCAAAGATCTCCATGGTCTATTTTGTCTCGGCTTACCCCACGGACATTTACCAGTTCAATGCCAATTCACTTTCCAGTAATTCCACGTTTATCTATCCCACATATACTTTAATTGGGACTAAACACTCCTATTTTCATTCCACAAGATTATTGGCGGGTTAATGCAGTACCGGGCTACATCGCTTCCTTAATTCTTTAGATGGTAGCTAATTTAATTAATTTATATCTTTATTTATATTCGGAGTTTATATTTTTTGCTTTATCTTATCCTTTGCAGAACATGATCAACATTAGCGGTGTCATTTCTGTAGCCTTGTTCTACCTGCTCATCTTGGGCGTCGGTATCTGGGCTGCCAGGAAGAAGCAAGCTGGAAATGACTCTGAAGAGGAGGTCATGCTGGCTGGACGCAGCATTGGCCTCTTTGTTGGAATATTTACTATGACAGGTAAGCCAAATAAAAAAAAAAATTAAAATTAATGCATGGATTATAATGCCTAAGAATAATACTACAACAATAACGATCATTTATTATTATCTTTATCAGGCCAGTCATCATAATGTTACTTCCTAATTCAGGGGTTCCCAAACTATACCACTACGTATCGTTTTCACTTCTTATGATATTAGCATTAATCCTTCAGCAAGCGCACCTATTTTCAGGAAACCAGCGGAAGCATGTGGCTTCATCTGTTTCGACCTTGATTATTCTTTTTGTAATAATTCTATTTTTTTTTTCAAATTCTGCACTTCATAACAAGATATGGAATGTTTATAATATTGATATTTATTTATAAATAAAGGCAAAAAAATAAATGAGAATAGATTTTCGTCATAAATTAAAATTTGTTTTTAAAACAGAAATAATTTGTTATGTCAAGCATTGAATATTAAGAATGTACAATTAAACAAAATAGGAAATATACTACTATCTACTATAAACATATTAAAAGAATTAAAAAAAAAAGTTAAATATATATATATATATATATATATATATATATATATATATATATATATATATATATATATATATAAAATGAAACGATCGATATATACATAAAATAATAAATCATTAAAATGATTTTACGTACAAAAATGATTTTATTAAAAATGATATTCACAGATAGAGAGAAATATAAAATTATAAAGCGTAACTAGGAAAATTATTATTCTTGTTTTATTGGTTTAAAAAACACAATTACGTACATACATTTATTTGATTAGCTTTTTTAAGTTTATAGTCATTGTAAATGCTTATATTTTTTTTTAAAATAAAGAATAATAAATCAGGCGCGCGGAGTGTAACAAATAGAGATTTCACTGTTCAAATCACAACTGATACTATACGATAAGGAGAAAAAGGGCCAAAAAATCAAACCAGGGAAGGGTGTAGATGATACATGAGTTTATGAATAGGAACTCGGCATTCTATCCTTATAGGCAAAAACACACCATTCAAAATTGCGGAAATGTTGCACTCTATAACCGGATGCGAACGCAGATAAGTTAAATATCAATAAAAAAAAAATAAAAAAAGTACATATTGATTTACAAAGAAATAATAAATTGAAAATAAAGTTATAAAATCCTAAACAAAACAACAGCAACAGTAATATTCACATAATATTATTCAACAATTCAACAATTAACCAACAATTCTGCAAATAAAAGAGTGTCCATCTAAAGTAAGAAATTTGGGTATTGTAAAGAAAAGAATCAATTTTAGGCTTAATGAAGCTCTACTTGATTCTTAAGTCCTTTTCAACACCAATTACTTTCGCCTTTACTACGGTAACCATCCTGAATTATTTTTAATATTTGCAGATCGTGTTTATTCATCTTATAATTGATATATTCAATAATATTTTTTTAAAAATTGTTATTCCTCATTGAACGGGTTAAAAAGATGATTTTATCCATGACTTTTTTTTGTTTGTTCGCGTACCAATAGGAATGTCCTTGTGTGCCACCATGGCCTGGAAAACTATTTCCATCGAATCACGACTAATATTGTAATAGTTTGAATATCATAGCGCTTTATTGAATAGAGCACGCCTGAATTTCAATTACAATAAGATGTTTTGCTTCTTAAAATTTAGAAAGTGAGTTATTTTTCGCCTTAAATAACTCATCACTTTCTAAACTTTAAGAAGCAAAACATCTCATTGTAATTGAAATCCATGCGTGCTCATCACACATTGGTGTGTCTCTGCCAAGCCGGTTGTACGCCAAGTGTTGTATCGATCGTTTGTGGAAACGCCCTCAACAGTTTACGGTCGAATTAACAAGCAGAGAGCTATCAGAGTCTACACTATTAAAAAATGGGGACTTTATGTGGATCTAGAGCTTGTATACGTGGCTGCATCGCTTGATGGAATGGAATGGTTGATGATGATGGTCTAATCGAAGTAAAGGATCCTGCAATAATGTTGTCTGCAGAAAGTCTAACGGTGGAAGATGACAAAAAAACAACTTTCAAAATGAATATTCAGCATTCCAAGTTCAAGGATAACAGCATAAAGATGAAAAATAATTTTGAGATTTTTAATCTGTACTCCAAAAAGAATCAACATCCAAAGAATTTAGAGAAATCACTAGGGAAAAAATAATAGAACAATTGAGGAGTTTTCTTTCAAAAGTGGACATCTTCACTTCCGATCAAAAAAACTTTCCATGATTTCTGATCGGTATTCCAAAGCTGTACTTAATGCTAGTACCACTTCTATAAAATGTGTTTTTCCCCATAGAATATTCAATGGAAATTTTTTTTTCAAGCAAGAATGAAGCTCAGAATGGTGGAAAAATCAGTTTTCACTGTAACTTTGCTAAAAACAGTGGAAATGGAGATTTCCACTTTTGATAAAAAGCTCCTCAATGGAAGAAAAGCCATTAGATAGTTTAAGTCTATATCGCACTGTTGTCCCCTTTTACTTTGAGCTATTTCAATTACCTGCAGTGCCTTAAAAATTAAATTTAAAAAATAAGAGAACCCACTTCTTTATCTATTTTATGGGTCCTTAAGTACTAATGGAACGAAAACAAAATATTTAAAAAATAAATTAAAAATAATTTATATATTAAATTAAAAAAATAATTAATACATGGATTTAAAAAAAAATGCTGTCCCCATGGTCCTCTACTTCTAAATACCTCAGAGTTCTTGCAAACAACTACCTAAACCATTATCAATGAAACTTTAGCAGGATGTAAAAGTTAATTTAGATCTAGTAAGAACATTAAGAGAATCGCGGAAAAATCAATCTTAAGCAAGTTGTAAATAATTAAAGTTCAATCCATTGTATAAAGAAAACTTGAGTAAATTATAACTCTTTTTTTTTTGAGACGTATCGCAATTTTTTCAACTTTAACTTTTTTCACGAGAAAAAATCATCTATAAAAAAAAAAAAATTAAGTAATATAATTCCATTGATCTCAGCTTTTTTTTATTTTTTATTCCGAAGATATTTTCTACAATTTTTTTTATTTTTTACAATTTTTTTCTACAATCTAACAACAAGATATATCTTTATTTCTTAAACTACAGAATCAAATTCAATGTAAAACCGTAGCGTCATTTTTCAAAATCTAAAAATATCAAAATAATAATAAAAAAAAAAAAAGTCGAAATTTGTACTCGAAACTTCGAAACAATTTATGTTGATGCTATTTAACTTCTTCATACCATTTTGTAAATAAGTTCAGAGAGTTTTAGCTGCGAGACACTCGTGTGTTTAAACGTGAATGCAAACATTTCTTTTGGGAAAAAGAACATATTTTCTTATTGTCAGGGTCCGAAATTTTATTGTGAAATAAAATAAAAAATAATTAATTAATAATTTAGGACTTTTGATCTATGTACTAAAAATTAAACTCTCGAAGCATGAAGTCGAACAACGAGGTGTTTCCAAGACATTTACATTAAAATATTGAAGTCTCCGACGATTATGAAAAATGTAGTGAGATTTGAACCGTAATAGCATATGAGTTTAATGTTTTTTATTAATAGTTTAGCAGTCAACAGTCAAAGCTTCATTTTCGCTAACACTGTTGCCCGGTTGGATATACACAAAACCGTGTATAAATCTGGAGACACATCACCGTCACAAGACCCAACGTGTCTTCATATTCGGCGATCCTACACAATACATTCTGGCGCTGACCCAGAAGTGATTACATTGTCCACTTGTAAGGGTTCGGACGCCTAGAATTTTTAGCGTCCCCAACTCTTTCATAGAGGATTTCTAGGGTCTTAATAGATTGCTAGTGAACTGCTCCTTTCCAAAAGTATACGATTTTTATATAGCATTTCGAAGTCATATTCAATCTTTTCCAAGTCAAATTCAACCTTTTCCATTACAAATTAAACCTATTCAAAGTCAAATTCAAGCTTTTCCATTTCAAATTTAACCTTTTACATGGCAAATTCAAAAAATCTGAAAATCTAAAATAAATTATAAGTGAGCGCGCAATCTTAAAATCGACAGTATTTTCATAAAAAGGGTCTTCGAAAATCCAATAATATCCGAAAAGTTAAAATAAATCTTGGAAATACTATATTTAAACTTGGCTTTACGATTGGTATAGATCGACATTGTGTTCAGTTTTCGAATTTTTTTATGTTGAACCTCTTTATTTATTTATTAAGCTGACCGTAAACGCTCCACACTAATCTTTTATAGGCTCAATCGATAGATTTTGACGAGAGCTTTCGATTAAAACTTGCACTTCGTAGCTTCATCGAATTAAAAGTTATACCAGGCGGAAATTATAAAAAAATTCTCAATGAACTCAATATGCGATTGGTTGCAAACTCTGCCGAGTTTAACAAATTATTTTATCGTTTGGTATCGATTGATGTAATAGAGCTTTAGGTGTAACCATACGCACGATTATTTTGTCGTACGGCTTTTGTATGAAAAATAAAAAAGAGTTGTTATTTTTGTCAACGGTTATTTTAATGAGTTATTATTTGAGACCTACTAAATGGTTCAGTATAAGTTCTTAATATATATATATATATATATATATATATATATATATATATATATATATATATATATATTTTGCTATGCTTCTGGCAAACTACTTTTCCAAGGCAGGTGGGGGTTCCAGAAACCACATTTACTTAATTTACTGATCTAATTTATTCTCTATTTGCATCGGCTCCAGAAGGGAGTTAAGTTTTAACATAAAAGGCTAGAGACCACAGACCCCCCCTGCTATGGTCACTACTTTGGGATATTATAAATACCATTGGAGATCCTTTCCAAGGGTGTCGCGTTTACTATTTCACTTAATTAAACTATATGATGGCATGCAGAGTAAATAGGATAGTAGATTTTGATAGAAGTCTTACTTTATTTAAGTTACGTTATTAATTAAACTGCTGGTTAATAATTCACAGCCTGAATTAACTCCATTATAAAAATCTATGTACTTTAACATGCGTATTTGAGAATACTGGGAGAACTTGCTTATTTAAAATATTAATCGGGTGCCACATAATATTAGACATTAATGTACATATTTGAATGAAAGGACTATCACTATCACGCCTTCGCTGACTCGGAGACTGATCGTTTCGCCAGTTCGCCTCTCGATGGTCTGGTTTCTTCCTGCAGCGGTCTTCTATATTTGCCGCCAGACGTACAGACTCCGTCTAGGATGAACTGGTCAGCTGGACCCTCTGCTTCTACTCTTCGAACCTCACTCTTCTACCTTCTAGCTAGAACTCCTTACTTCTGTCTTCTATCCCTGCTCTCTCTCTTTTCTCCTTTTCCTTCTTGAAAGCTATATTCTGTCCCCACTCTCCTTTTGGGCCTTCTGATTGGTTGACGCTATAAGAATTTTTGAAAAGGCCTTGGAAATGTTTGAACAATTTTCTCTATTGTTCTTATTTTATGTATTCTAGGGCGGTGGATTTTATTATACCTTGTCGAACGGGCCTATCTCTAGCTTTTATGGTGATTTTACTTTCGCTTATCTTTATGACTCCTTTAGCGGCCCGTCGATAATCTCGACCTGCTCCCCGAGCTCCAGGTATAGACCAAGGATCCCGAGCCCGCTTTTCTTTGTTTTAAAATGCAATTTATTTATGTTAATATTGACTGAACCAGGAGGCATCATTATTTAATTTATCTATTATTTAATTACTACTATTTAATCTGTATAATTTCCTTCAATCCCTGTATTCTCAATACATTATATTTGGGTGGCCCTTATTTTTTGATAATTTCATTTCTGATCGCACACCCCCTTTTCTTATCCTTCTGATAAGAAAGGAATAAAACCTTTTTCGTTCGAATCGACTGTCGTGAACCCATGCCGGATCGAGCTTGAAGTGGCACATCGGTGCTTTCCGGTACGAGCATATTGGTCCATCCATACTGCGTCGTGTACACTAGCCTACAATCTCATCTAGCCTTAATGTATTGCATTGTATGCATTTTAACATTTATTTTAAAGTAGGTATATAAAAAATTAAATTATACATAAAAAAGTTATAAATAATTTTTTTAAAAATATATTTATACAATTTGCTATTTTGTAACTAAACTAAATAAGAGCCTTTTCAGAGATGCCTGAGGATGGCTTAAAGGCCGAAACGTAGTATCTAAATAAAAGTATTGAAATATTTCCAGTCTACATTTTTTTATATAAATTACATTTCACCTTAAATCAATAAACATTTATCTAGTTTACCTCAGTTTACCTCTCTTCCACTGTCCGTGTACATTGTGAGTGCCGAAATGTCCTGTAGTTTGAGTAGTGGTGGTCCGAAAATTTATTTATTAAGGTGTTTGAATAACCACATCAGCAGGAAGCAAATTGCCGCCTGACCGACAAGTATGACTAGTACTATATTGCTATTTTCGAAAGGTTAAATTGACTCTGATTAAAAGTATAAATTTATTAGTTCGTGAATGTTTAATTTTCTGGGAAAAGGCAAGAAGAGAAAAGGACTAGGTCAAAGAGAGCCGGGTCGAAGAACCTGCCTCGTAGAACTTGACGTTAAGTGGATAAAGCGCGAAGAAAGGACTTTATTGAGACGTATAAGGGAGGATGAAAGAAGTGCTAAAGCCAGCGGTAGTTCTCAAATAGTTGTTGAGAAACAATTGCCCGTAATACGAGGAAGAGTTAAATATTCAGAATATTTTTGATCTACCCGGTCTTAGATCGAACACACCAACTTCAGACAATGCGGTAAATTATTCAAGAAAGGTCGTTGATGGGCTTGTGGATACTAAAAGGCGTGGAGTCATTGAAACGTTTTTAAAATATATTGCTATGAGAAAAAATATCCACTATATCTGTAGAATTAGGGATTGATAAATTATTTGCCAATTCCATAATTTTGTTTTATTGAAAACTAGTTTCGAATGTTAAACATTCATCTTCAGTTCTAAGAACACACACAAATTCAGAAATAAGCAATTCAAAATATATTTTGGTATTATTCTACAGTGGACGAAGAGGAGAAATGAACAATAAAAAGGAAACCGTAAAGCGAAAATATAGATAATGAAGTAAAAATACTTTTTACTTCTCTCGAGATATTATTTGAATATTTTACTTAACAATAAAGTGATAATTAAAATTTAAAAAATAAATATGTATGATTGGCTGGTTAATTTTCTTTCGGTTTCCTATTTCAAATTTGATGCGGCACGTTAATATGTTGGAAACATATTTTGTACAAATTTACACAATATCAAATAGAAAAATATAAAAAGGAAAAATATATCAATATAAAAATATAAGTGTGTGTTAAAAAAAATAAAAGTTTAATTTTCATCCCTATAAATAAGACCCACTCTAATATAAATATATTTATGCATATATATATATATATATATATATATATATATATATATATATATATATATATATATATAAAATTCATCTACCATATTTCTCCTAATATACAACCGTTATCGATCAATAGTTAATTTCAATTTAAATAAAATTTGAATTTATTGTTTCTTTATTGTCTAAAATGGTTTAATTGGAGGTGGGTGTTTTAAATCAACAACCCAATCATGCCGTCTAGAAGAATAGAGAATAATACAAATATTTTGATTTTTTAAAACGTCACATTGGGCACCTTTGATTGTACTTATTCAAAGTAATAAAAAAGTGATGTTTATTTTTTTTTTAAGCTTTGCGACATTGTGTTTTTTAGTATTTCAAATTGAACCATATTGTTAAAAAGTTGAAAATAAGTTGTTCAAAGATCATCAAAAAGTTATGTCAAGTGACGTTGAACAAATTTGTAACCTTTATTTTCCCTCACAAAGTTCCTCCAACATAAATCTGCCCATCAGTTTTATCGAACAAGTTGTGAAAAGGGTTTATAAGTTAGCCAGGTCCTCTTAGTATGAGAATAAAGTTTAAATTATTCAACAATAAAGTTTTTAAATTAAAGGCTCATGAATTCTTTATTTATTCTTTTCTTAGATGAGATTTTTATTTTATTATGTTCGCTTCACAAAATATAAACTTGATAACCAAGATTAAGTTGTTTGATATCCACAAACCATAATAATAATATCCGATCATAGGGTATAAACTTCTTAATACTACTAAAATATTTCATACTCCGTAATAGGGTGCAACTAATCATTCGAATGCAAATGATGAGATAGTAGAATAAAAAAGTTTCCGACCGTTATACAAAACGTTAAGGTAACGAATTTCATGACATTCAGTATTTTAACTAATATAGTGAGATCTGTCACAAAGATATTTTTTGTGGATAGCTCATTAAGGATAATTATAAGCTTAAAACGGTGTAACTAAATAGGAACTCCATTTATTGTTGGACAATTTTAAAAATGTTTTGTGATTCCAAAAATCATTTCAAGTAATGGGAACGAAACCTGAAAAAAATAAATAAAAAAGAGAGAGAGAGAGAGAAAGAGAGACTGAAACTACTATCAAGATAGTATTGGGAGATTTCAACACAAATCCATGAGTATCTCAAGTAGCATCGAATAATTAACCAGTTAACGTTTGGCCAATCGGGTAGAAACTACCGCAGCCATCATGAAATAAGAACTTGAGATTGATTTTTATAAATTATTAGTTTGTAAAAAAAAAGAAAGGAAATGGAACTGGTTTATCTTTAATATTTTAAACAGGCGATTTACTACAAAAGTGGACATTGGAAACCAGAATAATCAAATCCGGATACAGATTGGCGAAAGTGCAAAAGGCAAAGAACATTCTCAGTTCCTTACCTCTGAGAATATGTAGTCTGCTGTATTGTCAGTCGTCAGTTTTTAGTGAAAAAGCTAAAATTTATAATATAGATATTTATATTTTTTAAATTAACAATATTATTTTAATGACTGTGATGGGAGTAAATAATGAAAATGTCCCAACGAAGTTTCATCGAAATCTGATGTTTTAGCTCTTGTTTATTGTTTAATAACTATCAAATATGTAAATTCGAAAAAAACTCATTGGTCCATTTCCAATCATTAAAGAGGCTTATCAAAAATCGTTAGAATTTTTTTTTTAAACTGATTTCTGAATTTTAATAAAATTTCATCGATGTCATTAACAGAATAAAATAAATTATAAAAACTTTGAAATTATAAATATTTCGCTTAACGTTTTAGGAGAATTAATTAGTGTGTATAAAAATTGACATACAGTTATTAAGCCTTATATGAACTAAAAACGGGTGAAAAATTACGAAGATCACAAAGAAAAAAACATTGACAAAAAAAAAAAAATGATAATAAAGATTACGAATTGTAAAACATTTTCAAAAATTTTGTTACAAAAATAGTGTTCTGGGTTACTGATATTTTGGTCAACCAATATTTATTTTTTCTATATTTTTTTTTCGGGTGTGTTCAATTTTAGAAGGGATGATTTTTTTTTTTCTAAAAATTGCAACTTATAGAAAAATAATAAAAAATGTATTTTCGGTAATAAATACTACTCAAGGAAGAAGTTGGTCGGGGGGAGGGGGAAGGGTACGTCCAAAGACTAACACATTAATAAGTAAGACTTATTTATTTTGTGCCAATGTTTCGGCCTAAGTTTTAGGCCATAATCAGGGCTAAAAGAAAAAAAACAAAATAACAACATAGGAAGAGGTTGGTCAGGGGATGCGGCCATACACTAACACATTAATAAGTAAGACTTATTAAACGTTGTCACAAAATAAATAAGTCTTACTTATTAATGTGTTATTCTTTGACCGCACCCCCCTCCATCTCCCGACAAACTTCTTCCTTAAGTATGTCTGCGGTCGACCAAACTCACTCCAATTAAAAATATTACTATTCTTTTATGAAACCATATTTCATATATCATCGTTTCAGAGCAGAAGTAGCTTAACTCCGAAAATTGAACTTTACAGGAGAGAGTTTTTTATTTTTTGTTTTATCGTTTCATGGTATGGATGTTTGAACAATTTTTTTAAATTTCTAGCTAATTTCAATTCAATATTTTATTATAAAAAAATATTTAAAAGGTATATATGTATCCCTAAACTTGGTTGAATATTTGAGTAATTGAACTGTATCATGAGAAGCGAATGAAGACATATATGTAGACATCGACAAGTTTAGGGTTAAGTATTATGGATAGTGGTAGACTACTTCTGCATCAAATCCGCAGTAGTCTGAACTATATTAAGTTTAAAAACAGAAAAACCCAAATTTGGAGATAAAATAGTTCTGCTCTGAAGCCAAGATATATTTAAAGCCTTTTATTCTGATGTGATCTTCTGAATGGAATTGAAATTCTGGGTAAAGAGGTTATGAAGTCACTTCCGGAAAAGAAAAGTGATTTTTCAATACCTCTGTGAGGAGTCAACCAAGGACTGAAAAATCAATAAATTTAATTCTTGAAAAATGTTTATGCATGGAAAAATACATAATAAGTTTAATACATTTTTTTTTTCTAGCCACGTGGGTTGGAGGTGGCTATATCAACGGTACCGCGGAGGCGATATACACTCAAGGACTGATATGGTGCCAAGCGCCTTTTGGATATGCCCTCAGTCTTGTATTTGGTAAGTACTAATAAATCATCTATAATTATTATTAGTAAATCATCTATAGTTATTATTAGTAAATCATCTATAGTTATTATTGGTAAATCGTCTATAGTTATTATTAATAAATCGTCTATAGTTATTATTAGTAAACCATCTATAGTCATGATTAGTAAATCGTCTATAGTTATTATTAGTAAATCATCTATAGTTATTATTATTAAATCATCTATAGTTATTATTAGTAAATCATCTAGAGTTATTATTAGTAAATCATCTATAGTTATTATTAGTAAATCATCTACAGTTATTATTAGTAAATAATAAAGTATTATTTCATAACCAATGATTATAAAGGTCATGGGGTCATCTGGTTAGTTTCCACGCTCAGTCGTCCGATTTTTACCTTCATTCATTTTCATTAAAAACAAAATGTACATGTTAACAAAAAAATCAAAAAAACTATTTTTCCAATAATTCCAAAAATCACTATTTTGTGAATGTATTTTGGCAAATATGGAAACTGCCATTACTACTACGACTACGAAGATAATCATTTAAACTACTGTATGATGCATTTAACTATCTCCCATTTGAGCGGTAATACATCTGTACGGCTAATAGTTCTAAAGATAAAGTTTTTCAAAAAACACATTGTACAGGAATTTAACTGAGCCGTACCTTACGAAAAGTTAGATATCTCAGTAACTATTAGACGTACAGAGGTCTATTACCACTCAAATTGTAGCTAGTTAACTGACCCATAAAGCAGTTTATGATGATTATTTTCGTAGAAAGAGCAGTTTTCACGATATTTGCCAAAATAAATTCAAAAATTGGTATATCTCGTCTTTAGATTTTTTTTTTTTTAATACTTTATCTCGAGAACTTTTATACGTAAAAATATCAATTATCACTCTATTTGGAGCTAGTTAACTGCACCACAATGTAGTTTATAATGAAAATCTTCGTTGGGAGAGCAGTTTTCATGATATTTATCAAAATACATTCACAAAATGGAGATTAATCGTTTCTTGAAAAAAAGGATTGTTTTTTTTTTGAGAATCCTTATCCTTATCTCGGAACTAGTAAGGATAAGAGCCCTATTAGGCCTCAAATTTTAGCAAACGTAATTTACTTCAAAAAATGAGTTTATAATGTTTTTCCAGCGGTTTGTAGTTTTCAAGATATTGAGCACTGAATGAAAAATGAGCGAAAATTTTACGTTTCCAATAATGCAAAAGCTTTCACTTTTTCGGCCACCATTTTATTATTTATTTTTATTTTTTTAAAACCAATGTGATATTATTTTTTTGTATGAAATTTTCTGTATATCTCAGAAGATTTTTTTATGATGTTTTAATTTTTTTTTCAAAATGAGGTAAACAAAATTAATTTTCCACACTCGGATTTGTTTAAATTTTTAGTATGTCAAAAAGATACAAAAAAAAAAGCAACTAAAAAATTCAAATCCCGTCTTTGTGAAAATTAGTTCCACCGAACACCTATTATTTTCGTGTATCTCCTCTACTATGGGTCTTGTAGTGAAACGTGGCGATTTGAGGTGGGGCTGAGAGCTCGGAAGATGGTGGTGGAATGACGGCAACGGTAAATGAATGCTTTGTTCCCATGCCATTCGAAACGGGAATATTTCATGATGCCTTCGTTCTTATGAATTAACGGTTTGCGACTAAACAAAATAACAAAAGTTTTTGAGGCAGTTCCACTCTGAACTATTCAAGCCCCCAAACAACGTATTCGGGAGGCAATAACCGTCCATGTCCTGCAAGAGGTCTTGAAAACTTTGCAGCTACGACTGCAAGAATGCATACATTAGAGTGGAGGATATTTGGCGAACGCAGTGTTTAGAAAATAGTTTTTTTTTTGTATTGTATGCCAAATGACAACTCTTGTACTATATAATCATGCAGAAAAAATTAATTTAAAAATATTCTTTTTAAAATATTATATATAAATATTAATTTATTAATTTATAATTATAAATAAATATTAAATTTTTAAAAATTTAATTTTGAAACCATCACGTTTCCCTACTGGACCCTGTATATACGCCAATGATAAATAATTAATTAAAGATTAATTCAATACCACGTCATCTACAGAGCTTTAATAATTTTAGAACGTATTTCGTGGTAACTAATATAACGTAATAAACGCGTGTCAAAGGATATTTTCTTGAAATGATAAAGGTTTTCAGATATTTCCATAAGGTTTTCTCTGGCACTGGCAGGTTTAACGTGTTAAGATAACCCCAACCTGCCAACGCTCCAGTTGAAGGGTCTGACGCGTCACTTATCTTGGATCTTAAAAGGGGACTTTGTAAGTGTTTTCGATTACAGATAGTCCCCGACTAGAAAGGAGCCACCAGATGCAATCGACAGCTTAATCAGAGTTCACCAACCAAGCTACTGAAATAGCATGAATGCCAATGTGCCATCGGGTCAGATCAATAATTCAATTACTCCGATGTCCGCTCAAACAGGAAGAAGAATATTTTGTAAAACACCATTATTCGTGTTTTATCAAGTATTATCCTATACATAAAAAAATGTCTTAAGCTAAGTGTCCACTTGAAAGTAAGTGGAGCGAAAAATCTCGAAAGTTATTTTCGGGAAGTGAGCCTCCTGTTTCTGACCGACTCTCCGAGCAGTACCTGCTAGAGGGTGCAGCTCTCGAGGGAAAAAAACCTCTACAAAATAATAAAGTAGAGACAAAGCTTAACATTAAAACATCTCACAACCCAATGTACAGATTATTTTTTCCCTGTACCACGATAACAGATGAAGTGTCTTGGACTCATCACTTGATTAGGAAGCACTGTATCTCGACTAACGGTTATACAAGGAGGTGATGTGGTCCGTATTCACGCTTAACCACCAGGTTTTTCTCCTGACCCAATAAAGGCACGCACCTCTTAAGGCTTGGTGCGTTACCGTATGGTCGGTCCACCGCTGATACAATATATAATATATATTCCAGCTTTATAGACCTACAGCCCATACAAAAACATTGTCATTATCTGAAGAAAATTTTGATAACAAATTTTTGAATCCTTATGGTATTGCCATTAAAAATGTTGGATAAATCTACTAGTCGGATAAATCTACTACCTGAAAAAATGGCGGCGAAAAAAACAACATATTTTAGGATTTTTTTTTATTTTTCCTCTGTAATTCCTAAACAGTGTATTCTATCGAAAAAAGCTTAGGTATATTAAGTTAAAAAACATAAAATTTTGCGTCTAATGAATACCAAAAGATAATAATTTGGTTAACTGGTATGATCGAAAACCACGATCAAAAACGACGAATTTGTCAAAAACAGAGACAAAATACTATATATGAGTCTGCAGCTTGGAAAAGAATTCTCTAAGAAAAAATCATACAAAAGAGCATTAAATTCTGGGTTAATTTTGCACAAACAATTTTAAATTTGGTTATGTACACCTCTCGAAATTGGCAATCTCCAGATCTCTAGCAATTGGCATTTTAGCCCAGTTTGGTTTGCATTTTGGTCTGAAAAAATGGAGTAATTCTAATTTTCAGGTTATATTTATTTTTAAAAAAAACGCAAGTATTCAATCTCCTCCTTTTTGCGCATTTTTCGCCATCTTGAAAAACCGCTAAGAAGAAATTCTATTTCATTTTTTTCTAAAATAACTCGCTTCCAGTGAATTTAAGGTAAAAATTTGTCATCACAAATTTTAAAGAGCGTTAAATTTTCTGCAAGTTCTTATATAATATTTTTGAATATCAGTAATAGTAAACTGAAATACGGGGTCGTGAAAATCTGCAAAAATGTCCAAAAAAAATCAAGAAGTTGTATATGCCAGTGGCTTCGCATTAGATATGATATATTCAAGCACATATAAAGCTAAAGAAAGCCCGGATGCTAAAACACTTCGTTTGCCGCATTAGAAGGGAGCGTTTTCTAAATGGTGGCCAAAAAACTCGAAATTTTAGTACTTCGAGTTTGCGACCATAATTTTCGACCACAACTGTTACCCAAATTATTATGTAGTGGTGCTCATAAGATGCATAATATGATACACTTTATCCCTTCAGCAGGCGCGTTTCATAACAGAGTATGGAATGTTTATGATATTGAGATTTATTTATAAATAAAGGAAAAAAATAAATAAGAAGAAATGTTCATCATAAGCTAATTTTTTTTTTAAAACGTAAATAAATTGAATGCTATGTTTACGGAAATTATTCCGTAAACATAGCATTCAATTTATTTACGTTTTAAAAAAAAAATTAGCTTATGATGAACATTTCTTCTTATTTATTTTTTTCCTTTATTTATAAATAAATCTCAATATCATAAACATTCCATACTCTGTTATGAAACGCGCCTGCTGAAGGGATAAAGTGTATCATATTATGCATCTTATGAGCACCACTACATAATAATTTGGGTAACAGTTGTGGTCGAAAATTATGGTCGCAAACTCGAAGTACTAAAATTTCGAGTTTTTTGGCCACCATTTAGAAAACGCTCCCTTCTAATGCGGCAAACGAAGTGTTTTAGCATCCGGGCTTTCTTTAGCTTTATATGTGCTTGAATATATCATATCTAATGCGAAGCCACTGGCATATACAACTTCTTGATTTTTTTTGGACATTTTTGCAGATTTTCACGACCCCGTATTTCAGTTTACTATTACTGATATTCAAAAATATTATATAAGAACTTGCAGAAAATTTAACGCTCTTTAAAATTTGTGATGACAAATTTTTACCTTAAATTCACTGGAAGCGAGTTATTTTAGAAAAAAATGAAATAGAATTTCTTCTTAGCGGTTTTTCAAGATGGCGAAAAATGCGCAAAAAGGAGGAGATTGAATACTTGCGTTTTTTTTAAAAATAAATATAACCTGAAAATTAGAATTACTCCATTTTTTCAGACCAAAATGCAAACCAAACTGGGCTAAAATGCCAATTGCTAGAGATCTGGAGATTAATATAGATAGAGAGCTATATAAAATTATGAAGTATAACTACGAAAATTATTATTCTCGTTTTATTGCACTAAAAAAACACAATTACGTAGACAGATATATTTCATTAGCCTTTATATTTCATTAGGTTTTAGTTAGCTTTTAAATTTAAAAGCAACTTAGTATTTGCTTATAATTATTTTAGCAAAATAAGAAAAAATAAAATAAAGAAAATTTACTCAAGCGCGCTAGACACAGAGTGGAACAATTACAGATATTATTGTTCAAATCACAACTGACACTATACGGTAAAGAATTAAAAAAAAAAAAATGGTCAGAAAATCATACCAACTTCGGAAAGAGAGTAGCTATAAATAGAAGCAGCTTAGAGCATTCTAGCCTTATAGATAAAAACACAACAGTAAAAATTGTGAAAATGTTATACTCCATACTTGGACGGGATCGCTGATGGCTTAATTTAATAAATAATAATTTTTTCGATAAAATGGACCGTTTAGGAATCAAAAGTGAATAAACAAAAAAGTCCTAAAATTTCGAGTTTCTTTCACCGCCATTTTCCAGGTAGCATGATCTGACTTATTTTTTTAATGTCTATACTATATATATTTTTTTTTGAATACGGATTCAAAAAATAGCTATCAAAGTTTTCTTCAGATAATGACAAATTTTTTGCACGGGTTCTCGGATTCCAACCCGTACTCGGGAATTATGAGTCCAGTGCATCAGCTTCGGTAAGAAGCTCCATTATAAATATAAATATAAACAAATGAAGGGCTTAGGGCAAGAACGTGACAAGCCAAATCTTTGAAGTTAATGAGCATTTTGTAAAAAAAAAAACTTATCTCCAAGACCTTCAAATATATAATATGACAATAGTATATTATCAGTTTGATCCTTTGCACGGATAAAGTGATAATTATTTATCTGATCCAAGGTTAATATTTATTTATTTGTTTATTTGTCTCTGTGAAAGCCCCTACACTGATAATGGATGATATATACTCAGCTCGATATATAATTCATTAAAAAATAATAAAAATAAAGCTAACATCACCAACGTTAAAAGTAAATATTAAAAATTATAGTCAATTATATACTAAAGAAATACAATTCAGCTTCTAACTAATGATGAATAATAATAACTCAATATAATAATGAATAATATCAAATTATTAAAAAAAAGGAAGACAATTTTAAAATAAAGATAAAATGCTATACATATCAAAATTAAAAATAAATATATAACTTTAAAATTATTATGCTAAACAAATAAAACAATTCTAACTGTACATAGGCGTAAATAGAGAAAAAAATCTGGTGCGTTGCGCGCATTACATAACTTTCACTTACCATCATATTAATCCATCATATCGATAATCCACATTTTAAAATAATTTTAAAGAGTTGACTTAAACAATACTTGAAATATTTTCTGAAATATGCATTTCTTCACAAATGAATAATAAAATAGTTTTTTAAACTACTGCAGTACGTTGATTATGTACACAATGTGCAAGAAAATTGTAAACATGTGTAAAATCGATAATATATATTGGCACTTCCGGTAAGCCCGGGAGAGAATCCCATGTTTAGTGTCGGCCCTTACACATCTGAGAAGGTGTAGGAGTTCGCCTACCTCGGATTGTTCGTCACAGCATCTAATGATATGTCTGCGGAAATAAAAAGAACGAATGGCTGCAGCGAACCGTTGTTACTTCGGGCTTCTGAAGACAATCAACAGCAGACTTCTCAGCAGATAAACAAAATTGACACTCTATAAGGCTTTGATCCGCCCTGTTCTCACCTATGCCTCACAGACCTGGACCATCTCAAAGAGCAACGAATAAGATATAATGATATTTCAAAGACAAATATTGTAGCGGATAATCGGTCTAGTGAGAATTTCAGATCCAGAAAGAATAAAGAACTCTACGACCTTTATGGAGAGTTGTATGTGGTCAGATTTATCAAGATTGGGAAACTTAGTTTGGCTGGTCACGGTGAGAGGAGGAGTGAGGAAGTGACTCCCTGAGAGAGTGTTGGATAAGTCCTTCGTCGATCAAGAAGAGATGGCAGGTCATATCTAAGGTGGGCAGATAGAGTAGTAGCGGACGCAAGAAGCCTCTTAGGGACCAGGAACTGGAAAGCGGCAGCACTAGACCCATCTCGAGTTGTAGTGCCACAGAGATAGATAGACTTCCGGTAAGTCGCTTTAAGCAAAGAAGTTCCTTTAATATTCCAGGCATATACGCAGATAAGCATTTTCAGTTTCGTACTTTTTTTTTTTGAGCTAGGCCTATACTCACACAGACCCGTTTAAGAGACTTGGTTATTTGGTCTCAGAGGACCTTAAGAAGTTTATTTTCATTGAAAACATGGACTCGAAGTTATTAACCATTTCAATACTTTCCTTTACTATATATTTCATATGTAGTGAAAGTAAAAAGTGACAAAAACTACTTACCACAAGTACCAAGTTAACTTGCTTTCTCTCGCGATGTATTCCTGATTTTTTTTTATTTATTTTTTATTTACTGTACAAGTTCAAAAGTCATTCTATAATTTGAATGTTATCATACTATTGATATTATTACCAAGTAAATGGCTTTCCGATTCCCTATGAATAATTATTCACACAATGGAAGATGACCAGGAACTTTACATGCTACATTAATAATATTGCTATCTTTACTATGCTATAAATAACAGGAAGCTCAGCCTATCCCAAAGAAGAACCATCCATTTGAATTGTGAGGGCTGGATGACGAGCGAGTCCGAGGGACCTAATACCTCAATCCAATTTGTCTGCATCGATCGAGAACCGGGGGTCAGGAAAACTAACCAGCCGTCCCGACACCTTTGTAGCATGGGAGGGTGCACATTTCAAAATAACTGATATATCGGTGATTCTCAGATAATGCGGGCAATGTTTATGATAAATTTTTTAATAATTTTGATTGCATTTAAATAAAAAAAATTAAGTACCTAAACCTTCTATTGATGGTCAGTTATTAATTTTAGGAAGTAGTCCAGATCAAAAGTGTTTTTTTTTCTCGGGAAGTTTAAAATTTTCAAAAGCGCGATAATGACCAGTTTAAGATGACCGGACTCCTCAAGATATATCGAAAAAAAAATGGTAATGTACTAAAAATCAACTATTGGAGATGTAAACATCAAATACTGACTACTCTCAGTCGTCATTCTACCGTCTTGGTAAACTCCTACTGTACACAATAAAGAATAATATAAGTATATATGTATATATATATATATATATATATATATATATATATATATATATATATATATATATATATATATATATAAATATATATATTGTTATTAGGGGAAAAACGTTTCAAGTGTTTTCTTTGAAGTTTGCAAATTGGCGCTTACGCCTTTTTCCAAAAACTACGTCGACATATTATAGTCCGGGAGACGTGTGAACCTTTTGATGAGATTCATAATACGAAGTCCTAAAAGAATATTTATTTATTGTTGGTTTTAAAATTGTTTGTGCATATTAACGTTAAACAATTTGCTAAATCAGTTGCCATACCTAAAGCCCCTGGAACTGAATTCAGCAATTCAGTGAAGCATTGATGGTTTAAACGACCTAAAGAAATGTAGGCGCATTCAACCAACCAATAAACCATTCATTCATTAGATGGCTGATACAATATTGATACAATAATACAGTTGCCTGCTTAATTTGACTTATTAATATCAAGCTAAAAGATTTTAGGGAACTTCATAATATCAAGTCCTACAATAATAGTTTTATTGTTTATTTACTAGTACAAGTATCATTTGTTACATAAGCCAAAAACTCACATCGAAAGACAAACAAATAATGTTAAACTCAAGATTTTTCAAAATGAGTGAAACTTGTATTTATGCTCTATGTATAAATATATTAAAGAATACAAAGTTTCATTTTTCTCATTTTTATTTTCTGAGTTATATATGATAAATATATATATATATATATATATATATATATATATATATATATATATATATATATATATATATATATATATATTAAAAAAAAATAACGAAATTCGACCGTTCTTTTTTGACACTTTTTGGAATATACAAAAGCTTATTGCTCCAAAGTTTCTTGAAACTGAAATAGAGATAAACTCACTGTATATGCTATATTTTAAACAATAAAATTTACTTTGCTAAAAGTCATTATATAAACTGAATCGTTGATTTTTAAAAATTTCACAATAATATCTCAATGAAAAAAATAGTTTGATGGAAGCTCATTCATCAATTAATGGCTCACGAACAATGACGAATATCGTAAATAACAAAATACTGCAGTTAGTATAATGACTTTAGCTAAGTAAATTTTTTGTTTAATTTATGACATATTAAGTGCATCTCCACTTCAGCTCGAAAAAAACTTGGCATAAAAATAGTAATTATTTTTTTTATAAGGGAATCTATAAAAACGCCATTATGAAATTTGGCCCATGAATTCTTATAACATGTATACGTAACATATTTTTTGGGGAAAAATTCAAAATTTCGTTTGTATGTTATTAAAAAAAAGTGAATATTTTTTTTATCTTAACTGATCGTACCTTCATACGTGCAAAAAATAATTGATTTCTGAGACATCAGGTTCGAAATCATTGGTTGATTTGATATGGAATGCCATGCCTAGTTTTAAGAGCTATTTGGTGCAATCTTCACTGCCTAAATATTACAGCTTGGATGTCGAAATCCAAAAATCATCATAATTCACTACGAAGTGTCTAAAGATCACTTAGGCGCTAGACAACGGTCCTATTTCGTTTAATTTGTCGGACAAATGGCTTACATTAAAACAGTTTCAATTTTGATTGAGAACACTAAAAAATTAGAGCGTTATAAATTATGGAATTATTATGTAATTGTTATAATAATGCATCTTTCGGTAGAAAGAGTTTTTGAGGACTATTGTAGATTTTTTTTGGATCATTATTTTTAATAGATTTATAAAAGAAAAAAAAATAGATTGATATTAATTCCAGTTTTGAAATTTTATAATCCCTCAGTACTGGAGAACATTTTTCAACTATAATTTATTCTGGTAGGACTCGGTAAATGAAGTTATTAAAATAATTTCAGCACGATACTAATAAATATTTTTTTTTTAAATTTGGGACGCAAATACTATTTTTATATCTAAAATACACTAAGTGATACGTAAATCTCTCTTTTAGGTGGCATCTTCTTCGCTAATCAAATGCGAAGGCAGGGCTACGTCACGATGCTTGACCCTCTTCAAGACGCTTTCGGTGGAAGGATGGGAGGTCTTCTATTTCTTCCAGCACTATGTGGTGAGGTCTTCTGGGCAGCGGGCATTCTGGCTGCACTTGGTAAGTTACATACTATCTTATGCAATTGTATTTAGAGTGTACTTTACCTATATATGTAGATATACATCTAAGCTTAGTTTATTAAATTTTACTGTAATTATTTAATGTGTTAAAGATCATTCGTGTATAATTAACTAAACATGACTTGTATATCGGCAGAGATGAGATTTAGAACGGAAGTAAAAAATAGATTCACGAACGATTGGCTACATGAAAAGCTTTTGAGTGTTTTTCAATCTAATTGACTGAATCCAATATTCATTCAATGGACAATGACATTATCTAATACGAATTGGATCAAAAGAGCAACTCATAAATGTCAGAAAAGCACGCATGAACGGATAATAAGTCTCATAGATTAAAGAATTATTTATGAAGAACCGGATTTGTGACTGAATACAAATGATTTGTTGGACCCGAATTGGTGACAATATCAAACTCGATGACCACGAAAAAATGCATAACGTCGTCAATAGCTGAAGTGAATAAAACAACACATTCCTCAAGAAACTGACCAGATACTCCGGTTAGATGTGATTAAAGAGAAGTTAAACAACGGAATAATTGCTAAATATATGGAGAAAGTACTATGGATTGATTATTGATTCTGACTAAAACTGAGCGTTTTACTGAGTAGCTGTGCACATAGTTGCTAGGTAGCATTAAGAAATTTGAGAGCCGTATACAAGCAACCAAGATGAAATTCCAGATGAAAGCTCTCAGCAAGACAAGACTTGGCCGTATGAGGAATCAAAGGATCAAAGGGCAGGAACCTCTCATAGAAAAATCCTATATAGAAGGGAAATGATGTGGTTTGGTCATGCACAAAGAATGCCGATAAATCGTCAGCCAAAAAATGTAAGGGAAGCAAAAGCAGAAGGAAAACGACCTCGAGGACGGACAAGAAACAAAAGGAAGGACTTGATAGCAGAACTGGCTAGGAGGAAAGGACTCTCTCTGGGGGAAGTCAAGAAGCTTGCTGCAGATAGAGAAGTATTTAAGAAATGGACACAGGCTGCCCCGACATCGTAAGGTATAAGGGAAGGACAAAGAAGAAGGAGCTATACACATATTGGAGCATGTTCTGAGGTTTATTCAGCACTTCAAGGTGATCAGGTATTCCGAACCAATATCAAGTCATATTCGGAGCACGTGCTCCATAAACTAAGCAAGTATTCCATTGTAAAACTTCTCTTTATTCACATCTAACCGGAGAATCTGCTCAGTTTTTTGAGGAATGAGCACTAGCTCGGTTTTATTTACGCCGCCTATTTTCTCGCTTTAAAGAAAATAGACAATAGTGTCCAACAACTGGTCTCCAATGCACCTAAGGTTCATTACTGGTAGCGCTAGTGTGTATATCGGGGCCAGAAGTTACTACCTACTTCGCAACAATGCCATTGCAGGAACCTACACTCCATCTGTCATGTTTCAAACCAAAATATAATATAGCAGCGATGGCTGATATACCTATTAGTATGAGGAGGTGACTGAAAATGAGCTAGATGAGAGATCTTCTATCGTGAATTACTGAAATTAAGTTCGGGAAAAGGAACGGGGTAATCTTGATCGCCGCTATTATAAGATACTATTCTGCAACGGGTTTTACTGCATGTTATATTTTCTGATTGTACCCCACCTATCATATTCTCTATTGAACCATTTCTACATATTAATTTTTACGAATTCCAAAAAACAAAACATGGCCGTCCTGAACATATAAAGGACTATATTATATTGACAAAACGTTAGATTAACAAAGATGTCGAAGAAGCAGTAAACCGAACTGGTGTGGATAATCCATGCGTTTCAAAGGCGATTACACTTCACTTTCACAACACAAGGGGGATTTCGTCAGCCTTATTTATAATCAAACTCGATAATTAGTATTTAGGATGTTCATTAATTTAACTAATTTTCAACTCGAACGCTATTTCATCAGAGAATGGACAGATAATTTGAAGGAACACGATGTCTTATATTTGGACATGATACCTGATAAATCATTTTAAGACTGAAATAAATCACATGACGGATGTGAATGATAAGATATTGTGTATTGGAACAAAAATTATAAAAATGACTTTCAATGGTCTAACAAGAATAGTGAATTACTAGACAATTAAATACATTATAAACAAAGATGTTATAAACTACCATAAAAAACATATAGAAATTATAATAAATAATTTCTTCTCGGATATAATAGTGTTTAGCCTTAAGCTAAATTCTTAAAATTTTAAAACTTTATTTAGATCATAAGAGAGCAATGAAAACATTTTTTTGTAACCCTGTACTCGTACACATCGATTGATTCAATACGGCATAATATGTCCTTCGCCGCTTATTTTGTCACACAAATGGTTTACATTGAAACCGTCTCAATTTTCTTTGAGGACTTCAAAAATCGCTCATTTCTTAAAATAAATGGAAGCAATAGCAATATGTTCGTAGCGAATCTTTGCATTAAAATTTAAACAAACAGTACTTTATAAAAACAATTTTAAATAAAAATGATCTCTTAAACAGGCCTCATTGCAGCACTCTTCGAATATTTATTTAAAATCGTTTTTAATATACTGCTATATGTTTAAAATTGAATGAAATTTCATATTAGGTATGTAAATTCCTGACATATTACTTCCAGATCTCAACCCCAAATTTTCGCGAAGTGATTTAGAATTAATGTTTAAAATAAATTTTAAAAAATAAATGAATTCGTTTAATTTTTTTTTTTTGTTACAGGAGCTACTCTCAGCGTAATAATCGACATGGACCACGACACTGCAGTTGTTTTTAGTTCTTGCATTGCAGTCTTCTACACACTCTTCGGAGGACTGTACAGTGTCGCATACACCGATGTCATCCAGCTCTTCTGCATTTTCATCGGGCTGGTGAGTCTTCATATCTGAATTCCTATTGTTTTCAAGGGATATTCTTTGATTTCAGGCAATTTTCATGATTGAACTTTAATAATTTAATAACTTTAATAAATGAATGTACTTAAATAAAAAAAACTTTAAATACATACACCTTCTATTGACACTCAAATGTTAATCTTAGCAAGTGGCCAAGATCAGAAGTATATTTTTTTGGTGGGAAATTTAAAATTTTCAGAAGCATTGTAATGACAACCAGCATGAATATTTTTCTCTTTTTTTTTTTTTTTATTATTTTCTTTTTTCTAGATGTAGGAAAGTAAGGAAATAAGTGCAATGGGGAAAGGATGAAGTGTATGTACTAGGTCCCTTTCACAAAATAGATTATTACAATATTTGTAAAAATAATTGTAATTATTTGTAAAACTCTTCCGGCGCTATGGTCCATTGGTACGTTG
Source organism: Rhaphigaster nebulosa (assembly GCA_948150685.1). Taxonomy (NCBI): domain Eukaryota; kingdom Metazoa; phylum Arthropoda; class Insecta; order Hemiptera; family Pentatomidae; genus Rhaphigaster; species Rhaphigaster nebulosa. The sequence continues at coordinate 27,099,695 of OX411312.1, read as the reverse complement.
GTCTTCTCAACAAATCTCCTCCGGTCTTCTGCGGGTCTTCTTTATTTACGCACACCCAAGAATCAAAGATCGGCTTCTACATCATCCAGCGATCTTAGTTTAGTTTCCTGGACGGAGAAAATAATTATTGGTATTTTATAAAAATAAATGAGTAGCAGCAGCAATTTGGGCTTGGTAAAAAGATTCATTACCAACTTTCGATTTGGTAATGAAATAATAAATAATGATAGTGACTTATCTTACGACGTGAATTCGTGGAGGTAGGCTTACGCAATTATAATATTTAATTATTCTTTAATGATTTTCATTTTAATATTTTATTACGAAGAAATGTTTCTTAACAGTATAGCAGTAGAGAAAAAAAATCAGTCTAATTGCTTAAAAGGTGTAATGGACTAAAACGTTCCCATGAAATGAGAATTTAACTGGTTAAATAAAATGACACTGGTTTAATTTTAACTTAATATCCATTATTTAGGGGCATTTCGATACATACATGAGCATAGGATGAGGACGATCATCCTATGCTCATTTTCACAATTTTTTTTTTTAATTTTTTAAATATATGTTCCTATTTATTGTTTGCTATAAGTGTTAAAAAATATTACAAAGAAGAAAAATTATGTTAAGGAAACCATATCGATCAATAAAATCCATTAGATGAACATTAAGAAAATATTAGGCAAAGGGTAAGAAAATAAACAATTTTATCGAAAATATATTCGTTATAATTCCCTTTCACAAGCATATCTCCTTCCTAATGCCCTATAATACCGTGAGAAAAATAAACATATTTTGGCTTTGAAAATTGGATATATTGACTCAGGCTGTCAAAATTGACATCGAAGTAAATTGATCAAGTTATAATAATAATAACATATAGTGAACGCGGATCGATTTAGCAGAAGCGCCCATATACATATAGTATACGTATATTCATCCAAAATAAACGTCATATGACGTTTTTAGTTTTTTTTACTTAGACTCTTAATTATTATTTTTCACAGGACATTAGTAACAATCAGAAAATCGCCTGTCTTCGTGGCAAATAATGGAATGTTAGACATGGGAAAAGATAGATCCCAACACCTCTTTCCTGTCTTGACTCAGTAATCTTGACCATAACGCTTCAAACGATTTTGATGAAACTCGCTTGAAAGTCTTATCTCCAAAGCCCTTTTTCTTATCTAGTACATCCACGAGAAAAACAAAAAAAAAATAGGAAGAAAATAATATTTTATTTGTGCAAAATTCAAAAAATGTACATTTTATGTATTGTGGGAGCGGAGTAGCTCAGTGGTAAGGCACTAAGTTACAATGCTCCCGGTCCCGGGTTCGAGACCGGCTGCGGCAGATAATTATTTCTTCTGTTATCAGCCGTGGATCGACCCTGTGGGATCGGGAGACCCTCCTGGGGACTACCCAGCTTCTATAAAATGGGTACCCTTAATTGGGGGAAAAACCTGGCGGTCGAGCGTGATTTCGGCCAAATCACCTCCTTGCACAACCGTTGGCCTAGAGACAGTACGGTCCTTAACAAGAACTGAACCCAAGACCCTTCATGAGTTGTAGTGGTGCAGGATTTTTATGTATTGTACTCGAAGCAGGAATGGAAAGTCGTGTGAATGAACATAAAAGATATTTAATTTAGTTAAGTATATTTGATTTCAACACTATCTTCAAATTGTACTTTTTCAGCATTATATATTATTTACTTAGTTTCCTTTTGTAATAAAAAATAAAATAAATATATTTCATTCTTCTGTATGTTTATTATATATATTTTATCTTTTCACTCAGTGATGTAGTAGAGAGAAGGATTCAGAAAAATATTTTTTTAAATATTTATTTATTATAAAATTTTATATAAATTTATATTTATTTATTATTAAATATTTTTTTCTATACGTTCATATTAAATCATCTTTTGTTTCTTTCTCTCGTTATATCCTTTCTTTCTTTGTACCATACTTGTCATTAACCACTTTTATCGACATGTTTGTATTATTTGAATCTTCCTTTTATATTTTTTTTTGTATTATTTTTTTTTTTATTATTTCTTATCTGTTAGTATCCTATCTGTATAATCTTGAAGACATGGTTACCGTTTGGTTGGGCCGAAACGTGGGACTTCGGAATAAATAAAACAAAAACTTATTATTTTGTTTTTATGTTGACTAACCATGACTGATCTCCGATAATAAATAATAATAATAAATAAATTAGAATATTAACCGTAGATAGTTTCGTGTGAGCAGTAATCATAATTTGAGCACCCATGCTCGAGTGGTACTCAATACGAACGTGTCAATGGATCGTGTTGAAGCCTCGAAACACGATACAACCTCGATGGCGCATTAAGATAGGACGACATGCGAGCAGTTGCGTGGGCTAGTTTTGAAAATACCTAACGATGATGGTCGTTTTTTAGAGTGTAATTTTAGTTGACACAACACTTCTGTATATATCTGCCATAAGCCTTACCATTAACTAACCGTGGATTGCAGGCATATTTATGATTAAGTTATCAAAATAGTTTATTTCATAGGCCACTGTCCAAAAATCTCATCATGGAGCTAATTGGTTTATGAATTTATTCCATACTGAACTGAACCAGTCAGAGCCACTACGACACACATAGATTTTATTTTTATGTTCCAACAAATGTTTATAAAAATAAAGAAGGCAAATCAGATGGAAACAGCTATACTCATATGAGTATATATTTATGAGAAAGTATATACTTTCATAAATAGAACATTTAAATAGGCTAAGATGTATATATATATATATATATATATATATATATATATATATATATATATATATATATATATATATATATATATATATGCCCCCAGGGTATTTCCTCTAAAAGTGGCCCTACACGATCGATTTTTTCATTCATCCGAACCGTCGGTTTGAACGATGGAAAATGGAGGGGGAAAACCGTCGGTTTGGTTCGAAGAACGAAACTCCCCTACACCGTTGGTTAGTTATTTCATCCATCTGAACCTTTTCTTCACTCTTTTTAATTGATTTTATTCATTTATTTGATAGGACTTGTTTATTATTGATTTATTTTTAATTTATATAGAATAATCGACAATAATTAAATCAAAATCTAATTATTACTTATTTAAATTTCCACCCGGACCAATGTTACTACGTTGAGGAAAGTAAATAATAATTAATAACAAAAAATAAATAATAATTATTGTTCGAAGTTGACAGGTCATCTTTGAGGGGAGGATTTCTAAAAAAAAAAAATAAATAAATTAATTTTAAGGTTATATCTAAAATGTATTAATTGGTACTTAATGGATTTGGTGTGGTGAGAACATTACTGTTTAAATTTGTTAAACATTTATCTATATATAAATTTATCTATAATGAACGAAACAGCGGAGAAAAACCGACGTGTCAAAACGATCCAGCCCAACATGGCCAGTTATTACACCAGCCTTCCAACACGTCGGGTTTTTTTTCTGTCCTCGCTAGGTCTCTCCAGGGAACGCCAGCATAACCGATCGAGTAGAGAGAGCTACCTTAACACATGTTGCTTGTGGATCATCGATTTGGCTTGATATTTGAGGAAGGTTGATGGGATTCCAATTATTCATTGGAATAAGAATAAGCCCGTCAGAATTGACCAAAACAATCTATTAAGTCAAAAAAGTTGTTTAAAGAACTATATCAAAATAAAAAAATCATTTCAATCTAAAATGTTGGGTTGTCCAGAAATTAATGCAGATTTATGGCTTTAAAATAAAACAAATAAAATAAATGATACGAAACTATTTTTATTAATCAAAATACGCTCCATTACTCTTCATGCATTTCTGCCGACCTGTTGAAATTGTTGAATTGTTATTATTACCAAATTCTTAACTGCATTTTCTAACGAATTTCGATCAATAAAATTTTTACCTTTAAAAAATTGGCCCAGTTGTTTAAAAAAAATGGTAGTCCATAGGCGAGAGGTCTGGATGATGGGACGAATGGGGCAGTCTTGTTTCGGCAAAGAAGTTCAGCACAAACTTCATAACAAAGATTTTTTGGCTGTCATTGAATGTATGAGGAATCCAAGTTTCAAGCTTTTCTACCTTTCCAATTGCGTTGAGGTGGTTACCGATGTTCGATTTGCTAACTGAAAGTTTCTCTGCAGTTCTCGAACAGATGTTCTGGGATTTTCTTAGACCAAAGGCCACAGAACATCGTCATCAAGGAAATCCTTCCACGACCATCTTAGTCTTCAAGGCTGAAGTTTCCCTCTCTAGATTTTTTAAAACATTGTTGAACGGTGCACTAACTTACACTGCCATCGCCCTGGATTTCATTAATGTTTCTGGCCGTTTAAACCGCGTTCCGACCGAATTTAAACCAGTAAAACGAAATTTTGCGAAAATCACGCTTTGACATCTCAGTAAAGACTGAATTTTTTTCAACTAGTGAAATGCTACAGAAGATAAAAAAAACATTTTTGTTTGGAAGAGGATTAATAAGTGTTTTAGACACCTATACAAAAGAATAATCCATAAAACATGAAATCCTGCATTATTTTCCGGACAAACCAATAATATCACGTACTTTTATCATAATCCGATCGTGTTCTCTAACTTATAAATATCTATGTAGTTTACTGTTTAAAGAAAAAAGAAAATATTGTCTACTGTGTCTAGATTAGCAAGAATATTTAATTTTGACTCGATTATTCAAACTTTCGCAGAGAAGCGCAAAAGTAAGTTAGAAAAAGTAAGAAGAGCAAAATAGTTTTTTTAATAAAAAATAGTCGAAACTCTACTAGTATTATTATATGAAAACAAATTATTATTAAATTATACTATCAATAATAAGTAATTTTGTAAAAAAACGGTACTGGGCTTCATCATGTCTTCTCTCACAAAAGTACAATAAAATAGATTTTCAAACAATTGCAGTACGTCTTCAATATATCTGGATGAATTGCCAAGCTAAAAATAAATTCTAAGATTTCCCATAAAAATTCTATTTATTTTCCATGGAAACATTTAGTTTCCATTAAATAATAAAAAAGTAAAAATTATTTACTACAAAAATCACTTAATTTTATGCTTTTTTTGTACCTATGCTACCTTCTACGAATTTAAATACTAGATATTAATTTTTGTAAAATCTTTATCTTTCCAATAGTATATTATAAATCTAAAATAGTACTCCAATTTCGAAAAATTTACTTTCGAAAATAATTATTATATAATAATTAATAATAATAATTCTCATTTTATCTCCTTTAGTTAATTATCAAATTCTTTCATAGTCTTCTATAATTTATCTATTTTTTATTACCACCAACATTGAGAGACGGTTAATTATTTCAAATAACAAAAATTAAAGGTACTTAGGAGGAAGCCATTTTGAAAATTAGGCATTTAAACCATGTTAGACTATTTCAATGAGGATAAGACCGAGTTGACATTAAAGAACATTTAATTGTACACTGATATAACGAGTTTGATCAAAATCGATTGAAACGTTCTCCAGAAAATTGTAAAAATGAGTAAAATAAATTATGTAAAGTGGCACTTCTGATAAGATTTTAGCGATAAAGCTGCTATAACATCCCAGGCATTCCTTAAATGCGTAATTCAGTAAGTGAATGTAAAAATAAATCACTATGCAATATTTTAATTCCAAAAACTGACACATTAATTACTAATGCTTAAACAAATTAATTAATAGACGCGGATTTCCATGTCACAAGACACGACTCTTGCAATGCTAAATTTGTAACATCTGAAAAATGTTATCAGGCTTTGTTTTAACGAAGGAGTAACCTATTTTCTTCTTTTACCCTGATTTATGGGGGAAGATAATCAGAAACACACAAGGTTAATTATTTTTCGCATTAATGGACATTGCCTCTAGTGATTAGGTAGAATAAATAACCGCCAATCTAGGGATCATGAACGCTGTGATATTATTCACGACTATATTACATATATTTTATTTAACAGCATGATAGAAAAATAAATAATTACAAAGGGAGTTATTTTAGGAATAATAATATAATAACAATACTACCGTATAGTAATAATGATAATACTACAATATTCCAGAGTCATAATGATTAAAAACTAAATAAAAGTGTATATATATATATATATATATATATATATATATATATATATATATATATATATATATATATATATATATACAGCTGTGTATATATAGATTGAGTAGAGCTATCTTAATAAATGTTGCTTGTGGATCATCGATTTGGCTTGATATTTGAGGAAGGTTGATGGGATATTATTAAAAATTGCTGACGTTAAAAATTTTAAGCTGTGCTTCATTCATTCTGGATTTGATGTATAACATCTGCATTTCGACGAAACAACAACATTTTTTACCGAATTCCCCAGACTGACACAGCACAAAACGTTAGACTTACCTTCGAAGGAAGGTAAATTAATGTACGAAATTAATGTACAAACGACTGAAATTACTATACTACCTTTTTTTTATCAAATCGTCAAACCTGAAAGTTTGTCACACACTAAATGCAGACACATACCTACATAAACCCATATGGACATGCTCCCAGATTTACGGTTTAGAAAAAACGAAGCACTTACAACTACAATTTTCTTAATCCAAATAATAACAGAAGCTATACGGAAGTTATAAGGATGTCTGTGCTCTCTGACTGAACGTATGAATTCAACCCTTTCAAACCTTTAAATAAAAGTGTGTATATATATATATATATATATATATATATATATATATATATACACTTTTATTTAAAGGTGTGAAAGGGTTGAATTCATACGTCCAGTCAGAGAGCACGTTTTCCTCTGCTCCTATATATATATATATATATATATATATATATATATATATATATATTTCACAAAAGGAAACTAACTAAATAATATATAAACATAAAAAGACTTTCATAGATAGATTTTATACAAGTATTGGCTTATATTTTCTTTTCTTCTCCCACTCAATTATATACACTCCCAATCAATTATATGCATATACAGGAAGTAGAGCAGTAGAACCAGGAAACTTCATGGACGCATTCTGCACCTCAAGAGCAACAAAAAAAGTTCACATAAACCATGGTCCGATGCCCCACATTTTTTTTTTAGGTTTTGTGCTTTTTTACGTGTCAAATTTTTTATTGAATAAGAAGCAATCACTCTAAAACAATTCAAGATTATTAAGTTTCAATTACACCATCGTAAAGTAGACAACATTTTTTTAAAAAATATGGTTTTGCTTAACTAATCCATTGCAAGGAGGTTTTTTTGGGGATAAATAGCGAAACTTTTTTTTTTTTTTTTTAGATCACATTTTAATTGTGAACGTTATCCTCTGCTCCTAGTTGGGCAATAGATACTACACTTTCAGGGAAACTCCTGCTCTATGAATGAAGCTCCTTCGTATAAATGGAGATGAGGTTTCTTTTGGGATTGGTCTAGAATTGGCACCAGATTTGCCAATAAGTATAGAATTTAGGTTTCCCCGACAAAGGAGTGTTTTTTAAGAGTAAAATTTATTAAATTCACTTCGTTTTTAGTGAACAAAATAACATGGCATACGGAATAAAAAGCTTATTTGCGAAATAGAACAAAACTTTACCGAAAGCATATCTGTTAATTAACTAATACAATTCTGAAATTAAATATGAAGTGAAACTGAAAATAAAATATGATAAACATCGACAAATTAAAATGAATAATGCCTTAAATATTTAAAAAAAGAAAATTGTTTTAAAAAACATTATTAAAATAAAAATATCACGAGCAAGGGAATAAAACAAGGACATACGCTATCTTAATGAGGTCAGGAGCGTGTCCTCTCTGCTATTTTTTAAATTTATTTTATTTAATAAGGATATTTTTATTTTAAGCATGTTTTGTATTTTGATTGCAAAATTATTTTCTCCACGATTTCATTTCACTTTAAATTTCAGAACTGTTTTGGTTAATTAACAGATAATTTTTTTGGTAAAGCTTTGCTTAATTAAATAAAGAACAAAATGAGTTATGACCCATTTAAAACTTAATTTCATGAAGTGATTAATGCGATGATTACAAATATTAGCTGCACGGATGTCGTGCATCTTGGATAACATGTCCGGTACCGTTTTGTTTTTTACCGAAAAACTAGTTTAAACTATTAGGATATGATAATTGGAGGCGCAATCAGATATCAAACAAAGTAAATAAATGTTTGTATTGCGTAGTAAATAAAATACCATTTTATTTCGCCTACTTTTCTGACCGCTTTCCCTGCCATCAGTTTTTTATCATTATTAAATAGTGACGATTCATAAAAAAACCAGCATCATCATTTGAATATGAAAAATCGTATCTTCACTTATTTTAACGTAAGATTTTTTTCAAGTTCATGGGATATGCCTGTAGTACAAATTAAACAAAGCTATTATTTTATGATATAGTTTGACTGATTCATAATGCCTCTTTTTCATTAAAAAAATCCGAAAAACGTAAAGTTATTTCACCTCATCAACTTAAGGTGAATATTTATTTATTTCTTTTTTTTTTTGTAGGAAAATCAAATTGGTTTAGGTCAATATGTTTTTTGAATATATATTTTTATATTATCTTATTCATTTATGGATCAGCAATAAAATTATATGGGCAGATCATGCATCCAGAATGCCTGCCGGACATCCAGCAATGGGGCAGACCATGATTACGATGTCTCTGACACCAGGAAAGTTAGCATGATTGGATAACAATGTCTAAATACAGAAATCTTATACAATGTTTCTTCAGTAAGCCAAGGTCCACTTATATTGTCCAGATGTTTAAATAATAATAATGATTGGCAGGTGTTAAATATAGTGACAAATATGTTATGAGAAAGTACAGAATGCTATTTTCTCAATGCTGTCATCGAGATGCAACCAGCATCTCTAAATGTTTGGTGTTTGAAGTGATTTCGAATCGTGTTATCATGTGTTATGGAAGTATGTGCAGATTTTCGGCAGTTCTGGCACAAATAGGATATACGGTGATATAAATTCATATAAACGGTGATCAATAATGCTGCTGGTGTCAGTTTAACATAAAATACGTTTCTTATTTCATGAATTAAACTAACAAATAAAAATTAATAAATAGCGAAAGAGTGTAACGTGACGAGGAAGCACGCAGATAATTATGTCTACTTATACTTTTACTTATTTTTATTTATGTTTTATTGAATTAAGTTTTATTTATTAAGTGACGATATACATTCATCAGCACATAGGAGATAAAATATTGTTTCTAATCAAAAAATCAAAATCACATAACTGATTTTCGGTCACATTGGATGTTTCACGGTAGCAACTTATAATAAATGAATTAATATTGGGAGATATTCATCATCAGAACATTCGGAAGGCCTTCCACTGCTTTTCCTATCTTCGAAGTTGAAACTTACCTTAAACATGTTTTTTGAGCAAGATTTGAACGGTGCATCCGCTCACACTCCCATCGCTGCACACTTCATTAGCCTTTCTGGCAGTATGCTTCTCCTTCCAAACTCACAACTCCCGAAAGAAAATCAAACGAAAATTACCCTCGGACATATCAGTAAGGCTGCCGCATGCAAAAAAAAAAAAATTTGAAACATGACAAATTATCTTAAATACTCATGAATAAGAATAAATGTTCAACTAATTTATTAAAATCGTTTTGATCGAATAAAGCCTTTAAAACTATAAATATCTGCACTTTTATTTACATCGCAGCAAACGTACTGAAAATTCTCAAAAAGTCAGAATTTTTATAGAATTTCAAGATTAACTTTGATTCATTCTCAGATATTTTTGGAGATGTGAGCATTTTTACCAGCTACAAGACCAGTCAACGAGAGGGCGGAATACAAAAATGACAGAAATTGACTTCAGGGCTTGTTTGGAACAGTTAAGAGATAAACGCAGAAAAGTACTCGGGTCAAGGAGCAAAAACAAAAGAGGAAGGAGACAGAAGAATAAGAGAAGGGAGAGAGAAGGTCATGTTTTTCGGTTTTTCGTTTATATCTCGAAAACGGTTGGTCCTGGCTAAAACACCACAAGTAAAAAATGAAGAGCATTAAATTTATTACAAGAATGCCTCTATTAATATATTTCGTATCTGTTATATTTTAAAATATTATAAATCTTCAAAGTAACACATTTCAAAAAAAAATCTATCGTTTAAAAGTGTAACTACGTATAATATAATTAACCAGTAAAAAACACATATCGTCTTGCCGATGTTTCAAACTCATGATTTTACAGAAAAAACGAAAAATTGATTTATAAGCAATGCTGTAAAATATGATTTTATGAAATTAAAATCATTCGAACATGATAGGTAAATAACTGTGAAACCACTCATGTAAATACTGTCTTGGAAGTGTCTCATGGATGATTTCTAGCACAAATACTGGACTATACTTTACCGCTTGTTATTTTAAAGGTCGCATATTTCTTAAATTAAAACATATACGGAAAAAAATTAATAGGCTCATTCTTATAGGAAAGTTGATGCTCTTTAATTTTATGCATACAATTTTTTTAAGCTGGAACCAACCGTTTTCGAGATATAAGCAAAAAACATGATCATTCCCCTCTCCTCCCTTTGCCTCTGCTCCTAGATCCAGGGATGTATGTTTACTTCTGAAGTCCAAAGCCCTTAAGCCAATTTTTCGGTCCCGTCATTTCCGTCTACATCTCCTTCCTATTGAGCATTCATTGACTGGACTATACCATTTTCATTTGTAACGGAGTCCAAACATTATTCAAATCGTTTTTGCAAGTCTTAATTTTTATTTTAAGATTTGTCGTGTTAATTATATTAGTATATCAGCTCGTAATCAATGTTTCATCAAGTGATCATTGATTCTGAGATACTACTATGTTGTAAACAAATTATCGTTAAATTATCGCTATCGTTATCTATGGCTGAAATCCATTTCTTACTAAAAAGTTCGATGATGGAGTGCGCTATGAACGAGACTTACTTTCGAGACCCATGCCCTATGTACCATTTATGTTACCATTTCGTAAGTTTTACGAAAATCGCTCTTTTCGTTAAGCTGAATTCAAGATAAATATCTAATCTATAGTAAATAAGACATACTTGATAAAGGCAGTTTCTGTTGTTTATGAAGTACTTGTGAAAAGGGTAAAACGCAAAGCCTTTATTTTACATCCTAGTAAAGCATAACCTATAAATTTTAACACTAAACGGTAGTGAAATAAAAGTGTAAAAATTAGCGTTTATTAGCGAGTGTTGAGAAACGCTCCAGTTATTCCACAGAGCAATACCTCGTCTAAGAGTTTTCAGCCTGTCTGCAAAATGGATCTCGAAATCGCGCGGAAGAATTTTGCTTAAACACTTAGAATAAGATTAATGTGCCTCAGAAATTGGTTGACATATTCCATTACCTCAGGAAAACTCTTATTTATAAAAATAAAAAAAAATACCAAGAAGGCCGATGGGAAAAACGTAATGGAGAAAGAGCGAAACGCATGTCTTTATACCGAAATAAGGAATATCGGTAATGAATTCCTGCAAATTTCATTCAAGGAAATTAATTTTTCCATAAATAATTCGCGTTAGTTATTTTAAATTCAATATTATATTCCCTTATTTTTTCTTAAAATAGGAACTTAATTATAATAGTAAAAATGAAGGGGTAATGAAACTTTGAACGATAAAGAAAGGAAATAAATAAATAAAGTGGTGAATGTTTTGAACTTCTCTAATATTTATAAATATGATAAATTATTTTTACGTCTTTATTGTATTGATTTTGTCGTTTGGTTAATGAAGTAATGAAATTATTGTAAAATATATTAATGCAATTATACATAAATATTATTGATTTATCATTTTACTTAACTAAAATAATATCCGAGCATTGTTGGGTTCCAGAGCATTATATAAATAATTACAAGAAGAAACTAATAGAATTATATTAAATGGAGAGAGAAGGTTGGTTTGCTGTATAAATCAACGAAGAAAATGAAGACCGCCTTTAGAAGCAACTTTAAAATTATTTAATTCCCGTAATTTGTGCTGGATATTACCCCATCTCGAGCTTGAAATCTCTTTACCTTAAAGTTATGAAGGCAACTTATTCGCTTAAAGTTAATATTTTTCTTTCGAAAGGTGTGACTAATAATTAACAAGGGAACGAAAAGAAGGAATACAAATGTAAAATGAATTGATTTTTCAAACTCGATTATATCTTAGTCATGGCTGTATCTGGTACTGATAACCATGTCGTCTTATCCAACAATACTTTAGTTTGACTAGTTAAAATCCCATTATAGAGTTATATATATATATATATATATATATATATATATATATATATATATATATATATACACAGGATGTCCCACATGTCACGGGAAATATCTGGAGACGTGATATCCTCCAGAGCAACAAAAAAGGTTCATATGGACCATGGTCCGATTCCACACAGAAAACAAAAAAAAAATTAAGTTTCGTGCTTTTTTTAAGTGAACCGCATTTTTTGTTTAATAGGAAGCGATCACTCAAAAACTATTCAAGACAATTAAGTTTCAATTGCACCATCGTAAAGCTTTTTAAAAATTATACTATACTTAAGCTTAACTAAAGCTTTTCTAAGGAGGCTTTCGGAGGGAACCAATAGCGAAAAGTTGTATTTATATTTTTAAATAACAATTTACTTGTGAATGTTTTTCTCAACCCCCCCGCTGGGCTACAGATCCCCCATCTCCAGGAAAGTTTCTAATTTCATTAAGCTTTAATTCCGTACGAATGAAGTTGAGGTTTCTGTCGGGGTCTAGAATCGGCTCCTGATTAACCAAAAAGGAAGTTTCCCCGACAAGGAAGTGTTCTGAGAATGAAATTTATTGAATTTACTTAGTTTCTAGTCAATAAAATAAAATATAGATAAAGAATGAAAGCTTCTGTGTAAATTAAACGAAACACTACAAAAAAATCAATAAATCAACCGCTACAATTTTGAAATTAAATATAAAATCTATCTGTCTTTGAAAATAATAAATAAACATTGACATATTAAAATAAATAATGCTTATATATTTAAAAGAGGATAATAATTTTACCACAGCATCATAAGTACAAAATATAGTTCAAATTAAAATATGAGCAAGATAATACGGCAGGAAAAGACGCTGTTTTAATGAGGGTAAGAACGTGTTGAATCCTCTCTAGTCTTTTTGAAAATTTATTTTAATAAGGATGTTTTTATTTTAAGTATGTTATGTATTTTTTTTTCTAGTAGTGTGGGCAAATTATTTTATTCTTGTGTTTTTTTTCTAAAATAAATTGTAAATGATTCAACAGGTAATAAAATCAAATGATTACTAATTTTATAAATATTAATACCCATGCACTTCTTGTTTAGAATTTTCATATAATAATATATAATATATAATAATTTTCATATAATTCCTCCCAACCTCTCGGTCATGACCAATTTCCCGGGCGGATTTATGTGCACTACCTAAATTGCATATATAAATGAGATGGTATAGAATATGTAAGCTTGTGTGACCTTTACAATGCTGTCACCATTTTGCTGATGCTAACACAATTATAAATATTGACAACAGTTAACTAATAGGACAACGGACAATTAAAGGACAAAAGGCCAACAGTTAGCCAATATATATGGACTAAGTACAATATATTGTATGTAGCATAAATTAAATGGACACGAAAACTCATTTATAGAGCAACTAGTAAACTTCTGAACATCAGAGGAAGACTGGAGAGGACGTGGTTTAAAGATCTATTATGTATGGATCTAAATCGGGAGCCAGCCTGCAAAATTGGGTACCTATATGGCTATTTAATGTTAAAACTTTAAGGATAGCTCGATAAAATCAAGTCCTAAAAGAATGATTTTATCATTTAATTGGCAGCAGATACTACATACATCATTTGGTATTTAGTGTAATTGGTGTTCGGGGTACGATGTACACTAAATAATTGATAACAATTCAAAGCGGTGCTTTTATTTTCCACAATAATTGGTACATAAGAAGCGTACTATAGCAGAATAAAATAATAGCGGACGATAATACACACACATGAGAGAGCTCTCAACAGAACAACTTTTTCAGGGAGGTAATTAATAGGCTTGCCAATGAACACGCAAGAAAATTTGACTATTGAAATTTGCAATAAGAAAATTAGTTAATTGAAAATGTTTAGCGGAAAAACGAAAAAATGAAATAATTAATTTTATATACATTGGCAAACCCATTTTACAACCATAACCTCCCTGGCACTGATATCACTATCACTGCCCAGTCGCCACATCACTCCCCCCAATGACATCGGCACAGAACCGCACCTTAGGCTTCACCTCTCTACCAGAGCGAGTGCGGTAACCACGTTGCAACGTAGGAGGGTCTGCGTCGAGGTCATTCGGATGGTCGCCTGAAGGTCCTGCGGCAGGTGTAGGAGTGGGTCGATCTCTGGTGGCGGTGCTTTCTCCGTTGTCGTCCAGGAGATGGGCCGGCTTCAGTCGATCCATGGATATGACCTTCCGACCGGAAGGCAGCTGGACAGTGAAGGTCTTCTCTTCCCTCGAGATGACTTTAAAAGGGCCAGAGTAGGGAGGAGTCAATGACTTACGGACGTGGTCATCCCTCAGAAACACATTGCAGTGCCCTAAGTCTCGGTGGACGAACGTCTTGGCTGTGCTGCTGCGGTGAGGAGCTGGGCGAAGGTCCTTCATGGCCTGGCGAAGAGACTTCAACGTCGACTCGGTGTCTTCAGGACGTCTGGAAGGCTCGAAGAACTCGCCAGGGAGACGTAGAGGCTGCCCGAAGGTCATTTCAGCAGCGCTGGCCCTTTAGAGGGCATACGGTCACCCCTCCGGGTAATTTCGAGCCGAGCGGGCGGTTCGAGCACATCCATGTGGATATTATCGCTGTCCATTAGAGGGCAGCAAAGGTCCGATAATATCCACATGGATGTGCTCGAACCGCCCGCTCGGCTCGAAATTACCCGGAGGGGTGACCGTATGCCGAACCACTTTGGAGCGCTGGCAGGGTATGCAACAGCGAGCCCACCTCGAGATGTCGGCATTCATGCTCGGCCAAAAAAATCTCTGGGCAACTAAGCGTCTGGAGGTTCGTATGCCGGGGTGACTGAGCCCATGTAACCGCTTGAAGATGTTCTGACGCATGGATTCAGGAACGTAAGGTCGCGCATGAGAAGTGGAGGTCTCGCAGAGGACCGCTGTTGAGCTTCCAGGAGGTGTCATCCAGCGAAGTTGGAGACGAGGATTCTTCTGCATCTCCTGGATCGACGAATCATTCGCTTGCTCCTCAGCTAGGCGAGCAAAGTCTTCCGTGCAGTCAATATCCTCCACTCTCGACAGCGCGTCGGCGACCGTGTTGTCATTCCCGGCTACATGGCGGATATCGGTTGTGAACTGGCTAATGAAGTTAACCAACAAGCGTCGCTGTGTCCGGCTTCTGCGAAAATGCAAACTCCAGAGCTTTGTGGTCTGTCCAGATGACGAATTGTCTCCCCTCCAGTTGGCCTCGAAAGTGCTTGATGGCCCGATGGATCGCCAGCAGCTCCCGATCGTATGTGGAGTATTTCTGCTGGGCTGGAGCGAGGGACTTAGAGAAGAATCCTAGAGGCCGCCAGGCGTCGCCCTCCTTCTGCTGCAAGACAGCACCCATTGCAGTGTTGGACGCATCACAGACCAGCACGAGATCTGCATCGTGCTTGGGGTGTCCAATCACCACCGCTGCTTTAATGGCGGCCTTGCAGCGCTCGAACGCCTGGTTTGAATCTTCACTCCAAGTAATTGGCGACCTATCATTCTTCTTCGCTCCAGCCAAGTACTTGTTAAGCGGACCTTGCAGCTCTGCCGCTCTGGGTATGCAACGTCGGTAGAAGTTAAACATACCCAGAAAGCGTCGGAGATCCTTGACAGTGCCAGGTCGTGGGTAGGTGGAGATGGCCTCGACTTTAGCAGGCAGTGCGGTGACGCCCTCCGAATTCACGTGGTATCCGAGAAACTCGACGTCCGGACGCCCGAAGACACATTTGGCCAAGTTTATGGTCAGCCCTTGGTCATCCAGCCGTCGCAGTACTTCCTCCAGATGTGCTCGGTGTTCCTCTTCGTCTCTGGAGCATATGACGATGTCGTCCAGGTACCACCACGCAAACTCCAGACCTTGAAGAACCCTATCGAGAAAACGCTGAAAGGTCTGAGAGGCGTTCCTGAGACCAAAACACATCCGGAGAAATTCGAATAGACCAAAGGGAGTTATGACTGCTGTCTTCGGTATGTCCTCCTCTGCCACCGGAATTTGATAATATGCACGGTTGAGGTCCAGCTTGCTGAAGATCTTCTTACCGTGCATATTGATGTTAAAATCCGCCAAGTTCGGAACTGCATACCTGTCGGGAATTGTCTTGGCGTTTAGCTGACGATAATCTCCGCAAGGTCTGATTCCACCGTCCTTCTTCTGCACGATGTGGAGAGGGCTAGCCCAAGGGCTGTTTGAAGGCCTGCAAATCCCTTCCTCCATCATCTGGGCAAATTCCCTCTTGGCGGCGATGTACCTTTCCGGTGGAAGGCGCCGAGCTCTCGCTGCGACTGGAGCTCCCCGTGTCTCTATGTAGTGCCGCACGTCGTGCTTGGGCTGCTTCGTGAACGTGGTCGGGTTCGTGACGCTGGGGTACTTGCGCAGGATCTCTGTGTACCATTCTCCTGCTGGGACGGAGTACACAGTGGGAACTGGTACTGTCGCCAGCCTGCCGCGCGTCGTTAGCCCAGTGATGCCATCTACCAACTGGCAAC
This sequence comes from Rhaphigaster nebulosa, assembly GCA_948150685.1. Taxonomy (NCBI): domain Eukaryota; kingdom Metazoa; phylum Arthropoda; class Insecta; order Hemiptera; family Pentatomidae; genus Rhaphigaster; species Rhaphigaster nebulosa. The sequence goes on along the minus strand of OX411312.1, from coordinate 27,082,844 downwards.
CGGCGAGGTCTACTAATATGTTATGGCGATATAGCAGATCCGCGCCGATAATGGGGTAGCTCACCTTTGCCACGACGAAACGCCAGGGAAGGCTCCTCCGCAGCCCCAAGTCCACGTTCAGCAGTGTGCTACCGTAGGTCGCAATAGGGGTGCCGTTCGCTGCATACAGCGTGAACTCCTCGCTCATTCTTCTCGTCGGCGTCTTCACCGGGAACACAGATAGGGTGGCTCCTGTATCCACCAAGTATCTGTGCCCGGACTTCTTGTCCGTGACGAAGAGTCGGCGGTTAATTACCTGAGCGACAGAGTCCGCCTTATCCGTCGCTGCGACTAGTTTCCCGATTGCTTCGGGACGGGTGAGGGCCTCCAATCACACGGCTGGCGGCAGTTTGTCGCTTTACTCCCAAACCTGTTGTGGTAATAACACAGGCGGCGACCCTTACTTCTGCTACGGCTTCGTGGCCGGTTCCTCCCCTCATACCTTCCTCGGGTTTCTAGAGCTGCAACGCGATCGGTCAATCTCTCCAGGGCCGCTAGAAGCCTGTCTTCTCTGTCGTTGGAGGTGGAGGGCCGCATGGCAGCTACTTCGCCGGTTCGGTACCCCTGGATCTCGGCGATGCGGTCAGCAATGGTGCTGAGTTTGACCATGTCGGCCGGCTCCGCAGCTGCTAGCGCTGCCTGCATCCCATCTGGCAGTCCCCGTAGCCAGATTGACTTTAATAGGTCGCTAGGCAGTGTGGTTCCTCCCAAAGACTGCAGTTCCCTCAAAAAGTGCGATGGGCGGCGGTCCCCGAGACGTTGGTCTTCGAGGAGTTTCTTGATTCGAGTATGTTCGGAATCACCGAAACTCCCCATCAGCCTGGCCTTGAGTAATTCGTAGGGGTTCTCCAATGGAAGTTGCCTGATGAGGTCTATGACATCTCTGAGCGGCTCTCTGTCCAATTGCGTGGCCACGTATCTAAATCTAGTAAGCGAATTAGTGACCCGGTACAGGTCGAAAACCATTTCGCACTGTAAGAAAAACATCTCCGGGTCACTCTTACGAAATGTGGGCATTCGGGCCGCAACTGTGGCCGCCGAAGCAGCTTCGATCACCTGGGGAGCAAACCCCGTCTCTTTGCCCTCATCGGCTCCATCGAGTGTCAATAAATCGAATTTATTGCTAAGGGGCATCTTCACTTATAGTCCTTAGCGTACAAAAAAAAAAATTATAACAATTGTACTCACCGATCACGTCGGGGTCACCACTTTAGTGTAATTGGTGTTCGGGGTACGATGTACACTAAATAATTGATAACAATTCAAAGCGGTGCTTTTATTTTCCACAATAATTGGTACATAAGAAGCGTACTATAGCAGAATAAAATAATAGCGGACGATAAGACACACACATGAGAGAGCTCTCAACAGAACAACTTTTTCAGGGAGGTAATTAATAGGCTTGCCAATGAACACGCAAGAAGATTTGACTATTGAAATTTGCAATAAGAAAATTAGTTAATTGAAAATGTTTAGCGGAAAAACGAAAAAATGAAATAATTAATTTTATATACATTGGCAAACCCATTTTACAACCATAACCTCCCTGGCACTGATATCACTATCACTGCCCAGTCGCCACAGGTACAACAAAAGAAAAACACCCAAAAAAACCTGTACCACTAAAACCCGTGAAGGGATTCAGTACTTGCTAAGGACCGTACTGTTTCTAAGCGAACGGTTGTGCAAAGAGCTGATCCGGCCGACATCACGCTCAACCGCCATGTTTTTCCCCAAATAAGGATACCCTTTATATAGAGACAAGGACAAAGCCCCAGGAAGGTCTCCCGATACCACAGGGTCGATCCACGATTGACTACAAAATAAATAATTATCTGCCTCAGCCGGTCTCGAAACCGGGACCTCGGGATTAGTAGCACAGTGCCCTACTTACTGAGCTACCCCGCTCATTTGGTATATAACTCCATACATAGTTTTTTGGACTATTTGACCGGCTGTCACCATCTGACCATTATATCTTGGATGTCGAAATCCAAGAATCGTAAAAGAGTATTAAGACAATTACATTTAATAATTAGCATTGCATTTGAAGTCACAGCAGCTGCGTCAAGATAAAATAAAAAAAATATAAAATAACTTAAGTGCATAAATTATTTCAAAAATATATATATATAAGTAACCTATACTAGTAGCCTTAATCAGTAAAAAATATAATAAAAATAATTTTGAATTATAATAAATGCCATTTTTAGAAATCAACAGTGAATACAGAGGAGAAAAAAAAAATTCAATTTATAATTTGGCCTAAGGGTAATGAAAGAATATGTGGTAGAAACCATCAGGTAACGATGTTAGATATAATTATACACGGGGGAGCAGCTTAAACCATGTGCTGTAATTCAGGTAGGAGCATTGTCCTCTTCGAGATGCCCAACGGGAGCGGGAGTAAGGTAATGTGTGGTAAGTGCGTAATCGTCTCGTTAAATCCAAACACTGAAATGGTAAAAGCTGCCCTTTAGGGAGCAAGAAATCTAAACACTAATGCATCAAATATCAGCAACGGGAGTTGGCTAAGATTAAGTATAACAAGTTGTAAAGAAATTAGTTCCAACTTGTTGATAAAGTTGGAACTTTCAACTTCTAATGTATAGCTGTAACGGTGTTTATCGACTAGTATGTCTGTTTTATTGTTTTTTTTTCTGTAAGTAGAATCTTCAGAAGCTGTTCTTCAAATACTTTGTGATTTACATTTCTTCTTGACAGTTTTCTAGTTTTTAGGCGCTAGTTAGTGTTGCCCCGGCAAAAAATGATAGTAAGAGAAATTGCAGTACGAATCTCTGTTCTATGAAAGTACATGTGGTGCAAACTTGCCCTTTCTATCATATTTTGCCGGGGAAATAGCGGACTAACGCATTAAAACAAAAATTAATTTATTCTATCCATTTATTCAATCATATTCCACATCCTACATTCATATATCATTGAAAATTCTAAACTGTGAGTCTCAGGTAGGCTGTAACTATTTTCGATTATTTGGCACTTGCCCCGAAGACGCTACTACTTGAATAATGAGTCTTCCAGATACCTCGTACGCACATACCCCTTAAGGCTAGGGCCTACTATTAAATTTAATTATTAATCTCCTAGTAACGGACGTGATTGAATTTATTATTTCAACATAATCGTCTAAGGAATATTATTATTATTATTTTTTTTTTTAAAAGAAGAAATATTCAAAAATAAAGATTTTAGAGTAATTTAAAGTTGAGCTTCGTAAAATATAGTTACACTCCGCACTTATCCCACATTACCTTACTTTAATATTAACGCCTAGCAATTCCAATGTTCGTCCGATCGCCATCCTGCAGTCTAGGGCTTTATAACTCGTTCTCTTTTATCCGGTTTCAATGGACGTGTAATTGGGTTGTCACTGACGATTTGGAGATCAATATATAGTTGCTGCTTGGCCATGAGCATACTAGGTCTTAGATATTAGATATTAGCTCTTAGGTCTCAGCATTATAGATTCTATATTCTGCTCCTCGCGAATGAAAAACATATACCTCAGTAATAATTCAGTACGACGTCATCTTAAGGGCCAATTTTTCAATTCAAGTTTAAACTGTGAAAATTTAAACTTTCGGCTAATCTTATTTTTAAACTGAAGTTTAAAAATGAGTTTGGTTCGTCTTTGTTTATTTTGGAAATACAGATTAAACTATATTTTATTTTAATCCAGAGAACCCTACACTTTGAACTGCAATTTATATTTAAACTCTGGCAGTATCTGTTGTGTCTGTTTTTCTCTAAGCTCTAATATAACTATTTTAAAGATTATCTTATTATGGAAAAATATCAATGTACCACTTCATCAAGTGATGAAAAACTTCATGATATTGCGGAATATGTGCGTAAACGTCCGAAAATTGTTAGAAGAAGTTATTAAGACTTGCAACGGGATTAGATGGACTTTGACAACAGAGTCCACTTGGGGAAGGAAGTGGCTAACTTTATTTTGGAAATAATAAAACCAATGATTAAATCTCCAAGGACTCGAAATGATGATGTGGGTCCTCTGATCATGCTGTTATTAACCCTGAGATATTTATGCTACAATAAGCATGTTTATTACAGTTGGATATTTATTTTATTTATTGGATATTTGAGTATTTATGTAATTTTATGACATATATATATATATATATATATATATACAGCTATGCTGTCACGGCCTATAGCTCCTTTATTCACGCAATTCAATTTGTTTCCGAACTCTCCAAGTAAAATAAGGAAAGTATAACAGGGGCTCTATAACATCGCTCGATTCTCCAAATGTTTAGTAGGTCTAGATTTCACACGTGAAAAATAAGAGTCTATTGTTGCAGTTCACCACACTTGCTATGATTGTCTTCCACCAGTTTCACAGGAAGTGGAAAATGTAGTTGAGTTATCTCCAATTAACCATGAATGTTCCAGAAAGTATACAGCGAAACAACCAAAGTATTTTAACAAACAAAGTAATTTATTAATAAACAAACAAAGTATTTTATTAATTAATGAATTACCCATAGAATATTTTGTAACTCTTTCCAGTCTGCATCATTTAGATAAATAACCTTTTTTTGCATATCGTACAAAAAATATTAGAAAAAAAATATATGTATATATATATATATATATATATATATATATATATATATATATATATATATATATATATAAATAATATATTAAATAACTATTAAATAAATAAGGATTAGTATTTCAGATGTCCTATATAGACGTTATTAGACAATACGTTATGCTTAGGAGACAATGGCTTGTTCCTTAAGAGACAATATCAAATAAGGAATATTAATTTTAATTTAATTTCATTTAGGTTATTTATTTCTGATGGCCATTTAATGTTGCAGTGGATGTGCGTCCCTTTCGCTTGGGCAAACGAACACGTCCAACCGTTGTCCAGCCAAGAAGTGGACTGGATCGGCAGTGTTGACTCCAAAGAGTACGCCTTCTACCTCGACCAAGGACTCCTTTTAATCCTTGGAGGGATTCCATGGCAGGTAGCTATCAAAGGATGAATTGAAATATTATATTAAAATTATCTTGTAACTGAATTTTGTAATTTATTCATCAATAAACAAGTCTATTACATCGCTAGGCTCAACATAAAAAGTTTCGATAAAGTGGACATGAACAAAATAATTAAAATAAAAATGATTAACGGCTGGTGTGCATGAAGTATCCGAAAAAGCTGAAATCGATTTTGAGATACTGAAAAAATTGTTAATCGTTCTAAATTGTTTTGTTGTAATTAATTGTTTTTTTTTATTTTTAATAATGACAAAGAGTAATAAATGGGCAAATTCCTAATGATCAGTCAGTTTTTTTTTTTATGTTTAACGTTCTTTCCTAATCTATTTAAGACAAACATGACAGGTTATTATATAGGTTACCAACCTATTCTAACCAGGGTGGGAAGGTCGAGATTCATTCTATGGACCCACCACAAAATAAATTTCAACCACCCCAGACCAGATTCGAACCGGAACAGCAGCAAGACTCCAGGTTACTAAGTGTACGGCCTGACGCTGTAGGCCACTACGTCCACAGTGATCAGTCAGGTGTTCTACATCTCCCATTTTTTCAACTGTCACAAGCTTTACTGTTAGGGTCTAGAGAAATTCATTCCCGCACTACCACACTTTCTCCCTTACAGGAGATTACCACCACGACATAAAACTTCCACCTTGTAAACGACCCTTCAGTTTCATTGTCTTTATCATCCTACTAATGTTGTTTTTAATAAATTATTTTTTTATTTTTGAAATAATAAGACCAATAATAAAAATAAGTGGACATTATTTTTTATAGTTGCCTGACTAATATTGACGAAACTCATTTAGAAATTTAGCCTAGTTAAATGTACCTACTATGTGTACAATATAAACCATTATTGATTATTAAAAAAAAAATATTATTATAGTTCTGAAGTTAATAAACTAATAAATTGCAAATAAATTTTCGATTTGCAATAATCTTAAAAGGTCTAAACCTCCAACCACATCAATAAACCATTCCGTAACGGAAGGGATTCCGTCTTCATTTATATTTAAGTCTTATAAATAATTAATTATTCGGAAGGAAATTCTGTGGAACTCATTTTTAAAAATTAATTCCCAACTTCTCCACTTCTCCAGTCAACTTCTCTCTAGTAAGAAAAACACAATAAACATGTAAAAGGCTAATGATTAATATATAATGAATATATAAGAAAAAAAAACAGAGCTGCGACATTAAGGTCGTATTTTAACTAAAGTACAAAATTTAGAAAGTACAAGAATCTGAGAAAAATTGAATTTAATAATTTCTTATCCCTATTTTAGATTAGATCTTTCAATTTTCAAATATTAAACAAGATGCTATTTAGAAAAGAATACTATGCCCATTTTTGCTAAAATGCCATATAACATGTTCTTTTACTTCACAGCAAACCACGACCTATCCAATGTTATTTTGTTTTGAAATTGGCACAGCTGATCAACTATTCGGAACATGACCACGACTATATAGACAGAGAGAAATACTATCCACTAAGTGACGCTGTCCAACAAAGTTTATCAACTTAATCAATCAGTTACATTTCGACCGTTTGGAATGACAGGATTCCAACTACACTTCATATGTTTCGTGTAAATTGATGCCAAAGTTTCATTAACTCATTCATTCAAGTTATCTCTATATCCACCTGTAGTAATGGTATTGTCGATGCTTGTCACAATGAACTGTAAAGAACAATTACAAAAATATTGTAATGAATTTGGATTATAACTGATTTACCTCATTCTTAGTAAAACTGCTGCTGCAAATAACCTTTGAAAACTAAAAAAAATCCGTGAGCAGTAGAACTCCGTCACTAAAGTCGTATTTTCCCACAAAAGACAGTCCCCTAACATACAAAAATTTACATATGAAATGACAATTTACCGAAAATGACACATTTTTTTCGGCGAAAAAACGACTAAAAAGAATTGGTATCTGACCATATGTTCTTAAAAAGAAGCATGAGTACCTTCTACTTTTAGCAGAAGTAAGATAGAACCTTGTAAAAATAAATTTTCTAATTTTCTTCGATGTTTTCAGTTGGAATCTTGTGATTGTTTACCTAGTTAACTATCAGTTAACATCCAATATACAGATATTATAATTAAAACAATATATTAAAAATTAAAAAACCGATTATTCGTACTGTCGCCTCTCGGTGGGAATGGATTGACATATTTAGAATCAAACTATTCCATACACCACTTCTATAAATCGGGGTGTCCCAATCGAAGACCCATTCACACACAATTAAAATGGCTTCTGATTCACATTGCGAAGGCTCGACGGATCTTAATTCTAGGCTATAAGTTAAGAAACGATAGCCTCTTTGTAAGTAGGAAAGATGCTATGGGACATTATCAGTCAGGGGACTTGGATGAAGCAAGAAGTATGGCATTTGAATACCAAGTGACAAAGTGCAATGCTCCCGCTTCAAACTGACCCAGTCGGAGTTCCAAGAAATTCTTTCACACCAGCAATTCTTTAAAACTGGATATCCTTGCATCCACGTTCAAGTAACGAATGTGAACATAATTACTTTTAAGGAGACCAAAAAAAAAACTTTACGTTTTACTTTTTACTTTCCCATTGCGAATAATTTAACCTTTTTACTTCTCTATGCCTTAGATTTGTGTATATAATAATTTACTTGAACTAATACTTATAACCGGCCAATAGTGGAATGTTATTAAAATTATCAAGAAATCGGTGTAAACGAAATCAAATGTTATTGACATTTTTCAGGGTGAATCTTTGAAAATTGTTAGTAACACGTGTTATATTAGCAATGTTACCTCCGTAAGTAAACCCAAGTTGAAAAAGTATTACAAATTAAAAACTATTACAGATCGCATATCGTTCAAATCACCTCGTATAACTAAGAAATGTGAAAATAGCTACTTTTCAAAAGATCAAAACAAGAGCTTTACCTTTAACTTTTAACTTCCTCATAGTGAATATTTATTTTTATCTCTCGGTCTGTTAACTTCTCTGATGTCTAGATTCGTCTGTATAAGATTTTATTTTGTAAATATGGTTCTGGTAAATTAATAAAACTAAGAAATTGGAAAAACACGATTTTTCGCATTCGTTACTTGAACGTAGTGGCGGTGTACTAGTATAGTACCGTTAGACCGACCCATGCTCGGAAATTAATTTATTTAATTAATTAACTAAATTGAAAAAAAAGCAATAGTTATATGCTGTCATGCACATTATTAAATCAACTTTATAAAATAAATCAGTACAATAAAGACGCAAAATTATTACAACAAATTTACAACAAATAATATTTATAATTATTAGAGAAGTTCAAAACATAAAACAGAATAATTTTTTATAAGTTGTCAAAGATTTATTTTATTGTTCATGCATTTTTACTAAGATATATAAATTTACATTTTAATAAAAATGAAATGGCAATAAAATTGGGAATATAATGATGGCGAATATTTTATTAAAAAAAAAAAAAAATGAATGTGGTTTGGCTGCATTGATTACTGTGGTCGTTTATTCGGTTCGATAAATTTTTCGCTCTTTTTCATAACTGTTTTTCCCCACGAGCTTGTTATTTTTTTAAGAGGACAGTGCGTTCAAGAATATAGTTTTATGTTATTTTTTTTTATAGATTTTTTAGAAGTTGAGAACATTACTTATATAATCTACAGTTATATTTTGTCTTTATTTTCGTAGGTCTACTTCCAGAGAGTGCTCTCCAGTAAGTCAGCAGGCAGGGCTCAGATCTTGTCCTATGTTGCTGCCATCGGATGCATTATTATGGCAATTCCTCCAGTTCTCATTGGTGCCATCGCTCGATCTACCGGTGAGTTATCTATTTACATTAAAGTATCTTTTCAATTAGATTTCGTTTATAGAAAAGAATATGATGAACCGAAACATCATAATGGATTGGCACAAACCCTTTTCTGATAATTTCCTATGTGAGTATGTGAATGGGAAAACTACTCAAGTTTTAGAATAGAATGTGAAGTGAACAGTGAACGTCATGCCCAGTTCAGTTTCGATTTGCTCTTCAATTATCATAAGCGAAATTAGGCAATGTGCCTTTGAGTTTTTGACTGATTTTATCATATCACATCATTTTATTTATTATGCTATTTTATATATTTTTATTTCTTATTTATTTATTTCATTGTATTTATTATATCTGTACTTTTTCAAAGTGAAGGGATTTTGCGTTTAATCTATTGCTGTATTCAACTTTGTATCAACTCTCTTGGAAGCGTGTGATTTGTAGACAAAAAAAAATTTCTTGATTCATAACACCTTAAAATATCCTAATTGATAGAAAGATGAAAAACATTTTGGAAAATTGAAATATTCAAGGAAAATGGGAAATTACATCATAATAAATAAATATCTGTTTAATAACATATTTTATAAAGATATTTTTTAACAAAAATATATTCTTATATATTTATATAAGAAATATATATATATATATATATATATATATATATATAATATAATATAAATATTATATGTATTTATAAAAAATAAATATCTCCCTGGGTTTGGGAGGAGTGGTAAAATTATTTCACCCCTGCTGCAGAATATTTTGTTCTGAATGATTAAGAAAAACAAATGAATAAAAAAGTATAAACAAATATAGGTAAAAACAATAAATGTTCCTGGAACTGAGAAGGAACTGGTGAAGTTGAAAAAAAAAAAAAATGGAAAAAAATAAGAAAAATCACAACCTTATCTTGACAAAGTATGTGTGGTGATACTTATGTTTATACGGTTCTAAAACTAAAGTATAAAGTGAAAATAAAAAGATATATAAACAACTACTGTGATAGTAACCTTATATGTTGAGAGAGCAATTGTAATTTTTCAAACTCAAAAATATATAACTTAATTAAGAAAAAAAAATATTAAAACTTGCCAAATTTTGCTGTGATGCCATTGTTGGTACTTCACTTGGAAAACTAACAAAAAACTGTTATCTAACGTTGGAAAAACAAAAATAAACCTTCTGCACTAGTTAGTATTGCTCTTTGAAAATGGAATAGCAATAACAAATTATAAAATAAAAAATCATACAATCGATTTTAAATAAAATATCTTTTAAAGTGATGGTATCCCAAGGAATATCCTGTCAAGAAAAGGGTTAATGTGTCCTGGTAATATGCACTATGCATGTCGCGCAGTAGAGTAACATGGGAAAGCCAGGTCGTGGTCAAGCAAGATACTTAGAAATCACGATATTTTTTGATAGAAGACACATGGCATAAGCCCACCACAATAATAACTCTTCTTCTTCTTCTTTCTCGGCACTACAAGTCTTGTAGAGTCAGGCCTCCCGCAATTTGGTCCGCCAGTTATCTCTGTTGGTCGCTGCTACCCTCCAGTCTCGGACACCCAGGATGTATCTTGCATCGGATGCGACCCCATCCATCCACCATCTCAGCCGTGGTCCACCAACTCTTCTGGTGGAATATATTTTTTCATCAAGGATTTTTCATGGTATCTGGTCCCGTGTCATCCTTATAACATGACCAGCCCACCTAAGCCGTCCAGCCTTGATGATTCTCACGATGTCCGGGTTCCTGTATTGGTCCCCCAGTTCTGTGTTGCCTCGGATTCTCCATACTCCATCACAATTTATGGTGCCAAATATTCTCCGCAGTATGCGTCGCTCAAATCGGAGGAGAAAGGATTCCTGGGCTCTTGTTATGGTCCAACACTCCGACCCATATATTAGTACCGGCCGAATCAGGGTTTTATATATGCTTATCTTTGTTGCACGGGAGATCGCTCTGCTTTTTATATGCTTATGGTGACCAAAGTAGCATTTATTGGCTGCCAAAATTCTTCTCTCAATCTCTGCCTTAACATCATTGTTGGAATTCACCTGGGTGCCCAAGTATATAAACTTTTCAACCCTCTCGAACGTGTTGCTACCAACCTGTGGGAGAGTTCGAACAGCACCCTGAGGCCCTGCGAGCATATATTTGGTCTTCGCCTCATTCACCACTAACCCCAAACCAGCAGCAGCTCTCTTAAGCCCAAGAAATACCCTGCTCATATCTGCATATGTTCTGGCAATAATATCAACATCATCCGCGAAGGCCAAAATCATCGTAGATTTATTATTACAATAATAACTCTCCATTCAATAAAACAATGAATACTCGATGAATTCGAAGAGGAAAGATTGGTGGTTCAACTGATGTGAGTGGTGAAAAAAACTGACGAAAAAGCTGAGCTGTGTGGAAGAGCTTCAGTTTCGACGACTTGAAAAGTTTCAATCCACTGTACGACTTGATGACACCATTTATTTTTACTTAGAAACCTACTTTGCTCCGGATTCTACAGTAGTACTATTTTGTTTTTCTATTATTATTTTTATAAATCTTAAACATTTCTAATTAATATTATTTTATTTTATTTTTTCAGGCTTTTAATATAAAATTGATAAAGAGTATTAAAAATCAGATATTTTTAGCTGTAGTTACTTAATTATTATTTATTTTTCTTTTATGCGTGTAATTTGTCTTTAATGAAACAGCCATTGTTTATTTATTTAATTTTTAATAAAATATTTTTTTGTTAATTTATACCACAGTTTACGAAATAGTGATATTTTTATCAGTTTTCTTTCAAGCATATATTATGCCAGATGACCTGGAAAATGTTTTAAAACCATAAATGGCCCTTCTTTAAGATTATCTTTAGTTCAAGAACCAGCTAAATCTACCAATAAGTTGTCACGCCAAAATCACTTGTTCCTTATTCATAAGAAAAAAATATATATTTCTGAGTCTGGTTGAAGTCAAGACTAATTTCTAGATCAAGGAAAGATAATCGCTTATACAACGATGCAAGCGAACATTTCACAAAAAGGTCGTGATGAAAAAGAACAACTATTTGATAACATCGAACAACGTTTTGCACGCTTTGATACTTTTTGGGAACCGCTGTGGAATTACACAATTTTTTGTATATATTTGAATTAATAAGATAAGATAACATTATAGCAAATTTAATATATATATATATATATATATATATATATATATATATATATATATATTTATTTATATATATAATGATATTTATATATATCATTTTCATACAGCGCTAGGCTATTAGTAGTATTGTTTTTCGTTTTGTATATTACAAGAATTTCATTCTTTTTATGTTACTTTAATTTTATTTTGTCATCTACGATTTAATTTTTATTACAACAGAATACACTCATAATGTTGCTTATTTCAGATCAACGATTTTGTATATAGATTACTATTATCTTTTTTTTTTTCGTTTTTTACTAGACTATTACGTTTATTTATTAAACTATTTGTTTTTAGAACAGATGTAAACAATATTTTTATAACATTTTTCGCCTATCAGATGAATTTATTTTTTATTTAGCGAATATCGTCGGTTTGGTGGTAAAAGTGATCAACTGCATTATTGGGAAAATAAATGTTTGTTGCTATTTACCTGTGTCTGAAACAAATTTATGCTTAATAATTTTGACAATGATGAAGAGTAAATTTTGTTCAGATCCAGATAAAGAGCAACAATTTTTGTAATTCACAAAAATGCAGTTGATTACTTTTACTTCCAAACTGACGATATATAATTTCACTATTTTTCATTTGTTTTTTTTTATAGTTTTGAAAAATATGTGTAGAATTAAGGTTTTTTTATTTTTTGTTTGTTTTATCTATTTATTCATTGTAGGTCTTTTGGCCTGAAACAATTTTTATTTTTCTGTTTAGGGATATTGCCTTACAATAATTTTTTTTCCAGTATGTATGTATGTATATATACATATATAAAATATATCACCTATCCCCTATTTATTTAACCATATATGAATAACAAAAATAAAATAAAATAATTTTGTAGACTAGTCATTTTCAATTCTTGCAAATTCGTCTTCACAGTAACCAAATTACTTCTAGTTCTTAATCCTGTAACTGAAATTGGCTTCCTCCAAATTTTAGAATAAATCTTTATTAAATCCCATTGTTATCTTCATTTTTAATAAAAATCCCGGTTATTATTAATAAATACTTCCAAAATTCGAAAATAGAAATTTTGAACAAAAAGGTTACCTATTATACTAAACTAAAAAGATAGTAAATTTTTGTTTTTTTTTGCGTTTTACCCTTCTATACAAACCTATGATATAAGAGTTTTTTGACCAATAACAAATGACCTTTGTGATACAACATGTAATAATATTTAATATTAAAGAAATACTTTATTAACAAAATGGTTGTAGTTTTATACACACAAAAATAATAATAGCTTGTTTTATAATAATACTATAAAGACAATTATAACATTTCTCGAAAATGTTGTAGCATGAAAAATAAATGTTTTTTTATTATTTAAAAAAAAAAAATCGAAAAACAGTTTTTTCATCGTAAAACTGCTTACGAACAAATTTCATGTGAGCTCATGGGAAAAGTTAAGAATCGACTAACGCAATATAAAGTCTTTCTTTTTTATTGTCGAATAGTCAAGCGAAAACCATGAATAAAGGAAGTTCATTTCCATACCAAAACAAACGAAACTGCCAATTCCAGCAACTATCATAAGTATTTTCCTGTAAACTCTCACTGTCCCTAAATGACTGTGAAGTAACCGATCGAACACGGGTTTAGCAATTACTAAAACTGGTAAAAGCAAAGTTTAGCAAAACAACGAAAGATATTTTTTAAACTTAGGAGATCCTATGATAAAAAAGCAACTAGAAAATAAAATAAAAATTCATCTAGGAATTGTAAGATCCTTCTTCTGTGTTTCCCTAGAATCAATCTCACATGTTACTTAAGGGTTGGATATTTTATAAAACACGATTCTATTTTTACCCATTCCGATCTAACGCAATATTGACATGCTGTGGTTAGGAATGATGAGCCCTTTCACAGGAACTTGGAGGGGTTCCGGCAACCGTTACGCGTGAAAGTGAGAAACACCTAGAGACGTGATCTTGACTAGTCTTTTTATTTAATTTTTTTTCTCCATGAATCCGTTAAGAAAAAAAGAATTACAAAATCATAGGCAACATATGTCTTACGCAAACTTTGATGTAAGTTGTGCAAGAAAGCTCCGATTTCCACAAATATGACTCTCATGATATGGCGCCCGTTGCTCAACTTATGAATGAGACAGTAGCGTAACTACGGTCGAATACACACCGAGGCCAGAGGACGTCTCTAACCCATTCATAAGCATTTTTTTTCTACAAGATTCGAGATATTTCACACATGAAATACTATTCACTAAATATTTATTATCGGATATAAATGACAATTAAAAAGGTAGTAAAATACAAAAAAAAATAATAATACAATTTTTATCAACAAAACTATTTACTACAATCGGATAGTAAACTATTGTTCTAAAATAGCCTATTATTATTTCCACTCTCTTCGGGCTTACAAAGAATTACAAAATAATTGAGAGCATTCTTCCAGGTTATAAATATAAGTTATTATATATTAGATAACAGATGTAATTTCAGGTTCCACTCTTTGTAAGTTTTAACTTTATATAAAGGAGGTGAAACATTACAGTGCTAAACTACTGAAAGAAACTTAATTAAATTATCTGCGCTAAATGATCTTAAACTTAATCATGGCATTAAACATTTTGAGCACCCACGGAACTGATTTTTTTTTCTACGATTTATTCGAAATTAAGGTTATTTGACATGCTGAACCCAAATCTACCATCATTTTTTTTTTTTGTGAAAAAATATATAAGGCTAGTTTACATAATAATTTAAATACATTTTAAAATTTATTTGACCAAACATCAATGATTTTTGAATGTTTTTATTTTTCCTTCAATATAATCTAAAAAACAAATGTTTAGCTGGAAAAAATATGTCGATATCATTTTTCAAACTTTTTTCTCAGCTCCTAGGGCATATTGGACAAAAAAGGATATCGAACGGCTTTTTTTCTTCAATGTAGAATCACCCAACATTTTTTTATCAAAATTGGCGACGGTTGTGCACGGACTGTTCTTGCACTTTCCTTGTAACTTTCGGGATCTTACTTTTTCAATATTTAAAAACTCAGATTGCTTAGTCTAGGTGAGTCCATACAACTCAAGTAATTTTGTATAACTTTAAGTATTGAAAATGATCTTTCATTACCAACTACAGTAACAAGTACTGTACATACAACACCACTACGCAGAGCTGTCTGCTTGAGGGGAAGGGGAAAAAAACCTGGTAATCTGTATGAACTGCAATTGCAAATGAAATACAAATGAAAAGACCAATAATTAATAACATTTATATTACTATCTCTGAGTTTTTATTTACTATCAGCAACTAACTATTTCGAGCTAGAATTATATCGAGTTTATTTATTAAATTTTTCAATAGCTTAAAATTTTCTATTTTTTTTTAAATTATTTTTTCAATCCAGGTCTTCCTATGCCTCGCGTTCTCCGACACCCCAAGACATTGCCGATGTGGCCTATTTTCGCCTATGAAATGAGATATATAATAACTTATGAGATGAGACTTGGGAGGTTGATAGTATAAATAACTTGTTACATTGTAAGTTGAGGAAAATCAACAAAAAAACAGGCTTCAAGATCTTGTTGCTTATTGCTGTTCATATTTCAAAATAATAGCTATAAACAATATTTCAACAGTGGTGCGAGTTATTTATATACTTGATAGTACATAAAATATTGATATTATAATAAATCCGTCTGCACTCAACTGTATCATAAATGGCTAAAAACTACAAATATCAAGTGATAAGAATTTATTGGGGATTGATAAATTATTTGCCAATTCTGCAATTTTGTTTTTATTGAAAACTAGTTTCGAACGTTATCCATTCATCTTCAGTTCCAAAAACACACAAATATTCAAAAATAAGCAATTAAAAATACAGTTTGGTATTATTATACATATTAAATTATATGTAATATAAATTCAATATGTATAATAATACCAAACTGTATTTTGAATTGCTTATTTTTGAATTTTTGTATGATTTTAGAACTGTGGATGAATGTATAACATTCGAAACTAGTTTTCAATAAAAACAAAATTATAGAAGTGGTAAATAATTTATCAATCTCTAATTAAATTGATCCTTCTATACCATCATGCGGTTATCAACTAAGAATTTATTGTAATTATAATTTATTGTAATAACAATAATGCGGATGTCAACTGATAAAGAATTCATTGGTTTTCATGAACTAAATTATATTATTGATTTCCTCTTCATTGTCTTCAAGAGCTTCATCTATAATGGAGGGAAGCAACAAAAATAGCAGATTCCATTCTTTCTAAGTTCTAACTTTATATATAGACGGTGAAACATTACAGTGCTAAATTACTGAAAGAAACTTAGTTAAACTATTTGCCCTAAAGATGGAGTAAATTACACCCCACTCAAAAAACTTTTATAATCTTATTACAATACTTATTAAACTATTATAGTGATATTGGATTTTTTAAAAGAATTCTTTAGATGAAAAGATGAAAGCAACTTTTTGAAACTAAAACAAGCAAGGTTGTTTGTTTAACTCTATAATGGAGATGCTTTCATGGCCTTTTAAATACGACCGTATAAGTAAATTAAGGGGTGAAGATTATTGAACTAAAAAGATGTTTTATCTTAGTTACTTCTTGTATAAAAAAAACTGGCCACACGACAGTGCGAACCTATTACCTAATATAATTCAACTTGAATCAAAAAGTATAACAGAGTGATTTTTTTTTTTGTGGTTTAATAACAGATGTCTTCATAATATCTCTCAAGGGGTTAAATCGATAAATTGTGTAAATTCAGCAAAGACGGGTGCTATCGTGCTGTCGTTTCAGCAAAGAAAAGAAATGCCTACCTACGCAGTTTACTTTGAAAAAAGGGCCATCGACATCCATCCTTTACCTAGGTGTTTCTATGTACAGGGACCTTACTTTCTCAAGCCATGTAAGGGATAGAGGAAAACTGGAGGACCAGAAATCGCATCCCCTCTAATATCCACTCACTTTACCTCAGCCCAACCTTCGGCTGAAACTACAAATCTATGAGGCGGTCATTCGACCTATGATCCTCCATGGTGCACCGTTCCTCCGCTTCTGAAATTGCAGAGTTATCAGAATTGCGTATTACAGCGGATCGTCCGAGGTACCACTCTTAAAAGAGCACGGAACAGCACCATACATGAAGAGCTTCAGCTCCCCTCGGTACCAGAGTTTATAAAACGACGCTACATCAAATACATTGATGGGCTGAAGGCATGCCCCAATCCTCTTTTCCGCGACATCGCCCGCCTCTCAGGCCTGGAAATTGGCATGGTACCATCTCCTTAACGGAGGTTTTCGTTGAGGAAAGGTTCAAACTCGGTTTCTGACCCGCATCCATACAGCTACCAGTAGAGTGAGCGCTCTTCACTCGTCGAAAGGAAGACACGGCGATCTGCCCATTGATGCCACCGATGCACACAGCTGACTTACAAAACCATCTTACCTTACCTTCGGCAAAAGAAGAACCTTGCCTCGAACACATTATGAAACATATATTTTGTTCCTTTAATAAAAGATAGGAGGTAAGAAAAAAAATAGACTTGAAATTTAGGCAACTACGATATTCATCTAAATGCTAGAATAGAAAAACATTATATTACCTGGGTTTGAAATTATGCTGTAGTAAGGAATAGATATATAATTAAAATATTAGTAAAAAGTAAACTAAACTCAAAGATTATATGAAAATCGAGAAATTTAAATCATCTAAAAAAATTATTTATTTTGATTAATCCGAATTTCCAAGACCGGTCACAAACGATTTCAAACATGAATTTAGCTTACTATATTACAACAAGATATGCTTTGAAGATTTTTAAAAATTTAGCGAGATATTGCCTGAATTTTAGCTAAGTTAATCCTCTAAAATCATTTTATAAATCTTCAAAAGTTGCCCTATTTATTACGATTATCACCTCCATTTTATGTTTTACTCTCATTTTGTTTAAAAATAAGTAATTATAGTTTGTTAAAGATTTTATTTTAAAATCGAACATCTTATAAGGAAAACATTTGTCGTTATAAGCATTTATGAAATTTACAGTTACAATTCATAAAATAAATTGTAAGCATGAAATGAGAAGGGAATGGAAAACACATGGATTTATTTTACATGGGTTGAAAATTTATGTTTTCTGTCAATTGACCTATATATTTGGTTGAGGATTTTTCATATTCTTTTGTATAGAGATTACTTCTGATTTGATATATCTATCTTCAGTTTCGTTATCCGGAATAATGAGATATAAAATAATGATAAAATTGGTGAAGATGAGATTAGATAAACAGTTGTTAAAAAGGTTCGTGTCGTTAATAAATAGAGTGTGTATATGGGATAATCAAATCATTCATTACTTTCCTATTAATCACCAGGTTTTAAAACCTGGCGTGCTAGCGATAAGATTTTTTTTTTTTAAATATTCATAAAAATTCATTCATCGCTATATTTCAGCGTAGATATTATGATGGCCGGCAGTAAATTTAACTTAAAGACTGAAACTAGTGAAGCCAGAGCTTTGACGTCAGAGCCTGTGGGATCAATATTATAGATCAAGTTGGGCCGGGCTGCCCTATGACGTGTTCTACTCTCTTCCGAACAACCAGGAACGAAAACATCCGTAAAAGTTAACGGAAAACTGGTAAAGTGGATTCGTAGCTATCACTTTGAGCAATTAGAATCGCTGAGAATATAGCTTAAGAAAGCCTATACATTTGAGAAAGACAGAGTTTTAACAAAAAATCTGACCATTTAAAGTTAGCCAAGTGACGTTGCTTGACCATTTTAAAATTATGTGATTATTCTTTTTTGGATTTGTACATTATTGTAGTTTTCAAAAAAAAATAATTTTAATTGTTTATCTTTTTCCCAGCTTCAATGGCAGCCATTTTCGCTCTATAAAAATGATGTTTCTTGGGTTCGTTGTGGTTTACGTTTATATATTACTCAGAACTTGTGTAACCTAGATTGATGAAACTAAAACCATTTTATTAAAAATATATATATATATATATATATATATATATATATAAAAACAAGAAAAAAAAACCGGCCTAAATATTATGTTCCAGTGCATATTTAAGCAAATTATGATTCAAAATAGTCACAGTTCACCTCAAATTTCAATTTTTGAAGGCATATTACCCCAAGAAGGAATCTAGTCTTAGGATTAATATTTTGGAGATGTATAGTTGTCTATGTGTACTATATTTAAAAAAAAAAATCAACTCTTAGATTGGCTTCCTTTTCAGGTAACGATGTTTCAACAATAGAAAATTTTTAAAAAAATCCAAATTTCGATGCCTTGTATCTCTGTTTAGCTTAAAAAAAATTTAAAATTCTGAAATATTTACAGATAAACCCTCTAGTGTATGTTTTATTGCCGTATAAATTCCATTTTTGAGATTTATATACAAGTATAGTTTTTAGGATGTCAATTATTAAAAATATCAATAAAATCCAATTTTTGACGTCTGATCGTTGTTGGGAGAAACTTTAAAAATCTGAAATATATTCAGATTAATCCTCAATTGTGTCTTATACTGCTGTACATTTCATGTTTGAGATTTATCACCAAGTCAAGTTTTTAGGATCTTCAATTATTGAAAATTTCAAAACAATAAAATAAACTAAAAGGGATTTTTCCTAAGACTATTACATATGTCCACACTGTTCGACTTTCAATGCGACTTTTAGTCCGGGCGACATGTAGAACAGGGTATCGCTAACGACGTCGAATCAAAAGTAGAACGGTGTAGACAAGGTAAAGCTAAGTCTGCACTGTTCGACTTTCGATTCAACATCACAGTCAAGGACACACAAATTCGGTCAAGTACACCTCTTGAAATTGACAATCTTTCTATATCTGCCAACTGGAATATTAGCGCAGAATAGATATCATTTGGGATTGCAAAAAGTTGAGTGATTTTGATTTTCAGGTATGTCGTATGTATATTGCGCCTCTGGTGAAAAAAAAAACAACAAGTTTTTGACCTCATCCTCCATTTGCGCTTTCCACCATCTTGAAAAAACGCTTTACTTTCTCCTCATTAACTCGCTTCCAATGCATTTAAGGTAAACATGTGTCATAATCAATCTTAAAGAATACCTCTATCAGAAACCTTGGAGTAATTGTTGGCACCTATCCTGGGATAACCGTATTCTCCAAATCATCCGAAAATCCATTTCTATCCTTAAACAGTTCCTAAGACTTCGTGATTCTATGCCCTCAAAAACCCGTCAGCTCCTAGTTTCAATCCTGATATTTCCCCAGTTCGATTTATGTTATGGTTGCCTAGTAGATGGGGGACTGTCTGGTTTGCATGAGATGAGGCTGAAGAGACTAATGAATTGTTTCATTAGATTCATCTTCGGAGCCTCCAGGCGCTCCCACGTCTCCAGTTGCTTACCGAGTTGAGGTTGCTTTTCCAGTTTTCCAACGGGAAAACTTCCTAGGCTTTAATCTTTTCCGATCCTTTAGCACTAAAAAGCCTCCTTTTATTGTCACTTTGTTCACTGCTTGTTCCTCTGTCCATTCTATAAATACCAAATCCCAGTCCTTAAATATGTTTATCCCTTCTCACAGAACTGCTTCCTATAAAAAATCCTTTATCAATCGTGCCACTTCCTTAGGAAATCCTAACCCATCACGATACGTAAAACATCATCTCTCACCTCATTTAAAAACCAATAACCCCTCCATTTCCTCAATCATCAATCTTAGGGAGTTAAGCACCTAGAATAAAATTTATTTTTTTTTAAAAAAAGGTCTAAAATTTTAAGGTTTTTTGGCTGTCAAATGTTCTCACGAGGCCACCCGTGTTAGATTTTTTAAAAAGATTTTTCACCCCTAATTACAAGTTAAAAAGATAAAAGCTTCCATACCACCTTTTACAGCATAGAACTCATTTTTTGATCCTTATCAGGCTGGCCTAATACTGTTATTTTGAACAACGCATAGGCAAGAAAGTCATCAAGCCAGACCTCTGGTAGTTTTTTCACCAACCCTTTGAAGGATCAAGTACCTACTTCGTAGAGAGGCTGGCCTCATGATCCCAGAATCGATTTTCGCTAGCAGAACAGAAAATAAATATTATACCTGGATAGGATAGAACCTGGGGCCAGGAATTTTACCCACAAAGATATAAGTATCTCACAAGAATATTTATATTGTAAGTTCAAATATTGCCTAATAAGAAACGATATTCGACTTCTGCGTTTCTTTATGAAAGATATAATTTACATAAATCATGTAAAATTAGTAATACCCCGAGAGAAAAAAGAAAAAATACATATAGCCTTACTTGCTTATCTTAGATAAGTGACAAAGAAAAATTTAGTTAAATCAAATTTATATATATTAAAAATTAACAATTGTTTTCTCCTTTATGATGTTACTATCTACATAGAATGACCTAAATAAAGAGCATATCGTTGTTGTCATGAGAAAACATTCTAAGTACCATATTTGTGATTTTTATATTATTGCTCCATATTGTTTTTTGGTACTGACTTTTATTAAAATCAACCCATCCTCTGGGTCCAATTTGATTCGCCACGAACGGTGCATTAAAGAAATTAACTCTGTGGACTGGTTAGCTGTCATGAAAAATATATTATCTCTGGAGGATTTGTCTACCGCAGTGCTCTGGAAATATACAAGAAAATTTATTTTTGGAGTTAAGCATGAGTGACATGTTCGCTTTACAAATAGACAAAAGCGCAGGCCTATATAAGAAAGATAATATCCCAGTTTTTTTGCTAGATTTATTCTGGAGTAACAGTTTTGTGAACATTTTTTATTTTCTTGTGAACTGAAGACAAACGGTGAAGACATTTCCAATGTCATTGATCAGTTTCTTTCAGAACATAGTATTAAATGGGATAAATGTGTTGGATTTGCAAGTGATCTTGCTGTGGCCAAAGCCGGCTGGCTATAAAACGGGATTATTAGATAAGTAACGTTTAAAAACACTTTTTATGATGTAGTTAAAGTAATAAACTTCATTAAATCACTCCCCATGCAATCCAGGCTGTTCGAAGAGCTATGCAAGGACACCTACAGAGTGATTATATTCAGCTCTTGTTTACTAAGATTCGATGACTCCCCCTAGGAAAGATTCTTGAAAGCTCAGAAGTGAAGTTCGGATATTTAATTTTAAAACAAAAATTTTAAATCTACTAAGCGATTTTTATTGGCTTTTCACGGCAGCTTAGTTAACAGATATTTGTTGGCCTAAAAAAGAGGTAAATTTGAGTATACAAGGACATTTTATAGATATCTTAAGGGTGAAAGACAAGATTAAAGCAATAATTGAAATATGAAAGTATGATATCTAGACCAAACTTTAAAATAAAATCGTTTAAGAGTCTCTCTATTCCACAAACGTATTTAAAATCATGCATTAAGGCAAATTAGTGAAATTAAAAAATCCATTAAGAGTATATGACATAACAATTTTTTACATTGGCAATTTTTTTAAAAGTTCTATATAAATTAAATATTTGGGATCAGACAAAAGGTTTTGATAACTTATTAGGATTCTAAATTTCAGGGAAATTTATAACCTTTCAAATTTTTTTTCTCTTTTATTAATTTTATCAACGACGTTTCGGACAGAACAAGTCCATTTTCAAGTCTAAAAACAAATATACAAAAACTTTGTCAACAATTACTGTATAATAAAAAAACCTTAATAAATATTATATAATGATATTATATTGCTTAATGATGATAGTAATATTTCTTGAATAATAATTATTGGACAATATAGAAAATTTATTTAGTATATAATATTTATTAAGTTTTTTTTATTGTACAGAAATTGTTGGAAAAAACTTTTATTATGTCTTTAGATTTGAAAATGGACTAGTTCTGGACGTCGTTGATTTAATTAATAAAGAAGAAAATAAGTCTGAAAGGTTAGAAATTTCTCTGAAATTTATCATTCCAATATTTGGGATTTTTATTTATTAAAATTTTTATAAAAATACTTTACATTGTATTTTTTTTTAATCCCAAATTTCGGTGATTAATTTTTTTTCATATTTATTCGTATCTTATTTTTCAGTTGACATCCCCATGATGGTATAGAAGGATCAATCCCTAATTATCTTATTTAAAAAAAAAGTATATTAATTTTAAATGGTGAGTAATAAACAAAGTAGAAAAAATGGCAAAGGACTAGCAAATGAATTAGAAGAAAGAAATTATCCAATGTATATTCAAAATAACTTATGTGAACAAAATCAGAATACATTTTTCATTATTTAATACTGTCTAATTTTTTAGTGTTTAAATTAATTTGAAATAAGAATCACTGGCAATGAATTAAGACAGATTTTTTATTCATAACTAAAAAATTGACATAATTATTTTAATAGTTTAAAATTATCATTTCAAATGGTTTTTGAGTCAACTGAAATATAGGGTTATAGCACATCGGATATTTTCTTATGACTACGACGATGTGTTTGTAATGTACGTTAATTAAAGCCTATGTAAAGTAAAAACTAAATGATATGTCAATAAAATAAACGTAAACGACAGTTAATTTAAATTACTTCAACAAAAAGTACTTTAATGGTCCATTTAAGAGAAACGGCTGTGCTTTATTTCCGAACCAAAATGTACTTACTTCTGCGCTTTTCTTCTTGCCGCTACAGAAGAAGTAAAGTCTGTAATCTGGATTGGGTAAGGGTTATAAAAAATAATCTAGTTTGCCTTGAGATAACTTTTTTTTTTTTATACTCATCCATTTTACGATAAATTTGCCATACTCATCCATTCAATATAAATTTATAAGGAATAATATAAATAATTCGATGCTAAAAATCGGTAAAAAAAAGAAGTATGATACAGAAATTGCATTAAAATAAATTAAAATGAAGTTGCAACATAAAAAACAAAACAAAAAAAATTACAATAAAATATTAAAGACAATTTATGGTTTTAGAGAATTAGAAATTTTATCAGGCACTATAAAAACCATAAAATGTAACTTCTGTAAGCTTTTCCTGATTTTTGCAATGCAAAGTTGTGGAATGCATTTGCAAATAACGTTTAGTTGAAATTGCAGATGAGAATCCCATTCTGAGCACCACTTCTGTTATCATTCGAGTCCTCAATTTACTATTAATTGGAGGCTTTAAAAGCAGTTTAATTAGCAGGCAATTTTTTTCCGCTGAAGAATAATGAATTGTCAGTGTACTTTTATTATTACTTTATTTTTTTTGTAATTACTCTTTTATTTAAAGAAAACAACAGTATTTTGCGATAGAATGTTATCGAAGAAAAAAAAATACATATTAAGTTTTCCACTTATCATAAAGTATTTAATTTATAACGAAATTATAAATCTGATTCCGATAACATATTTTACGTTTAGATGTTGCAGAAAAAGTATTTTTCTGAAAGGTTTGTTGATAACAACACACAGTAGGACGAATTAAAAAAACAAGTAGGCATCTATATTATTTTATTTATTTATTTGAGCATTATGGTTATATTATATTATTAATTATATTTCAGACATCGATAAGCCATTATCCAATACCAATATTTTATTTTGTAATGAAATAATTATAAATATTAATAAATAAATAACATTGAAACAAAAAAAAATTTAAATACGGTGTGGAATTGGGTATATATTTTACAAAATAAAATTTAGATAATTGGAACGAATTTATTAAGACAAAATTAAAAAAAGTATTGCCTTAATTATATTATGTTACTATTTATTTAGTTAGTACGTAAGTAGGAACTTACCTTGTTAAATAAAGACACCAAAAACCAATCTAGATTAATAACCCATGCTTAATCAGAATCATTCTATTCTGAATCATCGCATCTATCTTGAAGATCATAGGGATTTGAGAACAATATTAAAGTTTCTGGCCACATCTTTTTCGGTTTCAAATGAGGAAATATGGGGATCTGATGCCAGTAAAGGATGGTTTAACAAAACGTCTTCGTTCGATGCTTTCCTACTTATTTTTTTGAGTGATATTTCCAAAATTTCCTGAAATCCTTCCAAAAATCCTCCTGGACCTCCTCCATCAATGGTCGAATTGGCAATATTATTATGGATTAGCAATAAAATCTCGCAGAGAAAACTCAAAAAACATATATTTCTAGCAACATAAACATATTTTCTAACAAGAATTTTTATATGAAAGGGAAGATAAATAATGAAAAAGATGAAAAGCAAGGGAAATTTTGAAGAAATATATATTTTTTTTCAAAGCACTGTTAGCTCTATTTAAATATTGATCCTATGAAAATCCCAGCTAATGGTATTCATGTAGCTTTTATTTATCCTTTTTTTCCTCTTGTGATGTTATTTTTTCAAATCTCCAAAAGTTTTTTTTTTAACTCTCGTCATTTTATATTTATCATATTTATTTATTTAATTAAGGGTTGATGTTTTCTTTTTATCTCCTTTAGTTAATTATCAAATGTTTTAATAGTTCATATTAAATTCATTTTTTATTAATACTAACAATGAGAGATGGCCAATTATTTAAAAAAATTTAAGGTACTTTGTAGGAAGCCATTTTCAAAATTTGGCAATTATTTCCACTCAGACTATTCCAATGATGATACGACCTAGCTGATATTAATTTTAATTTAATTGTACATTGATATAAGGAGTTTAATAAAAATCGTTAGAGACTTTTTCAATATTGATAAAATCGATGATAAAAATGTCACTTGCGGTAAGTCGATTTTACCTAAAAAATTGCTGTAACATCCCAGACATATGCCGACTTTAAATACATAATTTTAGTTTGTACAACTTTTCGTTTTTCAGCTAGACTTACCACATACACAAAGACGTGTGTATTTGTATATGTGTTAAGTAAACACTTTGAAAGCGAGACTTGGGTATTTGGACTAAGGGTACATTAAAACGTGCATTTCCGTTGAAAACTCGGATTCGAAATTTTTTAAGATCGAAATACTTTCCCTTTCTATAAAAAGAATTTCATATATAGGTAAGTGAAATTAAAACAATATTAAAAGAAATTTTTTTATTATAAATATATATATTTTAATTACAGCTTGGAACGAGACGGACTACCGCGGAGCTTATCCACTGACCTCCGAAGAGACGAGCATGATACTGCCCATGGTTCTACAGTACCTCACTCCAGACTTCGTGTCTTTCTTCGGCCTCGGGGCTGTCTCCGCCGCGGTGATGTCTTCCGCTGACTCCAGCGTCCTTTCGGCATCCTCCATGTTCGCCAGGAACGTCTACAAGCTGATCTTCAGGCAGAGGGTTAGTATGCGAAACCTTACCCGCTCTCAGTGAGAAAGTGTCTGACTCATTCCAGGCTATAGCTATGCAAATGCTGTATTCACGAGTTAAGCAGAGGATAATGAACATGGGAACTGTTACACAACTTTGAATAATGATGCTATAAAATCTCATTTCCTCGAATGTAATCAATTCATGAATAATTAACAAGTACTGAGGAAATTTAAAGAAAAAACAAAGGTCCATTCTAGTTATAATGATATCGAATCTCTGTTCGATTTAATGGATTGGTATGGGGCCAAGCGCTGTTAGCATAACTCCTATGGCTCCACAGGTTTGAGCCCCGTCGGGGAAGAAAATTTATTTTCTGTTCTATCATCTGTGGAATGACCCTCCTGGGGCACAGACCAACTCCAAAGATCAGCATCTATATAATCTCATTATATATTGTCTCTGATCAGCATTTATGCATATATGCATTTATGTAACCATGTCTTCTTCAGTCTTGATGATGCCTGAATTGGCGAATCGTTGACTGGTTAGTTATTCATTGCAACTTGAGTGATTTAAGGTTTTGATTTTTTATGGAATCTTCCAATAATAACATATTAATTGATTTATAAAGTGTACATACAATTTTTTTTTTAACAAGTATACCCCTCTATTATTTAAAATTATGCCTATGCCAAGCTGGTTCAATTTACATGCTGATTAGGGAGAGGGGATTGTTTGGTCATTGTATATGAGGACACGATTGCCTCGGATTATCGGGTAGAATATCCAGCACGTGTTTGAATTCACTGCTGGCGTATTCAATTACTTCGCTTTGAATAATAGTAATTTACATGGAGCAGTATAGTTTAGCCATGTAATTACATGTGTTTCGGGATAATTAGGGGTGAAAACGTATAATTTAAATAAATAAAATGTTTATTACAAAAAGAAGAAAAAATCGGGCAGAGGCTGTGCCTACTACACACCAAGGAGGTTTTGACGACGTAGAATATATTTTATTGTAGAATTATTATATAATCATATATTTGAAGAAGAATATATAATTATAAATAACAATCTTATGAATGAAGATCCAGTCATATGTATGCAAATTACGAGTATTAATAATCTTGTACATTATAAGCGGTGACGTTGTTTGTCGACTTTATTCATTTACAGTACTTCCGTCTTACGTCAAAATTCAAAAAAATTTTAATGACACGTTTTCAATGTTAAATGATATCAATCCATGTTTTCTAGCATTTACAGAAGCGGAGCTATGAGCGTTTAAAAATTACACCAAAGTCGACTAAAAATGTTCCTTCCTAACACGCTATAAATGGAGGAAGGTAATTCTACGTTTAAAAGCTGCGTGTTTGTTGTATGTTTCAAAGATTTATAGTATTGAAATATTAGATTTCAAGTAATTATATTCTCGGAATACTATACTCGTATATGCTTTACTTGCACGTCAACCAAGACATGTGATATATTTTCATGTACCTAATTCATAAATAACAGTTTAAAAAAAAAAATCAAATAATCCCTGATATAAATCACGATATAGGTTACATTTATCGGACGAACTAAATAACTGTTGAAAAATAAAAAAGGCTAACCAGCATAACTGCTTATTCAGTTTACTAAAACACTTTCACCAATCAGCTCTTAGATGTTTAGTTCAAAGCTTGAAAGAGGAATCTGAACGTAGAAGTATGTTCCTTCATCTGGGATGTTAGAAAAGAAAAATGATAAGACGCTTTTGGTATCATTTTTAAACACTCATAACACCGCTTCTATAAATGCTAGAAATCAATAATTAGTATCAATTAACAGAGAAAATGTGGCGTTACAGATTGCAAAAAGAATGTTTGGTTTTGGACAAAATGTGGAAGTACTAGCGACTAAAGTTGGCCAATTTTGATTGTTTAGTTGATGAAGTCGGCGATCTGAACAATATAATTTGCTAAATATGACTGGACCTTCATTCATGAGATTGCTATTTTATAATTATATATTCTTCGAAATTCCCATTACTTGCTCTTTAAGTAATTCTACGCCTTTAAAACCCTGCGGGTTTGTGGTAGACGCAGCCTCTGTCCGATTTTTTTTTTAATATATTTTATTTATCAATTTTAACAGTACCTAATAACATCAACATTAGCAACCCATCTGTATTTCAACTACTAACATATATACTTCGGCTGTGGAACATCTATTTATTTACAAACATACACATTTTATAAACATGCACGCATGTGTAAACGATAGTTATGTTCTTTAAAAGAAATGGTTACTTGATTTTTAAATGTGTATGTTACAGGCTTCAGAGATGGAAATCATCTGGGTTATGAGGGTATCAATATTTGTTGTCGGAATTTTAGCCACAATCATGGCGTTGACTATTCCTTCCATTTACGGATTATGGTAAGTGTTTACATAATTTGTCATTTAACTATATAAATTATATATGCATATAATTTGCCTCACATGTGTATGGTTCATGTTTTAAACGAAATGAAACAGATTAAAAAAATATATTTTTAAACATTTTTTTTTTCTATATTACGACTTTATAGAAAGATAATTCGTACTTAAATTGGTTTGACAATGAGAAGTAAAATAATTTTAATTCGGTCTCATGTGAAGATGCAGAAGCTATAATAGCAAGCTGATGGAAGTTATAATCAGGTCGCATCATAAATACGGATAAAACAAAATATACAATTGGATATATAAATGAGTTTTAATATCGGGAGTTTACAATTTATATCAGGTCATCCAATAATTAATATCGGTTTTTAAAAATCTGTCTGCTTTTGTTGAATCCCTCCTTTACACTTGAATTGTGCTTACATATTTTGTTTATTATAGCATTAATTATTCTTCTATTTATCATGTTTTTGTTGGAGAAAGTTAGTCTGTGCTGAAATTTCAATTAAATCTCCCCAAAAACCACTTACGCCATATTATGCTTGGGGAATTCGATAAGGGAGAAAATGCTGCTTCAAACGGAAATTTATCGGAAACTTGAGAAAACGTCATTAGTTAGAGCTGGTTTGAAAAGTTTCGAGCGGAAAACCGCAAACTTGAAGACGAGCCTCGGAGAGGTCGACCAATAGAGCTTGGCGAAGAACTCCTGCAGACTACTATTGAGGAAAATTCTGTTGTAACAGTTGAAGAATTAACAGAAAATCTTAGATCGACACTTTCTACTGTCCCCCGTCATTTGCCATCAGATTCATTTTAATTGAAATTTCAGCACAGACTAATTAATTTTCTCCAACAAAAACATGGGATAATAGATCAATAAATAATAAATAGAAGAGTAGGCAATGCTATAATAAACAAAATATGTAAATACAATTATATTACAAAGGATGGATTAGTAATATCAAAAATCCACATTACTTATGGGATGATCTGATATATAAAAATGAAATTCAAGAGGGAATAAAAATATGATAAAAGCCGTGAAATATTTGTAATTTACCTGTGGCGAAACAGAGGTGCCTAATCCTAGCGAATTAGCGTTTTGACAGGCTTCAATTAATACAGGTATAAACACGCTCTTTACCTTGACCTATGTGGATCTTTCTTGAATACCTCTCTATTCTTTTAGAGATCCAAACAAAAGTTGTAGGCTTCTTACAAACTAAATTAGGAGTCCCAGAGAGGTTTAGGTATTACAGTAGAACTCCGGATTATTCAGAATATTTTTTTTTGTATTTATGATATTTAAGTTCTTATCAGAGAAGGTTCGTCCGTGGAAACAATCTAGGCGAAGTCGGAGCTACTGAAGGGTATTATTGATATTGTAAAATGGGAATAAAAATTGCAATAGTTGCATGGCTACTTCCCGCCGTTACTCTCCCTCCGCTCCCCCCAATTGACATGGCGCCAAATAAACGTTTACACAGTGAGAAGTGAATCTTTGAACGATACCACTTCGTCTTTATTGCTATTTTTCCATTTTTATTCAGTGCATTGAGTAAAAGAAGATGAAGTTTTAAGTTTTCAAGTGTTGGTATGTTAGTACGCCGATTATTAACTTAATTATTAGCAGTAGAACCTCGCTAATTCGACCTCGATGGGACTAGGGCGTAGACCGAAAATATCGAAAGGACGGATTAATCGGAGATGGAAAAAAAACACGTTTTACTTATTTAAATTATTATGTATAATCCTTCCTTTTAAGTCAGGAATGATCTTGGTCTGGTTTTGGGTTGGAGGAGAGTGAGAAGAGGACGGAGTAAGATTATGGGGGGCTGAAATTATTTTCACCCAGGGCGCCAGAAAACGTAGAACATGACGTGGTTCTTACTAGTAAACAGTAAAATAACTAAGGATGACTGTATCCCAATGCAAGCGTTTTTTTCCTGTGCGGCCCTCCCTCCCCACTTCAGAAAAAAATAACCGCCTTTATCTTTGCTTTTAGGTCGATGTGTTCGGACCTCGTCTACGTGATCCTGTTCCCTCAGCTGCTGATGGTCGTCCACTTCAAGGACTACTGCAACACCTACGGAAGCCTCTCCGCCTACATCATCGCCTTGGTCGTCCGGATCTCCGGAGGGGAACCACTCCTCGGCCTCCCAGCACTCATCAAGTACCCGGGCTGGGACGAGGCCGAGCAGAAGCAGCTCTTCCCCTTCAGGACAATGGCAATGCTCATCTCGCTCTTCACACTCGCCGGAGTCTCTTGGGGTACCAAGTAAGTCTCTATTAAATAATTTACTAAATAGCCTAGGATCAAAAATATGTTTTAACTTATTATTATTTGTATAAAATAACTAAAGTAATACTGTTGTCTATCTAAATTAAAACTATGTAAGTCTTGTTCAAAAGAGCTTTTTCGAGAATAATTGTAAAATCTTGGTGAAATATGCTAATTCTAGCATAATATATCAGATCTAACATTTCAAATCCACTTTATACACATTTATAAAATCAAGGATTGATTTAAGAAATTTTGATAAAAAATTACGAAATCGCAAGGTACAACAAAGTCCAGAATTTTGTGCATTTTTTACTATATTTTACTGAAATAAATTATGGTAATAAGTAATTTAAAGGATCATGATTTGTGATTACACGTTTATGTGTACAAGAGTTTTTGTGACATCGCACAAGACTTGTACTATACGCCTACTGCACAGAACATTCATCCGTGACAGGCTAAATATAACGTCCAACATTGACCGAGAGTTGAAGACAACGCACTAGTTGTAACTAGTATAGTAAAGTACTATGCAGTAAAAAATTGATGTATAGTAATCTAGTGTCCCCAGCGGAACACATACGGAACACTTAGAGAATGGGGAAACATGAAAGAATTTGATCCGTCAGCGCCTTCAGAGCGCCGGATTACCGAAACTTTATAACGCCATAAATACAGTTCAGGAAGTTAATGAAGCTGAGAGAAAATACTAGTTTTCTTTACGGTCTGAAAATGAGATTTAACAAAAAAAATAAAAATTCGGATTTGGTGAGAGTGGACCGAACTAGTAGGCTGGAAGTAGTATTTAGTAGGCTACCCTTCGACCCAGGGCCATCCATTCAAAGCGCCCGGCCCATTGTGGCCACTGCCAAAAGAGAACAAGAGCTTTAACTACTTCCTTTTTGCCTCAATTTTCCAACAATTATCTTGGGACGTGTTGAGACTGGATTGCCCCCGCTTGATGCCTGAGGTAGCTAAAAGGTTATTTAAATTCCTCACGTTTGTATGGTTTTGCTGGTTATATAACAGAGTCTTATAATATTGGGCCCTTCCAAGCACGCGTTTAAACTTTTAGAATTTTTCTGAGAAGATCCGACTCTTCCTTTATAGTCCAGAAGCTGGTGTTGAGAGCTTCGAATTCATATAAGAATAGATTGTACTTTAAAAACCTCAGAAATCCACAATAATGCACAATTTACGTTATCATCAAAGTGTTAGACGGGCGGAGTTCGTTCAGCGAATGGTTCACCTTGAAAGAGCTTGATGAAGTTTCTTCGTGGAGGGTGAAAATAAGTCTAATATTAATAATAAAATAAAAAATAAATTTTATTCTGGGACATCTATTCCTCTTAGAATAACAAAAAATGTACAGTACCATTAGAATTTGTCTTGTAATGAATTTTATAAAGTAATAAATTTACAAAATTATAAAATAAAAGACATGAACATGAATGATTTCTAAATGTAACATAATTACAAACCTTGTATATCGTTTTGGCTTAATAATCAGTTAAATAACAACGAATTAAATAACTAGTGATAACTTTAATTCTTAGATGCCTAAGAAAGATTGATAATTAAGGAGGTGGAGATATATTGATGATTGCATGAAGTTGAGGATTAGGTTTTGGGAATGGAGATAGGCAAGGAATTCCAAAATAAAGTAGCGCGAATGATAATGGAATTTTTGAAGAAGGCAGATCTATGAGAAGGAGAAGGATAAAGAATGGACCGAGGAACAGGTGGTAAACAGATTAAATATGCAGGGAGGCTTTTTGGTCCTAATAAACTTCAACTTCTAATATTCTTTTCTTTTTCAAGGATGTGAGAAATATTTTTTTTATTTTTTAAATTTCACTAATTTTTAGTAAGTCATTTACTTAAAAAAATGGCTAATTATATCAGTCGATAAATTAAGTTTTTCTTGAAATATCTTGTAAACATAAAATTGTGTTAAAAAATATAACAAATGAATCCCATGAATGATAAGTTGTGGCGAATTTCTCACGCATGTGTCTAGTGTAAACTATTCATGGACGAGTCACTACTTCGAATCTCCAGTGAAGTTGGAAGTTTTCCTTTTAATCTGAAGTTCTTTTTATTTGAATGCAAACAAGAAGTCGATTGCTCAATTTTATTTCGAGCAACTTAAAATAAGCTCTTAGGGTTAACCACTGGCAAGGTCTTTCATAGAAATAAAACTGCCTATCGACTGGATGGAGTCGGTTTTCATTCGTGGACAATAGAAAACAGATGGAAGAACGGTCCTGTCTCTATAAAGGAAACTGGGGACAAGAACCCAAACAAAGAGTGAAGAGAGAAAGGGAAGAATGGAAGTCAAGGTCACTGCTAGCTGAGAGAGTTGACTATTTTTGCTTTCATTTGTCACTTTTCTTTCACAGTTACATTTCTTGATTCTTTTCACTCTAATTTGTATTGTATTGTACAATACATATAAAGTAACATTATTCGTTATGTTAGGACAATTAATATCAGTGCTAGGCGGAGAATTTGTCCGATTAAAAAATTCGGATATATTTTGTGACTGATATTAATCTAAATCTTACATCAGATACAAAATTGAATCCAATATTTTTCGGATTAATTTCGTATTTAAGGTAGGTATATTCCTAGGATGTTGTATAAAATTTTTCGCTAAAAATCGACATAGCGGAAGTGCCATTTTATATAATCGTTTTCATACTTTTATTCGATTTTCTTGAAAACGACTCTGACGATTTTGATGAAACTTTCCTAAAGTCTTCTTCTTAAAGCCCTATAACTTTTTTCACACATGTGGTACACATGTTACCATGAAAAACCGAAATCCGGTGAATGTCGACATTCTCTAAGTCACTTGGCTTATGTCCGAAATAATGGTCAGATATCATTCTTTCTAACTTACACGGGCGAATGTCGACATTCAGCATGCACTCATGGTGTATGTTGGAATGAAACATTTTCCTATTACATGAGAACTAAAATGAAACTGTATGGATTATATTTATTTATTATTAAAGAAATCGTTGAACTTAAAACAAACAGTAGGCCATTGCATATCACGAAAAGCAACTAAAGTAATGTCAATATAGAAAGAGAATGTATGACAGTCTTATTTATTGCAACAACCTTAACTAGCATGACACTTCGAGTTGCACAAAAGCCCCTTGCTTTTACAGCTGCATTTACTTTTTAATGCTTACTTTTGCAGTTGCAACGTGTACAGCATTGCACTTTTTGAATTAGCAGAAGATGCTTCTCTTAGCGACACTTCTTCTCCAAATATGTACTGCACTTACTTTTAGCAGAAATCATTTCAGAAACAATTTTAGAGTACCTTTCTCGAGAAAAATAAAAACGATTGTCTTCGCGTTTACTTTCAATTTAGGCATGCAACTTTTCAAAGAACTGAATACTCCACTAGCCATTGAACACAAATTATAATATCCCTTATATTATCCTTTATAATATTATAATTCTTAGTAAACTTGCACGCAAGCTATCAAACCTTCCGTAAGACTGACGAAAAGTTAAGAAACGAATAAACAAGGTTCTTGAACCTGTCAAAATCATTTCCACTTTCGTTTCTGACAATCACCGGAGGTCATGTGTGTTTGTCGGCATACGCCGGTGAAGGCCCGAATGCACATTAAAATTAATAAATGTTCGGTGTTTCACCAAGGCATGTGGTATTTGTCGATATTCACCGGTGAATGTTGACGTCCACTGATTTAGGTCTTTCGCGGTACTATATATAATTATTTGAAAGGCCGTTAAATTCCTTCTATACAAAACCGAAAAAATATCTTCGAAATCAGACCAGTATTGAAAGACCTTAGCGCCCAACCCCTAGATGGAATGCCCAGTATGTCCGAAAGTAGACGGATAAGACCGAACTGCCACCACGCCTTCCCCAACCTAACTACTCCAATTTTGTATTCTCCTTCACGTTTATTATTATTATTCTTGTGATAGCAAGCTTCACGATAATTATTAAAGTGTGATAAGTGAAAGTTGTGTAATGTGCTCACCGCACCAGGTTTTATTTCTTAAAATTTGATGATCATGATAACTCGATCTAAAATATGGCCGTGCACTGGCTCATTGATATTTTATTTTGATAACTATATAATTTATATAATGATAGTATGATAATAACTATAATTTATGGAATAATAATTTCTATCACAAAATAATAATTTATTCTTGGTTTTAAGAATAAAGCCTGTATGTTTATTCCATAAAAGTTATTCAATTAATTATCTTATTTAATTCGCGAATAAATTAACTCCCACTTTTAACGCAAACTTTCCTATGTAAAGGACTCTAGTTTGTTTAAATATAATAAAACATATTATTGAATAAGCTAAATAAACATGTATTTATTCGTTTATATACCACATATAATAAATTTTCTTTAAGGACAGAAAACTATAACTACTTTTATAACAATTAAATTAAATTGCCGTGAGAGCAGCGATCCATGAAGAGGGCGAATCTATTCATGGTTGGGGTCACAGAGTGGACACTCCAGAGGTCAAAGCGACCACAATGGGTACCGAACCCAGGCCTTTGATCTAGACAACCATTAGCCTAACGCTCAACCCGAGTATACCCGGGCTGTCGGATATACAAACCTGGGACAATTGGACAAAGCAATAGGATGACCTGGCATCATTATGAGCTGCGTTTAACCTTCAAACGACAATGTGCTATACGACCCATCTACTAATTGTCGTAAATTCAATTTATATTTCTTTATTTTGGGTATTGATAGTTGGGCATATGATAAATAATGAAGGAGACGGCCCGGATGGCGGCCAAGAATAAAATAAAATAATATTAACTATTTATTTAATGCTGACGTTTCGAACCACATTTCAGGTCTTCATCTGGGCTAAAAGTAAAGATACAAAGAAGTAATGTAGGATATAAAAAAACAGATATAAATTATATCATATATTTTTTATAATTTTACATATTTCAAAATATATATATAAATTATATTATATATTTTTTTATATATAAATTTTTGTTTATATGTGTTTTGCTACATTACTCCTTTGTATCTTTATTTTTAGTCCTGATGAAGACCTACAATATGTGTCGAAACGTCGGCATTAAATAAATAGCTACTACTATTTTATTTTATTCTTGGCCCCAACCCGGACCATCTCCTTCATTATATTTATTTATAATTTTATTTTAATTTATAATGTTATCATAGCCAATATTAGGCAGTAAGCGAATTCTTGGCGTTTTTCTCTTTTAGTTCAAAAAAGTACTTTGTAAAAAGAAAAAAAAAATTCAAATCATTACCATTCCACAATAATTTAGGTATCAATTTTAAATTCAATTTAATGAAAGATATTTATAAGCTTATAAGCAATTTTTGTAAAATACAAAAAGGTAGAGTTGATGTGCGATTTCGGACCAATATCATAACAAAGGACAACATTCCGAAAGTCTTTAAAAAAATTAAGAGAATGGAGGGGGAGAATCGATTTATAAGCAGGCTAACCAGTTTTAGTTTAAAAATTGTTTTGAGGATTACATGAATCTAGTAAGAATCGCTCAGACTGCACTCAATAGTCAGGAAAGAGGCATTTTTCTTCAGATATTGATCCAAGTTATATAAAATTAAGACCTATACTTGGACGAGAAAGCTTCATTTTTCATTTTAGAAATCATTTTTGGTTTATTATTTTCAACAATGAACCTTTGTACCTTTGCTTTAATTACCAAGATACGTAGAATCCACAAATTGAATAAAAAAACATTTAAAATTATTACAGTATTGTTTATTATTTCTAAATAATTATACATCCAAAAAAGAAATTAAAAAATTGGAAATAATAAATGATTGTTAATATATAAATAAATGAAAAGACTTTGCGGTGTTTTTTAAATACACATAAAGCTAACAAGAATAAAAACAGATTTGGTTTAATGTAAATTTTCTCATTCCTCTGAATAAATATTATTCAGTGCGATCCGACATTATTCAATGTCTTACTTTATTTGGTTATTATTTTTTTAAAATTCGTTTCATAAATAAAAAGTTGGAGAACTGTAGGAACAAATATTGAAAACATATTTTGTTAATGCTGTTAAATTTCTTTCCAGAAAAGTTGTCGATATAAATAATACTCATTATTACTGACTGCGCAATAGCTTATAAGAAGCCTTTCTAATCATATATATATATATATATATATATATATATATATATATATATATATATATATATATATATATATATATATATTATTTACAAGGCAGATTTATTTTAACATGTTATTATATCTTTCGTGAAACCACAAACTCTCCTTATCAATGCTTTATTATCACATCTATTCTTTTTATATCTTCTCCGATGTTTAGGAGAATTCCTCCGTCTTCAGCTTATTTTCCTTCTACGATACAGAATGAATTATTTTTTTTTTTTTTAAATATCATCAGAATTCTTCGATCGAATGAAGGATGTTGATCATGAGCATCGTTAAAACCAAGTCGCATACTCGCATGCATATTTTTTATTATATACGTCTTCGATTTCAGAGTCAATTATTATTATCATTTATAAATATTTAATCTTGATTTAATTAATCGATATGCGAGTGATTTATATTTATATAACTTATTTTTAATCCGATATAATGCCCGATTGAAAATTTAGTTTAAAATCAACCACTAAAAATGATTCCAAATTTTTTCCCCAGAATAAGGGTGTACGCAATTATTAATTGACTTATTTTTTTTGCGAGATGGTTTATATAAACCGGGAATGTGATGGAGGCATAAATATAAACTATCATTGTAACCTCCACAACGCCCGAATAATTGATATTTCATAAAATATCGCAGTATTTTTTCAATATAAATTTATATTGCCAAATAGATGGAGATATTTATCATGTTCTTGAATTTTTGATATTTCTTAATTAAAATGTTTAATTCCTTTGCAGGTACGTTTTCGAAGGGGGATACCTGGCACCCGGCTACGACCTGTTCCGCTGCGTGGTCAACATCCCCGAAGACGTCGAACGCGTTGGTGAACCTGCGGAAGGCGAGATGGCCGTGATGACATCAGGAGCGATGGGCCCACTCTACGGTTCTGCAGCAGCCACACTTGTAGGAAAGGACGAGATGAACGGAAGGATCAATCCTGCGCTCGAGACCGACGATGACGATCCTGCCATCGACTTAGCAGAAATGAAGAAGAGGCAAGCGCAGCAGACGCAACTCTAGGCCGAGGTGCAGGTGCAGGGAGCACAGATCCGTTGAAACTTCGCAGTTTTTCCTAATTTTTAAATTTTTTATCTCAATAAGTTATGATTTTGTTAAACAAAGTTCTATGTAATAAGAGCTAATCACTTCTGAAACGAGAATTTAAATAGAGTCAATGATTCATAACTTAGCGACTCCAGGTTTTAAGTAAATGAAATTATATATAAAATTGGAAATTATAACTTTACTTACATACTAACAGTGTTGAATTCAATAGAAATTTCATGTAACGCATTTACTTATACAAACATACTACAAACGGCTTCATGAGAAACTACATGGTCATACAAAAAAACTTAAAACAATGCGTAGATCCAACAGACATGCCAGATGTAAGCCGTAATATTAGAAAGCTAATGAGGAGTTGGATGAGATCTCTTTCCGTTATCACATACAGTTAATTCTTGTCGTTGAGCTTACACACATTTTGTAACCATATTAAATACATCTTGGACGTTTCCTCAGTAAACATTGGTAAACCTAAATATGGTAATATTGTATATGGCAAGCAATGGATAAAAGTTTTCAAAGTGAAAGGATACTGGTTTATAGTTGAAATTGGCTCTATTTATTCTGATTGGCTTTATTATTTTTTTTTTTACAAGTTTATTACTTTTTTATATTCCGTTACAATGATCTATTGTGCGTTCGATGTGAGTTGGGACTCGACCAGATATTGGAGTGCAAGGCTACCTACTAGACCAAAGGACCAAGAGCCTTTTTCACTCCCTACTTTTCTCCTTCCGTTTTGTTTGATTGTCTCAAGGCTAAACTTACACCGAACCTACAATAGTCATCTGAAATAAGGATGGGCGGTTACTTATTTCATTACCACAATTATTAAATGTGATTTCACTTAATAATTAAGCGCTGGCGGGGAAACAGAAAGTATATAATAGCGAACTAAATTATTATATAATTTTTTGTAACCTAATAAAAACCAATTAATAATGGGTAATATCACCGTAATAAATGATATAATTTTAGCCTCATCCCTAATCAAACTTATATTTTCATAAACAAAAACTTTAAACTTTAAGGATGATCTATTCTTCATCATTGTTTTTGTTAAATGAAATACATAAAGAAAATTGTCCTTATTTTCCGATTACAAAAAAATTATTTCTTTACTTCTTTCAACGGATAAAAAACTGACATCGCTTAAAAAATAAAAATATAAAATGCACTCTTACTCCCTGCATCTTTAATAATTCAAGTAATTGATGTATCATCTTTAATTATACAAGAATATATCAAACTTTTCAAATATAAGTTTAAAATAAACTTACAGCGATATTCATGTCTATTCTAAAGAGACGTTGTCTAGACTGAATAAATATTACCAATAATTTACGGAACCAAAAACTAATGCTATTAAGAAATTTAGTATGATCTTAATTATCAAAACAAATTCTATTTATTTTATTCGGAGTATTTTTAATTTAACACATTACAGTTTCAATGCCATTTCACTTAATGTAATAATATTTGTTTATATATTAATATTTAATGTTTCTTACGAATACAAATTCGTTTTTCTGAGATATATTCAGACAATGATAAATTGATTATTACAACCTGCTATAATGATAAATTACATAACATATAACAAATAAAATCATTTTATATATATATATATATATATATATATATATATATATATATACAGCCGAATTCGAATAATTTAAAATAAATCTGATCGTTAAGAGATTATTTAAAAATTCTAGTGTTCACTCTAAAAACTATATTAGTTTGACATTGATATATGATCTCTTTTCATATAATATCATAACGAAATCGATCCTATAAAATACTGAAATTCAAAACAGACATTGTGCTCAAAGTAAAAAAAAAAAAGATTGAACTCACGAAAATATTTATAAAAAATTTGGGTCGAACGCTAAAACTTAAATGAATAGGGGACGAATCAGAAGGTTTTGGAACAATGCCGAAATTGGTTCCCTGTTAATTCGACCGATTTTATTACAGTGAGAAAATGGATGACTTAAACCTGAATTAGAAAATTAATTACTCGATTTGACGCCCGTACAAATTTATATAATTAGATAGACTTGACAGTGAGTAGTCGAACTGTCATAAAACAGGACATTTTCTCGGTAGTGGAGAGTTGCATGCCACTTGCCACCTCGTTACCAAACTCAAGCACCGACACGAAACTGCATTTATAGTTACAGCATCACCAAACTTGCACTAAAAGGCCCTCGACGATTTTTGGGACGAGAGCTTGGGACTATAGAAACATATCAGTTAGTCTTTAGATAGATAAAACATAAATACATTAGAAATGTATTGAACGTAACATATCAACTAGAGGCCTAAAACCTTCATATTCCAAGGTATTATAATATATTATTAAATTGTATAATATATTATGTTATATATATTTGTGTATTTATTTTAAATCGTGCTTCTTACGAAGAATATCTCGTTATCAGTATTATGTGTGATTTGTAATATTAAGTATTTTATGCCTTCCCTTTAAAAAAGGCTATTTCTTTACGGCCGTCCTAAGATATGTTAAATTATGTTGGTATGCGACTACCCATAATTATATTTTATTTTATTATTATTGCGCTAACCTAGCTTATATTATTTATTTATGTTTAAAAACTGCCTTGAGGCTATATTATGTACAGAGACAAAATTTTTATGCGGTTATAAAAACAGAAAATATATTTATAATGCAAACTAAAAAATAATTCTTCCCAAAAATTATAAATTAAATAATGAGTGTTAATTTAAGAATGAATGCAAAATTAGTACGTATGAAACAACTATAACTATTTATAACAACGTTGAAGAAAAATCTTTTTTATTTTTAATATTTGTCTAAACAATTAAAAATAAAATAAAAATTTGAAATAAAAAATTATCATTGTTAAAAAAAAAAAAAAGAAGCAGTTTATTATATGTAATTGAAAAAGTAAAAGAGCTATGTTAAAAAAGAAAGTAAGAACATAAATTAAAGGTGATTAGTGTTGGTATCGAACCGTGTTCGATAGGCCTTTCTATTTATATGATGAAAAAAAAAATCATTTCCTTAATAAAAAAAAATAAACGTTCTATTAAAATATTCAAATAAATACGTTTATGCCCATATATTAAAAATGAAAATCGATGCAAATCGTATAAAAATTGGGTCTCTGTTTATGTAATAGGGTGTCGAAAATATTTTTGAAACGGCCGAAAACACTCAATGAAGACGAATTATAGTGAATTAAAAAAAGCCGATTTTGCTCTTAGATGGCTGCCTAGAACAGTCCTTCGTTATTAATGTGTATTTTTTTTTTTTTTTTTTTTTTTTGCGATCCAAATAAGTAATTTAAAAATTATTTTGGACACCCTAAATTTGATTGTATATAAACTAGAAGTCTTAAACGTAGTTGCTGAAATATTGAAGATGTATTATTTTAAAATATTTAAAATATATATATAGTTTTAGATTGTGAATACTGAATATTAGACATTAAAAAAAAGTTTAAAAAAAAGAGTATACACTATAGATGGTACTATTTTAAATATATATATATTTCTGTAAAAAATTAAAAAAAGAGTGACAATACCATTAGTATGGGAGTGAATTGATTTCCTTTGAAAAATCCAAAATAGTGGTACAGTAGCCTTTCCTTATCAGGCTTTGAAGAAAAAACCGGAAAATGAAAATAAATTAATTTATTAAAATACATCAATCAGAATAAAATATGTTTTAAAGTGAACCAAGGAGTAAAACTAATTTAAAGGAATATTTGATTTTGAGGATGTCAATGCTGCAATGTAAAAAAAAAAAAAATTAAAATGTGTGTTGATCTTTTTAATTCACTGCCGACGTTCCGGCCTAGCCATCCTCAGTGCTACAACTTAGATAATAGAAAAAATGTACATACTGATAGAAAATAATTTATGTTTAAAATTAATTTTTATCAGTATCCTTATTATTATTATGATACTTTTAAAATTATTATTATTATTTTATAATATTTCCATATCGGCTACTTATCAGTTCCATTCTTGATGTAATGTAATATTGTCCTTGCGTTCACTAATATGTATATATATATATATATATATATATATATATATATATATATATATATATATATATAAGAAATATATAATAATTTCATAAATTAAATTAAATACACATGGATAAGATAATTTATAAGTTAATATTTATTATATTTTAACGAATTTCATAATTTTAGTGTAAATTGATAATTAAATCTTATTCATCAAACTAAAGATATATTTAAATTTTCCTCGGATAAAATAATCGCCGGTTAACAGAATGCCGGATAAGTGAGAGTTTACTGAATATGTAAATAGGAGTAGTGTAGTAGGAGTGTTAAATTAAGCTACATTTTATTTTATTTTTAATTTTCATTGAGTGTGCCAACTTTTTATTTAAATTATTGATAAGAAGGATACAAAAAAAGGCAGTCTAAGAGACTATCAATTTAATTTTGAGTGTAAATAGCGTTATGAAGTACTTGATAGATCGTGGCACAATTTTTTAAAAGATAGGCGCACATGAATGTTACGTAGTCTTCAATTGTATATGTTGCTATCTTCGATTTTATCGTTGTCTATATTAAATTATTTATCTTTTTCGAAAAATAATAAAAGATATTCTATGAAATGTTAAAATCTATTGATGTTGTCAACTTTTTTCTCATGTAATGCGGATCAGTTGCAGTGCAAAGGTGATATGTTTGTTATTCTGTGAAATGTTTATTGAAAAGGAGGAACTGGTTTACAAACATTTCGATCTTTTTTTTTTTGTGTTGTTTTTAATTGTGGTTAATGTACAGAAGTGGTTAAAAGACCACGTATGGGGTCATATATACATTAATTAAAAATTAGTCATTAATTTAAATTTATATGTAAGTTGTTTAATTGAAAAAAAAAATTAAAAATGTTTTTAGTGTGCATATGTTATAGATCATGCTTTTATAAATAAAAAAAAATTAATTTGTTGAATAGTGGTGTTCGATGTTAGTAAGCTTTGTTAACTTAAAGTAAAAATTGT
The DNA here is from genome assembly GCA_948150685.1 of Rhaphigaster nebulosa. Taxonomy (NCBI): domain Eukaryota; kingdom Metazoa; phylum Arthropoda; class Insecta; order Hemiptera; family Pentatomidae; genus Rhaphigaster; species Rhaphigaster nebulosa. The sequence continues at coordinate 27,039,380 of OX411312.1, read as the reverse complement.
TAATAAAACAGTCAAATAAAAAGGAATTTCCTCATGACTAAACAACGAAATTTCATATTGTTTAGGAAATGTTTGTTATTTGACTTGTTCAATCAGACTTGATTTGAAACCGCATACATATCACTTAAAGTGTTACTTATAAATTACTGTATATCTAAAGTTATAGTTGTGTGTATATAAGTGTTCTCTAAGTGTTTAGAAATATATAAAAAATTTTATGTGAAATATAACAATGTTATAAAGGATGAGCAGGCAATAAAATATACTGTAGACCATTTCTTCTTTAAGACCCAAAAAACAAGGATAACAATTAATTAATAAACCATTTACATAAAAAATATTTAATACACATCATAGGAACATGAAGCCAACAAATACAATTTTTCTTATTCTTACAATGAAGGTAACTTTAACAAATGTACAGTATAAAAAACTTAAAAATAATTGTACAGATATGACAGAGTGTCATGGATATTACATAGTATTAATTACACTATATCTAAGAGTTTAAAATAAATTATATGATATTTAAAGAATACAGCATGAAGTGGATGATATCATTTGCTATTGACAACATTTACAATATAATCAATATCGACATATGTTTTTTTCACATGCAATATGATTTTGATTTCGGTAATAACAGCAAGAATTAAAATTAAGAAAATATTTTATTTACATCTACTCTCTATTCCTTTTTATTCAAAACTTCGTTATTTGGCACAGAAACTATTAAATTCTTTTCAGCATTTCACAGTTCGTTGCCTCTTACAAGAATTATGTTGGTTTAATTAACGTTTATACAAAAGGAAAGAGATAGATACATTTAGATATAAATAAATTAAATGGCCCACATTTTCGCATGTGTATAACAGACTCTGTGAACAACGATTTAATATGCATATCCACCATTGCTAGCGTATTGTTGACCACCTCCAGAAGACGGGCCTGAGGGATATCCACCGGAGCCTCCTTGACCGGCACCTCCTCCACTGCCTCCTTGGAATGTTTGGGATGGAAGTCCGAAGCTGATCGATGGAACAGGAGGGAAGACTTGAGTTTGTCCTGGGAATTTAGATGATCCTCCGGAACCTCCCGAGGGAGCACCGTAAGAACCGGAAGGAGCAGGAGCTCCACCGCTGTAACCACCAGATGAAGAGCCACCACCGCTGTATCCACCAGATGAAGAACCGCCACCACCGCTGTACCCACCGGAAGATGGTGCACCATAACTGCTAGAAGGAGCAGGAGCACCACCGCTGTAGCCTCCTGATGAAGAACCGCCACCACTATATCCACCGGAAGAAGGAGCACCATAGCTGCCAGAAGGTGCAGGGGCACCACCGCTGTAACCCCCAGAAGAACCACCTCCACTATAACCGCCGGATGAAGGAGCGCCCCCACTATACCCGCCGGAAGATGGCGCACCATAACCACCAGACGGAGCTGGGGCACCACCGCTGTACCCACCAGATGAAGAACCACCACCGCTGTATCCACCAGAAGAAGGAGCACCACCACTGTATCCGCCGGAAGAAGGAGCACCATAGCTACCAGAAGGGGCAGGAGCACCACCGCTGTAACCTCCTGATGAAGCACCACCACTGTAACCTCCTCCAGACGAAGCACCACCACTGCTGTATCCACCAGATGAAGCAGCACCACCACTATATCCTCCAGAGGATGAAGCACCGCCTGATGAAGGTGCTCCGTAACTACTGGAAGGAGCAGGAGCACCGCCGCTATAACCACCTTGAGAAGATCCTCCAGATGAAGGTGCCCCATAGCTACTTGAAGGTCGAGAACCGCCGGAAGAGCCTTGAGGAGCGCCATAGGATGAAGACGGGCGTGATGGAGCACCGTATCCCGAAGAAGGTCTTTGAGAACCACCACCGGATCCACCGGATGATGGTGCTCCATAGCTGCTTGATGGCCTTTGAGCAGGGGCACCGTAACTACCAGATGGAGCACCACCAGAAGGAGCACCATAACTACTCGACGGAGCGCCGCCAGATGGAGCACCATAGCTGCCGGAGGGAGCACCACCAGACGGAGCACCATAACTTCCAGAAGGAGCACCCCCAGATGGGGCGCCATAACTTCCCGAAGGAGCACCCCCGGATGGGGCGCCATAACTTCCCGAAGGAGCACCTCCGGATGGAGCACCGTAGCTACCAGAAGGAGCCCCACCAGATGGCCTTTGGGCGGGGGCACCATAACTACCTGAAGGAGCACCGCCAGATGGAGCACCGTAACTGCTTGAAGGAGCACCACGAGATGGTGCACCATAACTTCCTGAAGGAGCACCCCCAGATGGGGCACCGTAGCTACCAGAAGGAGCACCACCAGATGGGGCACCGTAGCTTCCGGAAGGAGCACCCCCAGATGGTCTTTGGGCAGGGGCACCGTAACTGCTTGAAGGAGCGCCTCCAGAAGGAGCCCCATAACTGCCTGAAGGAGCACCACCGGATGGAGCACCATAACTGCTTGAAGGAGCTCCGCCAGATGGAGCACCATAACTTCCAGAAGGAGCGCCGCCAGAAGGAGCACCGTAGCTACCAGATGGAGCGCCACCAGATGAAGGGGCACCATAACTGCTTGAAGGAGCACCACCAGATGGAGCACCGTAACTGCCAGAGGGAGCACCGCCAGAAGGAGCACCGTAGCTACTAGAGGGGGCGCCGCCAGAAGAAGGGGCACCATAACTGCTCGAAGGAGCACCACCAGATGGAGCACCGTAGCTTCCGGAAGGAGCACCACCAGAAGGAGCACCGTAACTTCCGGAAGGAGCGCCGCCAGATGGAGCACCACCAGATGGGGCACCGTAGCTTCCAGAAGGAGCACCACCAGATGGGGCACCATAACTAGATGATGGTCTTTGTGCTGGTGCTCCATAGCTGCCAGAGGGCCGTCCACCAGCTCCACCGAAGCCACCTGATCCACCCTGCGAAGGAGCACCATATGATGGAGAAGGTGCCCCTTGGGAAGGAGCTCCGTATGATGGAGATGGTGCGCCTTGTGACGGTGCGCCGTATCCTGAGGAAGGCCTTTGGATGGGACCAGTTGGGACTGGAGCCGGTCCTGCAGGTACACCATAGCTTGTAGCGGGCGGGGAGACTGGCCCGGAAGGAAGTCCTACCGAAGGTCGGGGGTAGTCGTAACCTCCACCACCTCCGCCGCCTCCAAGTGGAGCTGAAAATAAGTTAAGTTGCTAGTTAGTGTCAATTTATACAAGATCTAAAATCTAAATTTAGTTTGAGTAGCTTAAATGGAAAGTGATAACGGCTAAATAAAACTTAAAAGTTCTATATCCTATATCAACTTAAATGTGTAATATTTTTTATCTCTTAATCGATTCAAGACTTATTATGGGCCAAGTGTGGTCAAGTAAGATATATAACGTGGATCTACAAAAAATAAAATTCCACCCCATAGCCGGATTCAAAAGTTCAGTGAAACCTCTCTATAACAGACAGCCACGGATTTCAGATGGGTGTTCGATGAAAAGGGATATACAAAACATTTATTAATTTTAATGAATAAAGTTTTTATGTTTTAATACAATTTTGTGTTCTATTTATACACATAATATGTTTATGATTTAAAATGTTTGTATAAACTTTGGCTATACGCGTCCGTTAAAAGGGATGTCCATTGCAAAAGAGTCTAATTCCCTATATTTCCTGGCCTGAACTTTTAAAAATTGTCCGTTAGCAGAGGTTGTACTATATCAAAGTTAAGTTGTACTATACCAATAATTAATTATACAACCAATATATTATATAGATACAATAAAACTTCGATTAACAGTCACCGCCGGGACGAAGGGCAATAAGGGTCATAAGAAAGACATATCACAAGAAAATTACCTTTAAAGAATACCATAATATACAAACAAATTAAAACAGAACACTGTACAAACAATACTACGTTACCATAAAAAAAATATTGCACTATCATTCAAATTCGTAAGTGATATTAACAGCATTTAGTTGCAAGACACGACTGAGACATGAGATACTAGGATGTTAGCGAGTGTTTATGTTTCTTTAAAATATATTAGTTTATAATTTTCTTAGAGCCTCTTTTGCTTATTCTTGTTCCTTCACCCTCTGTTGAACAATAATCCTGAGATTTTGAACCTATGAATGCAATTAATTTACGTTTGTATGCAGTTACCTTTTTAAAAAATTAATTTATTTTTCTCAAAGTATTTACAACTCATAAAAAATGGTGCGTATGTTATTAAATTATTATTTGTATTATTGTACGTTCCGTTTTTATTTTTTTACTTTTCTATTAATATTTTTGTTTGAATTACTCACGCCATGAGTGAAAAACCCGACTTTATTTGCGCTTTACTGTACTGACGGATAAAAGAGGGATAGTTTATCGAAATTGAACGTGTGTATATGTGTATGTATATATATATATATATATATATATATATATATATATATATATATACATTCTATAGACAAATATCAGGCCGACAATTACTTCGTGCTATGTTCTTAGATAGTTGTAATTCAGTGCACATAGGAGACCGGACGAAAGTTTGAAGCAGATAGTTTGTGAAAAAATCTATTGAACCCAACATTCTCCAAGCTTGATTAACTGGCTCATCAAACTGTAATCGAATAAATCTTTTCCAATCTTGCCACTTCTTGTAAAGTCAATCGGAACTCAGAAATCGTCAGAATTTCAAGGCTCATTGGTTTCATCCGTGTTAGCTGTTTCCCATACTAAATAGTATGTTTATTTACATAATTTATTTTAAAATTATAATTTTATTGGTTTACTGTTTACATTTCTGGTTTACGAACCATGTATATCGAGAATATTTGGATAATTTCTTTTTTTTTTTTTTACTTCATGTCATAGGATAAAGGGGTTTTTGTTTGTGTCATGTAAAATGTTGATTATAAATATAAAATTTTTGCCAATATTAACTATATAATAGAAAATAACTTCCACCTTCTTCCGCCATTTTGTTTTTTATTACTACAAAAATAATGAATAAAAAAATATAATTACAACAACATAGTCATTTTTTGTTGTTGATATTTTCTGTTAGATTCCATTGAAACCAACCAGAATACACCAAGAGAAAATTGTATGACATCCTGAAAGAATTTAGAGGGATGAAAACAGGTTATCAACCTTGAGAATAATGGTTCAATGGTGTTTTTCATAAACTCCCTGATTTGTACTTCTAACTGGGTTTAAGGTTCAAATATTCCTATGTGCAGCGTGTGGTTCAAGAATGGCGTGAAAGATTTTTCATTTTTAAAGAAACAAATAAAATAGTGAGAAAGATGAAGAAATTATCTCGAAGAAAATTCATCAAACGCAGAAAGTTTTTAGACATCTATAGAAAGTGCATTTCTTTAAAGAAGACCTGCATTGCTTTGGAATGAGAAGATGCTCCGAGAAAGGAGAAAACTCCTCCCTGCTCATCTGTCAAAGTGGCATGACAATCGAGTTTCGTCGTACTATCGATAACGGGATAAGCCAGCGATAATGGAGCTCAACGAACTGACAGAGGACGCCCAAGGTCGAAGCGCGGTAGAACAAGTGGCTGATGTAACAGCAACTTTCGCCGGCTAAGGTGAAGGCAACGGAACCAGTCTCGGAGCGGAAGATCTGACCGGAACATCCAATTAGGTACAGAGTGAAGGATTCGGTGCCCATTTTTAATATTCAAAACTACTCTGAAATGACCAGAACGTTCTTAGGTCAAGTTCGTATGGAATGAAAAAACAGTCCGCACTGCGTATGAATAATTTAATGTATTTACATCTTTTTTTTTTTTTATGATTTCTATAATTTTATATATATCAGGGATTTAATTTAATAACTCTATTTAGATTAATCTTCTTTATTTTTATATCATGTCATACCAACAAAGTTTCGGACATTTTGGCCATCTTCAGTTCAATCTCAGTGCCGGATTAAACATATAGGCAACTGCCTATGAGCCTCGCACCTCACCGTGTTACGTGAGAAAAATAAGTCAAAATGGTTTTAATTTGCTTTAGAAAGATTTTAAGCTTATTTTTAAAGGACAAAAAATCTCACAAACTAAGCTTTTACAGTACATTCACTTATATTCACTTAAAAACATGATTTATTATTTGAATATTTTTGTATGCGATTTTCTTACGAATACAATGCTGTTTTAGTTAATTTAATTAAGTTAAGACAATCGAGAAATAAATTAATACTAATAACTTTGGTTTATCTTCTTTATTTGAGAATATTGTATAAATTACATTATACTACTATGATCATCCTTATCTATGAATAGAATTATTTTAATGAATGGCATACGTTACCACAGATGTTTTAAAATTTAGCCTTGCTATGAAATTCATTAAAATGTTACCTACCTACGTAATAGATTTAATTTATTAATATAAGGCATGCACTGAACTGAACAGAGTCAGGGTGATAAAATTTATAACAAATTAGATATTAACTCTACACTTAACTTCAATATGCCTCTATTTTCGTTTATGCAATAAAATGTATTGAATTGAAAAGGGAAGAGATTATTTGCATTGGTTTAATTTCCTTAACCCAACCGATTAAAATCTAAAAAACATGTTCAAAATTTGATTGCATGGTTCTCTTCTTCTTATTTAACAATTATAATCATTATTTTAATACTATTTTTTATTATGAGAATGGGCTAAACATTTTTTTTTAAATAATTATATTAATATAAATATCAGTAATTTGTACGTAATCGTATGCTAACGCGGTAATTTTTTTGTAATCCACCACTTTATGTTTCTTCTGAGTTTCTATTTATTTTTAATTTTTTCAATAATCAATTAGAATTGTTATTTATTAATTTATAATATATATATATATATATATATATATATATATATATATATATATATATATATATACAATTAAAATTATTTTATTTATGTAAAATCATTAATCAGTCTATTATTTTAAAATTTTACATCGTATCCATATTAATGGAATGCATTCATATAAATTGAATTCCTGATATTGATAAAATTATAGAATATAAAATACACTGTTGAAAAACAAATAAATACAATTAATCAAATTATTATTATTTTTATTGTCAACAAAGGATCCTGCTAAGAAGTTCAACAATAATCATTACGAAATTTTTAGTGAAAATATTGAAATTCGAGTTTCTGTTTTTAAGAAAACTCTAAAATATTAATGTCTTTTAAAAATAAGTACAACGAATTTTCATTCATTCAGATCAATTGTTTGGCGAAGAAAAAAAATCCCCAAAAGAAAAACAGTAATAAATGATTAATAGAAATATGGATAGCATAACACGAGATATAAATATTTAAAAGTTATTTAATGCTGAAACAAGCCCTGAAATTTTGTAGAGCTAAAACTATGCATAATTCATACAAACACAAACTAAAATTCTGATAAAGATCGGAGTACGGAAGACGGGACCAAAATAAAATGAAATGTATGGTTAATAACAAAAACAGCGATGGTTTTGAGAGTGTAGGTGGTAAGTAAATATATCGGTGGTAGACATTGCTTCAGTAGTGGCGACTTGAGAAATTAAATTGTGAAAATTGGGCAACTAGGTTTTGATTCAGCTTCAAATTTGAGATAAATTCTAGCTGATACCATCCAGTATTGAGTATAGTTTTAGTAATATAATAATATAAGTTTTTTTATTCTTAAGTTACAAAGTTTTATTTGACGCAACCTTCCTCGTTTTTCCCCTTTTTTCTTCATTTCTGAAACCTTAAGCAATGTAAAACAAGAAAGAATTACATTGATATGTTTCAAGTAATACCGAATTAGGCTTTAATCCAAGAAAAGTTGTCAAAATATTTGTCTACCAGTAATCCATAAGGTAATTTCCATGCGTCCACTACTGGTGCAAATCGATGTGCAGGAGAATTAAGAAAAATAAACTACCTACAATCAATTAAAATTATATTTGCCACGAATTCATAGAGGAATATCAGGTACAGTCACTGGATACTTTTTTAGTCAAGAAATGCCAATGGGTCAGAAAAAACAATGAACATTTTCAACACTCTGACTAATACTGGTTCATTTACCATACCATACAATTAGCATGAAATATATAGATTTAAAGGTTATTTAATGTTGTAACGAGACCTGAAATTTGGTAGAGCTAAAATTAAACGTACTACATAGAAAAATAAAGTCAACTGGGTTGGTTAATATAAATTTTTATTTAAAGGTTGAATGGTTGTACATGTATTTATATTTTTTTTTATATTTATAAATATTTATTAATTGTTAAGTTTTAATTATATTTTATACTAATGTTCGAAATTTTATTCATTAATTATAAGCATACATTTTTATAAACTTGAGAGTTTTTAAATTATATTTATTAATAAATTATATATTGATGTAATACAAGAAGAGGTTTATAAGGGTTAATGTTTATAAGAAAATTATATGAAAACCGCTAAAAAAAAGAATACATATATACTTTAATTACATATTATGAATATTTTGGTTATGAAAATTTATAAGTTGTAAAAATGGTCGATATGATGATATTAGTATGCTGTGTGTATGGCGACCCAACAGAATTGGGCAGCACATTTTTAATAATAAAGTGTTTCTATCTGACACCGTTATAATTTATGATGAAGATGCTTGAGAAATATTAGGACTTGAAAATATGGCTAGTAACAACAATAATACGGAGAGTATAGAATATAGGTTATAGTATCTCGGTTCCTCAGTATATAAAATAAATGATATCCAAAAGGAAAAGAGAGAAAAATTAAAATTTCTCTGTTACAAAACTATTTCGCGTCTAATTTTAAACGAATACGAAACATGGAGGGAAGAGTAACGCCATGATATTAGGCTCTAAGGTTGAAATGAACTTAGGTTGAAATAAAGTAACAGTTCATCAAATTTACTATCCTATTCCATCGACTAAACTATTTGATACAGATTCCTCGGCTTTCTCCCTCCAGATCTGATAAAATAATTATAATAACAGAGGAGAAAGTAGTTACATTATTCTTGCACGGAAAGAATCGTAAGTTAGGTACGACTGATTCTGAGTTAGGTTTCGCGAGTCATCCTAAATAAAAACAGCTTCTTTAGGCAAAGCAGGAGCATTCGGCAAAAACGTTCACTAGCGAGAGCAATTTGATACTTTCACTGCTTAAAGCTTTCTTAAAAAAGAAATTTTTTAAATTTATTACGATATAGTTCAAAAGAATTATGATCGTTACAAATGTCCAATTATTACGGTAAATAAATAAGTTGTTACGGAAGACTTTTTTTTATAATAAATCCTTATTTCAATTATTTCGACGTCGTTTTTTTTTAAAAAGGACTAAATGCCATTTACCAAACTTTACAGGAACCACAACGAACAATATATATATATATATATATATATATATATATATATATATTTTAATTTTATTCTTTATTGCGTACAGTAGGTGTTTATTAGGGTGGTAAAACTTTTATAATTACAATAAAGCTTCCAGCACTGGTCAAGAACAACGTGACAACTTAAGAGTCGTCAGTATTTGATGCGATTTTTAGACCATTTTCAATTTTTTTTCTTGATATATCGTGAACGGGAATCGATATAGGTGGTATTTACGTCCTATAATAAATTGAAATCTAAATTTCGACTTTTTTGTGCTTTATCTTTTTTTTAAAAAAATCAATATCGCTAAATGGTTTCTAGACAAAAACTTAACCTGAGAAAACATGTCGCGTCAGATTTTCTTTCATGCCTTAAAATATTTTGCTGTCCGTAAAGAGCAGAATTTTAGCTCTTTTCTAGCTGGACGTAAGGAGTGGGGGAAGACGTCTGCACAACTTATTAACAAGTGCTTCCACAAATTGCGAATTTCTTTCATAGTGAGTTGAAATTCCGCCATTGAACACCTGCCATAACAGAGTTTACAATTTGACCATATTAATTTTGAATGCTTTCCATACTTACCAGTATAATGTTACATGACTTGCTTTTTTTGTTTTGTTTTTTTTAACAACTGTGATCATTAAAAATGTTTTCTATCATGTTTTAAATGGCAAACAATATTTTTTTTATTGTTTGATTTATTTATGTTTTTTTTTATATGTAGATTCCTCGAAATATAATTAAAAAAATAAAAATAAAGAACAAGTCAACTCCATAAAGTGTTTAGCGGCCAGAAGCATGTAAATTTATTATTGTTGTTCAATTTTTTTTATTAATATGTATGGATAGGTATCTAATTGGCAGTGCCATAAACAATAACCAAGATAATATCAGCTGGGTATTGATAACAATGATTCATGATCTTGTTAAAAATGGACATGACTGGTTTTGGATTCAAAGCCTCATAATTACTGTAAAAATCAAAATCAGACAATTCATCCACAAGAACCTTTTTAATAAATAAAAGAAAACAAAAGTCAAAAGTCCTTCTTAAGCCTCCCTAAAACATTCAATATTATAAAGTCGATATCGGATTCGGTCAATATATTCACCACGTGAAATAATATTGCTTCCATAATATTGACCGAGTAATGCGGATTTTATACGGTCAGTATTATTGAGTCAATGCTATAGAAGGTGGTATATTAAAAGAGATCCTCACACGTGCCAATAATATAGCGTCAATATTATGTCAGTTAGATCTTGCTTTCTCCAAAGGCGTATTCTGTTTCTTATTCCAGAATATTAGAATGAACATAATTTTATTGAATAAAAAGACTAAAATACTCATTATTCAATATAGAACGAGACATTTTTACAATATAACTTGTTTTAAATTTTTTTATTTTCCAAAGTCAGTTTTTTTTTCTGGGTTATTGGATTATTAAAAAAGAACCGGTTATGACCGGTTCAGAAAATCGATTAACCGAAATAAAAAAAACGTTTTTGGGCTACACAGGCCTGTCATTCCGGTCTCTATTGCCAATGACTGATGTAATATTACTCGGAGCTTCAAAAAATCTAATCATTTCAATTTAGGCCAATATAATTCACGTCAATATTATTGCTGCTACATACCCCTCAGACGGTCAATAAATACGATATTTACTCAATATTATTGACCGTGTAAGTGGGGCTTAAAACGAAATGGACGACTGGATGCTTCTATGTATATTTTCTGATCTGATAGCTACATCATTTCATCAAAACAACGGCCAATAAAAACAAATTATTAATTCTATTGTTTAATTAATCATGACCTATCCTTATTTTTTTTAAAATTACTTATTAAGACTTAATAAAAAATAAATACAAAATATGTAATTTTCTATATCTTAGGTTTTTGAGAAAATTTAATAGATTATATTAATTCTAATTTGAATAATCTTTAGGTCGGATGTTGCCAATTGCAGCCGAACGTGAATGAACAGTTGACCGAGACACGGCGACCTCGGAGTGGTGGGGGTATAACGATCCTAAACTCAATGTCTATATTTAACCCTTACTTTCCCTGACGATATTCCCACATATCGCACGGGAAACGGTTTTTATTGCTCCAACTTTATTACTTTTCTTTCTTAATTGGTAACATAGCAAACCTTTTCCCCTTCCGCGTTTCCTTTTTAAGTTCAAAAAGAAAGGAATACATTATTTGAGTGTAAAACGTGCGCTTTTCTATCCTTTTAATCTGTAAAAGTAATTCGTAAACAAAAACGATTATCTTTATTATATCTTTCTCATTCCTTAGGGGATATATCCGTTTCGAATTCGTGTTATGCATTAACACTAAAAACACGGATTCAGAAACAAATAAACTAATGGCGGAAGAATCGGTTTTTACACAGGCTGTGCTATAAAAAATTAAGAGAATGTGAAATGATACACGGTAAATCTCGGATTGAGGAATTAGTTAAGCGAGAGAAAATAATGGCCTGTAATTTGAGGTAAAAAAATAAAACTCTTGTTATTTTTAAGTGCTATAAATCATCAGCAAACAAAATTAAGACATCCATATTAATTAATAGTAACTTAGATAAATTTATTCATTTACTATTAATGAAAAGTAGGAATAAAAGTGGGCCTATCTTCAATCTCCTGAGGAACACCGGAGCACTCTCTATTAGGGAATTAGGTAACAGCATCAAATTGTTGCCTTAATGTCGGTCCCAACAATAGAAAATGATGGCCTTTATATTTACGTTATTTTTTTTTTTTTATTTTTTTTTTTTTATGTAAAGGCGTACAACTTTTTTGTAGACACTGTTAATATAAACATTCAACTCTGCCTAATAATACAGCTCTTTTACTCATCATAAATATAATATTTATATGATATTGCGATTGAGTAGAAAGGGGAGGGAGGAGAATGAATTCTACAACTAGGTAACTACAGCTAAAATTTTCAATAAAATTACTATTTTTGAGAAGGATATAACTGTGGATCATCTGCAACAGTTATCTGATTGTGATAAGTTGTGGACCTAACCTAATGGAACCTTTCTCTGCAATTGTCCATGATTTGCCAAATTGTAATCACCTAGCTGTAGAACTCACCCCACGATATATGCTAGTGTGAAAATAGGAAGATCATATTTTCTAGGAGTCATTTTTCCTTATGAGAGAACCGCTAAATCATTGAAGTCATCTTCAACTTGTCATGCTCATTGGCTCCCAGTTCGATTAGATACGTGTATGTAATCAGCAAATAATTTAAACAGGAGTAATTTAGATGTTTGATCTCAATGTGATGTTTTTATTATAATTATTTTTATATTTTATTAGTGATTATACCGGTAATTTGAGAACTGTCAACATTCCTAGTGATATGATGATAGTCAAAAAATTCCGGAATCGAATTCGCGAAAAGGAATTCAACTACGATCACCATACTAGGAAGACAGTATTTTTTCTTCCCACACCACTTAATATTATAACCACGTAATATTTGATCAGAAAGTTATTATTATTAACAAAAAATATGTTGTGGCAGCACATTTATTTGCCATCTACAAAGTATTTTTGCAATAAGTAAATCTGCGCTCATCCGGATTACGGTTAGGACAGCGCGTCTCTTGGTCACCGTCTCCAAAGTCAAGGTGGGTGTATGGGTTCTAAGTGGATGTAAATGTTTGTGCTGAAGGGTTCATGTTATAAGTCAGTCTGTTATGGAAATTTATGTAACTGATGTCTGTTAGGATGCCTAAGCCCTTCTTAGTAAGGCATTTGCCACATAGAATGGCGCGTCCACTATTTTCCTCAATGCTTTTGACTGGAACGACTAAATTATTTGGATGTTCGACAATCATAAAGTTAATAAAAACTTCATGATTTTAGATGATGATTAATTGATAGGTGAATTTAAAAGTCAGGATTCCAGAATGAATTTTTTATCTTCAAAACAACAGAAAGTTGGATGAGTGGAGTTATCAAGAATGCATCAGTATTTACCGTGCAAACTCCATTACAACGCTAAGTTTGGGCGCCATTAAAGTTCCAAAAAAAAAAAAAAAAGACTATATGGTTTGAACTTTAAAGCAAATCCATTTTTTAAAATAAAATAAATATGAAATGCGTAATTTTCCTTTAATCTTCTTAAGACCTAATTTTTATCTAAATGCATTTATCTAATAATCGTATGTATTTTATCTAAATACATTTTTATTTTCAAGAAATGCAGTCGTAACTTGTCGACAATAGGCTCTAAAAGTGAGTAAAAATTACACTACAAAAACAAATGAAAGAACTTAAATTTTAAAAAAATATTAGATATATATATATATATATATATATATATATATATATATATTTTCATAAAAATAAGCAAAATATAGTTTGAAAGAAACAGACCGGACATGAGTGGAGAATCTGATCATTGTTAGTAATCCAAAACTCACATTTTACAAAGGATTTGGGCTAACTGCCGTTTCAATCATCGAAGAGGATTATATGGATGAATGGAGCTGTACAGTGATTGAACTGGAGGATTATGATGGACTGAAAGGTTTTGATGGAATTTTGAAAATTCGGAAGGTATGAAGTCGAAAACAACATAAATATTGTTGATTAACATTAAGTAGTTAAAAGACGTAATAAACGGAAATGAGGAACGAAGAATAATTAGTTCGTATTTTACTGCGTTTATTCGATGAAATAAAAAAGTAATGCGATAAATTCAATGAAGTATTCAAATCAATTTTGTTATCAATATTCATACGACCCCGAATTTTAAATTATAAAAGGATGTATTATATCAGTTTAAATAAAAAAAAAAAACTAAAAAAAAACTGAACAATAACTAATAAATAAATTCCTTCCGATCAACGGAAAATTCCATGAATAATTTATATTTATTTTATCACATAAATTTGTACTATAGTATGCCCGACCTGTATATGATGTACCATTGTTTTCGTAAACCAACAAAGCTACAAAAAACTGATAGATGTCGTTACAAAATGCAAAATACAAAAAAAGGAAAATAGTTAAATATATATATATATTCTTTATTTCCAGGTCGGCTTGGAGAGGATTACAAAGGTATTTTAACAGTTAACAATATTTATAACAGTTAGCAAAGGCATCCAAGATACACTCCTAGCGACGTATATTGTATATAATTATGGAATCATTTTAGATTTATAAAATACATAAATAAATAATAATACTATATTAAATATAGCAGATAAATAACATAATAATTATTAAGTGAAAAAAAAATAATATTGTAAGACGGAGAAAAAAATAATAAGTAAAATAAAATCAAAAGAAAATAAATGCATTTTTAAAAAATAATTAAAGGAACATCGTTACAAAAATTGAAACAATCCAAAATACACGAATAATCAAAACTGCCGAAGGTCAATGAGATGTCAGATGAAAGAAGTAATAATTTTTTTAACTCTTTGAAATACATAAAGAACCTTTCTTTTAGCAAACTTATGCAAAGAGGAGTTAAAAAAACAAAATGGCGGCAAAATATTGCTTGATTTAAGGAGATACTAGTAACTTTGGTACAAACAATAGGGGAATCCCATCACATAATTATTTATCAGACATATTTATAATGGAAGGAGAAGGGGTCAGGATACAATTTCTTAAAATGCAATGGAAAGAAGAGAATTTTTACAAGCAAGGAATTTCAATAGATGCTATAAAATAACAAAAAAAAAGTTTATATATGCTATTTGGATTTAAATTCGCCGATCAGACCTATAATATTTAATGCAAATATTAATACATTATTGATTATTATTTTACTAATTATCAAATTAAGATATCAGTAATAATACTCATAGTGTCAAACGTCAACCAGGCTTTAAATGGTACCCACAAGTTGGATATTAAATCAATTTAAACTCATACAAAAACGAAATGCAGTGATTGCCGAAAATAAAAATCCGTTTATCACGAGCTGTCTATCCTACTTTTTTAAATGCGAAGGCGAAAAGGATTTTCTGAAGGATTTTTGGAATATCCTAAAACCCAGGCGTTTATTCCCACCCTTTCCCCTTTTGTTTCTTTCGCATTTAATTGACATTGAAGCCTAATGCCAAGGCTGAACAAGACGAATACTAAACACTTGAAAACCTAGAATTACGTCGTGATGTGGGCTTTCTAACACCTAATTTTTGTAATGTTTCAAGGATTCGTGAAACTTTTAATGCAAAACCATTTTGTTTTGTTATTTATAAATTGTTTATTTCCAATTTCAAAAACAAATAACAGTAAGGAAACCGCTTTAAACTTTATGAATAAAAACGTATGTTTGTATGTCTGTCTCCAACTCTCTTTTAACTAAAAACATATTCATTATTATTTATTTTTTTAATTACATAATTAAAAAAAAAATAGCTACATTTAAAACGGAACTGACGAAGTTGTAAAAAAAAAAGTAAGATGGTGATAGAGGTAAAAATATTATTTCGAAGTTTTAGAAACATCGTTAAAATTTTAATTTATATTTTTATATAACTTTCTATTACGAAAATTCTTAACGTAGAATTACGTCCCTCCATCTGGGATGTTAGGGCAGAAGCGTTTTAAGACGCATTTGGTGTCATTCATATACGCTCATAGCTCCGCTTCTATGAATGCTATAAAGCAAGAATTGGTATCATTTAACAGAGAAATTGTGTCATTAGAGATTACAAAAAGAATTTTTGGATTTAGACATGAGGCAGAAGTACAGTAAGGGAGTGAAGTTTACCAATTTAGAGTGTTGCGTTGTTGACGTTACCGCTCACAATATAATTTGCAACATTATATTTTAACGAGATTGCTGTTTTTTAATTATATAATATTCTTTGCGATTATCATTACTTGCACTACAAGTAATTATACGCTTTTAAAAGCCCTGGGAGTGTGTGGTAGCCTCTGTATAATTGTTTTGTGTTTTTTTTTTCATCTTTATTGTATTTGTATTGTCGTGTGGTTAGTAGCAAGTAGTAAAATTAATGTAAAGTACATGAACATACAACATAAACTTATATACTTTCATCCGCGTTAACTATTAAAATAAATTAATTCCTGAACATGGCTCAGTACCCTGAAACTAAATTAGTTGAGTGTAAACATACCATTTTCAATTAAATTATAACTCCACTTTTTAGAATTTCTAGTTAAATTTCCATGGCAATTAGATACAATAATTGATTACAATTTGCAAAAATACAAAAATTCTTAGTGAACAACATTCCTTTCCAATAGAGAAATAATATTTTTTTCCATTTTGTTCTTTAGTTCTGATTGTCTTTCGTGTCTAAAAGCTGTGCCCCAAAACTTAAAGGTTTTAATACCGAGTTTCAAACCCGGAATAATAACATTACGTAAATATAGGATGAAGGATGATGTCGACAAGACTAAGCCACTTCCATATTATGATAGCGGCCAATGATCTGCAACAATCGCGAATAGTTTTATGTAAGACAGGAAGAGTGTGCGGATTCCTAGATGAGGAGTCTAAGAATCTTCTGTTTGGCCAATCCAAGAAGTGCAAGTCGTTCGGAATCGAAGATCTAATAACCAACCATAACGAACAGTTCAAAGTTCATATCCAAGGCAAAGAAATACAAATCACAAGAGCCCATTAAGGATGACAGCTTTCCATTCGTACCGGGGCAAGAGCAAATAACAGAGCCATTAAAGGTGAAGTTGATAATTCGTTACCCGAGGCAGTTCCAACGGTGAAATGTATGCTTTAGTGTCAATAGAAGATCGGAAGGTGTAATGTGGAACATAACGACTGCCACCCAATGGTTATCCCAAACCAATTTGATGCGAAGGGTGGGATAGGAATACGTAAATATTGATTAATATGCAAAACCCATGTAACAGCTAAAACCCGTGTCACCAACGGAAAAGGTAGGGAGAAAATAAAATAGAAAAAAAAAATATGAGGTTATCCCGAACTATTTTATAAGTTATGTCTTTTTTTGTAGGCTTGAAAAATATCTTAGTGGTAATGTTTAAAAGAAATTGACGAAAAATAAATTTTATGATAAGATGAGCTTATGGTAAGTTAAACGATGATACTATACATAGTTATGTTATATAATATTTATGTACCATCAATAAGTAATTAATTAATGTACCTATACCTAGTTATAAAAAAAAATTACTCTGATGAATATTTTAGCTCATTCATTCTATTATTGTTGGTAATTTAATATTCTACTTCTGGAGCAGTACCACTCCTTTCCGAATAATGACCAAACATACTCCAGACTAGAATGTGCTATCCCTAGAAGCAACAGAAATTGATGATCCTACCTTGTCTGGCCTTGGGAAATATGGACAATCATTGACGAAATAAAAAAAAAATCACAGTTGTTACTATCGTTACTACAAGTTGTATGGAAATAGTTTGCAATATTATAAAAACATTCAATAAAAAAATACATTTATTGAAAACATATTATATATATATTGAAAATATGATTTTAATTAATTGAAACGAGAAATGTTATAAATTAGAAAAATATCAAAAACAGCAAGAAGCTAATGGTAGGGAGGATTATCATAAATTCAGTACAGTGCAGGTGAGCTTGAATGGAGTAGCTCAGTGGGTAAGGTGCTGGAATCTTTATTCCCGGGACTTTCTAGAGTGGGAACCTAATCCTTCAATTATTTATAGTAAGAGCAAAACCTAGTGGCCAAGTCACCTAATTTTTTTTTTTTTAGGAGATAGTTACTTATAACCACTAAGTACCAATACACACATCGAAAATGGAAATTTTAAATGTTCATACTTGGAAAATTCCGAAAAATAATTTTATTTTTTAATTTTGTAGTAAAATCTGTATTCCGAAGTTTATATTGGAACATTACTAAGAGATTGTGGAAGTAATAAATTTCTCAAAACAATTTTATTCTTAAAATAAAAATATAAAAAAAGAAAAGCCCGTGTTAGCTCTTGAATAGCGCAAGAGACAGGTACTGGTAGAAATTTCTCGTTATCGGTTGAAGCTAATGGCAACCACAAGTTTCATTCTGACCAAGTCCACAAATTTTCTGTAAAGAGAAATCTAGTGAGATAGAATTTTAATAGATGTCATTAAAGAGAGGAAGCCAGTGCTTTACATAATAGATTACATGCCTCCCATGAAAAACATTTACTAGATAAATTAAGTTTTAAACTTTAATTGAGTAAGACCACAATTGACGTTAATTAACAACATAGCGAATCCGAGTTAATAGCGCATTGCTATAGTTTAACAACCATAATAAATACAGTGCAATACTAAAGATAATAAAATGCATAAGCTGTTTGAACTGTTCACACTATCCCGCTAAGTGGCGCCCAAACACCACGGTTACTTCACCTTTCACCCGACGCATGAGAATGAGACTGGATGAACCGTAAGAAGATAAAACGCGTGTCGCAATCTGACCTCAGTGTGACATCTTCAGGAGAAAGGGATCGGGATGTAGGTCTCGGGGGATGTTGAAAATTTTAAATAAGCCTAGGGACAATTCGCCTCCAGCGATGACACAATTACCTTGTGACGAATGACGCGCGTTTTCCAACAGCGAAATAGTATTGAATCAAGTTCTTGAAAAAAGTTTGCTTTCAAAACTATGTAAAGATAGGTTTTACTTGAATCATGGAATTTTATACATAATATGGAGAAACTGTTTATTGCAATAAATCTGTAAATAAGATTATTATAACTGTTTTAAAAATAAATTTAACTATGGGTATGAAGTCGATTTTCTTCATCATTAAAAATGATTATCACATTAACATCTTTTATGGGAATTTCCCCATCCTCAGGACAACCCATTTATTATCTTATTTTTCCACTCTATTATTCACATTATCTATACAATTTTATTTTATATTACCTTATAATAGTCACTATTTAAAAAAAAACTAAATAAAAAGAGCTTACAAACTTCCTTCACTATCATTGTCACAATCGTTTTTAATAAAACATAATATAAAAAGCAAGAAAATTGACTTCATAATTATATTTACTTTTAAAAGAAGATTCTTTCATAAGGTCAAAATCAGATAAAAATAACTGTTTTATATTTCGGTCTCAATTTATCGAATTTTTCGTTTTTTTTTAGGTCTCACCGTTTTCACGTTTATAGTCCTCTCACTTCAAAAGTTATTTTTAAATATTAAAATAATAAACATGCCTTTTGGACTTGCAAAAAGGTGTTTTTAAAGGTGTTCAATTAATAATGAACGATAAAAAAATACAACGACTAAATCAATAAAAAAACATGTTTTTACTATGTTCCTTAAATTACTAAGTACTTTCATTTTTTTTTTATTTAGTCAGATAAAAATCACTGGGCACCTAAAGATAAAAAAAAAAATAATAATAATTATGTTTGGACAACTTTACTGCCGTTTAGAAAAATTTATTTTTGTTTTGAGTCGTTTCCTTGAATCTGTTTGGCAAGAAATGAAACTGAACATTTCATAAGTTATTAT
Source organism: Rhaphigaster nebulosa (assembly GCA_948150685.1). Lineage (NCBI taxonomy): Eukaryota > Metazoa > Arthropoda > Insecta > Hemiptera > Pentatomidae > Rhaphigaster > Rhaphigaster nebulosa. The sequence goes on along the minus strand of OX411312.1, from coordinate 27,019,470 downwards.
TTTCAAGGTTATTTTTAATATTCCTCCTACGTTCTTTTAAACTGTATTTATATTGTATATTACTATTGGTATTGTCGTTGTATTTGATTATGCTATAGCAGCTATTGTTTGCTGCTATCTGTTTTCCATATTTTTTACTGAAAAGAAGAGCCTGCTTCTGATTTTAATTTTAAGAAGATTTAATTCCAAGAGATCCATTAACCAATTTCTTTTCAGCCTGCGGCTATTTTCTGGTATGTGTATCGCGGTCATGTAAATCATAAATGATTATTTAAAATCTACTTGATTATTTGAAAAAAATTATTTGATCAGTTCTGACAATTTTTGCAGTTGAAAAAATAACAACTGACAGGATGGTATAGGTAATTAAAATTATATTCAATTATTATAATATATATGTTTGTACATAAACTGATATTTATATAAATTATTATAATTATTTCTTGAGCCTGAGCCGGATTGTTTCACGCCTGTTTAACGCGTAAAACAATTTTTACAAGTAAATTTTAAAGAATTTGTACTCATACTAGAAAATATTGATGATTTTTAGGAAAGATGCAAGATTTTGATTATATTTTCCGTAATTTTGTCAGAGGTAAACTGTCCTAAATCCAATTTTGCTGATTTTGATTTTATAACCGTATTTGCATCATCCAGGTCAAATTTTCCGGATATAAATATCGCAAATAGGCTAAAAGAATAATAAAATATACACTTCAAATCTAAATATTGACCACTGTCTACAACAAGCAATTCTGTGCGATCTAAAACTTCCTTTTGCTATCCTGTGAAATTTTGAAAATGTTACTTACGATAGTTTACTTTTGAGATTCAGAATAAATTATAAGAAAATTTGGAGGGGATAAAGTTTATTTGTAACTATGCCCTTTTTTTCTTGTCGGTTACGAAAACTGTAACTAATTCTGTAAATAAAATGATTTCCTAATTTGAATACACGCGGCGCAAAGAACCCTATTTTTCATATATATTTGTTTGTATAAATATTGCAATAATAGTTTTCAAATACCATAAATCGAATTGTTAGAACTATACTATGTTCCCCGAGCGTGAATTCATCTTAGTTTCTTTGCCTATCCATCAATCTTGTTGCCTATTCAAAACCATAATTTCTTCTGAAATACGACTCAGAACTTTCACGAATCACAGGAAAAACTTTGTACTTGAAAAGATCCAAGGTTAAGACTGCCAAGAGAGTTGGTGATTAAAGTGGCGGAAAAATAGCCTGGCTTTGGCCGCTATAGGTCAAGCGTACTGCTGCCCTTTTCACCTTTCCAATTGTCACAATAAAGCTTTACAAAGGGTTGCCAGAGAAAAACAGGTCCGACCATCTGTGAATGAATCATTTATTTCGTATTCGATGGATTCAAAGGTCAATGCAGGATGATTAGTGTTTTATTTTAAAAGCAAAAAAAAAATGAGCGAGTCCCTTGGAGCATAAATTTTGTAAATAGATTAATGTAGGGCAGCGATATAAGTCTTAATTTTACAAACGTTTAAAACCTTTTTTAGTTCCGCGTTTTTTTTATTTAATAATAATAGGCTGAGCAAATTAGAAGGTTTGATGCCTATACCACCAATCACTATCTATACACCTCTGTCCAACGACGACCAACAAAACTCAAACCCGATCAGCCGTAACGCAATCCTCTCACCTACGTTTCGGTTTACTCCCCAGACGCCCAGTAAAGGGGGTTTACAGAAGCTTAGTAAACTAACCTATCCAAACGCAACTTTTCCGGATATTCCAACTTATGTCGTTTGTTAATTTCGGTTTAAAATAGTTTTATTTTATAAAGAAACAATTAAAATTATAAAATAAACACATATAAATATATGATTTATATAAATACACAAATATGTGGATGCAACACTAGCGCTGATGTGGCGCTTCCCGCAAGAACCGGATCGGACTCGAACCCAGATAAGCAGATCCAAGCCAAACGAAACTACCCCCTTTACACATTTGATTTGCCTAGGCTTGGCAAATGTGTAAAGGCACCTTTACATAACTTTGAGTAGTCAGTAGGAATCTTTGTTTTCTTTTTTTTTTTTTACTATCACTCCCATCCCATTCGAATAACTTCTTGAAAACCAGTAAAACGAAAGAAGCATTAGTGTCACCAGCATAATTTGATTGAAAAATTTGTAATTTTTTATAAGATAAATGTAGTAAAAAATGTCCTAAAGATGAAATTACACTGGGTTTTTCAATAAGAAATAAAACAATCCACTTAAATATAATACATTCTCTAAGTGTCTACTTTCTTTATCGGACCAAATATTGAAAGCAATTCCTTATGCTCGAAGGCCTTCTTTAAAAGTAAGCGGCTAAGTTACAAACCCGTAAAAACAGTTCTTTTCTAATTTTTAAGTTTCTGATAAGTAAGCGCAAGCTAAATAATTTTGCAACCGAAAAATAACAAGTATTTTCCGCCTTCGACTTCGCCTTTATTTTTTGTCAAATTTCTAAGTATTTTCTAATACTTAAATTCCTCTATGTGTTTAAACGCTGTTTAAACCTTAATTAAAAACAACGTTGTTTAAACCTTATGTGTTTAAACCTCTTATATGTAAATAACTGATTCTTTGTCTCTTCTGTTACTATTCATTTATTTTGTCTTATCCGCATATATTTCGAGACCTTATTCTTTTTCGATTTTCATCGATGTTGTTGTATTTATTTATTTTATTTAGATTTAACGGTGAAAAATAACTAATGGTTACCGTCGCATATTTAATATGATTTACAAATGATAATGAAAAAAATAAATTGAACTGGTAAAGAATAAAACATAAACGGTTTATAACAAGAAAGCTGGAAAAACTACGTTGAATCTGCAAAAATATTATTATTAAAAAAAATAATAAAAAAATTATAAATGTTTTTAAATTCCAACCTCTTTTGTGAAATTGATACTTTATTATAATGGAGATGTAGGAATTCCGAAATCGGTATTTGTTGAATTCAATATAATAATTTATAATAAATTCAATTGTAATTTTCTTTTGTACCACATCTATTTCCCTATTTAATTTTCCCCTTTTTAAGTAAATATTCATAATATTGATCAATGTATTATCCAATATGGATAGCTGTTTAATTTTTTCCACGTTTTGGTGTTTAAAGCGCTAAAGTTCTAAAGTTTAAAGCGTGTTTAAATCCTAGTATAGTCTCTATTTAGATATTATAAATAGATTTTTATTAATAAAAATAAATGTTATAATAAAAATACATAGAAATATTTAAATTAAACGGGGCATAGCTGTGAAACAGGTACCATTTCATTCTCCGTCTTTTATCTTGGCGCATTTCTTGCGCTAATGTTTCTTTGACGGAACGCTTTCGATCTTCATGAAAGAATTGAGAGAAAGTTATTTACACCGGCGCTGAAGGCAGGAGAATGCTGGCTGATCGTGGATGATGATAAGGTAACAAAAGCGCGATGTTCTCCCATTGTTAAAACTCCTCCGTCTCGAATGAAACTGAAGACGTAAAAACTGGGAGCATTATGCAATGTCGCGGTTTGTGATATTTAAAACATGATGAAAGTTTAATCATGGATTAATTTCTTCAATAGAAATTAATGGCTATGTCCGATTGAAAAATTGATGTGATTTCCGGTTGTATTTGACGGTGAGGGTTAACTCAGTGGTAACCACATAGAATAGACCAGGCAGGAGGAACCGACATGCGAAAAGTTGGAACCATGGTTTAACTGAAACTTTCTGGGTCTATTCAACCCTAATCGCCGAATAATTGCCAGGGAATAAATTCGGAGGAACATCAAGCTCTGTTTGGTTTATAAACAGTGTTCACCAACAGCCTAGAGTTCAATTATAGGAGGTAAAACAAAACAAAACAGTACTGAATATATCAAAATAACTATAAAAACATAACTTTAATTTAATACTGATTACAAAAGTATTTAAAAAATGAAATACACAAAATGTAACCAACTTTAATTATCGAAAAAAACTAAAAGAAAACAATGAAACTAAAAACAACTAAACAAAATGAAAATGTAATCAAAAAAAAAAAAAAAGAAAAAGAGAAAAAAAAAAAGAAGAAGAAAATTCAGCCCTAGCTCTGAGACATTTGTATCATCTATTTTATTTTTTTGATTTATTAAAAAAAAAAAAATCAATTTTTATAAGAGAAACATTATTTATTTAAGTATTGACCGAGTGTAACTGAGATCCTAAAAATTTGGCACAAATGCTCCTTGAAGTCGGGAAAAACGAAGTATGAATTTTAAATTTCATATTTAAATTCCGATAAAAGATGCAGCCGTTTTATTGGCCCCCATAGCATCAAAAATACGTTTGTTTCTCAGTAACGACCAAACGCCTTGTTAGATATTCTTCGAATTTGACCAGAAAATTCCTAAAAGGTATTTGATTATTTTTCTTTTTTGTAAATGCTATTCGATAAATAGTTGAGAGGAATCGTTTACCATGAAATTTATTCCTATTTCAACTCAACCGTTTGGCACTTCGTCTGTCTCTCGTCGTCCGGTTTTCTTCAAATTTGTTACAAATGTTCCTTAAAGTCAGGAACAACAACGATGTATTTGTTGGTTTTTTGACAATGCTTATTTCTTTGAGGCATTTGGCATTTGATCTTTTAATTTTTTTTTTTTATAAGCATAGACAACCTGATGGTGATGGAAAATTAAAAAGAAATAATTAAAATAATTGTGAGGAGATTAGGTTACTTTTTTAATGAAGAAAATTGATCAATTTTATAATGGAGTCTGTGACTATTTGTGAATTCTCTTTGATATCTCAAGCTTGAATCTTGTAGAATTTGCGTTATAATTGGGATAGACGGATGCAAAATAAAATGTAAATGCCTCATGTTCTACTGTTCACAGAACTATTTAAATTAATATTACATTATATTTATGTTCACGATAATTTCCAATTCTGATTTATGAACTATGAAGTTTCTAGAGTTTTTTGCTGATGATGTGAAACATTCTAAGGCTAAAAGGTGATTCTTGCAAATAAAAACATACGGTAGAGTTAATTAAATTTAATAGTTTATATTATTTAATTACTACTACTTTCGGAAGTTTACATAACCAAATTAAATTTTTTTTTTTTTACAAACACAACTTCCCTTAACATATCTTTATTATTTTTCTAACATTAACAATTTTTAACCACAAACAAACTAACGTTTCAAAATTTTCTTTCATTCTTTGGGTTTTTCTTTCTTTTTTTCTTAATTATGCTGTTTATAATATAACAGAGTTAGCAGTAATTCCCTGAAGTCTGTTTTCTCCATAAGTAAATTATTTCGTCTATTATGTCCAATATTAAATTTTTTAAAAATCATTATTACACTAGGGGTTGTTAGCTATGACTTACATCGATGTCACACTGAACTACCTAAAGCGAATATAGAATCCAGAATATATTAAAAGACATTAGCCTCATTTCTTTCGATTTTTATTAACATTATCCTTTTTTTTTTAATGGAGACGTAAAAAAATATTCTGATGGGATTTTTTTTTTCCATTTTACTCCGTCACGCTTCCGAAGAAAAGAGGGCGAAATCAGTATTCAAAGCAACTGTTGGAAAGATATTCTTCGAGGAAGATCACAGAATGCCAACCTGTCTTCGGCAGACCTGGGGTGGGGTCGGGAGGCAAAAGAAAGAAGAATAAATTGCAAGAACGTGCACTCCTACAAAAGGAAATAATTTTTCCACCTTGATGGAGTTTATTTTGTCAGCTAACAGCCGTTATTTGAAGTAATAATATGTGTTTTAAACACAAATATAGGACGATAATTAAAGCAGATAATGTAACTATATCTTTGAATTAAAATATTAAAAAAAATAAAATATTTTTCCAACTTTCTTTTTATGTCTCAGAGTTCGTATTATAACTATTATCTGGCAAATAAAATTATTCATAATGATCGTAATGTATTATAATATTATTCCTGTATATATATATATATATATATATATATATATATATATATATATATATATATATATATATATATATATATATATATATATCGTTATTGTAGATTACTCGATTACCAGAAAAGGTAATAAACTTTATTGATAATAATAATCATAATAATGCATAGTGGTCAATAGTTAAATTGAAAAAGAAAATCACAACGAATAATATAAGCCATAAAACTTTAAAATCGGGTGAGCCGTTTGCTCAAAAAATAGTTACATACCAACTGATGGTCAAGCTAAACACATTACCCTCCTTGTGTGGCTTCGCCGTACTCGTGTAAAAAAAAGAGGATAATGATTCAGTTTATATGCTTGAATTCAAAATTAATGAAGTCTAAAATAAAACATTCTTCTTCATCTCAAACAACAGAAATAAAAGGCTATTCCTCCATTAGTAAACAACTGTTTACTTTGTAAACGACCAAACTGTCAGACTGAGAACATGTGGAGCTTGATTATAACACCTCCAACATCACTCACTCCGTTGACACACAACCATCACGCAAGAGTATTATTTCTGTCAACCATAGAAATTAGCTCACCGTTCTCTGCCCTAATTTCTTTTACAGAAAAAACAACAAATGGTGACATGCTCTACCCTTTGAGTCACTTTGAGGGGGAAAGCTACTTTTTTTTAAGTTTTCGCCCAAGAACGAAATATTTTTCTTTTAATTTTTTTTTTTAAAGTGAAATGTTGAGTCGTAATGTTCAAAATCTTTTCTCTTCTGAAAGAAAATCCTGACTTGGTACACATAATGCTTTCTTGATAATAATGGGAGTCTATTGGCGTAAGCCTTGGTTTTACAGAAGCTTCCTCGGCAATTCGGAAACACATTTTAAGACGAGTTACACTAGTAACGGAAAATCCAGATAGAAAGGACATTTTGCTAACCACATTTTGTTTGTTTGTTTTTGTTTATAGTTGTAAAAACCTTTGAAAAAACGTTTGATCTACTCAGATTTGGAACATATTTGGAACAAAAAAATAAAAATAAAACATAATAATTAATAATTAAAAAATAAATGAATTAATAAAGAGAAAAAAAAATGGAGAAAGCTCTATAAAGCTATAATTTAGACAAGAGGCGATGTGCTTTCAAAATCTTAAATGCCAATGTTGCCGAAGTAACATTGTGATTAAGAGCGCTAGATAAAATTGGGGTCATTCCTATTCTATTTATATTGTTGGGACACAGGGAGTGTATTCCTCAAAAATATGCCTAACCGAAAGAACGGAATTACAATATTGGCATGATGGAGGTGCCAGTTTTCTGATAAAGTTTGAGTGCGTGAGCCCAGCGTCCTCTCTGCGGTTGCTGTATAGGATGTATACCATGGTTTTACCACTTTTAATTTACCAGGGGAGAGGGCTTGCGTCCCACATGGTTTGCCATCTCAGATATTTCCATTTTCAGAGGTCTACTGAGCTCCGATGGGGTGAGAACGTTTGTGGATCGGCCAGGGGGCGTGATTTTCTTTTTTATCTCTACCTTAGACTCTATGGCCTATGACCATATTAATTCATTATTTCAACAGCGTTTTACGATTTTTATTTTAAAAGTACTAAAAGCAGAATGAAATATTATACTATAATTTCATGGAATAAGCATTATAATTAATTCAGGGATAATGACCAAGAGATCATTAACTGGATTTATCGAACTTTTCTTAACTGTAATTATAATCTTAATTGAAATATTCTAGAACCAGTGATAGCGGAAATTCAAGCGTTTTACATCCCTAGAATTATTTTATTATAATTTCCAAAGTATTTTTATTTTATTTTTATAATTTTTTATTTACTTCTGTTTTATAACGAAATATTTATTTTTGAGAACAAAACATTAAAATAATGGGGGAAAAATATGTTTCTATATTTTTTAAAATTTAAAACAGGCATGAACGGTAATAATTTTAACATATTAACAAACTTAAGGATTAAAAATAAGACACTGGAGATGCAATTTAAATTGATTGCATCTTTGATAAAATCGATAAAGCTTCTGATTTTCACAGGTTTTCATTACCTCGCTAATGGTGATCTTCCCAAGAGGAATGGTAATGATAAGAATGAAAATACTCACCGAAAATACGTTTTATTTTATGTGACTGCTGTAGCTAAACTGGAAGGTGGAACATTGGACAAAAAAAAAGGTTGGCTAATAACTAGATGAAAAAGGAGGTTTAGTTGAGATGACTTTTATGAAAAAAAAATAATAATAATTAAGCAATATTATATTCGTACGGGAAACGGAATTATTTCAAATCTGAACCTTGAGACACGTACGTTTTTATAGAAGGTTAAGAAAAATAAAAGAGCTAACTTCAACGAAAGTGAAATCTTAGCTATTACACCTGTAATAAGCAGAGAAAGGTGAAAATATGTCCAAATTACCTTCTCTTTTTGTGATGTACCCTGCATCAGCGCAGGCGAACGCAAGGAGCAAAGATATTACCTGAAACAAATTAAAAAAAATTAAACAATAAATACGTTAAACATTCAAAATAATTATTAATTATGCAGTAAAATAACAAATGCCAAACACATTTCCGGTAGATAATTAAAGTCGTAACAAGTAATAAGTTGTGAACAAACTGTTCCATCAAACCGAACGACACATTACGGTCCGTGATTCGGCAATCTCCAGTTCGGAACGACACGAATCAAAGAGAAAGAATGCCTGCCTTAGTAATGAGAAAGAAGAGGCGGCAAGTACTTAAAGTGGGTTACGCACCCATCTTTCTAGAGCGATAAAAGAAACCGTCCCGTCATTCACAAATATTTTTCCAAACTAAATTAGGGCAAGTGATGAAAAAAAAAAAAGGTAACGTTAAACGGTTACATAATGTTGATGTACGCTAATGTTGCGGTAAGAGAAAGATGGATAAAACTTCACCGATGTTTTCGGCATACGAATGGAGAAAGTTACACAATTAATTTTCTGAACTTCTAAATTCATGTTAACACCAACAACCATCAAGTTTTGAAAACACCGGTGAATTTTGTTGAAATAAAATGTTATAAGTATCCTTTCATATCCAGTTTTATAAATAATGACGCTACGATTTTTTTACCAACTGAAGTTGAATAGTTTTGGAATATTATCTTCTTTTCCGAGAGAATGTTTTGCAAAAAATCATTAAAAAATTGGTGATATCATACTATGCTTACAATAACATTTCATATTTGGATATCAAATCAAACCTATTTGATAATCCTAGTTTATTTCATAATTTTATAAAGTATAAAAAAAATAGTATATTATCAGTACTGAGGCGACAGTTCCTTTAGATATGAAATTAAACCAATGAAAATTAATGAAAGAAAATTAACATCGACGTAACACTAACAGAAAAGAATGAGGAAATAAATATATAAAAAAGTAACGAAAAAAAAAATGAAATTAATTATAAGCAAAATGAAAATGAGAAAGATATAATTCAATTATATTGTTCACATTATTTTTTTTTATTTTCTTCAATAGGAAGTCTTATTGCAGGTCGATTCACAGACAGAACTTCAAGAACTGCTTTCATTATTTTGTAAAAAGTATGTTTTTGGGAACTGCATCGTTTAAGTGATAATTAAATAAAAACGTTAGCTTTCGTGGAATCTTTGTTGAGTTTGCCCATAACGGCCACATGTATCTTTATTTCTCAGATGGATTCTTTTCAAGTTATGCTTAGTTTGTCCATGTTCCGTCAGCAATGGTGTTAGTCTGTAATGCGTACTTTATATTTTATCATGGTCGTGCCGTGTAATGTTTGAGATGTACTTGTGCAAGGGTCGTTCTTTTGTAGATTTTGTTTGCCAAACATCGACCCATTCATCCTGCTTTTATACTTTACTAATAATTAAAAAAGCAATATACTGCTATATGCACCTTCGGTCCTTATGAAACCCCTAATCACGTTTTTTACAATTCCACTTATTTCTTCATCCATTTAATTTTCAAATCAATTTTTAATCATTATTGTATTATTAATATGCTTATGATATCATAATTGCACATATTATCAATTGCTTATGAAGTGAGGTATTTATATCAGCAAAATTAGAGGTTATTATATCAACCAGCCCCGGAATAAAAATTATATTTCTCGAATTTAAATTATCAACTAAGATCTAAATATTCCATTTACGATGAAGTTTGCCATAAATAGATAATAAAACTTTTCATTATATAATCAAAAACGAAACCCTCCCAATGGTGATCTCAATTTTCTATAAATTTCTCAGCTAAATTTACAAGTAAGAAAACTTGCTAAGTACCATTTTTACAAAATTACACTATTTTAGAAAATACACAGGGGAATGGAATTGTATAGTCTAGGAAATTTTAATTTAGATAGTACAATTTTTCTTAAAGCAGTCCAAAAGGAAAGTATTGCAAATTAGTTGAAATTTTCGATGTGTAGTTTTCAACGGATCTATGCGCTCCAGAATCCCCAGAATAAAAACAAAACAACGGATTATCGACTGATCTGTTTGTGTGTGTCTGTGCCATTATCTCTTGAACGGATGTACCGATTTTGTTTCTTAATTTTTTTGTTTTGTAGGGTTTAGTTTCTTGATGCTTGAATACCAAATCTGACATCATGTGCGCAAGATCCGAAAAAAAACTGTAGCGCCAGAACGGCTCAAACAATTTTGATGAGACTTGTCTAATATCTTCTCTTTGAAGCCGTTTTACTTTCCATATATATAGTACATCGCCGATAAAAAACTAGAAAAAAATTGTATGAAGAAAAAAAAAAGTATTTATTTTATAGTAAATTTTCCAAGAGTTATTTGAAAGGCAAACTCCCTACGGCGAAAGACCTACCCTTGTTTTATTAAAAGTAGGTATTTTAAAAGTATTCTGAGCATGTTTCCATGGAAACCCGTTTAATTTTTTTCAGTTCCTCTATAGTCCAGTCAAAGTATATTCTAAAGAGGCTGAAGTTTGGGCGACCAAAATTGAATTTAGGGCTTTGTTTGGAGAGGAAAAGAGGGGAGGGGTGAGGAGGTCATGTTTTTCGTTTCTATCTCATATAATACGGTAAAAGGAAAAGTACAGCCCAGTACATCATAGAGTCAAAAGTTTTGTTTTCTAATTTTTTAACTTTGAAGAGCGTATTTCATAAATTATAACAGATACGAAAAAAATAATTGGAACATTCTTGTAGGAAATTTAATGTTCTTCAAATTTTTACACAAAATGCTACATGCTAGGACTAACAGTTTTCGAAATACAAACGAAAAACCAGAAAATATGACCTTCTCTCCCCCTTCCATCTGCTCCTAGATCCCAGGACCTTTAGTATGTTTACATCTTAACTAGTCCAAAAAAAGCCATGAAGTAAGTTCAGGCCATCCCGTCATTTCCATATACGATCCCCCTCATTGACTCGCCTAATAATAATTTGAAAAGTATCTATCATCCGAAACGCTCATTTAAAACATAATAAAACTAAAAAAAAAAAAAAGGGGAAAAATAAATCGGTCCAATATCAGCGATATTACAGCAAGCAATTATTATATTGGACTTTGTACCCAAGTCGTGTGAACATACACGTCAGATTTTTTTTTTATAGGCTACCTACGGCAGTTCTATTTTGAAAAATAACAGAAAAACTATTGAAATAATTCACTTATTTTCATATGACATTACGTACCAATTTTTTTTTTATTATTAAATCCAGCCCATCATGATCCACGTATACTTACATCATCATGTTTTTTTTTTCCGTTGGTATACCCTAGGAAGCCGAAATGACGAACAATGCGTTATGAGCGAGAAGGCAAGATGAGCTATCATCGCTTTCTCCTTCCTTACAGAGCAACTCGACCAAATCTTTTACGTCTGCACAGCCGCAGGCAACATAACACTGTTCTGTATATATATATATATATATATATATATATATATATATATATATATATATATATATATATATATATATATATATATATATGCGAGTTCGAAATAAATAATTAAAATCGATAATCCCAACAATCTATAAAAACATGCCTGCTGCTCAACACTTTTTTCGAGGGAATAGTTCATGTGGAATAAATAAAAGCTTAAACAATGTATGATAAATAATAAATAAATACATTATAAATATTAGGAATTGTCATCATGCGGATGTCAACTCATAAAAAATATAATTTAAAAAACAAAAACAGTAGATTGAAACCTCTGGTGTCAATACTATCTTGATTTTCAGTTTTATATATATATATATATATATATATATATATATATATATATATATATATAAATATAAAGTTTATTATATATATATATATATATAATAAAACTCGATATCCCAACTATCGTAAATAAATACATAATAAATGAATATAATTAAAAAAAAACACAGAAGATTGAATGAAGTCGTTACATCTATGTATATATATGTATATGTGTATATATATATATATATATATATATATATATATATATATATATATATATATATATATATATGATAAGAATTAGTATAATGAGATAATAAGAATAAGTAAATTGTAGAAAAAAAATATATATATTTATATATTCATTTGGAAGAAGAGTGCCACAACACAAAATTGTCAGATTTTTAGTTTCAATATTTATAGCAATAAAAAATTATTGTTAGTTTAGCTATCGTAAGCTTACTAATCAAACATAATGACTTATTTCAAATTACGATTATAGAGTAAATTTTTACGACTCTCTTGGTAAGGATAATAATAAATTATTTTTAATGTTTTAATAATTTTATTCTTCTGCCATTTAGACGGCCAAAAAGTATATATATTTTTCTTCTGTATGAATAATTGAAAACATCATTATTTATGTTAAAAATAATATTTCGCACTTTAATGAATCCAACAAGATATATTGAGATTATTTCTTTTTTCAAATTCAATTTATTATTAAATACAAAAAAATTTATTTTTTCCAAAGGTGTCTTCACATCTATAAGCTCAAAAGGAGATAGCACTGTTTATTACGAAAAACTGCCACAATCTGATTCATGATTAAACTCTTCTACTTTGTGGCATTCAGTAATCTATTTAATTTTAATAAATATTCAATTTTTATTTTATTCATTTATATATATATATATATATATATATATATATATATATATATATATATATATATATATATATATATATATATATATATATTAATATCATATAATATACACACCAAAAGAATTGATTCACTTTTTGTCAAAATAACGTGATTTAAATTGAGGAAGACAATTTTAATTAGCAATAAATATTCTTTTGTCATTATTGCTTTTTGTAGATAAGATACATAACTAAATAATTTGTATTAAAATCCAATATTTATATAATTATATAGTTAAGAAGAATTTGGATAGTTAGTGCACCATTCGAAAAGAAATTAACATACTTAATTACATAGGGATATCGAATACTTCTAAATTTAGTAACTGAAACAAATGTATACAGAAAATATTTTGAAGTCCGAAGTTTCTGCTACATAGGGCACAATTTCATTTTAATCATTTAGTAATTTTAATTGTACGACGTTTTAAGTTGTATTATTGCGATTAGGAATAATGTTGTTTCAAATATATGGCATGCTCTAATGTTGATTATTATTTTATACTATATGATAATAATATGTTATTTATTATAGAGTTTAAATGAGAAAACGCACATAAAGAAACAGTGGTGATTTTTAATTTTAATAAAATGTCCATCCTGGAACTACAACACTTGAGAAAAATAATGTTAAATTTATTTCATTTTATGAGTAAAATTGAGTTTATTATGGTGTGGACCAGAAAGTTTCATAGAACTTAAAAAGATTTGAAAAAGATATTTTTCATGTGAAGCTATGAGTAAAAGAATTTAATTAGTTGGGACAATAAACGAGTTATTTATTAGAATTAAGGATCAGCATTATTATTAATTTTAAAGGATAATTTTTCCATTTATTTTATGAATTTAAAAAAAAAAAAATACAAAAAGATGTTTCTGATAAATTGTATATGGGTCTATTTTAGAAAAATAAACTATTAAATAAAATGAAAAATTTGGGCTAAAAATAACTTTTAAAAATATACATATACACATAAAGTTGATAGGGATTATTGAATGAAATAATTCGAAGATGAATGCAGAAACATCTTACATATTGTTCAGACAGTAAATGAGTTATTTAGAATTAAGGATAAATAATAATATTAATTTTAAAGGATAATTTTCCATTTATTTTACAGAATAAAAAAAAAATAATAAGGTGTTTTTGATAAATTTAAATTGGGTCAATTTTAGAAAATAAACTTTTATATGAAAAATTTGGGCTGAAAATAACTTTTAAAAAATGCACCAATACATATAAAGTAGATAGGAATTATTGAATGGAATAATTCGAAGATGGATGCAGAAACATGTTACATATAGTACAGACAGTAAATTAAGTCATTTATTAGAATTACGTATAAGCATCATTATTAATATTCTACTTATTTTTCAGAATTAAAAAATTATAAAATAAGGTATTTTTTAAAAAGAGATCTCCTGCCGAGTGATAAATTAAATAAGGTGTTAATTTAAAAATAAACTAAAATCAACAGACACATAAAGTTGAGAGGAATTATTAAATGAAAAAATTGCGAGATGGAAGTAGAAACATCTTAGAAAGCAGACAATAAATGTTATGTTATAAACTGTATAATAAATGTTAGAATCAAGCCATGCTCGTAAATTATTTTATATAGTTGTCGTCCGCATGGTATAGAAGGATCAATCCAATTAGGGATTGATAAATTATTTGCCACTTCTCTAATTTATCAATCCCTAATTATTTGATTTAATTACTGTATACAAAAAATACTAAAGCTCAAGTATTTTACAATAATTTTACCACTTTATTATGTACTAAGTACACGGCAATATCAGTACAATAATGATGTGAATATATTACAAAACATATTTAATATATTAATATTAATACAAAGATAAGCACAATTTTATCAACAGAACTTGTTCATATTATACTATAAGAATTTTTAATAACAAATGTTCAGAAGTTTAAAAATTTTTGAACCGTTAAAATTTTTAAAGAATCGATAACACTAATAAGATTTGAGTTTTAAAAATTATAATTTTTTATTTTTTATTTTTTAGCACAGCAAAATTTATGCAATAATAAAAGTTTGGATTAGAATATTTATAATAGAGTTCTTGACAGATTTGAATATGATTAAGTTTCCCTACGATCGCTTTCCACTAAGTAGCCAAGCGCACAAGGAAAATACTTAAGGGATACTTTACCCCACAAGGGACTTTAAAGGACTTAAAACTTAGATGGAAGGATTGTTTTCATCGTGACTCACCGTCGCTGCAGACATCCCAGAAGAGTGGCACATACAGATCTACAGCCCCAGAGGGAGTCTTCAGTTATATACTAGAAGTAGAGGGGCAGAGAAAGTAGGGGGGAGGCCTTCTAATGATATAACAAATATTACTTAGCTCAGGGTTAGTACTCAATGTACCCTTCGGCCGTACCCAACTTCTTCCTACGATCAAGGTCGAATCTGGTACAAGTGCAGTGTTACGTTAGTGTGTCGTGATCTCTATTGCCCCGATTTGGGATTTTGTTTAATTGTGAAGAAATTTTTTTTTTAATTTATTCTGTTATTACTATTATTATTTAATTCCTATCGTTAAATATGAAAAGAGTAAATCAAACTTTTGAAATTTTGTTCGTTTCAGTAGAAGTAGAACCCCAAAACAAATCCATGTGCTGGGAAATTATTTAATATGGAGGAAAAGAAATACAATTTTATATGTTGTAAAGTCACGTGCTTTACAATAATTATTCTACTTATTAAAAACACGACAATACCAATATAATAAGAATGTAAAAATTCACATTTATAACAAATGACAATTATAATTATCAGAGAAGTTCAAAACACTTTCTTAACTCTCCAAACTTCATTTTATTGTACCTTCATTTCTACTATTTTTTTGGATTTATTTTTTTATTAACACCTGTCAATGTTGACAACCTGTGAATAAATGCAAAACAAATATTTAATTAATATAAATAGAACAATTAAATTGAAAAAAATAAAACAATAAATTAAAAAATAAATAGAACAATAAAATTGAAAATAGAATAAAACAATCAATTTAAAAATAAAGAAAACAATAAAATTGAAAATAAAATAAAACATAAAATGAAAAAAAATTAAACAATACAATTGAAAATAAAATAAAACAATATAATTAAAAATAAAACTGAAAATAAAATAATCAATGGTGAATTTTTAATAAAAAATATATATATATATATATATATTTTGAAATTGATTTGATTGGAAGAGATTTTCGTTAATTGTTAGTTCGGTTTAATAGCACAGGTTTTGCTCTTTCTCATTCAACTTCATTCTTCCACCAGTCTAGGTATTTTTTTTTTTTTTTTTTACAAAATAAGAGTTTTCCTTGAGTAAAGAACTACGCCAATTGATTTCTGAGGGTCGAAAATCCTTTATTCTAAAATTTAAAAAAAAAATACTTCCTTGGGATTTTGAAATATATTTTCCAGACAGACCGAAATTGCTTGTATTAGAGTTTAGGATATATTTTTTAAATGTCCTAATTCCTCAAATAAATATATTCTTACTATTAATAATATCTACATATTTTTGATTGAATTTTTATAAATTGGTCTAAGTAGTATTATTTTGTGAATTTGGGAGCTAATGACCTAGGTAATTAAATTTATAAAACATCACGACCAACCATTTATAGCCACTGTAGCCATCAAATAGAATTTTTTATTTGAGAAATGCGAAAACGAAAAATTCAATAAATATTGCTTAAAACACAGTATTATATTATGCATACTATTATACTGTAAAATATTATATATAATATTATAATGATTTATAATATTATAAATACAATTAATTATTTTAAAAAATAATAAAAAGTAAATTTGGCAAGGTTCTCGGAAATTAGGAAGATCACCAGCTTCACTTTTTTACTACCTTTTATAGATATGTACTATTTGTAATATGCCAAGAATCATAGTTCCTGCCATAACAGATAATTCATTCAATCCAATTCAGAACTTTTTAAAGAATTCAATTGTTTTTTATGGTATGTTGAGGGAAGTTACATGCCTTTTAAAGAACATTAATTTCACGTTTATTCGGGGAGAGGAGGGGGAGAAGAGAAGGAGGAGAAATATCTGTTCAAACTACTCTCCTACAAAGTTAGGAAAATTTGACAGTGTTGACAAATGTCTTTTACCTCCGAGGTACAGATATATAAACTATGAACTGATATTTTTTTTCCTTGAGTAAAATATATTGTATAAACTGGAATAAGCGAATTTACAGCAGTAAAATTTAGTTTTTGATTTTTTGAACACTGATATATTACTTATATTTTCTGCATGCCACGATCAAATAATGAAAATGGGTTTATTTAAAAAAAAAAAATTTTCTACTATATTTAAAATTAAAAAATCAAAATAAATATTCAGCTATTTATACAGCATAATTTTAATTACATTTTTTTTTTATTTCTAACACTAATATTCTAATATTCAAATTCTAAAAAATATTTGTTTAGGAAGTAAACAATTTCTTTCTTTCTAAGTGTTCATTCAGTCTAGAGTCATTACACTGTAAGCGTAAAAGAGTCATAAAACGTCTAGAGTCAAAGTTGCCATTCTAACAACTTACGTTTTATAAGTTGTTAGAATGGCAACTTTTGCAGTGTGAGTTCTAAAAGAAAAACGAAAATAATTTTATTTTTATTAACCTTATGGTCACGAGGTAAAATAACTTACATTTAATCACAAGCATGGGTAGTTTTTTACCTACATACGTTAAGAACATAATTTAATTTTTTTCAGTCCAATTATAATCTATTAAATTTTAGATTAATTCTAAGTTTCTGAATTCAAAATAAACTCTAAAAAAATATATACTCCACAGAAAAAAATGCAAAAAAAAAAATTATTGCAATACAATTTAAGTATCGTCCTAACCACGTCCAATTAATGAATGTGAAAAAATGTGATTTTCATATTTTTCAACATAAAACGCACTAGTAATGCGCGTTTTATGGCAAAGTCTCGAATACCCAATCCCCAGAAGACGAGGAATCAACACTTGAGGATTAGGAATTCGAGACTTTGCCACAATGAATATGAATATGAAAAACGCATTTTTTAACATTAGATAGTTGGCCCTGATATGTACGATATGCATATTATGAAATTGGGTATAAGAAAAAATTAAATTTTTACTAAATTATTTTATTTTTATTGTAAATTTTTACGTTGCGGCTATATTTTTAAGGCAAAAACATGTTTTATTTTTATCTTGGATTAAAGTAGTAAATAATTAATTATTTAGCAACAAATTTAAAAATAAATTTCTACTCGATAAATCTTTATAAAAAAAATTATTATTCAAGTATAATTAATATTTTTCATATTAACCCCCTAATCATGAAATTTGCCTGTTCTTTTCACTCCTCCACAAATGTACCTTTTTATATGTATGGGTAATTTCTTCTCACACGTTTAACTTTAAAAATACATAAAATTAGGAATATTGCTTGTTCTTTTACACTATGTTTATCTACACAAGAGTAAGAAAATGCTGAAAAGTTGGGTGATAGGACCAGAAGGGAGGTTCAAAGAGGGAGGAAAAGACCAGGTATAAATGAATTATAAATTACCTTTATCGTGATCTCAGGGTTAATATGAACAATATTAATTATAATTGAACTATTGTTTTTAGTATTTTATCGAGTATAAATTTATCTTTCAATTTATTTTTGACAAAATCAATTGAATAATTCTTTAATCTAGGAATACGAATAAACAACCAGTTATTGCCTTAAAAATGGGTAAATGTCGAAACGTTGCAGAACAATTTAAAAAAGATAATTTGTTTTGATTGATTTAAGGATTCAATAGTTATTAATTATAAATTATTACCATTTTAGTAATTGTCCGTTATCTGTTTCTCATTAGAACGCATACTATCTTGTTTAATTTCTTCAATGTACGGTTCAAATGATTTATTTGATTGCCAAACAAAGTTACCAACAGTAGAATCTGTCATTTCTACTTCAGCAGACTTGGCAGTTTGCTCACTCTCCCTCTATCGTTGTTAGTATGTTCTTGCTAACTCCAGAATAGCTCCTTGTTAACACCCTCCACCCTCACTATACCAAATCTTCGGCAAATATGACGTGAGCACCTCTTCAAAAAGTTTTCTATCAACAAAGCCGACTGAAAACTTTTCCAGTTTACGAACTCCGAGTTTCTAGGGAAGACCCATGAGTTGAGTGAATAAAAAAAAAAATATATCTTCGATTTTAATCCACTGCTGACTTCTCCATTCTATTTTTAGTACCTGGAGACCAAGGCATGCTCAGGAATTATTTTATTTTATGCTTTATTTTTTTTAAATTAGTTAACGGAGATGAAAAAAAAAATAGTTATACAGTCATGTCATTTACAACGTTTTTACTTCTTTATTAAATACAATATCGATACAGTATACAATATCAATAAAGATGCACAAATATTACAATGGCTTTATAACATATAATATTTATAATTATTAGAGAAGTTAAAAACTGAAAATAAAAAACTTCCTCTTGCATTCTTAATCGTTTATTAAAAATTATTTCTATGAATGATAGAAAGTTTTTTTTTTACTTAAAATGAATTTTCCTGGAGTGAAGGATTACGTAAATCAATTTCTGAAGCCCAAAATCCCTTATTTTTAAACAAGGGATTTCAAGATACATTTTGCAAACAGTCATTTCTGGCATTAGAGTATGGGATTTATATAAAAAATCAATTTATTTAATTCAGTTGTGACCAGCACATTTTATTTCAAAAACAATAACAAAAAATATCAGTTTCTGTTATGCAATAAAATTTATTATTTCTCACGTTACTGATTCATATTTTATCATTACAGACAGATGTGAGTTTACCGTAATAATTAAATAAAATTGAAAAAAAAAAACAACTTTCTTAATTATCTCAAAATCAAACGAAATCAGATTTTCTTAAAGATAAAAAGAAATATAAACTATAATAATAATTAGTACCAAGAATAAAACAACATAGTACATTACAATGTTATAACTAAATACCAGTGAAGTTACCAAGATGAGGCGCTGAGATCTTCTGTAGTCCTGCTTTTCCTCCCTTCGTAAGAGACAAGCTGTGTGAATATTTTAAATATGTGATTTTGACTCAAAGTTTTTTTTTTTTTTTTTAATTTAATGAACATCTTCTGTTTTTAATTTATTTTTGTTTGTTTAATTCCATAGTATACATATATAGTATGAATTTATAGCTGTTATATATTGCCCACAAGTATAATATAGTATAAATATATTAATATATATGCAGAATATAACATTTTCAATAAAATGTATTTAAATAAAAATTCACTTTTATTCTAATTATAATTACTTTCTTCCTCTTAATCTATGAAGACTTTTCTATCACAAGTTAATATCCAGCTCTCAAAAACAAAACATTTTTGAAGAATTGATCTTCTACACCCAAAAATTATTCAGCTTATTTCAAATCTAAAATTTTCTCTTATCAAATAGTTGTAAAACATCAACATTTTCATTAAAAAATTGCCTTACCTCCATGAAATGCTCCCAAATATTTTTTTTGTAATAATTTTCCAAAAGTGGATAAATTATTGTTCGATAGAAAATTTAAAAAAAATATAAATGTGCTAAAAAAAACCGATATGAAGTAATTTGATTAGAGAATGACTAAAAATAGAAAACAGATATAAAAATAAAAAATATATATAAAGGATAAAGGCAGAAATTATCTTCAAGAAATGTAAATATTTCATTTATTTGTGCACCAAGTAGTAAATATACAGGTATACATTTAGTAAAAATTTATTATAGGTATATTAGTACAAGCATCTACCTAAGATTATGTTATTTATCCATCAAGAAGAGTCGCATAAATATAAAAACACATAAGTACAGGGTAAAAGTATATTCTGGGGGTTGATTGGTGCATATAGATTTTATAAAATTCAGACTAGGGCACCCATTATTTTAAAATTTGTCACCAAAGTCACAAGGAACCCCAGGATGATCCTCAAAACTCGACATCAGAGATCATCAGCCATTTTTTACTAATATGGCGGCTGATTAGAGGTTTCATAGTCATATCTCAGCCATTTATGAAGATAGGAGAAATATATAAGTTTTTTAGAATTATACAAAAGCCTTAAAAATTACGTTTTTTTTTTTATATATACGATTATTTGGCGATTATAAATCATATATAATAATTTGCAGCGTTCTTAATTTATCGTTATCCTTATTTTTATATTATAATTTTTTTTACATCTTAACAATTTTCTAATATGTATGTATAAAAAACTGTACAAATGACTTGACTGTTATGTTAAAAACATTTTATTAATTTACATTCTTAATTTATTTTGTTTTGTTTGTTTGTTTGTTTTGTATTTTTTATCTTTGTTTCTTTTCTCTTTTAATTTTTTTAAGTAATGTAAAATCATATATGAAAGGTAAAAATATAGCTTATACGTAAATTATGCTGTTTCCCTTGAAGTATTTACGTCTTGTAAATAAACTCCTACTGCATTGGATTAATAAATCTTCAATTTAATGTATGAAATAAATGAAATATAATAATTGCATTACCGTTAATGCATAAAATTATTTATTACCCTTTGTCATAAAACTGATGTGTCCTCGGCTATATTAAATTATCTCAGTGTATGATTCTATATATTTTTGCCATTCCGAAATAATAAGAGAGGACATATTTCACCGAAAACGAGGAGGTCTGTTCCGAATAAATTTATACAATTTGGAATTCAATTATATTCGCTTTGTTGAGGGCAGAGGTATGCAAAGCAGTTTGTGACAGCATCTCTCTTTCCTAATTATCCAAATGTGATGAATTAAAATTACTCTGAATTGTCCTGTGTATTTAAAGTTTTAATTTTGTTTAATTAAATCCGAAGTCCTGTCAAATAATTAATTATTTGTATAAACAAAAATTTATTCTAAGCTGGTTAAAATATAGTAAATATATATAATTTTATTTTTAATCCTTGTAGATTGTAAAATCGACTCACCAAATCGCTTTTAGAAATATTTTTGGCATATATTTTAATCTATAAATTTTAAGTTTACATTAAATTTAAGACGAAAGAAAATGACACTCTGAGCACAGACACACAGTGGGCCAAACAGCTAATTTAGCATGAAAAAATTCAAATTTTGAAATGGAAATTGTCCGTATCCAAACTTGAGTAGTTAGTGACATTGAACGCGAGGGATTTGCCACGATTGCTCATATTATAATATTTTTCCCCTTCATAGTAAACATATGTGTTTTTTTCATTAGTGAGTTCAAATTGTCTGCTAAAATGGAAACTATTGAATATACTTTACTGTGAAAACACAAATTTTTATTCATTCCATAATAACGTAAAGCGCTAAATCGATTTAAAAAGAAATAGAAAAATTGTTCTAAGTGATTGTGTGTATTGTTGTAGGTATATTTATATTCTAAATGTATTGCCAAATTTTAATTAAAAAATCATCTGCGAAAACAAACACAGCGTTGTACAAGGAGTTCAGGTCAACTAAAATACTTGGTCCAGTTTGTAAAATGGTTGGACTTAAAAAATGATTGAAAAAGAGAGGATATTGTTGAATTAGTACAAATTGTACAAAATGTGTGATAATATTGTGTTGGGTAGGTGAATGAAAAAATGAAAAAGAAATATTGATTAATTTTTTTAAATAATTTAAAAAGTAAAGAAAAGTCTTTGAAATTACTGATTATAGATTTTGTATGTTATATATTACTTTTTTCCCCATTAAATTATTGTTTTAATTACACAGGCCAGCGATGAAAAAAACTTTTGTACTGAAAATACCTTATTCCTACAGTTTTTAGGGCGCTGAATCCAAATATATTAAAAAAGCTGTATCACTCACAATTTCTTCACATTTTAGAGTTTAATTTATTAAATTAAGCGATTTTTAAAGAATTGAACAACTTTCAGTATTAGGCCTCATGAAACAATTAGGCCTTAAGTCAGGCCTCATGAAACAATTAGGCCTTAAGTCAGGCCTCATGAAACAATTTGTAAAGGCTTTGGCTAGAGATGAACCATGTTTCAAGTATCTCTGCCAAAAGTTTCCACGCCTTTCAGAAGCTAAACTAAAAGAAGGCGTCTTTGTCGGACCTGACATTAGAAAAATGATGTTTGAAGTTAACTTTGAATCCACAATGACCTTAAATGAGAAAGAAGCATGGGTATCATTCAAGCAAGTCGTTACAAAGATCGTGGGAAATGAAAAAGATCCAGAGTATGTTTCTATTGTAGGTAACATGTTGCTGAAGTTTAAAAAGTTAGGATGTTTGATGAGCCTAAAACCTACGGAGATCAACTATTAAAGTTAAAAGATTTTTCAAAAACATTTTTTTGTTGGCCTGTGTTATTGTTTTATTTTTATCTTCATTAACCTATTTATGATATATATATATATATATATATATATATATATATATATATATATATATATATATATATATATATATATATATAGTAAGGGAAAGTATTGCAATACAGAAAAATTTCGAATTCGAGTTTTCAACGAAAATTCACGTTTTAATGTCCCCCGAGTCTAAACAACCAAATTTCGCAAAATGGTCTGTCTGTGTGCCTCTGTGTACATGTGGTGAATCTAGCTAAAAAATGAAACGTTGCACGAAACTGATATTACCTACATAAAGTTGGTATATCTCAGGGATGTTACAGCAACTTGTACACCAAAACCGACTTATCAGAAATGGCATTTATTTTTTTAAATTATTACACATTATTCAGTGTTAGAAGTCATAAAAAATTGATATAAACTATGGATGAATTTAAAAATTAACTAACAGAGAAAAAAAGAAGAAATATTTTCCCAGATTGAAAAGAAATTTTCGGAAATAAGAATAATAAAATAGACCGTTGGAAAGCTAAAGATTTTAGAAAACCAATATATCTAAAATATAAAGCCGTGGAATGTAATAGAAAGTGACAAAAACGCATCAAGTTATGTCATTGTTGTAGTTATTAATTACTGCTTTAATATAATTTAATTTAAATTTCTATGGACACTAAATGGAATTTCTATAAAAACTAAATGGAAACTTTTTACATTTACAACGAGATCGCAAACACTTCACTAATGTATAGTTATTTATTATTTTTCTTCCCTATGGCTTTCTCTTTTCACTCGTAGTAATAATTTATCAATCTACATGACTGTGTTTGTAATGTTTAAATGCATCAGAAGTGTGAATTTATGTTTATATTCATTTACTTTAAGATAGAAATAGAAAATAATTTTTGTTTTTACTGATATTATTTTTTATCTAGTATAATTGTACGTATCTTCCTGTTTATAAGATTATTATTGATATTATTTATTTATTTTTATATTTGTAACCACGCTTAGGCAAAATTGCATTAAATTTGTATATATATATTTTTATTAATTCGTTAGGGCCATCTATGGACCACGATGCTTGTGTTTTACATACCGCTGTATGTTTCTGGTTGTCATAGTCGTTGTTTACTGCGATTGGTGTTCTGAGTGCTGGGTTTGGCAGCTGCATTCTTATATGTGCCTTGAGCTTTTCTGATGGCCCAATAGTCCTTCATTTTCTTGCTAAATTCAATCCTGCGCTCCTCAGACCATTTCCTGGTCTCGTTCTTTGGTCTGTAGGTAGTTTCTGTGAGGGACATTACGAAAGATGCAGTTTTGACAGTTATATAATAGTTACTCCAGTCATCTATGTCATTTTGATTAATATGGAGTTCGGCAAGATCCTTCTCTACTTGCTTCATCCACAAGAATCCTGTGGCCTTGCCCTTGCTAGCAACCTTGAAGATCCTACGGGACAACCTGTTAGAGTCCATTCTGAGCAGGTGTCCGTAGAAAGTGAGTCGCCTTCTTCTGATAGCATCTATGAGGTTTTCTTGATGCTGGTAGAGCTCACGATTTGGTTTATACCATCGTCTTCCATCTGGTAGAATCCTTGGTCCTACTATCCTTCTCAGGAACTTTCTTTCTTGTACTTCAAGGGCTCTTAATGGGATCTTCTTAGTTAGATATAGACACTCTGCTGCATAGAGAACTGAAGGTCTGACTACTGCATTGTAGTGTCTTAGTTTTACATTCATCGATAAATGTTTGGAAGCATACAGTTTTCTACAGGCATAGTATGCTTTGTCTAGTTTGAGTCTCCTGTGTTCGAGAGCCACTGTTTCACTGAGGTCCTCCGAAAACCATTCTCCTGACACTTCTGGCTCTCTTGATGTAGATATTATCACTGACTCTCATCGTTCTAGGGGCATCTTTGATGTTGGTAACAAACTAGGTCTTTCCTATATTGATCAAGAAACCTGTTTTAGCCGCTATTGAGTGCAGTGCTTGGAGCTGTGTATATATACATATATATATATATATATATATATATATATATATATATATATATATATATATATAAATTTTTTTTTGTATTTACTTTTAAAATTGACGATTTTTAGCTTATTTTTTAGTTGAAATTATTTTATATTCTGTTTCATTTTTGCGAATGTATTTTTGTTTCTTAATAGATTTGTAAACTAATCATTATCATGTTGAGTTGAGGCCAACTCTATTAGTGTGGGAATTTTCCTAAAGACAAATCAATAAATGAATAATAATTTTTCAAATTTATTTCAAATAAGGTGGTAAGTGAAAGCTGTGTGAAGCGCGCATCAGATTTTTTTTATTATAAACTTCTGTATTTTTTAGAGATTCAATCGTTTGTGTTATTGTATCTTTTTTTTTTTTCCATTAACGTATCACATACAGTTTATAAAATTTAACTAACTTAAATTACTCTCTTCTAATACTGATTGAAAGGATTAAGAGGATTGAAAGGATTAAGAGGATCTTATGTGTTATAAAAATATATATATATAATCTATAAAAACTTTTTCCATTTATATTTAATTCTCTCTTTTTATAAATACATATTTTATAACTTCATTGTTAAGTGAAAAAATTAGTATAATTAGTGATTTGAATGTTCTTATACTAAATTCGTGATTTGGCCCACCGTGTGACAGTTAGGTAACATCTTCCCTATAAGCAAAGTTCGTATATTATAATTACTGTTGGAAAAAAATTGTTTAATACTAAATTTTTAATTTAATCTGTTGTCCCGGTCCGAGACCGGTTGTAGATAGTAAATTTATTTTCTGTTACACTAGCCGTAGATCGTCTTAGGAAGAACTTCCAAGGACACACACATCTAGTACCGAAACAAATTACTACAGATCATTATTATTTTTTAAAAATTAGCAACAACGACATTCATAATATTAAAATTACATAATTATATGAAATATCCGTATATCAAAATATGAAAACTTATTCAAAGAATGAATTATTTCCTCTTTTTATTACGTAAGTGTCATTTAAATCATCCGCATAACCGTCTGAAATTCCATTGAAATTTCCTCTTAGAAAAGAAATAAATTTCGCGTCGTTTCTAAACACGAATCATCTTTATACGCTATTTTAAAAGTGAATTTCGGACAAAAATAAAAATAAATTTAAGATGCTGCTGGCGCCGAAAAATTCCGTGACACAACTTAGAAGCTGAAATTAATTCCTACACACTTATAAATACAAAGTACATTATTAATCTGTATTACGGGGTAGACTGGTTTTAACGTTATATAAGACAGTTACTTAACTAAAACCCTAAACTGATCCATGAAACATATATATGTACATAAATTTGAGCCGGTATTAGAGCCACCATATTAGAAGATTTGTTGATTATATATATTTTTGAAAAAGAAACAAGAGGATGAAACAAGATTATTTTCTTCTTTTTAATAAAAAAATTGCGAACATACGGTGTCCGTAATCGATGTCATAACGTCATGATCGTAGTAGCAAGTTCACTACACAAATTTTTTTAGGTTAACATTCATTAACTTATTAACGTTAACGATTAACTTTAGTTATTAAGTTATTTTGTATTTTATGGTGTTAATAAACTTAAAAATACTGGTTAGTACTACAGAGTGTGGCAAAAGTAATTGATACATTTCAAGGTTACATAAAATACAAACTAAGAATATGAACAACTTTTTTTAATTCTTTCCTAATAATTTTTATTAGTGGTAAATTTTATTTTTAACAAAATAATTAGTTTCAACAAAAATAATGCCCAGATAATTTTGCCGCACACATAACGATACTCAACTGACATTAATTTTAGAACAATTTAATTACTATAACTAAAATTAATTAATTAATTACTGAATCTAAAATGGGATTTAAAGTAATTTCAGATGAGAATAAAACAAAATCACATTTCCTCCTCCCACTCGTATAAAATAAAAATCATAATTTCAATTTATTTTTCCAAATAAAATAAATTTTTTTCACTTATTTACCAAATTCATATTTGTCCGAAAAGAAATGAAAATATATAATAAAAAGGCGACGGCATAATCCGAAATTCTTAAAATTGTTTGATGCTTGATATATGATGATACTTGGTTAGATTGTTTATTTCTTCTGTTGAGATAAATGTTGTCCTAGCCGAAGGACTGATAAAAGTTTATGAAAACAGCTACTCAATTATTCTTTCAATATAAAAAATTCTAAGGTGTCATGGGAATTGAATCTATATTTATGGTCTGCTGGAAATGACACTACTTACACCATATCAAAAATGGACATCTATAAATAAATAAATAAACATAAATTAATGAGTTAGCAACAAATTTAAACTATTGGGGGAATGTTCTTATTCATCTAGCTATTGAACTGGCAAATAATAATTGTTTATGAGCTGGATGGTTTTGGATGAACGCATGGTTTTGCCATGTTTAACTGACAGCACTTTCAAGACAAACAATAATCCAACTACCCCACGGCGAATGGAGATTTAATTCTGCAACTCTAAAATTTATAGTTACCACTGTCAGAAACTTAGCTAGACAAGCTATATAACATTAAATAGCTTAATAGGTGGTAGCATGTTCAGCACATAGGAACAACATATAACTATAATATTAAAAACAACTCAATACGGCCAAAATATATAATACGTGCAATGCAAAGTCACAACATAACCAGTAAAGGTTTTGGATTTCAGTAATTGGTAAGGACCATCTCTTGATCAACAGTCGTATAACGAGATGATGCTGTCAGAATCTACTATCGACAACCAGATTTTCCGCTCAACCCAATGAAGGGCCAGATAACCAATTCATAGAGGCTGGATGCGCCCAAAGGGAGTCTCCCGACCGCTGAAAGAACAGAATATAACTTTTCAGCTTTACCTTACCCACTGTGTCACCTCACGGCGAATGTTGAAAAATAGATTTTAACAAAATAATAATAATGGTTGTCTCTTTTATTCAAGTTGCAATTTAATTCAAAAATTAAAACGGAACTCAACATCGCGGGTATATACAGGATGTCCAAGCGGACATGGATCACCCCTTGTAGATTCCAGAGTATTTGGAATAACGGAATGAAACTTGGTGGGTGTTTATTATGAATTATAAAGTATCTTTTTATGAAACTACCGCCCCTGTTCCAGTTCTTCTACATCGCACCTAGTTCTGGAATTTAAAATGGAATAGGGATTTTTTTTCTTTTTTTATGGATTCTGATAGAAAATGAAATTTTAAGGCGAATTTATATCGTTTGATTTGTTTTTTAACCGATTTAGCACCGAAGGCGATAATTACAAAAACACGGTTTTTATACAAAGTTCCGAATTTCTCTGAAGGAATAATTTTTTTTAGAAAAATATTGAAGCAAACATTTTAAAGAATTGAAACCACGTTGAATTGAGCCTATTTTCGTTATGGAAAGAAAATAGACTCATTTCAACATTGTTTCAATTCTCTAAAATGTTTGCTAAGTATTAGAGTGGCAATAATAAATAAAATAACAGTAGAAAGTATCATGCATTATATGCATTATTTATTAATGCATTAATAATTATTAATTATGCATTATTTATTAATGCATTTAATTCTATTTTATTCTTGTAATTTAAAAAAAAAAATGAGTTTTTAAGCGTTACACATAACATAAATTGACCTCTCTTCTTCATGATAACTTATTTCCTCAAATAACTCATGAAAGGTATTATTAATATTTTAATTTTTTACATTCAATGACATAAGTACCTAACTAGTTCTTATTATGAATTTAAAAAATAACAACAATAATGTTGTTTAAATATTTATTGGATGATTATTATTATTTTTATTTGTAATCATTGGACAATAATAAAGCAATTAATAAAACAAATAACTTGAAGCTTGTCCAAAACATCCTTTTTTTTGAAGTTTAACGCTTTCTGCCGTTCTCTTCATTATTATTGCCACTCTAATACTTAGCGTGTTGGAATGAAAATAGACTCATTTCAAAGTGGTTTTAATTCTCTACAATGTTTACGTCAATAGTTTTCTAAAATATTGTTCCTTCAGAGAAATTTGGAACTTTGTATAAAAACCATGTTTTTGCGATTATCGCCCTCGGGGCGCATCGGATCAAAAAAAGTGTCAAATATGAATTTGTCATAAAATTTCATTTTCTACCACAATACATAAGAAAAAAAATAGTACCACATCCATTTTAAATTGAAGAGTTAGGTACGACATTTTAGAGAATTGAAACAATGTTGAAATGAGTCTATTTTCTTTCCATAACGAAAATAGGCTCAATTCAACGTGGTTTCAATTCTTTAAAATGTTTGCTTCAATATTTTTCTAAAAAAAATTATTCCTTCAGAGAAATTCGGAACTTTTTATAAAAACCGTGTTTTTGTGATTATCGCCATCGGTGCTAAATCGGTTAAAAAACAAAACAAACGATATAAATTCGCCTTAAAATTTCATTTTCTATCAGAATCCATAAAAAAAGAAAAAAAATTCTCTATTCCATTTTAAATGTAGAAGAACTGGAACAGGGACGGTAGTTTCATAAAAAGATACTTTATAATTCATAATAAAGACCCACCGAGTTTCATTCCGTTATTCCAAATACTCTGGAATCTACGTCCGCAACGATACCCTGCATATATTGATCATTATGAAAAATACGTCTTATGAATAAATATATTTTCAACCTTGCTTCAATATGCCCTATTTGATTTAGTTTTAAAATTTAATAAAATGTTATTTTCGTTGTAAGAGTAAAATTTCAAAAAGTACGGAATATAACCTCCTGAAAGCTACGGCCTGAAAATTCAAACTGTAAAATAACCTTTTGTTTATTTTAATTCTGAAAGTTCTCTGAGTGTCTGAACTTTTGTTTACATGCAGAGATATTATTGATATGCAGAGATACTTTACTTATCACAATTCCTCAGTCATTCTCTTTATTTCGAAATGTACAGAGGCAAAATATTGCTATAAATATTTTACATTTTAGAAATATCCATAAGCTGTCCTTATGACAGAAAGTAGCTAAAGATTATTTTTTCGTTCTATATTCATTTTCAAATTCCCAAATGTAAAAAAAAAAAAAAAAAATTGTGGTATTTCAATAGTTCGTTTTAAATTGTTGTTTTGTTTTTTTCTAGAACGGATCAATTTACAGCGTATGAATTTTCATACGCTAGGCTTTAGCCATTAGTTAATTAATTTCACATTGGAATATTAGCAAAATAACTTTTTTTCTCCTCTTTGTTTATTACTTTCATGTTTATTGCTGGTTAAATTTTATATCATTGTTTTTTTTACTACCTTGACCCCCAATACTTGGAATATGAAAATTCATACTCTAACAAAGTACATCAAGAAATTTATTTTTTTTAAAATTGACTGAAATTGTTATTAGATGTTATTTTAAAACTAATATCTATATTGGGTGATGAGATCATATGGAAGGCTTTGATAATTAAAAATATTATTTAAGTTCTGAAAAGATTATAATATTGAATATTATAGTAAACTAGCTGTTGCCCATGGCTTCGCACGCGAATATTTCATTTCTAACATTTTGTTTTAATTTATACACGTTTATGGTAAGAATAACTATAATGCAAATAATAATGGTGTTTCATATTGTGTGTGCGTGAGGCAAGTCCCGCTTCTGCAACTCCACAGTAAGCATGTAATACCTACTTGGGCCGAAAATAGAACCTTTTGTCAAAACATGCAATATATATATATATATATATATATATATATATATAAGCACTCGAGCTATTATATATCGTGTCTGTCACGAGGCTTTTGTCCGTCTTTTAAAGGTATCTCCAATTTCAGACCATTTCGTGTTACATGTAAACGTGATAAACAAATCAGGGCGAACATATGTCATGGCTCACTGAGTTCTCTCATGCATATAGCAACACAAACATCTTTCGAATATCCGGAACTTTACCATCCATCCCCCCGACACATGACATCTTTAAGTTGAACATAGATTTCTGCTCGAAGCTTGATCTGGTTGAATTTTATTAAGATATACAATAGTTATTCGAAAAAATAATTTCTTTTTAGGCTTTAGAATTTTTTTTTCAACCACTTAGATTAGGAATTATTTAAAACCCAACCTTATTGCACATCTAGAACACATGGGGAACCCTTAAAAATTTTAGCTTCAAGAGCATTGCAGTTTTTGAGATACGGTGATGACTAGAGCCTGGATTTCATGCAGTAAAAAAAATTGTAAAACGTGCAACGAAAAATAAAATTCTGCCATTTACGTCGTTTATGCTTAAAAAAAATCTACATATTTGGTTTTCTTTCATAAATTACTATTTTATTATTTTCTTAATAAATTAGGTAGGTTGGAGCATTGTCATGTAAAATGTGAAAACCTCAAGAGCTCTTAGGATATTTTTTGCTACTTAACGCACGATCATACGTGATTCACGCACTATTGTATCGCATTTTCTGCCCAAGTGTTTTTTATTGCCAACTGATACAATTTTTAATAACGTATCGCATGGTCGAGTGAGACAATCCCAAATTCCTGCCGATATATCGATAACTCAATTCTTGTCGAAAAAGTTGAACCATTCAACTTTGGCGGTGGAACTTAACTCTTTGGATTAGCGATCCATTTTGATGGATTGTCTTTCAATTCTGATCATTTTTCCCATTTTGGGTTTATATTTATGGTGAATAATATATTGAATAATCAATTAGATGAAAACCATGAGTAGGTAGCTAACTAACTAGTTAATATCACAACTGTTACAGCATGAATAATTTTTTAGCTCGACCAATTTCCGATATTTGTTTTTAATTAGGTTGTACGGATTTTTGATTACCTTCACTCGTAAAAATTTATGCAGGATGTTTTTTGTTATAATATCCACTAATTAATTTGTTTTCAATAAATTATTGAAAATATTTTTGTCAGAAAAACTGTGTGTATGCAGAATTATTTTGCCAATTATAGACTAATTGTAGCACTGTTGAACATAAAACGAAGTGGACGGATTGGAAAGGATTTACTGGCTTTCCAGAAATCCAAAAAGAGCAAAACAAACTTCAAATTTCAGTTTCAGTTCCAGAATTTTCCAAAAAATTGAATTGATTTTGGTCCAATGTTTATATTTTCAAGAAATTTACAATTTTTTATTTTATTTACAGCTAAATGTGCAATTTACTCAAATTTGTTTAAAATCTGCAAAATAAAACTTACATATGTTAATCGGGACACATTAAATCGTGTAAATAACTTATACCAGATCGATTTCAAGCAACCGAAAACCAAATAAGAAAAAAAAAAAAAAAAAGTGATGAATAAATAGCTGGTAACTTGATTTTATAGATATTGATTATTGAATCAATTTTTTTGTTAATTGTGAAATATTAGATTCTGTCTCAATTAAGGACAATTGCAATAATGATAGAGAGTTCATTCACACCATATTTGCAGAAAATGTAAATAAATTATCTTTATATTGAATAAAGTAAAATAACTTATATAGAAAGTCTTCTGGGACGCTATAATTTGAGGGCAATCATAAAACTATAAAAAGAAACGTTCACCGAAGTAAAGGAAAACGAATCCTTTCCCACAATCGGCCGGTAAAATTATTGATGATTTATGGTCGTCGTTTTTCCTGAGCTTTCTGAAAGTCGTGAGATGTCATCCAATGTCACAATTTCGAGTATGACAGGCAACATGGCAAGTGACGACATTATGAAATACCCTCTTGTATCCCTCAGTTGCAAAAATTATAAAAATTAGCGATATTAAAATTCTATTTGTAGGATTACAGGGAGTACAGCGATAATTCAAGGAATTTCACAAAGGCTGTGAACTTTAAAATTCAAAGCGCTTTTCGCCAATTTATTGGTTTAAATTGATTTTTAAAACAAAATCGAAGCCATAAAATTGTTTGGTCGTCTCCTGATAAAATATACAATTAGCTGTTGAGAACGAATTTGAATAATTATAAAATTTGTATCTATGTTTAATGTTGAAAAATCGTTGCCTAACTTCTAACACTGCCTAATTTGGTACACTGGCATCGGGGTACAAAACCCTTCATAATAATTATTGGAATATCTCTTCAATTAAGAATTAATTTCACTTGAAAAACTGCATAGGGATGTTTTCGTATTTCTAGAGTTAGTCGAAAAATTATTATCGATTTCTGAATTTATTCAATACTTATATGGTCCTGCTTTTGAATATTTAAATACAATTATTTACAGACAAACAAGGAACCACGTACACCGTCGCAGATCTACCTACCAAATATTTTTCTCTCGATTTGTATCTCAAATCTTCACAGGATCAGATAAATATATAATCGTAAGAGATCAAAAGTGTCAAGGAAATTATTATTTCTGAGTAGAAAAATTCTTATAATTTCGTTTACAATATTTTCCTAAAAAATAAACTGAAAATTAAGTTTCAACATGACCAATGCTATCAATCAACAATCCAAGACCAGACATTTCTTTCCCGATACCTTTCACCGCCTCTCAAGGAAGGAATTCAAGAAGGACCTTGGAGAAGTCTCTGATAATGTATAACATTGAGGAGATCCATTCACGAAACGGAATATATTTTCTTCTTTTTTTTTCCAACTACGGCCTGGACTCATAAAGAAGTTGAAGTTACCTTTCGAGTCATGATATGCCAAGGTGCGGGTCAATGTTTTTTATTACTGTTTTGATATCTTAATGACATGATACGTCTTTTCCGTCGCCTTTCATGCTAAAATGAGGAGTGCGAAACTCATCTGACCATCGTAAAGGTTTACTATAGTTCAATGTTACCAGAAATAGGTATGCATCATATTATAATAGTATATTTCATTTAAAAAAAAAAATTATAATTGATTGTTCGCATGATCATAAGAATTCATCATATGCATCAAGACAACGGCATTTTCACCTGAATTTGCTCCGGGTAACTTCCTAGGTGTTCTTGCGGTCAGGGAAAATTACGTAGTACTTTCAAAAACTTTCGCAAATATATTTTTGCCTAGCTATAACTGCTGAGATTGTACACTTTCTAGGTAATAGGATACTCCAATCAAATTAATCCGATTCTCGAATAATCACACCTGGGAACAATTTCATAATAAATTACAAAAGTACAAGTACAAAAGTTCAGGTTAATTATCATCATTAGATAATAATTTCATTCATTTTTTTTTTTACTGTTTTTTAATATATCTGTTTTAAATATTATCGTGTTTCAACACTATAACTATGTTTTAACAATGAACGATAACTATATAACAACTTGTACTTTACTTTATAGGTGCTGAGATAAACATTCACAAGTAAAGATTGATTTAAAAAAAATAAAATAAGATGTTTCACTATAGATACCCCAAAATCTCTCTTACAATGGATTTAGTTAAGACAAAATATTTTTCTTAAAGTAAATTTTGTCTACTTTACAATGGCGCAATTGGAACTTAATTAGCTTGAATAGTTTTTGAGGGATCGCTTCTTTTTCTACAAAAAAATGTGACTCTTAAAAAAAAAATTGCGAAATTAAAACACGCCCTATATGAACTTTTTTGTTGCTCTTGAGGCAACATTTTTATTTATGCATATAAAATATATATTATATTAATTGCAACATAACTATTAAAACGAACCGCCTGCTATCGTAGAAACATCTATAACTTTCATCAAATTGCCCTACAGCTATGAGATAGGATATTTCTTTTGAAACTGCTAACAATCATCAATACTTCAGCCAAATTACGACCTTTCACGACTTCTTTGACGAAGGAAAATAACCAAGGACAGAGTTGAGATAAGACCCTGTCGATCTTTCAACATTTTTATTATTATATTATCTTACAAGTTTCATCACTTAATAAAAGGAATGTTTCATTAGATGCCATGATACGGGACTAGATGAGAGGGGAGGGGGGCAAAGTGGCACTTGCACCGGACGGCATAATTTAGAAGGCGGCAAATTTCGAGAAAAATTTTATTTTTAGACTAACTAAAATATATTTGTTTTTTCTTATTTTATGATGATATTTTATTTCGAATTATACTACCCAAAATACTGCTATATTGAATATGTTGCCTTTTATAAGGGGAAAAGGAGATTAAAAGAGGCGACAAAATAAAGTTTGCCCTACCTTGAAAAAATAGTGGTTTCAACACTGCCATGATATTTTACAATAAACATTATCAATATTAAAGAATATTTATAATAAAAAATAACAAATAATTAAGATTTTATAAATAATTAATTAATAATATTTAATGTTTTTTAAAGTAGGGACTTTCGAAATTTATCCACACACTTGTAGAGATTGTCTCTGTACTTAGTTGATAGCCATTGCAAACGCGAGACGCACCGAAAACATCAAAATCTTGAATTCGAATGAAATATGAGTCGGGATTATAATAATGCAAGAGCAAAAGCAATATATAACCCCAAAACGAAAAAAATATTTTATTATTAGGTGTATTTTTACATTAGTGCTCGTGTGAAAAAGAATAATAATCTTTCTCTAATGGTAATAAAAATTAATTAATTTAAAAATACCGGTAATATCAACAATTTTAGTTGTACGTGTAGACTCTAAGTAAAAATTCCTTTCAAATGGTACCTTCCCTTTAGTTCAGAATTTTACTTCAAAAAAGGACATATTTTGCTTATATCAAACTAAATTGAATAGTTAATAAAAAGAAATATTCCACCCAAAAATTAAAACTCCTTTAAATCTAAATGAGTTCTCATAACGTAAAAAAGGAAATTTTCAGGTTTAACTTAACATTAATCTAAATCGCAACATCCAAATAAATTTGTGTTCCGAAATGATGTTATGTTTTTAACAGACGATTAATATAACGAGTAAATCATTCTAATTACTACTTATGGTATAGAAGTTCAAGACTCAAATTTACGATAATTTATAAAAAATTTAAGTTAAAAAAAAAATGAAAATTATTACACAGCGATTTAATATTTCCAAATAATCATCTGAAAAAAAAAAAAGATTTTATTTTGCCTTTGGTAAAAGGATTTTCAAAAACTTTATATTTTTCATCTAACTTCATAAACGGCTAACATATGAACCTGTGAAACTCCTAATCGACCGCCATTTCAGAACAAAACGGGTAATGGCAATGTCGAGTTCCCAGGATCATGTCGAGTAGACGGATTTTTTATTTTATTGGATTTTGAATTGTGCGTACATGGGAGAAATCAAATTTTGAGGGGATTAAAAAAAATATTTTTTTTGATAAATTGACTACGAAGGTTTCGTTATTGAAAATAATAAACAAAAAAATTAAATAAAACCTTATAGAGATTCTTGAGCTCAGCGTTTTTCCTTAATCTTCAAACAGGCCCCATAATCCTCAAAATCTTTCTTTAAAATCTCAATAAACGTGGATTTAATCATCATCAGTTTAGTCAATGCCTAGAAGAATAGGAAGTAAATGCTGCGATCTACCTTACCACACAGAAATTCCATGGCTTTCCAGTCATAAAGTTTTAAAGCGTTTCTTTCAATTGTTGAACGCAATTATAATGTATTTGGAATCTAGAAATAATAAATGTGAATTATTAAAAGACGATCAATGGATAAAAGATCTGGATTTTACAGTTGATATTACACATCACCTTATGCAAGATTCAGTACAACTTTAAAATTTCAAATAGCCTTCCGATACATCATTTTAACGGATTTTTGAAACTGAATTCAATGGTGAAACCAGATTTTAAATTGGTCAATAAATTACAAAGTTATGGTACAAATACATTTTGTTTGTTTAGGACCCCGTTTATTTTTTATTTCAAAAACAGGTCTAAATTTTAAACTAGACTGAAAAATATTAAATACGTATTTTTTATTTTTTTTTATAACGTAATCGGTTCAAGAGAAATTCAGCCGGGCCATATAAAAAGGACACCCTGTATATATATATATATATATATATATATATATATATATATATATATATATATATATATATATATAAATAATGATATTATTTTATTTAAATACCTTTTAAAAAAATAAATTAATTGAAATTTACGAATGTATTAAATAAAAATAACGAGTTAATGTGAACCAGGATATAATCCCATGCAAGACATGTAGAGAAACTACCCATTGGTAGCACTCCAATAGCAATTCTAAACTAGAAGGTCTCGAGACTATCTTCTTTGAAGATTGGAGGATTATCGGCAATCAAAGCGGGAGCAAGGTTTGAAACTAGTGGGTTTAAGTGGGAATTGAATTCGTTATGGAAGGATAGGTACTTGATTCGGGCCAAATCGGTCATATATGGAACATTAAGATCTTTAATTGAAAGTAAGATTCCTACAAACTTATGTATTTTATAATATATTTATAAGCTGTGTATTATTACTACTTTATATGCATTGATTTGTTTATAATAAAAGCTATGCTTCATTTTTTTTTTTGTTTTACAGCCCGCGAATTAATACACAAGACTTAAAATGGCACTCGGTGGTTAACGAGTTTTACATGACTGCCCTAAATACTGCAACTAAGACAAGTGGAAGGATAAAAAGCTGGTCCGTAGATTCGCTACGAAGTAGAACTCAATTCTAGCGTGGATTCGAACCGGCGCAGCTTCCGACTCGAAAATGATCTCATCAGGCTGACCACTACTTCTTTATAATAATATTGATGCAAGTACTTTATAAATAACTGAAATAAAACACAAAAATTATGCCTATTTAATTTCTGGAGAAACGATTTTTTTTTTATATCGCTCATCAGATGTGCCTTTGATGCCATCCCAATTACATCTCCGCTCGAACATATCCCTGCTGGTGCAGAATCCATTACTTCCGTTTTTAAAGAACATATTTCATATTTCTGTTTCTTGCAAGTTTCATATTCTGCAGCTTTCTCTATCTTCGAATCAAATGTTCTACCTATTTACTCTCAAAAATCTTTAGGTTTTCTTCACTCAGCCTTGGACAACAATTTCCTAATCGAAATAAAACATTTTACTTTAGTTCGGAGGAACAGATGCTCTGGACTATGTTACTGTATTGATGGTCTGTAGCAGATGTCGAAGTTGTCTTTGACCTATTTAAACCCACTTTACTGTAAATGTTTCCATTTTAATTGAGCAACGAGGAAACTTACTTTGTTTTATTTTGCTCAGTTCCTCAGGCCTTGATAGAGCAGTATTGTTGAGACCTACAATAGATCTCATTGAATTAGCATATGCGTAAGCGGGCTGAGAAAGATCTGGGCAGATAATGACTCTGTAAACATACCCCCTTCCCTCTTTACCCTGCACTAAGCCAGGATTCCCAGCCAACTTAACCATCTTGATCTCGCTTGCATAATCCCCTGCGAGCGATTTACTATCGTGAGGTTCTCATCGTGTTAGAAATGGTTAGCACATAATTAGGATAACGTACCACACCTTGCCGTGCAAATAAAATCTTAACTTGACACTCCTACGTTAGAAAAAGGCAGATCATTACTTTATCACTAGATAAGGAAAGATATTTTCAAACAATGTATCAATGAAAAAATTCTTCCCTTTATAGAATAAATATTCACCAACATTATTCCACCAACGTTTCGGGGTTTCCTTCATTCTCAAAGTGTTCTTCTGTGATTACATCATTGTCTACTCTTCATCTGACCTAAAAAAAAAATACGTAAAGACAAGTACTTGTAACATAATTCCTCAACACCGATTAAATCCGAAAAGTTTAAAAAATTGTAAGAATGAAAATGTGATCTTAAAATAAAAAGTATTTTGAATAAATACGTCAGTGGATAGTGTAATAATGAACCCTAATATCGAAGAAATCTTAAAATTATAAATAAATCGACATGTGAGTGCGGAATCTTAAAATCGACTGTATTTTCAAAAACTGCGACCCCGAAAACATAATAGTGGACATCAATATCGAAGAAATAAGAAAAGTTTGAATAAATCGATACTGTTTGCGCGATTTTAAAGTTGATAATATTTACTTAATAATATTAAAGTTGATAATATTAACGTAATGCTACAAATTTATTTTAAATAAATGTAGGTGCACACGTTAAAAATACCTCAGTATGTTTTGCTTTATTATTTTCGATAATGAATCTTTGTAATCGACTATGAAAAAAATATATTACCTCTTATTCCTCCCAAAAAATTTGAGGTTTTACGTTGAATTAAAAAATCGAATAAAAAAGCAGTTTTTCAAAACGGATAACAGATAATAAATTACGTATGATGTGTTCACATATAAAACTATTACTCGAATAACGAATAAAAATTTATCAGTCATCCGAATAAAAATTTATTCGAATATTTATCCGCCCAACTCTGGTCGTGAGAAACATTTAAGCCGATATATATTGGACACCTTGTATAGGAATACAGTGTTCCAGAAATCGAATCAGCAAATGATTTAATAAGATTTCGAGAAAAAAAAATTAATTATAATTAGGAAATTAACTAATCCGGTTATATCGGATTATTAAAATTTATATGCTAATGTGTTGCGTGAGCCACATATTGCATGCGAGTTCCAGCGGATGCATTTTGGGAGAGATATTGCAATAATGAACTTCAGAAAAGAACCCAGGCAATTCGCTGCCATGGTTTGACAAGATTCTAATGCTCTAATCTTAATTTTAAGAACAGCTAGTTTGAAAATTTAAAGTGCTAAAACGTTTTTCGTTAAAAATAAAATTTATCTATTCATCATAACTTTACATGGTTTTAATTAAACGTTTGAAGTTGGTTTGATAAAAAAAAGGACATAACTCTGATTTTATATACTATTTTTAAAAACTGCGACCCCGAAAACATAATAGTGGACTTCAATATCGAAGAAATCAAAAAAGTTTAAATAAATCGTTATGTGAGCGCGGAATCTTAAAGTTGTTACTATTTTTAAAAACTGCGACCCCGAAAACATAATAGTGGACTTCAATATCGAAGAAATCAAAAAAGTTTAAATAAATCGTTATGTGAACGCGGAATCTTAAAATTGATACTATTTTTAAAAACTGCGACCCCGAAAACATAATAGTGGACCTCAATATCGAAGAAATCAAAAATGTTTAAATAAATCGTTATGTGAGCGCGGAATCTTAAAATTGATACTATTTTTAAAAACTGCAACCCCGAAAACATAATAGTGGACTTCAATATCGAAGAAATCAAAAAAGTTTAAATAAATCGTTATGTGAGCGCGGAATCTTAAAGTTGATACTTTTTTTTAAAACTGGGACCC
The DNA here is from genome assembly GCA_948150685.1 of Rhaphigaster nebulosa. NCBI lineage: Eukaryota > Metazoa > Arthropoda > Insecta > Hemiptera > Pentatomidae > Rhaphigaster > Rhaphigaster nebulosa. The sequence goes on along the minus strand of OX411312.1, from coordinate 26,978,647 downwards.
CGAAAACATAATAGTGGAACTCAATAGCGAAGAAATCAAAAAAGTTTAAATAAATCGTTATGTGAGCTGGAATCTTAAAGTTGATACTATTTTTAAAAACTGCGACCCCGAAAACATAATAGTGGACCTCAATATCGAAGAAATCAAAAATGTTTAAATAAATCGTTATGTGAGCGCGGAATCTTAAAGTTGTTACTATTTTTAAAAACTGCGACCCCGAAAACATAATAGTGGACCTCAATATCGAAGAAATTAAAAAAGTTTAAATAAATCGATATGTGAGCTGGAATCTTAAAGTTGATACAATTTTTAAAAACTGCGACCCCGAAAACATAATAGTGGACTTCAATATCGAAGAAATCAAAAAAGTTTAAATAAATCGTTATGTGAGTGCGGAATCTTAAAGTTGTTACTATTTTTAAAAACTGCGACCCCGAAAACATAATAGTGGACCTCAATATGGAAGAAGTCAAAAATGTTTAAATAAATCGTTATGTGAGCGCGGAATCTTAAAGTTGATACTTTTTTTAAAAACTGCGACCCCGAAAACATAATAGTGGACCTCAATATCGAAGAAATCAAAAAAGTTTAAATAAATCGTTATGTGAGCGCGGAATCTTAAAGTTGATAATATTTTTAAAAACTGCGACCCCGAAAACATAATAGTGGACTTCAATATCGAAGAAATCAAAAAAGTTTAAATAAATCGTTATGTGAACGCGGAATCTTAAAATTGATACTATTTTTAAAAACTGCGACCCCGAAAACATAATAGTGGACCTCAATATCGAAGAAATCAAAAATGTTTAAATAAATCGTTATGTGAGCGCGGAATCTTAAAATTGATACTATTTTTAAAAACTGCAACCCCGAAAACATAATAGTGGACTTCAATATCGAAGAAATCAAAAAAGTTTAAATAAATCGTTATGTGAGCGCGGAATCTTAAAGTTGATACTTTTTTTTAAAACTGGGACCCCGAAAACATAATAGTGGAACTCAATAGCGAAGAAATCAAAAAAGTTTAAATAAATCGTTATGTGAGCTGGAATCTTAAAGTTGATACTATTTTTAAAAACTGCGACCCCGAAAACATAATAGTGGACCTCAATATCGAAGAAATCAAAAATGTTTAAATAAATCGTTATGTGAGCGCGGAATCTTAAAGTTGTTACTATTTTTAAAAACTGCGACCCCGAAAACATAATAGTGGACCTCAATATCGAAGAAATTAAAAAAGTTTAAATAAATCGATATGTGAGCTGGAATCTTAAAGTTGATACAATTTTTAAAAACTGCGACCCCGAAAACATAATAGTGGACTTCAATATCGAAGAAATCAAAAAAGTTTAAATAAATCGTTATGTGAGTGCGGAATCTTAAAGTTGTTACTATTTTTAAAAACTGCGACCCCGAAAACATAATAGTGGACCTCAATATGGAAGAAGTCAAAAATGTTTAAATAAATCGTTATGTGAGCGCGGAATCTTAAAGTTGATACTTTTTTTAAAAACTGCGACCCCGAAAACATAATAGTGGACCTCAATATCGAAGAAATCAAAAAAGTTTAAATAAATCGTTATGTGAGCGCGGAATCTTAAAGTTGATAATATTTTTAAAAACTGCGACCCCGAAAACATAATAGTGGACTTCAATATCGAAGAAATCAAAAAAGTTTAAATAAATCGTTATGTGAACGCGGAATCTTAAAATTGATACTATTTTTAAAAACTGCGACCCCGAAAACATAATAGTGGACCTCAATATCGAAGAAATCAAAAATGTTTAAATAAATCGTTATGTGAGCGCGGAATCTTAAAATTGATACTATTTTTAAAAACTGCAACCCCGAAAACATAATAGTGGACTTCAATATCGAAGAAATCAAAAAAGTTTAAATAAATCGTTATGTGAGCGCGGAATCTTAAAGTTGATACTTTTTTTTAAAACTGGGACCCCGAAAACATAATAGTGGAACTCAATAGCGAAGAAATAAAAAAAGTTTAAATAAATCGTTATGTGAGCTGGAATCTTAAAGTTGATACTATTTTTAAAAACTGCGACCCCGAAAACATAATAGTGGACCTCAATATCGAAGAAATCAAAAATGTTTAAATAAATCGTTATGTGAGCGCGGAATCTTAAAGTTGTTACTATTTTTAAAAACTGCGACCCCGAAAACATAATAGTGGACCTCAATATCGAAGAAATTAAAAAAGTTTAAATAAATCGATATGTGAGCTGGAATCTTAAAGTTGATACAATTTTTAAAAACTGCGACCCCGAAAACATAATAGTGGACTTCAATATCGAAGAAATCAAAAAAGTTTAAATAAATCGTTATGTGAGTGCGGAATCTTAAAGTTGTTACTATTTTTAAAAACTGCGACCCCGAAAACATAATAGTGGACCTCAATATGGAAGAAGTCAAAAATGTTTAAATAAATCGTTATGTGAGCGCGGAATCTTAAAGTTGATACTTTTTTTAAAAACTGCGACCCCGAAAACATAATAGTGGACCTCAATATCGAAGAAATCAAAAAAGTTTAAATAAATCGTTATGTGAGCTGGAATCTTAAAGTTGATACTATTTTTAAAAACTGCGACCCCGAAAACATAATAGTGGACCTCAATATCGAAGAAATCAAAAATGTTTAAATAAATCGTTATGTGAGCGCGGAATCTTAAAGTTGTTACTATTTTTAAAAACTGCGACCCCGAAAACATAATAGTGGACCTCAATATCGAAGAAATTAAAAAAGTTTAAATAAATCGATATGTGAGCTGGAATCTTAAAGTTGATACAATTTTTAAAAACTGCGACCCCGAAAACATTATAGTGGACTTCAATATCGAAGAAATCAAAAAAGTTTAAATAAATCGTTATGTGAGTGCGGAATCTTAAAGTTGTTACTATTTTTAAAAACTCCGACCCCGAAAACATAATAGTGGACCTCAATATGGAAGAAGTCAAAAATGTTTAAATAAATCGTTATGTGAGCGCGGAATCTTAAAGTTGATACTTTTTTTAAAAACTGCGACCCCGAAAACATAATAGTGGACCTCAATATCGAAGAAATCAAAAAAGTTTAAATAAATCGTTATGTGAGCGCGGAATCTTAAAGTTGATAATATTTTTAAAAACTGCGACCCCGAAAACATAATAGTGGACTTCAATATCGAAGAAATCAAAAAAGTTTAAATAAATCGTTATGTGAACGCGGAATCTTAAAATTGATACTATTTTTAAAAACTGCGACCCCGAAAACATAATAGTGGACCTCAATATCGAAGAAATCAAAAATGTTTAAATAAATCGTTATGTGAGCGCGGAATCTTAAAATTGATACTATTTTTAAAAACTGCAACCCCGAAAACATAATAGTGGACTTCAATATCGAAGAAATCAAAAAAGTTTAAATAAATCGTTATGTGAGCGCGGAATCTTAAAGTTGATACTTTTTTTTAAAACTGGGACCCCGAAAACATAATAGTGGAACTCAATAGCGAAGAAATAAAAAAAGTTTAAATAAATCGTTATGTGAGCTGGAATCTTAAAGTTGATACTATTTTTAAAAACTGCGACCCCGAAAACATAATAGTGGACCTCAATATCGAAGAAATCAAAAATGTTTAAATAAATCGTTATGTGAGCGCGGAATCTTAAAGTTGTTACTATTTTTAAAAACTGCGACCCCGAAAACATAATAGTGGACCTCAATATCGAAGAAATTAAAAAAGTTTAAATAAATCGATATGTGAGCTGGAATCTTAAAGTTGATACTATTTTTAAAAACTGCGACCCCGAAAACATAATAGTGGACTTCAATATCGAAGAAATCAAAAAAGTTTAAATAAATCGTTATGTGAGTGCGGAATCTTAAAGTTGTTACTTACTATTTTTAAAAACTGCGACCCCGAAAACATAATAGTGGACCTCAATATGGAAGAAGTCAAAAATGTTTAAATAAATCGTTATGTGAGCGCGGAATCTTAAAGTTGATACTTTTTTTAAAAACTGCGACCCCGAAAACATAATAGTGGACCTCAATATCGAAGAAATCAAAAAAGTTTAAATAAATCGTTATGTGAGCGCGGAATCTTAAAGTTGATAATATTTTTAAAATATTACCTTAATATCGAAGAAATAAAAAAAGTTTAAATAAATCGATATGTGAGCGCGGAATCTTAAGGTTGATACTATTTTCAAAAACTGCGACCCCGAAAACAATAATGGACCTCAATATCGAAGAAATCTGAAAAGCTAAAACATTATACACTATTTGCACGATCGCAGATAGTGTTAGTTTCTCTTGTACATTAGACATTAATTAGTTTCTTTTGCGCATCAGGCTGAGTCAGAATTACAAATAACATTTAAGCCAAAAATGTCAGTTATAACCTAGTCAAACCAAGATAACGAATTGTAGCGAATTATTTTCAAAACTAAGTGAGAAGTGTTTAATATCATTTACCAGCCTTGGAAAAATATTAAATTAAATTAAATGAAATATAAATTAGTATTATAATTCATAAATGTTTTATAATACTAATTTTGATTACATTTAATTTAATATGTATAAAAACATGTATTTTGACGGCTTATAATTTAATATGTTTAATAATACCAATCTGTATTTTAAATTGCTGATTTTTGCGTGTTTTTAGAACTGAAGATGAATGTAAAACATCTGAAACTATTGTTCAATAAAAACAAATTTATAGAAGTGGCAAATAAATTATTAAAACCTAATTAGTTTAGTTTAGGATAGCTTATGAAAAATAGTTGAGGATAGATACAGTAGCATAAGTATGAATTTGGAGGCCCGTGGCAATCCAACACAGTTATTAACATATCACTTTTGCGTTGGATTTGAAAAATTGAGTAAGTAATATAACAAAAAACGCTCTATATTATTATACTATGCTTTATTAATTCTAGATAGTATATATTTGGATAATTTTCTATTCATTCATTTATCACTTCCATGTACGAAGTAAAGGAAGTATTGTAATCGCGAAAATTTTTGGTTTTCAGATTTCAAAGGAAATATCCATTTTGACCATCCCTTAATCCATTTTGACTAGTTTCGTCGTGGCGTCTGTACGTACGTACGTTCGTATCTCGCAAATTATCAGACGACTATTATATTTAACAATTTTTATAACTATAATTTTAAACATTAGTTTAATATCAGTTAACTGTCTTTCTCAGGGTTCTCTAACGTCTTAGACCATACATATGGGAATCCTTAGCATGTGGTAACACCTTGTCACTGTCAGTGTCGACTGACCATTCCCAAAAGATATTTTGTCTCCTACCGGAAAGCCTGTCAAGCTCTCTCTTATATTCAACAGTTTATTGCTACCATATTCTAGTTCAGATGTCAATTGTATACTTTAACTGAACCTTCAGAACAGCCTTCACAAGAAGTTCACATGAGCTTCCAAGAATTGTTCCTAAATAGGCCACCCAGAATTTAGGCGTAGAGGAAATTATCTCCCTCCCTCTGCTCCTCGCAACTTCATCCCCTCTCCCTTTCTCATCCCTATAAAGCCTTCTCTAAATTTACGATAGAACATTCCATATCAGAGTAAGCTATGATGTAAGATAGCTAAGATATTGTAACTTAGTTTGTAAGAAGCATTTTAAATGTCATTGTAACATTTTGTTTAGACAATAAAAGTATATCTTAAAGTCTTCACTGTTGTGTGTTCGTTAATTCGCATAACTCAAAAACGGTTAGTCGAAGAAAGTTTAAATTTTGTATTTAGTATTATTGTAAAATCTAGTTGTGAACCTCCCTTTTTGGTTACTGCTTGAAATTTGAATACCACCGGAACGGGAACTTTACTTGAAGGTCATATTAGAATTTCATCAAAAATTATATTAAAAATATCTGATGTGGACAACACATGACTTCCTTGTACTCTTATTAAACTATAAATCGTTGGCTCAAAAAGTGATCCTGAATTTGATTGTTAATTTCCGAAAATTGCAATATCTCAAAAACGAAACTCGGCGTCGCGACACCCATCTATTGACACACACACATACTCTTGTTTCTGGAGGTCTCATTCCGTTATTAAATGTCGTTGTTTTTTTTTCAGTAGATAACTAGTTTCCAAGAGATTTCTTCGTGTTCCGTGACAACATTACTATTAGTCAATATCACTAGATAAAGGATTAGAAATCGACTGTTTCTAAATTTTAAGCGGAAGAACCCACTTAACTAATATCTTATTCTTCTGCTGCAGACTTGTTCATCGCACAAATGGGGAGGAAAACCAGTATTATATGCCCAATATTAACACTTAAAATAAGTAATAAAAATGTTTAATTAGAGTATAAACAAAATCGCGTTTGTAACCTTTATTACCGAACCATATGATTTCTCCATTTAATTTTAATATAATTTTCAATGTAAGTTTATTATGACCTTCAAGTAAAGTACCCTTTTCGGCTCACCAATTTTAACCAAAATCTAGAAAATACATTCATATTGATATAAAAGTCCTATTTACTAAATTTTAAATGTTTTACATTATATTTTAATTTTTGATGAGTCTAATATGACTTTCAAATAAAGAACCTCTTCCGGTTTTCCAATTTAGACTAAAATATAGTATGTTATTTAAATCAATATACAAAGTATAAATACTAAATTTGAGAAGTTTTGAATAATATTTTAATATAATTTTTTATGGAAATCAATTATGACCTTCAAGTAAAGTACCACTTCCGGTGATTAAGCAGTGACCAAAAAGTTCACAACTAGATTTTACAACAATCCTAAATACAAAATTTCAACTTTCTACGGCTAACCGTTTTTGAGTTATGCGAAATACGAACGAATGTACGTACAGACGCCACGACGAAACTAGTCAAAATGGATTCAGGGATGGTCAAAATGGATATTTCCGTTGAAATCTGAAAACCGAAAATTTTTGCGATTACAATACTTCCTTTACTTCGTACAAGGAAGTAATATAATATAAAATATCTCAAATTTGGTAAATAGAACTTTCATATCGATATGAATGAATTTACTATATTTTTGGTTAAAATTAGTGAGTCGAAAAGATGAGTATGAAAGATTGAGTGTAAAATACTGGTTTCCCTCTCCATTTGTGTGTGTCAACAGATGGACTTCGCGACGCCGACTGTCGCTTTTGAGATACTGCAATCTTCGGAAACTAGTAACCAAATGCAGGGTCACTTTTTGAGCCACCGATTTATTTTTAATAAGCGAACAACGAAGTCATGTGTTTACCACATCAGATATTTTTTTTTAAAGCATTAGTATAACGATTCTAAAACACTTTATATTTTTCCTCTATATCCATAAATTTCTGAGATATGAGCGTATGAAAACTTTATTTGGCTGACATTTTGAAACAAAAATGGTGGATGGCAGTGTTGAGCTTCGAGGATCATCCTGACCTGTGACTTCGGTGGTTAATGTAACAATAAAATATCAAGATGATCCGATTATTTAAATTTAAACATATATTTTGATTACTTAAATTGAAAAATAAATTTATAAGGTTGTTAACTGTACATGTAAACTGAAAGCTTCGCATCACAAATGTAAGTCCATAGAATTATTATTCTTATGGTGTCGGCTAATGACTTAAATTTAAAAATGAGTTTGAGCTCATCAGGATTCAATACGCCAGCTCTTTTTTTTTTTTTTTTTTTTTTTTAAATTTTATTTCTGAGTATTCTGAGAACCAACAAACCCAGAGCAATAAAGTAATTCCAAAACTTGCCCCACGTCCCATCTCAACTTTCATTACTTTAGTCCTTTGGGTATCCCCATTAAAACTTTCCAGGCGCTCTAATACTTCCCAACGTCTTCCCGCAATGTAGTAACTCTATTACTCGATGACTCAATTACATTATCCTTTATATTTTGCAATAATAATAAACTATAGACGTTTTTTTAATTTCGACGCTAAACCAATATTGGGACGTTGAGCTATTTATCTAAATATAACTAACTATAAGCCCATAAAAAAAAAAAAAAAAAAATTACGTACAGAAACAAAGGGGATAGAATTAGGGCTGAGGCTATTTAAATAAAATAAGGCAATAATTGAGAACAATGTTTATTTGTTTATTAAACAATGTTTAAATATTTCTGCAATTCTTTAAAAAAAAATATATATATATATATATATATTCTGAAGATCTCATATCTGTTAAGAAATGTGTTGAAGGTATCAACGAAAGAAAGATATCAACCATTAGCTGATTATCATATACGTATAAAAGCCAGATTATTAAAAACGGCAAAAGCTCGAATAAATTAAAGAAAAAAATTAAAAAATGGAAATTCCAGACAATTTTCATTAAAATTGCTCAATTGACTGTATTTGATAATTAAAAACGCTTCCAAAATGGCTGAGATATGGATGTATAAAGCCTCTGATAGGCTATCATTTTGGGACAAAATTTCGTTGAAGTTCTCATTTCAAGTTGAGACTAGTTGACATTTGTAAGGGGACTACTATGCTCCTTGACACTGAAAGGAAGAACAGAAATATTTAGATTTTCTTGACTGGCAAGCTGCGACAGATAAATCAGTTGATTTCTCTCGTCAAACAAAAAGGTGTCAGATCTTCAATTTTTATATATCTATTTCCTATTGTGTTAACTCTCTAGGAATGTACGTGAATCGAATCCATAATGTAAGCAATAAAAATTAATATTAATTATTGGTATAGCATCAGTTCATTATCCCGTAACAGACAATTAAATAGACAGAGCCGGTCACTTAGAATAGACAACAATCTGAAACCCATAGAAATAATGGTAGGCAATTACATGTATTTAATTTCGTATTTTTTTAATCTTAATACCAATAGGATGTTGCTATAAAAAAAACCAAAACCACAAGACATCTTGATAAAATATAGTATAATAAAATAAAGTTTATATTTGTCTAAAATAAATTAATTTAAGCTAGTAAGGTTTCCGAAATAGAATTCGCTTTCCTTAGCTGAATTGGTTTGAGTTCCTTGTAGATGCTATATATATATATATATATATATATATATATATATATATATATATATATATATATATATATATATATATATATATATAAAACCAGTTTTTTTTTATTTGTTTTTTTATCATATAAATTATAATATTACTTCCGTTTTGACATACGTTATATACATTGCAAACCTGAAAAAGAAAATTACTGGAGATATACAAGCAATAAAATTAAATTTGAATAACAATATATTAGCATTCTGGATACAAATGATATTGTTTATATTTTTTTTTAGTATATTATTAGTGTATTTAATATAATATAATTAGTAGAAAAATTATTTCCTGTTCTATTACTCACCTGGGACACACCCAGTCTCTCTCCATAAACTCACACTTCAATGGGCTTAGAAAAAATATAGTCGTTGAGGGTGGAAGTCAACTCATTCCCCGGTCATAAAACAGGACTTAATTTCATCTTTTTTAGTATAATAATAATAATGATATAATCACCATTTATTTAATCGTTTTTTTTTTTAAATGATGTCAATTTTCAAAAATCCCAATAAAATCTTTTTAAAAAAGTTTTAACAAATAAGTATTATTCTACATTGTAATAAATATTAAATTTTGTTTGTTAAATTGTAAAATATTTACCTTCAGTTTTTTTTTTGGTATTAGATTTCGTAATTTAAAAAAAAAAATAGTAGTATAGAATAAATTATAAGATTATAATAATAATAGTTTTGAAAATTCTAACTTTAGCTTATGAAATCATTAATATTTCTCAACTGCTTCAAATAATTAGGGAAAAGAAATATAAAACTGAGCATACGCTCAAATATGTTGTTGAAAAAGACGATTAACATAATAAAGAAAAAATAAAAACCATCAAGAAGAGGAAACGATGTAGAAGAGTGCCGTGATAGAAAAGGCCTTGCTAATATTTCGTTTGCATAATTAATAGAAATGTTAGTAAAATATCTGATGCGGACACCGCATGACTTCCTTGTACTCCTATTAAACTATAAATCGATGGCTCAAAAAGTGATCCTAAATTTGATTACTAGTTTCCGAAAATAGCTGTATCTCAAAAACGACACTCGGCGTCGCGATGTCCATCTATTGACACATACAGACACACACATATTAAGCTCATGTTTCTGAAGGTCTCATTCCGTTTTCTTTCAATAGGTAACAAGTTCCCAAGAGATTCATTCGTGTTCGGTGACAGAATTGTCAATATCACTAGATAAAGCATTGGAAATCGACGGTTTGGACATTTTAAGCGGAAGAACCCACTTGACTTATATCTTATTCTTCTGCTGCAGACTTGTTAAGCTCACAAATATGGAGAAAAAGAAAGTATTTTACACTCAATTTTAACGCTTAAAACTAGAAATCATGGTTCAAGAAGTAAAATCTTGAATTTTCCAAAATAGTTTTGGTTACCAGATGGAACAAAGGTGAGTATTGTAACAGTGACTTATGTTGGGACGGTAGTTCAGACAATTAAGTATTATCATTTCTGCTGTTATATGTTCATTAATAAAGTTTTTATAACACACGAAGCATTAATTTTTTATCCAACATCGTATCAAACCTGAATTTCTCGAGAGTAAGAAATTACACTTGAGAGACGTAATTAACGTTTTTCAATTCAGAATCTTCCAAAAATAACCTAAACATGTTATTTTCTACGATTATAGAATCAGTGTGCAGCAATAAACATACATCTCAGAAGCTGTAGGTCTCAATAAAGAATTAAAAGGTCAAGCTGGAAGTAATAGATCCATTTAATTAAATTGGCTGAGAGCCCACTTCCCAAGGGCAAGTTAACCCTGATAGAGAAAAACGTTCGTTGGAGAAAGTTCAACCAAGAGGATACGTTTTATTTTGGAAAGTGTACCATTGAATCTAAAAATATAAATACTGATTACTTAAATAAAATTCAAACGTTATCTTACAACATGGTCAGAAAATACAAAAAAAAAAAAATCCATCTTTTCTTGCAAATGTGTACATTGAATTATACGCACGTGACACTCCTGAAATGGAGAGAGGAATGCCTTCCCAGTTTTTAGCGTTTATTTTCGCAATGTACTTCAGCCAACATGGCAAAAAAAAAAAAAAAAATGAATCATAACGTATCCGGAATAAGGATTCACATAGCTGCAATTTAAATTCCAAAAAGATTATCTTTGTGTAATATTTTATTGGGTATATTAAAAAAATATATATATTATATATATATATATATATATATATATATATATATATATATATATATTTATATATTGGTTTTACACCCTTTGTGGAAATAAAGGCTAAAAAGTGATTCTCTGAAAATACAAAAGTTTTCTTGGTAATACGTATTTACAACTCTTAAAAAATTCATTATGTGTTAACAAAACATTCTCTCACCTGAAAATACAAAAGAAACAACATTAAAAGTCCTTATTTCAGGTTTCTTAGGTCTCGCACCAATGTGGATCACGGCCTGCTCTATTATCTTCTTGGCTATCACAGCTGTCAGTCCTGACATCTGGTGTCTCTAGTTAGCATGATCAGCAGCGGCAAATAAAAACTTATTAAAAGAGCTCTGTGTTTTCTTTACATATATTTGAATGAGCTTTGACCTGGAATACTGCTGGAATGGAGCGGTTCGTTAGCTCGGCTATATGACACGTATTTTGCTCTTTTTCATTCATGTTTTTTTCTCACTGGCCTGCTTAGTTTCTTTGACTAAATAAGAGCCAAACGAGTTCTAAAGCTCAAAAAAACTTATTGTAAAAGTTTGAGCAAAATACTTCCACGGGATTTAGAGATCCAGACAGACAAATTATAAGTAGGGATTGTTAAATTATTTGCCACTTATAAAATTTTGTTTACATTGAAAACTAGTTTCGAATGTTATACATTCATCTTCAGTTTTAAAAACACACAAAAATTCAAAAATAAGCAATTCAATAAATATCTCCAATAGTCCAATCTTAAATTTATTCCCATCTATAACAGAAAAAACAATTACTCACCGGAATTACTGGAAAAAACCTCAACCCTTAAACCAATTACCTTTAAACACCCTTTTCTTCCATTTCTTGTTCAGTGCGAGAATAAACTAATACAAACTTTTCTGTTTGATATAATCTACCCTAAATCTTGGTGAGTACCAACATGTATTTGATTTCTGGCAAATAATTTATCAATCCCTAATTAGATTGATTCTTTAATAGCATCATGCGGATGTCATCAGATTATAAGTTACCTGAGAAACCACAAAGTATGAGTAATATAAAATAAATGCTTTTGTTTTCTTTGACAAAGTACCTTAAGAAATTCGAAAGGATTTTTCCCTTCATTCATGCCCTAGTTTATCAAATGATCTGAAAGGAATAATTATTAATAAAGTAATAACTCTGTTTCTGAGTATTTAAAAACAAAATAACTGACCTTCCATACTAATTAGATTAGGATAGAAGTACCCTTCGGATCCCAAACCATCTTGTTAATCCCTTTCCTTCCCTCTCCCTCTAGGTGTATCGTAACCCGAGTAGAAACGATGTTTATTCGGGTCTACATCGTAACAAGATCCGAGGAACAAGGATACTAATTAGACCTGCTAATGATACCTCTAATATGAGTACCCTTAGCTCTTCTAGTCACTAATAACAATTCGATAATGATCGATCGGTTATTACTAGGACTTATGAGGGAGGGGGAGGAAATCGAAATATGTGAAAGATACTAAATCCGCACAAGAACCAGAGTCAATGCACCATATGTTACAAACCGTTCCCTTCATCATGAACTAAACATACCGTTTTAAGAATAGGTTACAAGACAAACAAAATTGATTTACTAATAAAAAGTGGCATATAATAAAACCGTTTCCTTTTATTGATACTACACAATACTCCTCCACATAACTTTAGCTTTCAACGTTTGTAGGATGTATGGCCTCCAAGGTCTGTCTTTACAATACAGAATGACATATGAGGCCATAACTTTTTTAAAAATATATAAAACAAGCCATTAAATCTGCGATACGAGATATCTGAATAATCATTATGCAGATATAATTAATAAATTGAAATTATAAATATTATCAAATCCCTTGTAACATATTATTAATATACATATAACAATATTGGCATAAATTATAGTTAATGAATGAAATTGAAAAAATATAAAAATAAAATAATAATATATACAAATAATAAAAAAAGAAGTCGAAAAGAGGAAATCTGGTTATTTTTTAAATTAAAAATAAAAAATAAAAATATGGCAAGTAAAATTATGGATTAGGATTGATAATAGGAGTAAAATGGTTAGTTATACATCCGCAAAATGAAAAATGTTAACAATACATTTTTACAATGGAGGTATATAATATATAATATATAGTATATAATAAGGTATATAATAGAAAAAATCTAAATAATATATTTATTTATATTATATTATGATAATTTAAATAGGATGTATTATAATGGAACAAATGTTATTAGAGATGAGTTGAAGTATTGTGGTGTATTCCTGAAGATGGAGTTTTACCCCGAAACGTTGAAAGCTACACGTGAGGGAGTTTTGTGTAATATCAACAAAAGAAAGTAGTTGATAAGTCAGTTTTTATTACTAACAAGTAAGTTACTTGTAAGTTAAATCAATGAAGTCATCCAAAAATAGACATTATAAATACATAGAAACTAACGATAGAAATAAAACTAGATATTAACACATTGTAAAAAACGAACGATTTGAAAAGTCAAATTGAATCATTAGAATATTCTATACAAATAATTATTCTTTATATTATGTTATACTTTATTTAATCAGAGTATACGTACCAGTCATGGACAGATAAAATTAATGGCTTGTTCGTTTTAATTTCTTGGGATATCGTTTCAATATTTTAAAATTCATAATTGGCAATTATCGAATCTTCAAATATATATATATGTGTAACTGAAAATTAAGACAGTGTTGACACCAGAGATTTCAATCTTTTTACTTCCTTGTACGCAGTAAAGGAAGTATCGTAATCGCGAAAATTTTCGGTTTTCAGATTTCAACAGAAATATCAATTTTGACCATTCATGAATCCATTTTAACAAGTTTCGTCTTGACGTCTTTACGTACGTTTGTTCTTTCGGACGTATCTCGCAAAACTCAAAACCGGTTAGCCATCGAAAGTTAAAATTTTATATTTAGGATCACAGTAAAATCTAGTTGTGAACCTGACTTTTTGGTCACTGCATGATTACTGGCAGTCGTACTTTACTTGAAGGTCAATATTGATTTTGATATTTTAATATTGATTTCATAAAAACTTATATTAAAATATAATGCAAAACTTCTCAAATTTAGTATTTATAACTTATATATTGATTTAAATAACATACTAGATTTTGGTCTATATTGGAATTATTTATTATATTATAATTCTATCGATCTTTCTTTAATGCTTAATTTTCTTTATTTACATACCTATAGGAATCCTATAAATAATCCTACTTGTATGTTCAAAATATGTTATTTTATTTTTATATACTTGTTTCGTTGCGTATTTATTTTTGTTTTCTTTCTTATATCTTTTAATTTTAAAGCAAATTTTAAATTTGTATAACGCACTAATCTAATTTAAAATGTAAACTGAATATTTATACATATATTATGCTGTTTTGCATAGAGTATGTACACTTGGAATAGGGTTACTAAATATGGGAGAGAAAAAAATACATATATGTATGTATACATACATACATATATATATATATATATATATATATATATATATATATATATATATATATATATATGTGTGTGTGTATATATTTATTAGATAGTTGTCTTAATTTTAAATATAGACAATTGTCCATTTAAATAGAATAGAAAAAAATAATCAAATATTAAAACAAAAAGAAATTATGAAAGTAGAAACTGAAAAACGAAATTATACGGTATATAACTATACCAAATCTGCATTAATACTTACATATTATATGCATACATACATATGTATAATATATATAATATAATATATTTTGTATATATATATATATATATATATATATATATATATATATATATATATATATTAATATATATTATATAATATAATATATATTAATATATTATAATTAGGTTTTATTTATTTTTTTAAGATTTTAAAAGCCTTTAAGTTTTAAAAAACATTTAAATAGGCATCAAGCATTACCTTATTTATAACATTATTTATTTATTTATTACTATTTATCATTATTTATTTATTTCTATTATTTATTTATTACATTCATAATTGTATAAATACAAGATCCGTTTTTATCGCATTATAAGCGGTTGGGTCAAGAACGTAAGCTTATTATACTCGTAAGGTATTCCTATAGAGAGACATTCAAACAGATCTTGCTTGAAATCAATAACCGCTCCATCGCCTATAATTACAGCTAGAATCGCCTCATATATTTGAATTCCTTGGCGAAGGAATGCAAGATAATTAAGAGGCCAAAGGTTCTTCGCAGGTAGAGAAGAGAGGAGACATCTCGACAAACAGGGTACGGACAGGTAACGAGTTGGTGAACGTACTACGCAACCCCTATCAATTGTACCCAGGAGGATTCGAAGTCCTTCCACAACCTTAGGCTTACGCAATGCCAATTATATACAGAACACTCAGCCTCTTCTTCAGCTCAATTCTGAATTCAACTGCTATGGCGAATTCCATTGCGTGAGGTCAAAAGTTCAACATTCTGCGAGTTTTTTTTTTTACTATTCTGTCAATAGAGAGAAGAAAGGACCATACCGTACCTCAAGAATACAGGGACACGGGATAGACTGAATTTATTCCTGATGTTCTTTCAATTCAAAAGAAATAAAAAACCGTTATTAAAGTTGCAACCTTACATGTTTACTACTGTGACGGTTTATGATATCTGATTTAAAAAAATATCTATTCTAAGTCTAAAACTATATTAATTGTCGCATATGGAAGTATTTGAGCCTTAAAACCGGACAAAAGCCTGAATCAGGAAGTTTTGGAAAATCCATTAAACACACCATTCTTCAAGCTTGATAGCTAAATATCAATCAAACTGTCTATACTAAAATACCTTAAAATGCATCAGAGTTATAGGAGAGGTAATAAAAAATATGAAATAATGATGAATAACTAAATAAAATCAAGAATGAAATTAAAAAAGAAAAAAACCTGAGGGTGATCTTAATCATTTTGCTCAAATTTCTGGGATATTAGATCTATAATCTTATGACCTAATAATACTATAATGGACATATTTACTTGAAATAACGTGAATACACTTCGCACTGAACGCCCAACATCTTTTAGAGGTATTTTATAGTATATTATCAAAGTACTTTTTGAATTTAATAATAAAATAAAAAACTATTTCTTCCATAAAAAAAATATTAATAACTTATAAATTACGGACTAAGAATTTAAAAGTGTGTACACCGGTTTTTTTTTTAATGTCGCCCTAGCATTCGATTGAATGTGGCATCAGACAATTTTCCTCATAAAACCATCCAACCATAAATTTGTCTTTTCTGATGCACTTCCTCCTTCGACAATTACTCTTCTATCTCCCGCGGTTACTTCGAACGAATATAAAAGCGAATTTGAGAGATAAAATCTGATTATCGAACTGTATTCGAATAAATTTCCCCCACTCTAGCCACTTCTTGTAAAGTCAACGGAATCCAGACGTTGTCAGGATTTCAAGTCTCATAGTTATGAATGGTTTCAACCGTAGTTGTTATTTCCCATACTAAATAGTGTTTTTATTTACGTATTTTATTTTAAAATTATCATTTTATTCCTTTACTGTTTGCATATCTCGCTTAAGAACCATAGTTATGAAGGATTATTGAATAATTCCTTTTTGTTTACTTAATGTTATCGGTTAGAGGTGGTTTTATTTTGTACGTCGAATCTGGCTGGGTTAAATTTTGATTATAAACATAAAATTTAGGCCAATGTTAATTATATTACACAAAAAAATAGTCCGCCCTCTTCTGCTATTTTTTATTACTTCAAATAGAATGACTAAAATTTAGGTAATTATTTTAACCTAGAAATAGTTTTTGGTATTTTATCCTGGGTTCTATTGAAACCGTCCGGAATTTAACCTGAAGAGAATTAAATTATATTCTTAAAGAATTCAGAAGGATGAAAATAGGATACCAAGCTTGAAGAATAATGTATTTTATGAAGTTTTTCGCAAACTTCTTGATTCAGACTTTTCTTCCAGTTTTAAGATTCAAGTAATCCTTGTTAAAAAAAGCTTCAAATATTATTCTGTTATATTCTGATCGGTTTTAAGGCTCAAATGCTCCTATGTGCGTCAATGAAATTAAGAAGATGGCTGAAGGTGTGATCAGAAATGAAACAGATTAGGAACGGATTTAGAGGTAGTTTTTTTTTGGAGGGGGGGAGGAGAAGAGGAGGAGGAAACCATCAGGGCAGGGCCGGAACTAGGATGTTTCCGGGGGCAAGCCCAATGTTGGTCCTTTTTTCATCCCCTTATCCTCCAATAAAAGTCAACAGTTTTATAATAGTATTGTAGATAGCATATTTCCAAATAAATAATATCATCTTCTGACATTCATATTGACTGAATTAAGGTCAACACAATCAAAATACAGAAACAAATATTTTTTAATAACCTGAAAGTAATATTTCGCCCGAACTTTGCCGCCCTCTAAATTCTGCCTTCTGTGGAAAGCGCCCCCTTTCTTCCCTCCTAGTTCAGGACCTTTATCGGGTTGACTACAGAGTTTGGTTAAGTTGGCTCCATCAGGGCTAAGCAAAACATGATAAAATAATGAAATAAAAATCAGTCTTTATTCTAGGACTCCTCGTCTTCTAACAATTTAAAAAGTTAGCAAAACGAACACTTGTCTCGCTCAATTCTGAAAACTAAATTAAATTACAAATTATAATACAAAAAATAAATTATTAAATAAAAATATTAAAATTAGAGATAGATATATAAATCTATATTGGTAAAAATAAACGTTTTTTAATAATCTCCAAGAACCACTCAATTCCAAAAAGTCTTTACCTACCAGATGCATGATAATTTATTTTGTTCTAGTTTTTTTTATTTTTTTTATCATTATATATGGACAAGTATCTCAGTGACAGTGACAAAAGATATCTAATGTGGGTCACCGCATGACTTCCTTATACGCCTATTAAAATATAAATCGGGGGCTCAAAAAGTGATCCTGAATTTGGTTACTAGTTTCCGAAGATAGCAGTATCTCAAAAACGACACTCGGCGTTACGACATCCATCTATTTACACACGCACCATAATAAAAATGTAAAAAACTGTTAGCATGGATCTTGAAACGTGCTTATCCATGAAAATCTCGATTTCTGATTTTCAGCAAAATTCTTATTCCTTCCTTTAAAGAGGGGGGGGAGGAAAAAAACCAAAAAACAAAACAGTTTTAAGTGAAATACCACTTCCGGCTATCCAATCGTTACCAAAATCTAGTATATTATTTATATTGATACAAAAGTCTTATATACCAAATTTGAGATGTTTTATTTTAGTATAATTTTTTTATGAAAGTTCAGTATGACCTTCATATAAAGGATCACTGTTGGCTAGCTAATTGTAACCAAAATCTGGTTTATTATGTATATTGATATAGAAGTCTTATATACCAAATTTTAAAAGTATTGCAATTTATTTTCATATAATTTTTGATGAAAATCTATGACCTTCAGATAAAGTAGCACTTCCGGTTTGCCGAAATTAACCAAAATCTATTGTCATTAAACGTTTTATCTACCAAATTTGAAAAGTTTTCAACTATATTTTAATATATTTTTTTATGAAAATCTATTATGACCTTTAAGTAAAGTACCACTTCCGGTGATCATGTAGTGACCAAAAAGGGATGTTCAAAACTAAATCTTACAAAAGTCCCAAATACACAATTTAAAATTTCTACGGCAAACTGTTTTTGAGTTATACGGGATACGAACGAACGTCGTCACGTCGAAACTAGTCAAAATGGATTCAGGGATGGTCAAAACGGATATTTCCGTTGGAATCTGAAAACCGAATACTTTCGTGATTACAATATTTGTATACAAGAAAGTAAAAACAAGATGACAATTGTAAGCAGTAAAGGAAGTAAAAAGAAAAAAAACAAGATGACACTTTGATTGATAACACTAATCCATGGCAGCTGTGAATAATTTACAAAAATGTACATTACTGGCTTTGGAATTCTACGACTCAATTGTATTTCTTTTTTCGTTTTTTATTAAGTGTATTTTTTTTAAATATTTCCATTTAGGCATTATTTTTCTTTAAAGGAAAACAAATTTACTTCTTTAAATTTATTATATTTGAAAAAATTCGATAATATGCACCCAGTCTGTTATTAAGGAGCCTAGCAAAAATTTATGTTTTCTAAAAAATCTATCGATGTAATATTATTACATCAGTTTTGGTACTTGTCGATACATCTACTTCCGATAACTCCGAACCACCATACTGCTAATGTAGTTCGATCAACGAGTATCACAACCGATCAAATTGGTTCGCAGTTTTTTTTTTCCTTATTCCTATACTTCCATATGAAGTCAAAGGAATGACAAAAAGGATATCCACTTGGTAATCTATAACGAAAGTGAGGATCGAAGGGAAGAATAATGGTCGAAGCGTGCTCCAGAACCGTAGCGAAAGCTTCTCTTGCACAATATCACACATCTGATGCGCTGTTTCTCAACAACCTCGAGTCTCTGTCTTGGGTATGCGTCATCTGTCTGTCTCTGAGCACGTCTGGAAATATTTGGGCGAAGTGAGCTGGTGTAGGCACTTCGGTACATGGAGAAGGTAACAATGTAGCAGGTATCCACTTATTGAGGCTTGTAGCTAAGTAGAATCTGTGCCACAGAATATACCGAATAAAGAACAAGGCTTTGAGGGTGCGTTAATACGTTAACCTTGTGAGTACCATGGGGTCCTTTGGAAATAACATTTGAAGAAGTCCTTTTACATCTCTCTAGTTCAATGAGTTTTATCGTGAAACTATTTTGAATATTTGGAAACGGTACCGAAAAATTTTATATATACAAAAATTTCGTCACAACAATAATAAAAGACAATGTTAGAACAAGGAATCCCAATGATTTAATTATAGCAAACTTTAATTTAAATTTGAAACTGACTACTCATTAGCGTTGAAAAATAACCAAATTCACTATTTTGTTTTAATAAAAAAAACATTAATAAAATTTAAACAAAAATTATTTTTATTAATTACCAACCTTAAATAAATAGCTGATGTAATAAAAAAGGAAAAATATTTAAATTTATTGAAAAATAAAAAAAGGTTAAATAAGTTGCTTCTTCTATCATCTTTTAATTTTTCATATAGCTCGATAAACTTCATTTTTCTGACTTATGGTTACGTTTATGTATAAGCATATGATCACTGAATCTCATATTAATAATTACTAACGATCATAGTAGCCAATGAAAAGTAACTGGTGTACCTATTCTATAAAAGACCCCATATTTGTATGAGTATGCAAGTGAATGCATGTAATTTGAAAATTATAATCAATTAACATTTAATTTATTTAAAATATGTAATCAGAAATTTTTGTTCACCGGTTGATTTTCCCCCATCTTTCTTGCGGTAATGCATATATTATGTTTAACAGTATCACATCGGCAGGAGTAGACATTTCACACTTTCTGTGAAATATAAAACAACCTGAAACAAAATTGTATGCCACTGGCAAGCAATTTCTATTAATACATTATTAACATAACGGATAATTTGGGTTTCGAATATGGCGGATCTGCATACCAGCTTATTCTGCTGTAATATTTTGTTTTGTTTAATAATGCTCTTAATTATAAACTGAGGATTTTAATCTCAACTCATATATATATATATATATATATATATATATATATATATATATATATATATATATATATATATATATATATATATATATATATATAATATACACATAAAAATAGATACAAATATAAACCGGTAAGTTAAGGAAGCAATATAAGCATTACTAGAGATGAAAAAATGTTTGTGGTATAGTTTAACCACAACATTATACAATCTATTAACGATAACGCCATATTACTACATAGAGATCTATTCCCGGACAATAGGTCTTATCTTGTATTTAATTATTTTATTACGACAATTAAGTGTTTCAGATTAATAATTGCCATAACATTTATTTTTATTTTTTTAAATATAGTTTCTGCCTAACAATTAATAAAACGCTGAAAATTATTACACAATGGTTTATTATTAATTATTTGTTAAATTTATTATTAAAAGCTTTTCGAAATTATTATAACAAAGATAAAAAAAAAAAAATTTTTTTTAGTCAACGACTATTATAATTCCAAAACAATTTATATTTTTGTTCTGACTATTATAATTCCAAAACAATTTATATTTTTGTTCTATCTTCACACCACTATTTTGAAACAAACGGCGTATGGTAATGCCAAGTTCCGAGGATCATCTGGGGGGAAACCAGTGACTTAGGCACCAAATATAAAAAAAATCGGGCAAAGGACCAGAGAAAGTCGCGAACGACCGAATTTTTTTTATTTAATTTTTTGATTGAAACGTGAAATCTTAAATTTTGAGTAAGTAGTTTTTGTTAATTTTCTTGATTCGGTTACGAAGATCATTATCGAAAATAAACTAAACAGTACTAAAAACATTTAAAACCTGAGCTGTATATCTCATACTGTTAGAGTAATAGATAGAACATCACTGCAGTGTATAATTATGCATATTATCAATACATCATACTGATTTCATATATTAATTTTCTGAGATTAAAGGACGTACGCACAATGGATCGTCGTATCTTAATGTTTCAGAACATAGTATTTTCGGTGTCACGGGCTCCATAAAATGAGAAGCTGACCTTATACAAAGACATTGGCCAAGGCCGGAATGAGCAAGATGCTGATGATATCACCTCCTTTGAGAAACCCTGTTCCAGGCGCAGAGACGCTTCTTAAGGAGTAAGACGCTTCACGAAATAGCTGACAGTGTTGCAAACAATTTGAGTTTCAAAAAAATGTAGATTGTGTTTAGCTTCTCGTGAAATCCAGTGTTTTTCTGAACATTTCGACATCTGTTTTTTAGGCAACTGCTATAATTTCGTACTCTCTATAAAATAGAGAGTACGAAATTATAACAGAAAGCATGGTTCTTTACCTCATAACATAGAAAGCATGGTTCTTTACTTCGATATCGAATACCTTACCTAGAACTAATCCTCTCACTTACGCTTCGGCCTAACTCTACGTAGATTATTCAGAAGTATTGATATCATTATCTGTTGAATAAAACACTTGAACTAATTTGTATATAGAAAAACATTTTTCTGCTTCAGCATTAGCATCTAAAATAGTATTTAAAATTTAATCACGACTTTGTAAAGGTTAAATTATTTTAGTAATAGGAGCTTAGGGAAAACAGGGGAGCTGGCACACTTCTAGGAGCAGCCAATCAGAAGCCAGCATTTGGTCACGTGACCTATGGCGGGAAATTTGAATTTGAATTTTTGCCTCGACCTAACCTTAACTGCCACGTGGTCTTGCCTCGACCCTACCTTAACCACCACGTGGTCCCCCCTCAACCTAACCTTAACTGCTAGGCCACGCCCCTTTTTGGTCATGTGACCGTTAAGCCCCGCCCCTTTTTAGTCACATGATCCAGTCACGTGACCCACAGCGCATCCTGGTCTATGCTCCGCCCACATGTTTTAGTCACGCGATCCAGTCACGTGACCCATGGAACCTCCTGACCTATGCTCCGCCCACAAGATTTACCCCCTCCACCCATTGAAGGATCAGGTACCCACCTTATAGAGCATGAGTGTACCCGGCCGCCATTTTGTTTTTCTTACGCCACCATTTTGTTTTTCTACTGTTTGAGGGACTTGAGGTTTTGTTGAAGGGTTAGGTACCTACCTTATAGAGCATGAGTGTACCCGGCCGCCATTTTGTTTTTCTTACACCACCATTTTGTTTTTCTACTGTTTGAGGGACTTGAGGTTTTGTTGAAGGGTTAGACACCAACCTTATAGAGCATGAGTGTACCCGACCGCCATTTTGTTTTTTATACATCGCCATTTTGTTTTTCTTATGCCGCCATTTTGTTTTTCTACTGTTTGAGGGACTTGAGGTTTTGTTGAAGGGTTAGGTACCCACTTTATAGTACGCAACCTCCCCAACGGTTATATAATCATAACCTATACGACGAAGGGTCAGGTATCAACTTTATAGTCTGTAACCTCCTCTATGGTTATATAGTCATAACCTATACGATGAAGGGTCCGGTGCCCACTTTATACTCTGTAACCTTCTCAAAGGTTACATAACCTTTACATTGTTTTCGTGTTTGTGCAACCTTCTCAATGTTTACATAACCTTTACAATATGTAGCTGTATCAACATGTAAACAGGTTGCATCTTGTATAGACAAGTTGGATTATGTCCAGGTGAAATACAAATATGGACCTTGAACTGTTTATCTCTAACATATAAATAAATAGCATAGTTTCTTAATCCTATAACTGCTTTTGGACTTTGAGCTCTTAATCCCAAACCTTTCTTATCTCGCTGAAACATAAACAAAACAACTTTTCAATGTACTATATATATTTTAATGGCTGATAGTATAAGTAATGGTCTTAAAAGGATTAACTTGTCAATGTTCTACGTATTTTTATTCTCTCATAGTTAAATAATGGTCTTAAAAGGATTAACTTTTAATCCATTAAGTTCCTATCGAACTTTTAATCTTTAAAATATATTAACAAATCAAAACGATGGTATCACGTTGGCCAAAGAGGTTGCACCTTTTCATAGCTTTGAAATATTTTCAAAGTACACGAGTCGGTATTAATAACTGCGAACATGTCGCAGTAAATTTTAATTAATGAATATTAATTAATACTATTTCTTAATCCCTTAAGGGCTTTTGGACTTTGAGCTGTTAATACCAAAACATAAAGAATGATTTAGGACTTCCGCTAAAAAGTAAACAAATTTAGCTTTCGCAATAATGCTCTATCTCTTAATCCTTCCTTTAAAAGTTAACAATGGACTTTGAACTGTTAATCCTCTATCATTACTCATCTCGCTGAAACATAAACAAAACAACTTTTTAATCTTATATGTATTTTTATTTCCTCATAGTATAAACTATTAAAACGCCGTAAAAGAATTAAATATTAAATCCTTAAAGTTTTTTTATCATTTACAAACAATGATAAAGAGCCTTTTAATCATTTCATAATATCTGGATAGATGACGTCATTATTATTAGCTAAAGTTTTGTACCTTTTTCAGTTCTCAATGTTTACATTTTATGCAATTTTTCCAAATGTTTACCTTTACCTATCTATTTCTTTTTTAAATTTTCTATAACCTCCTCAATGTTTATACATTTTCTGTCCGCTAGGGCGCAGCACCTTACTCCAGTAGGGGATTTTCCTGGCTAGTTTACATAATGTTCTCAATGTCTATGATTTATGCAACCTTCCCAATGTTTACATTTACCTATCTATTTGTTTACGTTTTCTATAACCTTCCCAATATTTAAATTTTATGTAAATATAGTCTTCTCAACTGATTTTTTGTCTTTCCTAAATTGTTTTCCCCTTTTCTGAACTTGATTTAATTATAATTAACTATCCTGGTTCCTAATTGCACTCGTATCAGATCTTGCGATATCATCGGCTCCTTTCGGCTACTCTCGGATACCCTCGGAGCAGAGCGGCCGGGCCCCGATCATTGTCCTCGGTGACGCTCGTTCGTCCTCGTTTTTCCTCGGGCCCCCACCTCGATCTCCCTAATCTGCCTTAGGATGCTCCCGATTCGAGAATAACCGAACTCCTCCGGCCTCATATGATCATCCAGAATCACTATGAAAAATTTGAAAAAATCTCCTCTTCTCACCTGGACTTCTTCTCCTACGGTTCCAACCATTCATTTTACTCAGCACGTAGAGGTCTCTCGTCTGCGTACCTCTTGATCAACTATAAATATTTATATTTTTCATAACTTGAAGTCCCATAATTTTAATGGTTTTTAGTAATTTTAGCGGTTTTTATTGATTTTAGTCATTTCTTATCAGCTTCTAATGGCAAAATACACTCCGGCAATAATATTATGCTTAATGTTTAACCGAATCCATCATTTTCTTTCAATTCATTGATAATATTTTTTGAGTAGGTCTTTACCTGCTTTACTGGTCTTTTACCTCTAATTTTTAACATAGCTTTATATTTTTTAGTATATTTTAACCAATTTTAGATATTATTTTTAGTTTTTATAATTGATTTTACATGTTACTTTATTGATTTTAGTCAATTTTAATGATTTTAGAAATAAAATAAAACGTTTTATCAGCAAATATTTGTATATAAATCTGTTTTGAGATGATTTATTATCTAGAGTTGATATTATTTGAGAATGTTGATGTAAGATGTGCTATATTTGGTCCCCATTTGTATGATATTATATTGTTGTTTTTTTTTTCAATCCTAATGATGCCCGAATTAGCGAAACGTTGACTGATCAGATATTTACTGCTGTTTAAGAGACTCAAAACTTTATTCAGGATTCTTCCAGAAATATACTGATAATTTAGAATTAGAATTTAAGATAATTTTGAATATTAGAATGTTTGCCATCATCGGATGATAGATAATATTAACAGTAACTAATATGAGCATAATCGTCGCAGTTGGAGCACAATTCTGATCACACTTTCCCCCTTTAAAATTCCAAATATTTACATTATTCATAACTTGAAGTCCCATAATTTTAGTGGTTTTTAGTAATTTTAGCGGTTTTTATTGATTTTTAGTTATTTCTCATCAACTTCTAGCGGTAAAATACAATTCGACAATAATACCATGCTTAATGTTTGATCGAATCCATCATTTTCTTTTACATTATTGATAATATCCTTTGAGTAGGTCTTTTACTGCATAGACTTCGATCTCTAATTTTTAACATAGCTTTATATTTTTAGTATATTTTAACCAATTTTAGATATTATTTTTTTGTTTTTATAATTGATTTTGCCCGTTACTTTATTGATTTTAGTCAATTTTTAATGATTTTAGAAATAAAAAAAATTTTATTAGCAAATATTTGTATATAATACTGTTTTGAGATGATGTATTATCTGTAGTTGATATTATTTGAGAATGCTGATGTAAGATGTGCTATATTTGATCCCCATTTGTATGATATTATGTTGTTTGTTTTATTTTTTTCACTTCTAATAATGACCGAATTGGCGAAACGTTGACTGATCAAATATTTTCTGCTGTTTAAGAGATTCAAATCTTTATTCAGGATTCTTCCAGAAATATACTGATAATTTAGAAATATTCATATTAACCCTTCTCCATACTCGCTTCATAATTCAAATTATTTGATTTCTTTCATGAAATAATAACTATTTATTAGATATTTCTATAACGTCTCCGGGTCAAAATGTCTTGTTTTGTGCAGTATCACTGTCTATTTTGTTACTGTTTTGTCACAGTGTGACTGTCAATATTAGAATGTTTAGCATGATCGGATTATAGATAATACTAAAATTAACTCATATGAGCACAATCGTGGTAGTTATAGCACAATTATGACCACACTTTTTCCCAAAAATACCAAAAGTTCGCCTATGAGGCACCACTATCAGTACTTGTTTCCTCATCGAAGTTTGTTTATCGATTAATCAACAATCAGTTCAATCAATTTTGACGAGTCCATCTTGCTTTTGCACACTAACTTTCTGTTGGACAGAACATTTATGGACTTCACCAGGATGAGAACCATTGTTAAGAGGTGTTTCATAGCACCCTAGGATTTTAAAATGAGTAGCCGATAGAGGGAAAATGAGGTAGTTCGAGCACAATGCTGATCACACTTTCTACGAAGAATAGCATCAGGTCTCGTCTATGAGACATTTTTTTCCCAGTTACTTTCGCCTTGCCGAGGTGTGTTTATTGGTAAACACAGCAATCACATACTAGATTTTATTTGTTTTTATTAGGTTGATATTTATTTTTTTATTAAGAGGCGGAAGCTGGACCTCATTAAGACTCCAATATCTTTTGGTAATCAACTCCAATCAATCCAAAATGTTAAATATTTCCTCGAAAAAACATAAATTTAACGGAAGGCATTAGATCCGTCCTCATTTCATAATTCAAATTGTTTGATATCTTTCATGAAATGATAACTATTTATTAGATATTTCTATATCGTCTCCGGATCAAAATGTCTTGTTTTGTGCGGGTGACTGTAAATATTAGAATGTTTACCATCATCAAATTACATATAATATTAACAGTGACTAATATGAACAAAATCGTGGTAGTCAGATTCTGATCACAGTTTCCTCCAAAAATACCATAAGTTCGTCTGTGAGGCACCTCTACTAGTACCTGTTCCCTCATCGAAGTTTATTTATCAATAAATCAACAATCAGTTCAATCAATTTTAACCACTCCATCTTGCTTTAAGACTCCAATATCTTTTGGTAATCGACTCGAATAAACTCATAATATTAAATATTACCCCGAAAAGACAGAAATTTAACAGAAGGCATTAGTCACTTTCTGAAAAGTTATACGAGCTGCGGACATTACATGTGACTATAATCCAAGAGTCATGCCCTGGATAAATTCTACTGTCATAATATTAATCATGGATGGATGACCTTAGTAGTTGAGCTCCTCTAAATACTACATTCTTAATACGAATATAAAATTTTTAATCCAATTTATCACATTTGCAGGGGAAGTACTGCAGTATATCGATGATTATTAAAACTATCAACACAACTGCATGCGAATCTGCTGACCTCTATTGTACTCTGCACACGAGGGGGTGTAGATCGATATGTTCAAGGTATGGCTTGAGGTAGTGATGGAGGGTAACGGATGATCAGGAATGTGGTATAGGATGATTTAGGGATGTTCAGACATGGTTTGAGATGGTTAGCGATGGTATGGGATGGTCAGAGATGGTTTGAGATGGTTAAGAGTGGTTTGGGGTGGTCAGACATGGTTGGAGATTATTTTAAAACATCTCCAACCATGTCTGACCACCCCAAACCACTCTTAACCATCTCAAACCATCTCTGACCATCCCATACCATCGCTAACCATCTCAAACCATGTCTGAACATCCCTAAATCATCCTATACCACATTCCTGATCATCCGTTACCCTCCATCACTACCTCAAGCCATACCTTGAACATATCGATCTACACCCCCTCGTGTGCAGAGTACAATAGAGGTCAGCAGATTCGCATGCAGTTGTGTTGATAGTTTTAATAATCATCGATATACTGCAGTACTTCCCCTGCAAATGTGATAAATTGGATTAAAAATTTTATATTCGTATTAAGAATGTAGTATTTAGAGGAGCTCAACTACTAAGGTCATCCATCCATGATTAATATTATGACAGTAGAATTTATCCAGGGCATGACTCTTGGATTATAGTCACATGTAATGTCCGCAGCTCGTATAACTTTTCAGAAAGTGACTAATGCCTTCTGTTAAATTTCTGTCTTTTCGGGGTAATATTTAATATTATGAGTTTATTCGAGTCGATTACCAAAAGATATTGGAGTCTTAAAGCAAGATGGAGTGGTTAAAATTGATTGAACTGATTGTTGATTTATTGATAAATAAACTTCGATGAGGGAACAGGTACTAGTAGAGCTGCCTCACAGACGAACTTATGGTATTTTTGGAGGAAACTGTGATCAGAATCTGACTACCACGATTTTGTTCATATTAGTCACTGTTAATATTATATGTAATTTGATGATGGTAAACATTCTAATATTTACAGTCACCCGCACAAAACAAGACATTTTGATCCGGAGACGATATAGAAATATCTAATAAATAGTTATCATTTCATGAAAGATATCAAACAATTTGAATTATGAAATGAGGACGGATCTAATGCCTTCCGTTAAATTTATGTTTTTTCGAGGAAATATTTAACATTTTGGATTGATTGGAGTTGATTACCAAAAGATATTGGAGTCTTAATGAGGTCCAGCTTCCGCCTCTTAATAAAAAAATAAATATCAATCTAATAAAAACAAATAAAATCTAGTATGTGATTGCTGTGTTTACCAATAAACACACCTCGGCAAGGCGAAAGTAACTGGGAAAAAAATGTCTCATAGACGAGACCTGATGCTATTCTTCGTAGAAAGTGTGATCAGCATTGTGCTCGAACTACCTCATTTTCCCTCTATCGGCTACTCATTTTAAAATCCTAGGGTGCTATGAAACACCTCTTAACAATGGTTCTCATCCTGGTGAAGTCCATAAATGTTCTGTCCAACAGAAAGTTAGTGTGCAAAAGCAAGATGGACTCGTCAAAATTGATTGAACTGATTGTTGATTAATCGATAAACAAACTTCGATGAGGAAACAAGTACTGATAGTGGTGCCTCATAGGCGAACTTTTGGTATTTTTGGGAAAAAGTGTGGTCATAATTGTGCTATAACTACCACGATTGTGCTCATATGAGTTAATTTTAGTATTATCTATAATCCGATCATGCTAAACATTCTAATATTGACAGTCACACTGTGACAAAACAGTAACAAAATAGACAGTGATACTGCACAAAACAAGACATTTTGACCCGGAGACGTTATAGAAATATCTAATAAATAGTTATTATTTCATGAAAGAAATCAAATAATTTGAATTATGAAGCGAGTATGGAGAAGGGTTAATATGAATATTTCTAAATTATCAGTATATTTCTGGAAGAATCCTGAATAAAGATTTGAATCTCTTAAACAGCAGAAAATATTTGATCAGTCAACGTTTCGCCAATTCGGTCATTATTAGAAGTGAAAAAAATAAAACAAACAACATAATATCATACAAATGGGGATCAAATATAGCACATCTTACATCAGCATTCTCAAATAATATCAACTACAGATAATACATCATCTCAAAACAGTATTATATACAAATATTTGCTAATAAAATTTTTTTTATTTCTAAAATCATTAAAAATTGACTAAAATCAATAAAGTAACGGGCAAAATCAATTATAAAAACAAAAAAATAATATCTAAAATTGGTTAAAATATACTAAAAATATAAAGCTATGTTAAAAATTAGAGATCGAAGTCTATGCAGTAAAAGACCTACTCAAAGGATATTATCAATAATGTAAAAGAAAATGATGGATTCGATCAAACATTAAGCATGGTATTATTGTCGAATTGTATTTTACCGCTAGAAGTTGATGAGAAATAACTAAAAATCAATAAAAACCGCTAAAATTACTAAAAACCACTAAAATTATGGGACTTCAAGTTATGAATAATGTAAATATTTGGAATTTTAAAGGGGGAAAGTGTGATCAGAATTGTGCTCCAACTGCGACGATTATGCTCATATTAGTTACTGTTAATATTATCTATCATCCGATGATGGCAAACATTCTAATATTCAAAATTATCTTAAATTCTAATTCTAAATTATCAGTATATTTCTGGAAGAATCCTGAATAAAGTTTTGAGTCTCTTAAACAGCAGTAAATATCTGATCAGTCAACGTTTCGCTAATTCGGGCATCATTAGGATTGAAAAAAAAAACAACAATATAATATCATACAAATGGGGACCAAATATAGCACATCTTACATCAACATTCTCAAATAATATCAACTCTAGATAATAAATCATCTCAAAACAGATTTATATACAAATATTTGCTGATAAAACGTTTTATTTTATTTCTAAAATCATTAAAATTGACTAAAATCAATAAAGTAACATGTAAAATCAATTATAAAAACTAAAAATAATATCTAAAATTGGTTAAAATATACTAAAAAATATAAAGCTATGTTAAAAATTAGAGGTAAAAGACCAGTAAAGCAGGTAAAGACCTACTCAAAAAATATTATCAATGAATTGAAAGAAAATGATGGATTCGGTTAAACATTAAGCATAATATTATTGCCGGAGTGTATTTTGCCATTAGAAGCTGATAAGAAATGACTAAAATCAATAAAAACCGCTAAAATTACTAAAAACCATTAAAATTATGGGACTTCAAGTTATGAAAAATATAAATATTTATAGTTGATCAAGAGGTACGCAGACGAGAGACCTCTACGTGCTGAGTAAAATGAATGGTTGGAACCGTAGGAGAAGAAGTCCAGGTGAGAAGAGGAGATTTTTTCAAATTTTTCATAGTGATTCTGGATGATCATATGAGGCCGGAGGAGTTCGGTTATTCTCGAATCGGGAGCATCCTAAGGCAGATTAGGGAGATCGAGGTGGGGGCCCGAGGAAAAACGAGGACGAACGAGCGTCACCGAGGACAATGATCGGGGCCCGGCCGCTCTGCTCCGAGGGTATCCGAGAGTAGCCGAAAGGAGCCGATGATATCGCAAGATCTGATACGAGTGCAATTAGGAACCAGGATAGTTAATTATAATTAAATCAAGTTCAGAAAAGGGGAAAACAATTTAGGAAAGGCAAAAAATCAGTTGAGAAGACTATATTTACATAAAATTTAAATATTGGGAAGGTTATAGAAAACGTAAACAAATAGATAGGTAAATGTAAACATTGGGAAGGTTGCATAAATCATAGACATTGAGAACATTATGTAAACTAGCCAGGAAAATCCCCTACTGGAGTAAGGTGCTGCGCCCTAGCGGACAGAAAATGTATAAACATTGAGGAGGTTATAGAAAATTTAAAAAAGAAATAGATAGGTAAAGGTAAACATTTGGAAAAATTGCATAAAATGTAAACATTGAGAACTGAAAAAGGTACAAAACTTTAGCTAATAATAATGACGTCATCTATCCAGATATTATGAAATGATTAAAAGGCTCTTTATCATTGTTTGTAAATGATAAAAAAACTTTAAGGATTTAATATTTAATTCTTTTACGGCGTTTTAATAGTTTATACTATGAGGAAATAAAAATACATATAAGATTAAAAAGTTGTTTTGTTTATGTTTCAGCGAGATGAGTAATGATAGAGGATTAACAGTTCAAAGTCCATTGTTAACTTTTAAAGGAAGGATTAAGAGATAGAGCATTATTGCGAAAGCTAAATTTGTTTACTTTTTAGCGGAAGTCCTAAATCATTCTTTATGTTTTGGTATTAACAGCTCAAAGTCCAAAAGCCCTTAAGGGATTAAGAAATAGTATTAATTAATATTCATTAATTAAAATTTACTGCGACATGTTCGCAGTTATTAATACCGACTCGTGTACTTTGAAAATATTTCAAAGCTATGAAAAGGTGCAACCTCTTTGGCCAACGTGATACCATCGTTTTGATTTGTTAATATATTTTAAAGATTAAAAGTTCGATAGGAACTTAATGGATTAAAAGTTAATCCTTTTAAGACCATTATTTAACTATGAGAGAATAAAAATACGTAGAACATTGACAAGTTAATCCTTTTAAGACCATTACTTATACTATCAGCCATTAAAATATATATAGTACATTGAAAAGTTGTTTTGTTTATGTTTCAGCGAGATAAGAAAGGTTTGGGATTAAGAGCTCAAAGTCCAAAAGCAGTTATAGGATTAAGAAACTATGCTATTTATTTATATGTTAGAGATAAACAGTTCAAGGTCCATATTTGTATTTCACCTGGACATAATCCAACTTGTCTATACAAGATGCAACCTGTTTACATGTTGATACAGCTACATATTGTAAAGGTTATGTAAACATTGAGAAGGTTGCACAAACACGAAAACAATGTAAAGGTTATGTAACCTTTGAGAAGGTTACAGAGTATAAAGTGGGCACCGGACCCTTCATCGTATAGGTTATGACTATATAACCATAGAGGAGGTTACAGACTATAAAGTTGATACCTGACCCTTCGTCGTATAGGTTATGATTATATAACCGTTGGGGAGGTTGCGTACTATAAAGTGGGTACCTAACCCTTCAACAAAACCTCAAGTCCCTCAAACAGTAGAAAAACAAAATGGCGGCATAAGAAAAACAAAATGGCGATGTATAAAAAACAAAATGGCGGTCGGGTACACTCATGCTCTATAAGGTTGGTGTCTAACCCTTCAACAAAACCTCAAGTCCCTCAAACAGTAGAAAAACAAAATGGTGGTGTAAGAAAAACAAAATGGCGGCCGGGTACACTCATGCTCTATAAGGTAGGTACCTAACCCTTCAACAAAACCTCAAGTCCCTCAAACAGTAGAAAAACAAAATGGTGGCGTAAGAAAAACAAAATGGCGGCCGGGTACACTCATGCTCTATAAGGTAGGTACCTAACCCTTCAACAAAACCTCAAGTCCCTCAAACAGTAGAAAAACAAAATGGTGGCGTAAGAAAAACAAAATGGCGGCCTGGTACACTCATGCTCTATAAGGTGGGTACCTGATCCTTCAATGGGTGGAGGGGGTAAATCTTGTGGGCGGAGCATAGGTCAGGAGGTTCCATGGGTCACGTGACTGGATCGCGTGACTAAAACATGTGGGCGGAGCATAGACCAGGATGCGCTGTGGGTCACGTGACTGGATCATGTGACTAAAAAGGGGCGGGGCTTAACGGTCACATGACCAAAAAGGGGCGTGGCCTAGCAGTTAAGGTTAGGTTGAGGGGGGACCACGTGGTGGTTAAGGTAGGGTCGAGGCAAGACCACGTGGCAGTTAAGGTTAGGTCGAGGCAAAAATTCAAATTCAAATTTCCCGCCATAGGTCACGTGACCAAATGCTGGCTTCTGATTGGCTGCTCCTAGAAGTGTGCCAGCTCCCCTGTTTTCCCTCTACTGAAACCTATTACAGAATATTATATTCTGTGCCAAGTTATACAAAAATGGCCGTGATTTAAAGATTTCAATATAAATTGAGTACAATGAGATTTTTAGTAATTACTGTTACTTGGGGTACTTAAAATGACAATTTTGGTAGTATGCATAAGGCTATCCATCATTCTATTGAGCTAAACATAGAAAACCCAAATAGATCAGAAGTTCTTTACAGCTAAATAACTTTATCACTTTACCTTTACCGTGTCAGCGGATATTGTATTCTAGACGATAGGGGATTCATCCGCCATGGATACACCACCAAATGCCCATCTATTAATACTGAAAAGAACTGAACCTACTTCCAAAGAGCACTCCACCCGAAATAGTTAAATTTAGATACCATGAAATCATATGCAACCACTTCCTCGATCATGAAATATTTTTTAGAGATTGATCAAAATCTGAGAATTGCGCAGGGAGATTTTCGGTGACACAAAAAAGTACAAAGGAATGTAGATTTGACAAGGACAATATTAAAAGAATTTAAATACAAAGAAAAGAACAATAGTGCAAAATCAGTCATAGCGACAGACTTCCTTTCAGCTATTACCGGGATAGAAAGCCTATGGACCACAAACAATTTTTTTTGGAAAAAGTTGACTTTAAAATGAAATAACAAAAAATCATACTGCTATGGGTCTATCCGCACATAAGTATAAGCGGCAACGAAAGAACCGATGAAGAGCTAAAACAGCAACAAAAGGCTCCAGAATTCCCTTTTTAAGATCCACATTTTTGCCGGAATGGATAAAACAGATTAAAAGTAAGGTCAAGAAAAATTGGGATGAAGAGTGGGAAAGACTCACTCTAAATCATCCGCGTCTAATGATAAATACACATTATGCCAAAAGGCATAATGGCGAAAGACTGCTACATAATACCAGGTTAAGAATGGGACACATCCAGCTAACCCACCTCCATCTGCTTTCAGGACTACAACGACCGAAGTGCCAAATCTGTGACAATACGCCGCTACCCATAGAACATTAAATCGAATGCCAAAAATATCGAAAAGAAAGACTAACCATGAATATCGAAATTTCTCGGCTATAGAAAGAAAATAATTGAATCCATAAAACATGAATGTTTCTAAAAGATACGAAGTTAATTATACAAATTTAAGAAAGTCAGACATCGCTGAAGGCCCCAACAGTGTAAGCGGGAGATAACATTTGTAGGTACAGATTATTTACAAAGAGGTAACAACGCAGCAAAAGATTAACGAATAGTTTTTCAGGATTTATTTTCATGATTTCCACAAATACTTGCATTTCAGGATACCACATCGAGTTGAAATCGCTTTCCCCTGACCACCGCCGCAAGCAATTATTTGCTTCCTTCATAAAACAAATCTCGTACTCCTTATATCTTTCAATTCAGCTCAAATCTAAAATTCATTTGAGAAATCCTTCATTAATTGTCCTACATTCTTATGAAAATCTATCCTACTTTAGCCCTTAGTCCTCAATTCCTGTGTCTACCTCCTCAATACCTTAGTCCTCAATGCTCTCTGCCCTTCTACATGTAAATCACGTCATTTTGTTCTTGCTCTGTCTTTCTAAGAATCATAATTTCCATTTGTCCTGAATCGATGTAAATAAAAATTAACATTTCATTTCCATTTTACTTTATTTATTTGTTTTTATTATATTAATAAAATATGGAAGAGCAAAGTACAAAAAGGGGCATAAATCGAGTCTCAAAAATAACAGAAAGCAATTAACCTGTCTACGGCTCGCCAATCAGGCAGGAGAGGGAAAAAACATATATATATAAAGAATAAAATGCAGAAAATATCGCATACTCAGTCCAAGAAGATATCAACCAAAGGTAGAACCGTAACCCAGGAAACCCACAGACATACAGATCGAAAAAGGGAGGTTACATGATAAGAGCTGGGAAAAGTTAAATTACAAACAGCTGATCATCAAAAATAAATAGAAAATACACATCTCAGACAACCCAAGGTGTACAAAACATCATAAAAAGAAATCAAATAATAAAAAAAACAAAAGAAAAAAAATTGTAAAAAGTGAAAATCATTGAAGGTCCTTTTCAAGTGGATAAATGGCTGCACGTGGATGTGAGATGTGGTGCATTTTGCTCTTTATTATTTGATGTAGTTTTTCCTCTCCTTCTGTCCTGATGATGACCGAATAGGCGAAATATCGGCAGTTTAGTTGCTTTCTATTATTTTTGATACTCAAGGTTTCGTGTGTATGAAACTATCCATTTATATCCTGTAAATAAACTGTTTGGGCTACTGTTTCATTCCAGAAACGTTATGTTAACCTAATCCCAGAATAAAGTTTATTTTTCTATTTTATTTTATTCTAGAATTTTATATTAATCCCTTGATAGATTTAGCTTATTAATTATATTCAGTAAATAGAAAGCAAAAAAGGCCCAAATGGCCGATAACCGAATGTCAATAACTTCAAATAACACGGCAACGAAAATTAATAAAACAACTAGAAGATTAATTATATTTCATTCTAACGTTTTTTTATTATTTTGTATGTTACTAGTTTATATTTTTATTTAACATTTCATCTATCAGCTATAATTTGTAAAAAGAAAAACTATTTTATATGTATATTATTATGTTACAGGTAATGTGACTATATTATTGTTACATGTATAGAATAATATTTTAACAGAATATTTATTGAAGATTTTCAATTACACCCACATAATGATATTAAACTTATAAAATTGTAACTGTATCACTTATAACCTCAAATATTTTTACTTCCTTGTATGAAGTAAAGGAAGTATTGTAATCGCGAAAATTTTCGGTTTTCAGATTTCGACGGAAATATCCATTTTGGCAATCCCTGAATCCATTTTGACTAGTTTCGTCGTGGCGTCTGTACGTACGTTCGTATCTCACATAACTCAAAAACGGTTAGCTGTACAATGTTGTAATTTTGTATTTAGGATTTTTGTAAAATCTAGTTGTCAACCTCCCTTTTTGGTCGCCGCTTGATTACCGGAAGTGGTACTTTACTTGAAGGTCATAATTGATTTCCATCAAAAATTGCATTAACATACAATACAAAACTTCTCAAATTTAGTATTTATAATTTATATATTGATTTAAATAACATACTAGATTTTGGTGTAAATTGGAAAACCGGAAGCGGTACTTTACTTGAAGGTCCTATTATACTTTCATAAAAACTTATATTAAAATGTAATGTAAATAATCTAAATTTGGTAAATAGGCCTTTTATATCGATATGAATGTATTTACTATATTTTGGTTAAAATTGGTGAGGCGAAAAGGGTGCTTTACTTGAAGGCCATAATAAGCTTAAATCAAAAATTATATTTAAATTAAATACATAAATCATATGTTTCGGTAATAAAGGTTACAAACGCAATTTGGTTTCCAATCCAATAAAACAATTTTATTACTTGTTTTAAGTGTTAAAATTTAGTGTAAAATACTGGTTTTCCACCCCATTTGTGAGATCAACAAGTCTGCAGCATGAGAATAAGATGTTAGTTAAGTGCGGTTTTCCGCTTAAAATGTCGAAACTGTCGATTTCCAATGCATTATCCAGTGATATTGACAGTTTTATTGTTGTCACGGAAGATGAAGAAATAGCTTGGAAACTGAAGGAAAAACGACATGTAATAACGGAATGAGACCTCCATGTGTGTTTTTGTGTGTGTGTGTCAATAGATGGATGTCGGGACACCGAGTGTCGTTTTTACTGTAATGTTCGGAAACTAGTAACCATATTCAGTATCACTTTTTGAGCCACGGATTTATAATTTAATAGGCGTATAAGGAAGTCATGTGTTGCCCACATCAGATATTTTTGTTTACACTAATACAATTAATTTATCTAAATCATTGATAACAATATACAACAATTATAATTGATAATTTCAATTTTTTCTGACAATGTAAAGTGTCAGTTTTAAAACTGATAGCTTGTTTTATATATATTTTTTAAATAATAACATTATAAAATAAGCAAGTTTACTTGTAAAAATAATTAATTATCATAGTATTATAACTGAATATTTCTCAGACATAGGTACTTCAAACACATAAAAGGATAAAAACCTATACCAGTGAAATAGAAGATCTTTCTGATGGTAACGCGCACATAATAAAATCTGAGAAAGTTAGAAAGTATAAAGACTTATGCAAAGAATTAAACCAGTTAATTGAAAAGGTGGAAGCAATTGAAAATTGTCATATAAACGAAATAAAGGACCATTTGTTTCGAAACTAGATAGCAGTCGTATTATAGTTGCATCCGATAAAAATGAGTGCACACTAAGGAAACCAATTAGAGAACAATTAACTGTTTTAAAACAATACTATTAATACACTGAACGTTGATAGAGGATTTCAACATTTGACGGCGAACTGTTACTATGTATGCCAAACTGTACAGCTAGGGTCACTGGAACAAACCACAAGGTTTGTAAACCCACGATGGCTGGTAAAACATTCTCTTGATAATTCTCTGGGTTTGTAGGGCATGGAACAGCTGCGATTCAACGCATTTCATCAATTCTAATGTTATCATGAGCCATCAAAAAACATATTAACATTTAGCAATAAGGATAACTTTAAATGTCAAAAAAAACTTTTACTTTGTAAAAGAAAAAACAACTGCAATATTTCATAACGCTTCTTTGACGGCATAGTGCCGAATACAAATTAAATGTTCATTTAATTAAGTTAAAAGTAACGATAGTAAATATATGTATGTATATATTTTTTTTTTACATCAGTCTGGGGAGAGAAATATTTTATTTATCAAACAGCGCTGTCCAAATACACGTGGTTTCTACTTGATAGAGCATATTAAACAATCCTATCGGACAAATATAAACAAATATAGACAGCACAGATAATATTGATAAATGTATATATTTCTAAAACTAATTGCATATTAGATTATGCATTAATATAAATAAATAATTTTAGAAAACTCCTCCAATGAAATCATTAAATCCGTGTTTTTTTTAAATTAATATACTATAATTATTATTTTATTATTTACAATTACATATCTTTTACAGAAAACCCTTTATAATATGCCATCATGTTATTAAATATAAAAAATTAAAAAAATCAACAAGTAAGAAATAAAACCTTTATCAATTCACACACTTTAAAATAGTACACAGACAAAATTGATCCAAATAGAGACTCCTAGAGAGAGAAATGATTTATTGAAAATCAGTGCTGGCCAAATACATTGGGTTGCTATAATATACAGCGTACTGATCAATCCATAGTGGATAAAATATTTATATATATACATTTTACATGTATTTCTTTTTTTTCATTCATACACATAATTCATAGACTTTTTGTCTTTATTCGATTACACACCATTTTCTTTTTCTATCTTTTATTTATTTTTATCCATCCCACTACTTTCTCACCTCTCCATAATTCTCTCTTCCAATCCTTTCTTAATCCAGTATATAAACTCTAGACAATTGGAAAATTTATGAAACTAATCAAACATCAATATCTGAACGCACAGATATATAGATCAACAGTACAGGAAAAAAATAAATAAATATATATATATATATATATATATATATATATATATATATATATATATATATATATATATATATATATATGCATACAAACAAAATAAATAAAAAAAAGCTATCGAATTCGATTGGTTTAATTTAATTAAAATTAGGTAACAGAAACAAAAAATTATTGATATTATTTTCTGTATTTATATCTTTTGGTGCCAAATCGGAAATTACAATTGATAATACCTATGTCAAATAACATTTAGCTTCTTTAAATAACTATAATTTAACGATTATCATTAATATAATTTACAATGGAATGAAAAATAACGGCTTATGAAAATTATCAATTAACGAGTTTTTATTAAAACGATGTAGATAAGAACAGAAGCATGGTAGGTAATTAATAATTAAATATGAATTTAAATAAATGATGAAATATTGTATAAATTGATTTTTTTTAAAATAAAATAAATAAATAATAAATTAAATTAATATCACAATTGTTGGAGGATATTGGTTTATAATTTAACACAGTATAATTATTATTAAAATTAATTTAATTTTATCAAATAACGTAATCAGTTTTGGTTTTGTTTTTCTAGTCAATGGTGTAATTTCTTTTATGTTACCTATTTAGATCTTTAAGCACCAGCGAACCTGTTTCAACTTTTGGATACATTTTTTTTTATTTTTGATTATAAATAGACATGCCATCATGTTATGAAATTATAAAGGATTGATCAGAAAATACTCTCGTAGTAATAAGAAATAAGCGAGAATTCATTAGAGAGACTAAAATAAAAAAAGACAAAGCATGGCTTTTATATTATATTAGTGCAGTCATAATGTATGAGTCTTTGGTTCCGTAACACATAGTAACAAGATATAAAAGGAAAACTACTTAATCGATTAACCAAAAAATCGATTAAACTTTTGTGCATAAAATGCTTCGGATAATTGACAGTTTTTTTTTTTTTTTTCAGCAGACTTGAGAATTTCCCTAAGCGGTGATATCGCAACTGCCAACTCAATGTTAATCTCTTCAATGAACTTCTTTCTGTAAAGCTATCATTCATGTCAGCTTATTGAAAAAGTTATGCATATATTACAGTGACAAAAAGGCTACCTATGCGATAATATATTTTTATATCAATATTTTCACGTTTCTATTATGTAAGGTTGTCACAGGATATGAGAAAAACTGTTAATTAAAATTATCAGTTAAAACTGCTAATGCGAATATTGAATAGGAATTCAAATTAATAATGACAAATAACAGTTATTACTGTTTCATAAAAAGCTGCAATTTTTCACGTCAAAGCATACCGTTATATAAAAGGAAAGCCCGTTTTTCATTTATAAGCTTAAAAATTGTGAAACTCGTGAAAACTACAGGACCTATCTTTACTATATTTTAACTTTATCATCTTCCTGTCCTACAATAATAAAATCGATAAGCGCCTGTGCAGAAGTCGAAAAACCACTTCTTTCCTAGAGTGTAGCGCCAAAAAGGCTTAGAAGATTTTAATGAAATTTGCCTAAAGACTTCTCCTTAAAGCCCGGCTAACTATCTCTAAAAGAGCTATATCCTCAAGAAATATAAGGAAAAAGTTATGACGGAAAGAATATTCTATTTGCGCAAAACTCGAAAAGTATACATTTTCTGCTGATGATAGGAATGCTCATTAGAAAGATAATTTAATTTCCTACAAAACAAAAAAAAAAATCAACTAATTTACTCCCTAAGAGTTGAAAAAATAAAAATAAAAAATGTAAAAACTGCTTTATTTTATATCTCGAGTTTGAAAAGTGATATGGGCATGGTTCGTTAAGTAAAACATTTCTTTTTCGAAGTATATTAAAAGTAAAATATGAACATTAAGAAATAATATATTTGGTCAAATAAATTTAAAAGTGTTAAAATTTTAAAATAAACTAGCCTTAAAAATTTTTTTACACCGAAAAGGATGGCAAATTTTGATAAAAAACAACAAAATCATCGAAATTGGGCCATTATTAGCAAAGATACAGCGCATTGAACATTGGAGCCATGTTTTTATTTTCTTACCGTTGCAGGACGTAGGAACTGCTGGACCTAAGTATTGAAATCGGTAAGAAAAAAATTGAGACCCACAAAAGACAGTTCCCTAACATACCGAAATTTACCGATACTTTTATTATATGGTTCTGCCTCTCCGCTGACCTTCGATACAAAAAACCCTTCATACCGAATTTCAGTTCATTTCACACAAAGGGGGTCGCTGGAGTTGAAATAGCCATGTCTTTGCTAATACTAATATAATATTTGCTAATT
Organism: Rhaphigaster nebulosa; assembly: GCA_948150685.1. NCBI lineage: Eukaryota > Metazoa > Arthropoda > Insecta > Hemiptera > Pentatomidae > Rhaphigaster > Rhaphigaster nebulosa. The sequence continues at coordinate 26,936,846 of OX411312.1, read as the reverse complement.
TACCAATTGGAATTTACCCATTCTTTAATGGTGTCGTTCTGCCTGGAAGAAAGTTCTACATACCGAATTTCAGCTCATTTTCGGAGAAAATACGACTAAAAAGGCATTGAAATAGCTATTACATTTGCTAGTATTAGAAATCTCCAAAACTTCCATAATCGTGCTCTATGGGCTATGAAACGGATAGAAAACGCAGTTTCGCCGATCACCGCCGACGTTCGACCTTCGGAGAAAATACGACTAATTACGCTATGTATTAAATATTTCAGAATATTTTACTAGCTAGAAATTTCATAGATTATAACTTCTTAAGTGAAATAATAGTTAAAAATGACATATAGCAAATTATAAAAGGTAGTCGATATTGCGTATATTTCATTTACACGCTGTGTAATATTCGTAATACAGTTTCAAGAACAAAGAAGTTACCATTACGACCAACGGCACTTTCTCTTACATTGAACGGTATGGTGAGATACAAAACGCTGAATAGAAAATATGTTACAACGCGGATCATCACTTTTCCTCCGATTGAATGCGACGCGGAGGGACAAGCAAGATGCATCGTCTTCGGCGACAATGAATAGGATCGGACAAAGGACAGCGGCTTTGTATAATGTCGTTAGATGTCGGAAGTGGTGAAGACGATGGCCAGACCAGAGGATAGGAGAGAGGGGGAAGTAAATGAAGCCGTCCTTTCATAGACCAACTGAAACAAATGGAGTCCTCTCGATGGCGAAAGTTATCTCATTAATGCTCAACTTCCTGCCAACTTCCGAAGCCGCCAGCGCTAATTGGGTTCCTGGATCGACGGAATGGCAAAATGGTTTCAATCGGAATAAGTTCAATTCCGAAGACTGGAATAGGCTTTAATGAGTCTGACCACAAACTAGTCATGAATATATTATCATAATGTAACATCATCAGCGGAAATAACTAAGATTTCCGGATGACATGTTAAAAGAAGAATGAAAAGTCAGACAAAGGTTGTGATTATCACATACTCGCGTGGTTTTAAAGGCGCAGAATTACTTAAGAGTGCTGATGTTTGGGTGAAAAAAAAAATTAATGTTACTGTTGAGATAAATTACAGAAATAAAATAATTTGCACATGCTATACCAATTCCTTTCTATTCTTCGATTTCAAAGGTGGATGATAAAATTGAAGCTGCTTCGTTTATTCGCAAATGGGACGAAATTTGTATTCTTTCTATTAAAGTTAGTTGATATCCGCATGATGGTATAGAAGGATCAATCGTACATACATACATACTAAATATGTATAATAATACCAAACTATAATTTGAATTGCTTATTTTTGAATTTTTTGTGTGTTTTTAGAACTAAGATGAATGTATAACATTCGAAACTAGATAAAACAAAGCTATAGAAGTGGAAAATAATTTACCAATCCCTTATTAAAGTTAGTTTTTTCAGTGCACTGTGAGCGTTGACGTCATCAAATCACACTCAAAATGGATCAAATCTACTCGCTTATTGTACTCCTGACTCGAGTCGAAATCCAAAAAATCTTTTTGCAATCTCTAATGGAACTTTTTCTCTGTTAAATGATACTAATTCTTGCTGTCTAGCATTTATAGATGCGGAATAATGAGCGTTTGAAAATGACACCAAAAGCGTCTGTACATTTTTCTATCTTCACATCCCGAATGGATGAACGTAATTCGGTATTTAAACGCATAATATATCTTTAAAAAAAATTGCGACTACATGGCCTGATTATAGATGAAGTGATATTTGCGGTGACTAAAATGAGTGCGTAAAATTCTTTGAATATTAGCCTGAATAAGTAAGGAATCTATAAAAGAGTAATCAGGACTAGACTGATACGAACATGGGGAAATTATATTGAGTTTGATAATGTAGATTTTCGTTCACTGAATTTTTATTAGAGGAAAATACAGAAGAGCAACGTTTTAGCGGAACAATATGGCCAGGGCAATCCCGGATAAGAAATTATTTGTTCAGTAAATAAAAAATTCTCGATAAGAAATACTATTTATCAAAGTGGGGAGCTAAAAAATATAAATATTTAAATATAATAAGTTTTTAATAAATATGTAAGTGAATATAAATACATTTATTTAACTTGAAATGTTTTTCAAATTAAATTTATATAATATTTGTATGCAGAAATTTTTGTTTGGCGCTTAATTTCCGCTCATTTTCTCGCAGTATCAATGCTCTACGAAATTTAAAGCAGCCTACAATTAGGAAAATTTAGTTTAGAAAAATTAATTTTCGTAAATATAAAAAAAATGTTCCGGGTTTCAGATATGGCGGATTCTGATAAAATTTATTCAGGCAAATAGATATTTGTTTTAGCAGCATCCGAGTTCTTCAGGCTTATTACATCATAAAATACGTTGTTCTGTGATATTTTATTTAAAAGTACACTCAGAAAAATTATTTTAATAATGTACATTGTGGTTCTTACGTCGTAATTTATAAGTTAGGTGCTACCTTCATTAGAATAAAAACAAACTACCTTGGTGGTTGAAACACACGTAACACAACAGACACGTCAGTGTGAGTCCGCACACTTAGGAGGATATAATATATCATGTAGTTTATTATAAAAAATACTAATAAAAGCTTAATTTTTGAATCAAAATAATTGGGTAATTTTTTTAAATAATTTTTAGCATAACATTCATTCTAATTGTGCAAAACGATCGATTGAGCTACCAACACGATGGTAGCGTTTAGCCGAAAAATTGTAGTATTTAAAACATTAAAATTTAATTATTCAAGATTTTTTTTTATTGCATTTCACTCTTCCGGAAAAAAAAACTTTATACCTACATGAACCCACAATAAAAACACCACAGGGGTAAACTACTTAGCTAGTGTTTGCAGGATCATATTTTGTTGACAGCAGGGGGTTGGTACATATTTGTTTAATATTATGGCTTAGTAGAGCTGGTGTTGAAACAGCCTAACTCAACGTTGGAAAATGTTTAGAAGGAACAATACTCTAGCTAAACCTACATTCGAGAGAGAGCTTTACACGCCTGAAAATAAATTCTAAGCTCCGTTTTGAATAATAAATTAACGTCGAACTGGGCAGTGAAACATAATTTATTATATTTCTGCATATATATGATAAAGAGTAAGTTATATAATTTCTTAATAAGTTATATATTATTATAGTAATTTCTAGTAAGTTATATAATTTCTACATTGATATGATAAAGAGTAAACTTGCGTTCTCAAATCCAATAATAAGATAAATGAATAAATAAATAATAATGGAAAATTTTTCTTTTCTCTACAACCTAACTCTTTGATCTTATGAGATTTTCGTATCAATGTTTGTAGAAGTAACGTAAAATTTCTGTTGTTATTTGGTTCACTCGAAGTATAAAAAGTTAGCATTTTTTTTTGTTTTGGCCCAGGTCTTTGGATGTTAAAACTTCTTTACCTAGATTTAGTTAATATTAGTTTTCAGGATCATGTTCAACTTGGAAAAATATTCATATCAATATTAAACTTCCAGAATGCGCGCCAAAATTCACTATGCCAGCAGACGCGGCGCACTGAGTGCGCCAACCTTATATTAATTTAATTTACTTAAAATTAAACAAAATTATCTTATCACTTACAGACTATTATTTACTTATGAGATGTGGGAAAATAAAAATGACATAATTAAAAAAAATAATAGACTAAAACAAAATCAATAATATAAAAAATGTTGTATTACAACTCAATATTACGACTTAGTTCCAACTAAAGCAGGAGTTTGGCTCCTTATTTGAGAAATATAATTATTTCATGAGCTATACACCTCGTTAGAAAGAAAATTTGCAATAAAAGGAACAAATGATATTATTTGAACGCCCCAAAATACACCGAAATAATATAAAAACATAAATATTCCATGATGTTATAAATTATTATCAGATAACATTCAAAATATTTTGGAAAGAGAAAACAAATGAAATATCAGTTGAACGTTCAATATCAAAAAAAATCTAGTTATATTGGTCATGATTAAAATAATCAATATAATAGAAATAATATTATCCTCCTGAAGTGAAATAAAAAAATATTTCTCATGTGCAAACAAAAGAAACTGAAGAATTAAAAAATAATTCACTCCTTACAAAGTGCACCACCATCTTTTACGTAATTTTCACGGTAATTTTCAATAATAAGGGATTTATGAACGAATAGAGAAAAAGGGAATGATATTGAATATTCAACTACCGCTTGAATCTAAGGAAAATTCCCTAAGTGGCGCACTTAATACTCCAGCGCGTCTGCTGGAGGGATAAACATAGTACTGCTCATGTTTGAAATTATTCTGTTTTATTCTTTTATTCTTGTAAATCTACTTATAGGAAACAATAATAGTATTTAAAAAGGCGAAAATATTTCGTGAGGGACGAGTCCAACTACAATTCGTGAAATTACGTTCTATAATGTAAATGATTGATTATTAATTTCAGACATTTTTTTTTTTTTTTTTACATAGAACATTGAGCTATATGTTAAACCATTTGTAGCAAGAATAACTAGAGCAGGAAGGCTATCCGACGCAATGAGATAACGTCATAGTGTATCAGTTATAATAAACTCTATTCTTGTAGGACTTCGAATTATGAAGTTCTACAAACATGTTTAGATTGATATTAAGAATTCAACCAGTAAATGGACAGTGAAAAGAAATATCTTCCTAATTTAAAATTATCAACGTTTCAGGTTTCTGTCCCATCATTAGGACCATACTTTTTTTATACATATCCAGAAAGGAAAGAACAGTCAAATGTTTGAATTAATTTTAATTGAGTAATTAATTTTTTTATAGACACTAGTCCATTTTAGTGCAGACCGTTTTATAAAAAAATAATAATAATGACAAAGTATTTGTATACATATTTTTAATAATAAAATTTCAATGATTTGACTGTCCTTTTCTCTCTGGATATAATATAATATGTATGATCCTGACCATACATGGGGAAGAACTCCGAAACGATGATAATTTGGTGATGTAATTATCAATACATTTTAAATTAGGAAGACCTTTCTTTTCACTATCCGTTTACCGGTTAAAATTATGGTCTTCCATTTAAAAGTACTCATCATATAAGAATTCAACTTTGTGCAGCCCCAGACTAATAACTCATGTTAGCCAGCATATTTGCATTTATAATATGGCATTTTATGCAGGTCGAGATTGAATTCTTTATAAAATTCTGCAAGAATGAACGATAAATAGTTTTTTTTTTTTTTTTAAGCCTCTCCTAATATAATTTATGCAATATTTTGGAGGTATTTCCCAACGCCTGGAGGAACTCTGATACATTAATGATGTACCCCGCCGATTATAGCACGTCATTAGTTAATGACGAACGGAGATGAGGATGTGCAAACACATTACTATCGCGGTGGTCCTCGACGTAACGCCTGCCGTCATGATACGTCTCTGGAGCCTCCAAGACAACTCCTCCTGAACTCTTCGCTTTCTATCCTCGTGAGCTGCTCCCACTGTTGCGAAACCCGATGACCGACAAGAAATCCTTTGGTCAATAATATTTGTCCCTTAGCTTTCTCGTCATCTCTTTATGTATTCAGTCTGGATGATGTAAGGAAGCGATTCTTCTAATGTTACTCGATGTCTCTTTGTTAGGATCTTGAACTTTGGCTTTGCTTAATGTAATTCATCACCTATCCTCAAGAAAATTCTATACGACACAGACAGTTTTACTTCTTCATAAATTTTTTACTAACGTGTATACGTTTCTCTCTTTTTAAACTCTTTTCAAACATTACGTCGTATTAAGGTAATTAATAAACATTTAAAATGTTAACGAACGCCATAAACGTTGGTGCTCCAATTAATTGGTGAAGAGGAACAAAATCTGGAATTCCCAACAATTTTACTGTATTCCCAACTTACCGAGAGGGTCTGAGGAGGGGCGGGGTAGAAACATTGTATTAGTACAATCCCAATTAGTCAAGCCTATGCTCAAAAATGAAAAAAAGATAAATATTTAAACTCGCTAGTTTACACACATTCGAGTCTGAAAAATAAAAAAATAAAATAAATCGAAGTAAAATCGGTCTTGTAAGTGCAACTGAAATTTTTTTTTTCCAGGAAAAAATAAATTAAACCATATTTATTTTGTATTAATTTATATTTATATTACTATTTACTTTAGATTTAATTAAAATATATTTAATTTAATATCCTCCTGATTCGATTTTAACAGTTCTGAAAATGCGAAAATAATAATTAATTTTCAAAAAAGACGCCTTGATTCAGCCCCTCAATAATAAATGGCAGCGTGAGTAGTTCGAGATAGCTTCGGACTCCTAATAAAAATGGTCTAAAGTGTGTTAGCTTCCTTAACTTCCTCTGCAGTCAATCCAGGACCTGAGAAGCCTGTACTGATTTATCGCCTTAATCCTCATGGCTATTAATGCCTAGACACGTGGCTATTAATTCCCGAGGAAGAGAAGATAACTGCGTCGTAAAGTAATGGATACTTATATTAAATTCTATATTATAATTTAATATTTTACTATTATAAATATTCCATATTGGATACTTCTTAAAATACCTTTGTGATTTTTATAATTTAATCGATATAGAGAGGGATTTAATAATTTTACTGAAACGATTAGAATATCGTCGTAATTTAAGATCAGATGTTTTCGTTATGATGGCTTAAATTAAATTCAACTAAAAATTATATTATTATAATTATAACATTTTAAAGCGGTTTTTTCAAGTCATTCCTCAAAACCTTTATTACGAACTAGCCCAAACTTATTGAAAGATAAAAAACAAATAGCTAAGACTCTTCCTAACATCATAAATATTTCTTAAAATAACGAACGAGAGTTTTCTAGTATGAGAGCAAGGCGTGTTTCATCTGAGAACAAACCATGCCCACATTCAGGCAATAACCAATTTTCATGGTTTGTTGCCCATTGAAGGCGCTGTTACTTTCGAACTCCATTCGAGGGAGTACAGCGTAGAGGTCTCCTAGTCCCCTCAGCATCGTGAAGATTTGTTACAGTCCAGTCACCTGCTTTCTGGTACCATGCTGCAACTGGTGGCGAAGGTGGTCCCAACTGTTGAGTTTTGGTTTCTTTTGGCACTTAAGATAATAAAACGATCTTCATTGCGCCTTTTTTTTTCGCGTCTACCACATCATAGAAGCATAAAAAAAATTACAAAAAAAAAGTATTCATTTAAATAAATGATTAAAACTCCAGAAGGCTGTTGTATATTCTGGTTAAAAAACAACAACATAAAAACGAAATTTTAATATCTTCTTTGAAAAAAATTATATTTAATCCTGAATGTTATTGAGAAAATTAATTCTGATTCCTTCAAGTCCTTTTAGAAGATAAAGAGTAAAGTTTTCGTGGCTCGTTTCCCAACCGGTCGGATCATTACGTGAGAGATGAAATGCTAATTACACTCATTGCATCCCAAGATTAAGATCGACGCACATCCTTCAGATAATTATATGAAATAACAATAAATGTAGGGCTTCGGTCTGTAGCAACCGATCCATGATCCGATGATGCTAACGTGGAAGAAAGTTGTTTTTATCATTAATAAGATACGAAAGGTTCGGTGAACTCGTTGGTATTTGGTAATCTTGGCATACCAATGCAATATGGGCATTTCCGTAGAAGATATAATGTTTGCAATGATTATGATCGACCAAGGAGGAAAATAATAAATAGAATGTATTATTGTACAATATTTTAGTGTACTTACACACACACACACACATACATACACACACACACAAATAGACGGAGTGGCCACGCGTGCTAAGGCACTTGCAATAGGTTAAGGTTAAGCAACGTCGAGCGTCCAGTAGAAGGGTACTAGGATGGGTGACCGCACGAACTAGATGAATTATCTCCGCTCGGATATGTGAGGTTATATAAATATACAGTATATTGTGAGACTCGTCAGCTTAATGGAGACAACTCACACCGACTGGCCGTGATTGATTTCTCTACCCTGTGTACCTTAATCGCGAATCGTGTTGAGGTCTTCCAAATAGCCGTCCAGTCAAATTACCATTAATCACCATAAGGAAGCATTGTATCAAAGAACATGATGATATAAAAGATTTAGCTCATTATATTACCTTTAACAAGCTGCCACACTGTGAACTCTCGATATAACACAAATAGAGATAATAGAATTTGAAAAATCAGTCATGCGTCTTATTGTGCAATAGAAAAGGATAGATAACTCAAATTAGAAGACGGATTCTTGCAGGATTTTAAATTATAAAATTATTTCTTCATTTCCAGTTTTTCGATTTATTGGTCTATTTGGGAGAAGTACACAAATTTTTAAATTATTCCTATTGTGTGTATGGCGTGCATTGCGTTTCCCTCCACACCTTATGTGATAAGAGTGAGTCGGAAAAATTCCCTCATAAGACTTAGTCAGGGGGAAATTGCAAAGGAATGCGGCGCCTATTTTCGCTCAATACTTCCTATGACTAGCGTCTTCTGACCAACACAACCTGAGGAACCACTTTCTGATACAGAGTGGATTAGCGTTCATTACATTCTAAGGGCAGTGAAAGTACAATCCGTTGTTCAACAATGACTTCAGTCTTAAGAAGATCAAAACCTACCTTAACACGAAAAGTGTGGACCAAGTACACATACACAGCACATGGCTAAGAAAGCATTAAATATTGCCGGAATCTGTATGATTACCAGCAATATTTTTCTCAAATCAATTCGCAATTTTGGAGGCAATAAAGTCCTAAAAATATTTTAAAAGTCGGAACAAACAACACTTATTAAATTTACAAGAACGCATAAAAACAGTAGAATTATTTCTCATCATTTTTGTTTCTTCGTCCATTCCAAATTCAAGTGAATCAGACGACTCTTCGACTGAACCTTCTATTTCTTGATGACTGGGAATATCGTCATATTCATCCAACTTAGGTAAAATATGGTGAATTATACTTGCGAAATTTGGATTGTCTGATCTACAAATTGGAGTGGTGGTTTATCTGACATCAAATAATAAAAATTACGATCTATAAAGCACGATAATGGGTTAAAATGTAATAATATCTGGTGTGACACTTATAGACTTCCTTGTATGCCTATTAATTATAAATCGGTGGTTCAAAAAAAAAGTTTCATATAAAGTACCACTTCCGGTTGACTAATTTTAAACAAAATCTAATATGTTATTTGTATTGACATAAAAACCTTATATATCAAATTTCAGATGTTTTGCTCTATACTTTAATATAATATTTGATGAAAGTTTATTATGACCTTAGTATAAAGCATCACTTTCGACAAGCCAATTTTAACCAAAATCGAAAATATTATTTTTATTATTATAAAGGTCTTGTATACCAAATTTGAGATGTTTTGCATTATATATTAATATAGTTTTTGATGAAAGTCTAATATGAACTACGCGTAAAGCACCACTTTCGGCTTTCTAATTTTAACCAAAATAATGTATGGTATTTTTATCAATATAGAAGTCTTATATATCGAATTTGAAAAGTTTTGCATTATATTTTAATATAATTCTTGACGAAAATCTATTATGACCTACAAGTAAAGTATTACTTCCGGTGAATATGTAATGACCAAAAAGGGAGGTTCAGAACTAAATTTTACAACAATCCCTAATACGAGATTATTAACTTTCTACGGCAAACCCTTTTTGAGTTATGCCAGATACGAACACATACGAACGAACGTATAATCGTACGTACAGACGTCACGACGAAACTAGTCAAGGTGGATTCAGAGATGTCCAAAATTGATATTTCCGTTGAAATTTTAAAACCAACAATTTTCGCGATTATTATACTCCATTTACTTCGTACAAGGAAGAAAGTATATAGAAATTTCAAATCTTGCGCAGATTTGGACTATTTTTTTTCTGTTTTTTATTGCATATCAATAACAAAAAAAATTTAAAAAGTTACATTTTACATTAAGTGTATTAGACCGAAATATATTTCAGTTTGGTGGGTGGACGCGGTATACCGTAAACCTGAAAAATTAAGAACGATAAGTGGACTAACGGTATAAGGTGCCACGCCAGGAACGAAGTTTGGTCAGCCTGCCACTTTCTTCCACTTTTCTGAAAAATGGGCGTAGCACCTGATCTAATGGTGTTAATATTAACGATTTGCCTTCATAAAAAAATACAAGTTGGTTTACTAAAGCCTATTTAACAAACAAAACAATATATATTACAGTTAATTTCTTTAAAATATAAAAAATTGAAAATAAAGTTCAAATATTCAAAATAAAACGTTTATAAATTTTTGCTGCAGTTAGAATTATGAAGCTCTCTCTCAAAAAAAAAAAAAAAAAAAAGAAAAACGTTAGGGTCATTCTTCGAAAATAAAAAGATTTTTTTATTACTTCAGATGGCACTGTAATTTAAAAAAAAAAAATTGTATTGATTTTATTTGCATCTCATATAATATTGCCAAAATATCCCATAGTAATTGTTTTGAAAACGGAAGATAAATTAAAATATTGCAATTTTCAAAAGTGAGAGTGTGTGTAAGGGAGTGAGCATAGTAGAGTGGGAGAGTGAATAATGAGGGAATATTGAAAGGAAATAATAAAAAATAAATATAGATTTATTGAAATATCTTTACTCTCAATAATTTGTAGTTAAATTATTAGATAATTATTGAATTATTATTACGTTATTATTTTCATTATAATTTAATTATCACAAAGCGTGTGAGGTAAATTAATTAATTAATTTTAGGCTATTAATAAAGCAACTTAATTAGAGACAAATTGAATGAAATAAATTTTTTTAATAAATAAAAAAGCAAGGGAGTGATGTTTTTGTGCTGTTTCATTGTTTACTGATTACGCCTTAACTTTAGAGCCTCCTTATTCACACCACACCGAACCCCATAAAACCGGGTGAACTACAATAAAAATTCATCAATATTGAACTTGCCTTCTCTATCCTACGAGGAGGTGAAGTGAAGGAGCTAGGATCACCAAAGGCACAGAACATTTTTAACATAATATCTCACAGTCATAGAATTTTAATGGAGTTTTCTCTCAAAATCGGTTAAAAATTGGTTCGGAGAGAACTGGTAAGGTCTGCCAACTGTATTCCTCAGCTATGAAATGCTATGAGGTGACTTGGAGCTCATTATTGAAAAAATGAGGGAGTGAGGTACATGACCAGGGTACAAGAAATTAATTTAAATAGTTGTCAACGTAATCATTGTATGATGCATTTTTTTTTCCTTTTTGAAAATAAATACCAGATACGAACACATACGAACGAACGTATAATCGTACGTACAGACGTCACGACGAAACTAGTCAAGGTGGATTCAGAGATGTCCAAAATTGATATTTCCGTTGAAATTTTAAAACCAACAATTTTCGCGATTATTATACTCCATTTACTTCGTACAAGGAAGAAAGTATATAGAAATTTCAAATCTTGCGCAGATTTGGACTATTTTTTTTCTGCTTTTTATTGCATATCAATAACAAAAAAAATTTAAAAAGTTACATTTTACATTAAGTGTATTAGACCGAAATATATTTCAGTTTGGTGGGTGGACGCGGTATACCGTAAACCTGAAAAATTAAGAACGATAAGTGGACTAACGGTATAAGGTGCCACGCCAGGAACGAAGTTTGGTCAGCCTGCCACTTTCTTCCACTTTTCTGAAAAATGGGCGTAGCACCTGATCTAATGGTGTTAATATTAACGATTTGCCTTCATAAAAAAATACAAGTTGGTTTACTAAAGCCTATTTAACAAACAAAACAATATATATTACAGTTAATTTCTTTAAAATATAAAAAATTGAAAATAAAGTTCAAATATTCAAAATAAAACGTTTATAAATTTTTGCTGCAGTTAGAATTATGAAGCTCTCTCTCAAAAAAAAAAAAAAAAAAAAGAAAAACGTTAGGGTCATTCTTCGAAAATAAAAAGATTTTTTTATTACTTCAGATGGCACTGTAATTTAAAAAAAAAAATTGTATTGATTTTATTTGCATCTCATATAATATTGCCAAAATATCCCATCGTAATTGTTTTGAAAACGGAAGATAAATTAAAATATTGCAATTTTCAAAAGTGAGAGTGTGTGTAAGGGAGTGAGCATAGTAGAGTGGGAGAGTGAATAATGAGGGAATATTGAAAGGAAATAATAAAAAATAAATATAGATTTATTGAAATATCTTTACTCTCAATAATTTGTAGTTAAATTATTAGATAATTATTGAATTATTATTACGTTATTATTTTCATTATAATTTAATTATCACAAAGCGTGTGAGGTAAATTAATTAATTAATTTTAGGCTATTAATAAAGCAACTTAATTAGAGACAAATTGAATGAAATAAATTTTTTTAATAAATAAAAAAGCAAGGGAGTGATGTTTTTGTGCTGTTTCATTGTTTACTGATTACGCCTTAACTTTAGAGCCTCCTTATTCACACCACACCGAACCCCATAAAACCGGGTGAACTACAATAAAAATTCATCAATATTGAACTTGCCTTCTCTATCCTACGAGGAGGTGAAGTGAAGGAGCTAGGATCACCAAAGGCACAGAACATTTTTAACATAATATCTCACAGTCATAGAATTTTAATGGAGTTTTCTCTCAAAATCGGTTAAAAATTGGTTCGGAGAGAACTGGTAAGGTCTGCCAACTGTATTCCTCAGCTATGAAATGCTATGAGGTGACTTGGAGCTCATTATTGAAAAAATGAGGGAGTGAGGTACATGACCAGGGTACAAGAAATTAATTTAAATAGTTGTCAACGTAATCATTGTATGATGCATTTTTTTTTCCTTTTTGAAAATACTGAGCTTTTTTTCAAAACTACTTTATGTTGATAGGTTAAATTTTCTGGCAGTAAAACAAAGTCAATGTTTATAATTCAAGTAAATGGAACGTGCAAAGGAGTGAGAATTCTAACGTTTAAAACATATTTACATAAGTAAAATTATTATTACCATGAAAGCTCACTCCAGATACAACTTAAGACCATTTTTTAACAAAATCAATGAAAACATTTCTGCCAGATGAAAAAGCCCGACTACTTCATGGGAATGAGATTTTCCTTTTTTCGAAGAATGACGCATGCATCTTTTAAAACATCTAGTGTGTCGGCATTTGACAGTAAAGTAAAATATTTGCTTCTTTTTTCTCCTTTTTTTTTTGTTTATTTTTCGAAACTGTTTTTGCGTTGATGAACAATATTTTTTTCATCTAGTTCTTTTAGAGTGGTGAGGAAATTGGAATTGCATAAGAAGCGACTTATTATAAATTTTATACGCAACTTCTCGGTTATCTCTTGTGCAACCATAAATAAAAAGCCTTGCAGTAAAGTTGAATAAAACTTATTCTGTAATATAACTCATTCACCACACCATTGACTGTATATTTCGCTGAATCACCGGACGAATCTGAATTAGCATGAGCCTTCATTCCATCGTCCTTTGGTCTATCCTGCGCCGCGGTCCTCACGTTTACCATCTGCTTCTCAAGAGGTCCTCAACTCTTCAATGTTAGCTCTCAAGGAAATGACACGATGCGACAGCTGTTGCCAGTCTCTTGCCCTTCAACCTCCAAACATCTCTTTTATGTTCCTATCAACTTCAAGCCTCTCCAAAAAACAACCTTGTCATCATTATAGAGGTAGTTAGCTTATGAAACCCATTGCTGAAATTAGGTAATATAAAGAATCAGTAACGCAATAAATAGCTGGAGATGACTGATGTTTATTCTACAATATCGTTTAAAAAAAATACAAAAAGTTTTAATTTTTAAACCCTTTAAATTTTAACTATTATATTTCGTTTGGTAATAAATTATTTTATTAATAGTGAGAAGATTTTTGGGGTTGAGGTCATAACTGGAATACACCGTAATGTTATATACTGTTTTAATGCGTGCCGAAGTTTCGGTCTAAGTAATATGCCTTAAGTGCTCAATAAACAAGTTACAAGAATAATAGAAAATTTAATATATATATAATAATACCAAAATATATATTGGATTGCTGATTTTTGAATTTTTGTGTGTTTTTAGAACTGAAGATGAATATTCGATACTACATTCGAAACTAGTTTTTAAAAAAAAAAAAATTATAGAAGTGGCAAATAATTTATGGATCCTCAATAATAGAAAAAGAGAATAATATAGTTTAAGGTAGGATTGTATGAGGAAATATGAAAAATATAATAGTATAGATAATAATATAAACATAAAAATATAAATATCATATAAGAAATTTTTTTTTAATATAATCATAATCGTAAGTCAGCGTCAAATAAAAAGGTTAATGGTAGATCTGTTCAGAGTTATCGTTATAGAGATAACAACAGCGAAAAATTAAAAAAAAAACATAGTTCATTCGACGACATTATATAAACTTTAAGGGATTTTAAAGGGCCAGGCTGGCGGTAAGGTGTACTTCACTTTCCTGTAGTTACCATTAGATGGCCGTTTAATATCCCATTGCTATTGTTCTTGTATCTTTTTCGAAGCCCGATTTAATATTTTTTTTTTCTCGAAAATATATAATGTTATATATAAGGATATATATATATATATATATATATATATATATATATATATATATATATATATATATATATCCTTTTCCACTTTTATGCAATTTAACACTGGATTGTGCAATACTAAATATATCATCTTTGATAAAAAATGAGATGATTTCGCTGAAATAGACATAAGAGAGAGGAAGACAGAGAGCTTTAAGTGATTGGGTTTCATATCATCTAAATGAAACGAAGTTCAAGAGGAAATGTAAGTAATAAAGGAGGAAGACGCTTGTCATTTCTGTCACAAAATTATAAAGACTGCAATAATAATTATTGTATTCCTTAAAAAATATTTATAACGAATACACTAAATTATAATTTATTCACTTTATTATAAATTATTCATCAAATTTTAATGATTAGGCCAAATCATAATGAATTCATTTAACCATTACGGATTAAATAAATTATAATGTGTTCATTAAATACTTGATGCGTTAAATAGATCAATGGGATAGCTAGATCGCATTACAATTAGACCTGAATGTGTCGAAGTCCTCCGGTGACTGCAAGGTATCCACATTTACATATAGGTTACTTCACACATGCAAATCCCATGTGAGTCAGTTCTTTATTATTCATGTCGTTAGGGAAGAAATGTTTCACTTAGCTCATCGTAAAAGTGGAAATAAAAGCTGCTGCGAATTTGACCAAAATGTATTCAACAGTTTATCTCGATCCGAAATAGTGCGGGAGAGCTTATTTATTTAAGAGGAATTCGGTTCGGGAAAATATTTTCCTAAAGTTCGTCACTTTGTGTTTGTTCCACTTCAGTTAAGGACATACTGTGTATGGATGTAAATTTAAATTTTAGATGATGAAAAGCTTGAGAATAACAAGCTTAGTAATTTATTCAACAGATGATCCTCTCTTTTCCCTTTGTTCCCTTCATTTTATATTCTCTTTTATATAAAATACCCTTCTTTATTTAGCGAAATGGAATTGAGGCAGAGATAGAATAAAAGATGAAAAATTGGTATTGAACAATCTTTTTCACCCAGTAACTCAAATTAAATTAATTTTTTTTTTAGAAACATAGGAAACAGTGGCGTAGCTAGAGTAGGGTGAAGGGGGCGACCGCCTCGGGCACCACATAATGGGGGCGCCAAAAATTAATAAATAAAATAAATCTTAATAAAAAAAATTTCCTTCTTTTTTAGGGTCCGAAAATATTTATTTTATTGGTTTTAAGTCGAACATACGTGTAAATTAGTAATTATGAATTAATATGTATAATAAGCAGATACGGACTTACGATACCTATCGAAACAAGTAAAGAAATGATATTTTCCTTTCAATACCAAATAGTTTTGGTATAGATACCACTGATTCAGTATTCCTTCCGATATCTTAATGTTTTCGAATATTTGATTTAGGTGCTTGAATGAGTGCCGGCATTATTGCTTTGTCGGTATCGTATTTCCCTAAAAGCAATAATCTGAAATTGTGGTAAGGAGTGGCAGAGCCGAAAATAGGATTTTTGAGGGGGGGGAGGAGGGAGAGGAGGGAAGGGGGAAGATTAATTTTGTCAACCCTTCTTTCACCCCTTTCCAATAAAAGCCAAAAGTTTTATACCAATACCTTAGGTAATATATTTCGAAATAAATATCATCCTCTGATAACAGTAACTAATTATACTGACTGAATTAAGGCCAAAATTATCAAAAAGAAAAAAAAATTTTTTACTTAACTTAAAAATAAACATTCACTTGAAATTTGCCGCCCTGTGCTTTCTGCTGCTTGGGCAATGGTCCCCTCATTTACCCTCTCTTCTACGGAATTCTTCAAGTTTGCCCCTAAGTTGCGCCAGTTGACTTAGCTACGCCACTGATAGGAAATAACTGTGAATAAGTTTATTACCTTTCTAATACAGAGTGGGGTCGTGATAGCTGAAACAGTTTGAAGGGCTGTTAAAAACGAAACCAATGTCTCAAAAAAAAAAAATACTGGTTTTATTTTGAAAAAGTATATTGAAAATTATTTTATGTCAGTGGGCTTTTTGTAATCGACGTCGTTATATAAAAACCAGCATGACTTAAAATATTGTTGAATAAACCGCTTTTTAACGCACCATTATTTGAATAATTAATATGTAGTTAAATACGTTTCTCATATATCAATATATTCCTTAATCATAATTAAAAAAAAAAAAAAATGAACTCTAGCATTATTAAACTTAAGTTAGAATTTGATATCAACCTATTTTTTTTTTTATTTAAAAACAAACGAACATATGTATCCTGCTGAAAAAGTTGAACAACTCCACCATTCGGATGGAGCCAACTGATAAAATCGAAGAAAATGAGGTTGTTTGTGTGACTTCTGCTATTGTACAAATAGTACCTTCCACTTATAGCAGAAGTCAGATAGGTATGTGCTGCAATATGTGGAGAAATAGACGAGTAACAAGAATGCATGGTCAGATACCATTTTATTTGTTTTGAAATCTATTATAAGCTCGCAATAGGTACAATTTAAACATTTAATGTTGAATTCTTGGTTGTGAAATGTGCTGAAACTTTTTACCGAAACATCGTTAACACCGGAATGTTGAGAATTATTGGAGAGAAAAAAGTAAAAATCCCTTTTTAATAAAGTAATGTTATATATATATATATATATATATATATATATATATATATATATATATATATATATATATATATAATTATTATAAGAATGTATAATTTTATTTACCTACATGAAAAGTTCCATATGTAATTTAAACGAATAAGGTACTAATACGATTCCCAGTTCTCTGAAATAAGGAATTATTCCACACACATCTTAAATTATTCTAAGCGTTCCACGCCAGAAAGTTCTCCGTCTTTTGAAGTTGAATTCCCGCTTTTCAACTTAAGAAACCATATAGCATCCTCACTCGCTCCTAAAATAACATTCCAACATTTTCTCTTCTCATCCCTCTGTGCGGCTTAAGTTTTTTTTTTTTTTTAGATAATAATAGATTTCGTGATTTTTTTACAACAAAAATTTTTAATTTAGGATAAAAAAAGAGACAATTTAATTTTTTTTTTATTAGTCTTTGCTTGGTTGACCGTAGATATAATTAAGGAACAAGTTGGTCGGGGGATTGCGGTCAAAGACTTACACACTAATAATTATGATTCATTAGTGTGTTAGACTTTGAGCGCACCCCCCGACCAACTTCTTCCTTGATTTTTTAAAAATTAATTGTATGCTTGCCCCTAAAAGGATTAAGACATATAATAACTAATACTCCTTAACACGTAAATACTATATGAATAAAATGTTATTTAAAAAGAATAAATTTTATTGAAACATGTTTAGTGATCAGTTGACATCCGCATGATGGTATAGAAGGATTAATTTAATTAGGGATTGATAAATTATTTGCCACTTCTATAAATTTGTTTTATTGAAAGCTAGTTTCGAATGTAATACATTTATCCTCAGTTCTAAAAACTATATTTATAATGTTTTCATTATAATCAGTTATAATGCTTTATAATACTGATTTATATTAATCTAATTTAATATGTATAACAATACCAAACTATATTTTGAATTGCTTATTTTTGAATTTTTTGTGTGTTTTTAGAACTGAGGATGAATGTATAACATTCGAAACTAGTTTTCAATAAAATAAATTTATAGAAGAGGCAAATAATTTATCAATCCCTAATTACAAGTTTAGTGAGGTTATAATTATTATATTATATTATTAACAGTTAGGTTATTATTGGAAGATTCTAAAACTATGTCTTATGTCTCGCAAACAGTAGTAAATTACTAATGAATAAACAACCAGTCTCCTCTTCATTAACCGAAGCATCATTAAGAAAGAAAAAGATCAGAACTCATAAGCCATATTGACTTCATATATTCAATATATACTATGCATATAGTATAGATGAATAATTCCCAAAAACGGATTTGGAAGAAATGACTTGTTTCCAAAGAAATCGAAACTTGAGGACTATTCAAAAAACATCATCGGTCCTTGCTGATGGAGTATTACAAACCACTCCTTACAAACCAAGACCAATAGACTCATAAGTTCCCGATTTCTCGGGTTCTAAGTAATTTCCTTGTTTCTGTGATGCAAGAAAATCGATCCCATCTTACAATGAAGTTGTCATGCTTCTCGTTTCGGAGAGCGGAATCACGTAAAATCTTTCGCGTGAAGAGCGTGTTTCGTGAACACGGTTTATCGGAAAAAAATATGGGATGAAATCTTTTTATTGCAAAAAAACAAAAATTCCAAGTAGGTCAGTATTGCTTCCTCATCATTTCTATTGGGGTACAAAATTACTTGTATTTCAAGGTCAATGTTTTGTTATTTTAGAATAAAATCTACGGGACGAGCCGTGTTCGAATTATATGCGTGCCAAGGAAAATACGTTGGCTTCTACGTAAGTGAAAGGGATTTAATAAAATTGGTACTATCTAGGTACCAACTAGCAGGATCCCTGAAAATTTCATCAAAATTGGATTAACGGTAGAAGCTGTTATGCCAGTCACATGGATTTGACTACAGACAGACAGAAACGAAAGCAAATTGGTTCCTTGATGTCTGAATCGTAAAACGCGACAGCGAATTTAAAAAAAAAAAAAAAAAAAAAAATGGAGGTGTAATACGAAGCTTGCCTATCTTTGGTAGTGAAAAAGAAAAAATAATCATAATGTTTTATCGTCAAATTAATTTTTTTTTTTAAGAAATTGAAAATTGTATATTGGGACTATGTACAAAACAGAAACTGATAATATGAGCTATAAAGTCGAAAGTATATATATTTTTCCTTCAAACTAAAAGTAGGAAGTACTTCAATAAATAAAATATATAAGGAAATACGACATTCCATTATCATTTTTACTAAATTAAAATATAATAACATAATAATTTCGACGTTACGGCGATGTGCCTTCATCATCACCATACCTCTGGAATTTAAACAATAAAATATACCAACACTACATTATAACATTTTTTAAGTTCTTGCGTATCAAGCGGTCGACCATATCTTCTATTATTGTCGGTCATAACCTGACCCCATACGTCATAACACGTGTCTTCTTTGTATTTACGGGCATTTATGTGGCGGCATTAAAAATTAAATTTAAATTGAATTTCATCATAAAATTTATTTTATAAAAAAAAAGTGTAATAATCCAAAAACTTTGAATTTATAAATTAAAAAATAGTATTCATTGGGCTTATTAGTAGTTAATAAAATCATTACTGCTTAAATAGCTCACAATTGTCATCTATCAGTCCAAGAAATACTCGCTCAAGAAATTAACAAATTTAAATTTAGTTATTTATAGAATGGAATTATCATGCTCCTTATCAAAGAATATATTCGGTGGAATAATTCAAAAACGTTCAAAATACTTTACTGCATTTTCTCCCCTAAAACGCAATCCCCCCTTTTCTTTTTATTTTTCGTAAAAAAAATATCACAAAATACAGAACTTAGTAATTCACAAATTATATTAATAAACAAAACAAAGAACTGTTGACAAAGTTCACAGAGTAATTAAATACATAAGTTATTGTTGTTTGTATAATATATAAAACATAAAATCTAGCAATATCTTAAATTTAATAAATATATTTAATATCAGAAATATGTCCGAATGACTGAGAAGCATACCCGAAACATGGGCATTATCATGTTCTGAACTAAATATAGAAAGATAATGGAATATCTTCTTTGCATATCTATTTAAGATATTTTTTGGATTAAAATTTTATATAAAAATAATATAATAATTAGTATAATATTAGTATTATATAGTATTAGAGTTATAGGAAGATGAAAAAAGATGATTTTACCCAAACCACGTCAGTTAAGGTATAGTGACTGCTTGAATCATTCACTAATAACGCGAGGACCAGAGACTAGAGACCAAGATTCACTGAAAAGAGCTACAACCCCGAATCATTAATCTCTCGCTCAGTAAAAAGAGGGCAAAGCTCTTTTTTTTGGTTTCTAGATGAATCGCTTATCTCTGCCTGTAATCCTTAAGAATTATATAAAAAAAAATTTAAAAAAAGAAGAAATAATGCACACATTCAGTTATGTAACACATTTTATTATCTTTAATTTTGGACATACTTTATTTAAATCTGTCACTTAGTTTTCGAGTAATTAACAAAAAGCTTATTTTCTATCACTGTCACTAAAGCTCATCCTCTGGTTTAGAACTTTTAGGATATTCATCAACAGATACCAACAAATGAACAAAAAAAAAAATTCAAAATAATTGGAATTTCTTTCACAAGCAAAAGCTCTAAACGGAGTTTCGGGCAACCTGACAACAAAGTACGTAATCTTACCTACACGTGAACATTAGCGAATCATTTCGTTAACTTCACAAGTGCCTCTGCACATTCCATCCATATCCTAGATGCCATTGAAAGTGGTAGCTTGGCGTCACACAGCTGATGGTTGAACCTTCGTAAGTCTCTGATATTACAGCCGATTTTACATGGCTTGTTATCTAATGTCCAAGTACTATTTGCGATGTTGTGTTCGCTTGTTATCGAACCAACTCCGCTCTTCAAATTGGTAATAACCTGTTTCAAAGGGAGAAAATATAAATGTCTAAGACGAAACGAGTGTTGAAAATTTAAAATGTTACAAAGTAATAAACCACGATTTTCATAGGTGATAATAATAGGTGATGGTGATTTCACTTTCATTTGCCAAAAATTTCATACACCTTTTGGCATCAAATAATTATAATTTTGTCAATAAAAGTTATGACTTGTGAGGTGAATTTTGTTTTAAATATCGTTCACTTGGGGAAAAAAGAGCTTCCAAAGATGTATATTTGAGAAGATAAATTTCAGATTTTTAGTTTCAATATTTAACGCAAATTACAATATTTAATCACCAACTTCAAATTGTGATTGGAGAGTAATTTTATAAAGACTGTCTTGATAAAAATAATAATAAATTCTTTTCAATGTTTTAGTAATATTAATCTTATATTGGCAAAAACCGAACCATATGATCTCTGTATTAAATGTCAATATACATTTTGATGTAAGTTTATTATGACCTTCAAGTAAAGTGCCCCTTTCGGATTCAATTTCAACCAAAATCTAGTATATTATTTATATTGATATAAAAGTCCTATTTATCAAATTTGAAACGTTTTACATTATATTTTAATATAATTTTTATGAAAATTTATTATGACCTTCAAGTAAATTACCGCTTCATGTTAGCTAATTTAGACCAAAATCTAGTATGTTATTTAAATGAATATATGATTCATAAATACCAAATTTAAAAAGCTTTGCATTACATTTTAATATAATTTTTGATGGAAATCAATTATGACTTTTAAGTAAAATACCACATCCGGTGATCATTTAGTAACCAAAAAAGGAAGTTCACAACTAGATTTTACTTATTTTTAGATAATCCCAATTACAAAATTTTAACTTTCTACGGCTAACCGTTTTTGAGTTATGCGAAATACGCACGAACTAACGTAGGCACAGACGTCACGACGAAACTAGGCAAAATGGATTCAAAACATATCAATATTTTGCTTCTGTATGAATAGGTAATTGAAAAAATCATTATTTAATTTATTGACATTAATTAGTCATACTGTCTTAATAAACTTGCATTACAAAGTAAACGGGACCTAAAATAATAAAATAATGTGGTTATTATTTTATCTATGATCCAGCCTTGCAAAAAACAAGTTCTATAGTTTTTAAATGATGATGTTATATTAAATAGAAACATTTTTTGATTATATCCTCTACTCTAATATGAGCAATTTCTTTATGTCTGTCGGCAAAATGGATCTCAAAATCCCGCGGAAGGATTTTACTTACACGTTTAGAATTCGATGTCGATGAGAGGATTCGATGTCGTACACAAGAAAAACTCTTATTTGGTTAAAAAAAAGAAAAAAAAAGACCGGTGAGAAAAAAATGAATAAAAAAGAGTGAAACCAAACTAACGAACCGCGGTAACTCTCCCTTTATTTTTGCAAAAATAGAAACAAAAAAAAAAAAACAAACATTGTTACTCAATATTGATCATTATAACACATGTTTCCTAAAAATGTTTCTTTATAATAAAAAAAAAATTTCATATATTTTCCACGAATCTTAGAGAGAAAAAAAAGATAATACGTAAACAGGGCCACGCGATGACCAGAGATGGGATCGAAACGAGTCATGACTTTGCAGTAAATTCTTCCGCTGAAGTGTTTTCTTCCTTGTAGGTTTTGTTTGTTCATATTTTATTATTATTACAAATTATTTGTAATTACGATTATTTTATGCCGTTTATTCATCAACTGCTTGTCATGCTGAATTAAATATACATTCCCAGTTACCCTGAATATGCATGGACCTTCCTCTTTGGAAAACGCTAATATTGAATTTCAAATTTTAACTAATCGAAATGGATTTTAGAATGTTAACCAAAAGAAAAAAATGTCTTTAGTGATGAGTTAAATATCAACAGGTTTGCAATACAGTAGGATCTCAAATAAATATCTATGGTAATGAATGTTTTTTTCGTTAGAGACATCCTTATGATGAAAGTAATGTTAAATTTAAGTGCATATAAACACCTGATATGTGATAATTTTTATTTATTTATAAACAGTAAACTAAAGCCCAATTGCAGAAAAACGTTTTAATTTATTTATCGAACCTTAGAACTGAATTTAAAATATAACTAAATGCAGAGACTGAAGAAATTTGGAAGAAATTTCTTATTGGCATGATGATAGGCGGGATGACATAGGTTTATAACAGCGTTTGGTAACTTATTTTGATTAATATTTCAAGAATATACCTATTTGAAGTGTTCAGAACCCTATTCCTAAAAAAAAATTTCAAATTTTAACTAATCGAAATGGATTTTAGAATGTTAAACAAAATGAAAAGTGACAAGCTAAGTACCAATAGGTTTCTAAACAGGATCTCTAAATAAACATCCATGGTTAAGGTTTTCTTTTTTTCGTTAGAGACGCCATTAAGATGAAAGTAATGGTAAATTTAAGTGCATATACCTGATATATGATAATTTTTATTTATTTATAAACAGCATCCACCAACAGACTTAAGCCCAATTACATGATAACGTTTTAATTGATTTATCGAACTTTAGAACTGAATTTAAAATCAACTCAATGCAGAGAGTGATTAATATGGCGTGGAGATGACTAGAAAGAAATTTCTTATTCGTATGTTGATAGGCGGGATGTGAAAATATTCCTATTTGAAATATTACGAAACCTATTCCTCAAATCAATTTTTCACATTCATTAAATTTTTTCATATTAAAATAAGAAAAATGGGTTTTACATAAAGATTAATTTTCAGTAGGGCTGCTTTCCAAGAATTTAAAATTCAGCCCTTAATATTCGACTTTGAATATTATAATTAACTGGTTTCAGTTGGTTCATTAAGGCCTACTATAATATAAGGTATATTTTTGTGCTCAAGGTCCGCTTAATTTGTTGGAGGAATGGTTTACCTTGAAAACGATTCAATTTCCATTTTCTTTTGGGATATTTTTTGGACGGAAATACCTCGAAACCTATATATAATCGGAGCTATATATAATAAATGTTTAAGGAATAATTATGTACACGTGACACCTTACATAAATATACATTCTTAATCTGCAACTGCAGGTGAATTCGTTTACTATTGAAAGTTATTAAGTGAATTTGAGTCCGACTTGCTCCCAGTCAAAATCTTTATGTCGGACAATTGTAAAATTATTTCTTATAGGTTTATAAAAGAAAATAAACAGTTTATATTAGTTAATAGTAAATTTACTTCAATTTTTATGAAATTTGCCTACACTCTTAAAGCACTTTAACTTTTCATATATAGTACAAACTTTTTAAGCAAGTATAATTTTGCATACTCTAGAAAAAAACAGGAAAAAAATGATGAAAAGTAAATTTTTTTTTTGCGCATATTTCAAAATGTATACATTTCAAGGCAAATTCTATAAGATCACATGAAAAGTAATTTAATTCTCTACAAAACCAAAACCCCCCCAAAAAAGATGTTAGACTTTGTGCCCATATTTTTTTTTAAATGTTTTAATTTTGTAAAGTATTTAGTGCAGATTCCAATGGAAATCCGGTAACTTCTTTTTTTTCGAAATAACTCGAAAACTATATCTTCCGTAACATTCCAGATGCTCATCTGAAATATAATTATAAAATAACTTTAAAAAAAAAAAATAAATAAAACTTCAGTCAGACCAATAATGCATATGGGCTATTCTGAAACTAGAAGCAAGTTTGCTTTCCCACAAATGCAACTTCAAAATATTGTCTTTCAGCGCATCTTTTTATTTTATTATATTGACAGTAATGTTCTATACCAATCTTTTTATAAATTAAAAAGTATATAATTAATTAAAAATCAGATACTTTTTTGAAAAACATCTTCCATTTTTAATAGATGTTTTAACTCAAAGAGTAAGATATTAGAAAAAATATTACGAACAGCAACAGTGTACGAAATCAGATGTTCCGACAGTCAAACACGAGTTCAATAGGTTTTTAACTGAAGGAAATTATGTTTAGCAACAGTTTTACACCGATCCTACAAATATAAAACCTCCGACAAATGGATAAGAGAGTTTTGTCCACCTAAAGTAGTGATTTTGCCCAGTGAGCGCCGGCTCACAAAAAGCATCATAAATAAAGTTTAAATTTAGATTGATTTAGAAAAGGCCTGTGAATTCCGAATAGTGCAACATGAAATTATTTTACAATTAATAAGATGGGATGCCAACTGATGGAAATGGACTATATTTATGAAGATACAAAGGATATCCGTACCAGCTAGAACGGGCAGCGACATGAAGAAGATATATTGACGACAGCTCCTTTACAAGTTGGGCAGAACATCCACGGATTGTGAATAGATGACAAATGCAGGGTGGACAGTTCTGAGTCCCTTTTTATTCCCTTCGTCCAGTTTTCTCTGTAACTAAAAAGATGCTTTACGCTTGCGAACCCATCAAAAAGAAAAAACAAAACAGCATTATTATCTGTATCAGATACAATAAATTTTTTTGCGTTTTTATTTATCAATTATGGTTTCAACGCCTTTATGTTCACGAAATAGTTCAGGCAGGAAGCAATCCTATACGTTGCCATTATCTCATATAATACCTACCTCTTTTTCTCACAATTAGGTGCTAAGAGCCTGATGGACTCCATAACAATACATAAAAATCAGTTATTCTTTCCAATATTATTGCTTAGTATGTTTCTGTTATCCTATATCTTTATTTTTCAATATTCAAAACACACACATATATTTTTTTTTTTAATCCACATTTTTACCATTTTATTACTTTATCTTCTCTTTCAAATGATTTTAGCTAAACATTTTTGATAACTAAATTAAATTAAAAGGGAAAATATAACTCATTGCTTAAAAATATATTTTTTATTTGCTTATTCTAACCAGAGTATGGATATGAGATCTATTCTCTGGGTGTGGTCACGAAATAAAAGTATTTCTGCTCTGGCCTAATTCGAATCTTCTTCTGCCTTGAGATTGTTGAGGAAGGTGCTGTAAAAGTCCATCTCGTTAAATTTATTAGATAAGTCTAAAATTCTTAATTTTCATTCTAAAGGAATGAGGACACCCGAAAATACAACAAAATAACAGCAAACCCAAGAAAAACAGATGGGGTTATTCTTTCATAATAAAAATATCTGGTGCGCGCATCACACAACTGTAACTTACTTAACCACTTGAAATAAATTTGAAAAGTTCACAATTAGTTTTCATGGAAATTCCATTTAGTTTCCATAAATAATGTAACAATAGAAATTTTTATGTACAACAATAACTTAAGTTAATGCGTTTTTCGCCACTCTCTATTATCATTTACGACTTTACGTTAGATAATATTTTTTCTAAAATCTTTAGCTTTCCAACGGTAAAGTATGCATTTATACTGTTACTCTTATTTCCAGAAATTGGTTTTCAACCTGGAAAAATATTTCTCTTTTCATCTCTTCTAGTTAATCATCGAATTATTTCATAGTTTATATTTATGCATTTTTTTATTACAACTAACAATGAGAGACGGTTAATAGTTTAAAATAAACAAAATTACAAGTACATTAGAGGAAGAATTGTTTGAAAAATTGTCATGTAAGCACTGCCAGGCTATTTCAAAGAGGATACGACATATTTAAGGCCATTAAATTGTACCTTGATTTAACGAGTTTGATCAAAATCCTTGGAGCCTTTTTCGATAACATTGTAAAACTGTGTAAAATCGATGATATAAAGTGGCACTTCCCGTAAGTAGATTTTGGCGAAAAAGTTGCTGTTACATCTCGGGCAAATAACTACCTTAAATGTGTAATATAAGTTTATCGTTAAATAAAATAATAATAATAATAATAATAATGTAATAAAAACTTATCGTTTTTGAGCTAGACATACACACAC
Organism: Rhaphigaster nebulosa; assembly: GCA_948150685.1. Taxonomy (NCBI): domain Eukaryota; kingdom Metazoa; phylum Arthropoda; class Insecta; order Hemiptera; family Pentatomidae; genus Rhaphigaster; species Rhaphigaster nebulosa. The sequence goes on along the minus strand of OX411312.1, from coordinate 26,909,737 downwards.
ACTGTCCATTTTGCGAGACTTTATTTGTACTCAAGGATCTTAAAACGTGTATGGAACTGCCAACCAAGTTCATAGTGGACAAGTGTAAAAAAAAAAACAGTGGACTCGTAAAAAAAAAAAAAAAAAAAATATATATATATATATATATATATATATATATATATATATATATATATATATATATACATATGTAACATAATATATATTATAATTATATAATATATATATAAATATATATATATATATATATATATTAAAAAATAGTCTAACTTAGTATAAACCGCGATAGGCATCTAATTTTTGCTAATCATCTGTCAGAGTCCAATCATATAAGTTAACACATCTTCTCACATCACCATACTTAAAATCAAGCTTCGTCACCTCAATTTTCTCATTAACCCATCATTCTCATTAATAGAATAATAATATATAGAATAATATGTAGAATAGGGTTGTTAGAGATAAAATGTAATTTTTTGGAGTTTTACAAGCAGAAGTTAGCCCACTCACTTAATGGGAATTATCTATACAATTTATTTAATAAAATACCTTTAAATTTATTCACGGTACAGGATAGAGGATAAAATGTAAAAAAATATTCAAAAATTAAATCAAGAACAAAATAATATGTGGATTGAAAAAAAAAAAAATATATATGTTTTCCTGTCAGTTTTACAATTTACGCTGAAATCTAGATTCTATACAATAGGCACAGCCAAAAAACTGTTAATTCTTCTACTTAAGAGACTCTAGGCTTTGTTCAGGAATCTTCCTATATATATATATATATATATATATATATATATATATATATATATATATATATATATATATATATATATATATATTTATAGGCACAATAGCATGTCTTACCCTGCTGCAGCACTATAATCTTCTTAAATAAAATAATTATAATTGAGAACGAAATAACTACCTATTCACTTTAAATCCAGTGCGACGCGTCGTTTGGTAAAGCAATAAAACGATATTATATTAGATAGCTTATCTTATATTATTATAGTATGTATAATATATCATGTTATACAACTAAAACATATCTCAGCGATTTTAATATTACCATCAATCAACATTATAACAGCCCTATTAAGGTTCGCAGGTCTATTAAGGGTCTCTTATAAACAACTCTTTGGTTCCAATACAATTCACTCCCTTCACTCAGGAGAATGTCTTTGTATTACTATGCATTATAGGACGTCGAATCGTTTAATTAATAAACGCTCATAATAAATAAATATTATTATAAATTATTTTTAGTTTCAATTTTTTTTTTTAGTTAATTATGGATTCTTATCATTCTCAACACTAGAATATAACCGTCTCCATACATTGATGACGTCATAAGAGTAGAACCCCGTTTACCCGGAATAATGTGGCCGATAGGATATTCCGAATAATGCGAAATTCCGGATAACAGATGCTAATAGCAATTAATAAAAAATTCTGATATTTATGGCATTTATTAAAGTAATGTGAGAAAGAATTGTTTGATATAATCCATTTAAACGTTGGTGAGTACCAACATGTATTTGATTGCTTGTCTTAATTAAATTCATAATTCATAAATGTTTTATAATACTGATTTATATTAATCTAATTTAATATGTATAATAATACCAAACTATATTTTGAATTTTTTGTGTATTTTTAGAGCTGAGGATGAATGTATAACATTCGAAACTAGTTTTCAATAAAAGAAATTTATAGAAGTGGCAAATAACTTATCAATCCCTAATTAAATAATTCTTTGTTCGATTGAGATTACTACACCGTTTATTTTTACAGACCTCTTCACTTTTCACATTAATTATTACGGGAAACAACCACAAAACAAACTTTTCTGAGTTAAATTAAAGTAAAAAAAAAAACTTAGTAATTAAAACTACTAGATAGAATAGTGAACAGAACTTTTAAATACATTGCACGAAAGTTAGTATAAAAACAAAAAAAAAAAAAAAAAAAACCTTTGCAATAGACTACAAACGCTAAATAAATATATACTTAAACTGTGACAGAGGACTTTAAAGAGAAGGCGAAGTGAGTACAATGCAGGGCAGGTAGGAGAGAACCCTGAATAAGAAAGTTGGCTAACAAACTTAGATTTCAACTCTTCCTGAATTCTTATCGGTGTGAGCCAAGCGTTGCCCTGCTCCGGCTTGGATGAGCTATTGGCTCACAGCCGTCGCCTTCAAGTTGCAACAAGTCACTCGCTTTAAATGCAGTATCTTCAGCCGCATTATGATCTAATGATCCCGGTTGCCTCAGTCCTTGCATTCATTCCTGTCTCCGTTTCCTACAGTTCAAAGGGAACGGAGCCGAACCATTAGTCCGACCATTGCGACAATGTAAAAACGTTACAGTATCTCTGAGCAAATGGATGAAGACGTGGATCGGTATAACTTTGAAAATGACAAAGCTTGGCTTTTTTTTGTAGATAGGGCCAGGCACTAGGAATGTGAGAGCGTCCTAAGATATGTCGATGTACCGGCAGTTCGTCAGTTAACGAATTCATCCACCGTTGAGTTCTATGAACGCACTTTTATTTATAATAAAGTAAAATAACGACCGTTACATTGCGACATCAGACTACTATTTACTATGTGTTGCCATATGCCTTAAACGTCTCTTACACGGTCAATAGTTAAGAGCAAGGTACTATATGGCATTAAAGGGGTAAATTTCCATGGGAAGCAAACAAGGAACGTTTTAAATACAGAGTTTATTTGAAAAGCTATATAGGAGAAGATAGGGTGAAGTGGCCACACAGTATAATATACATGAAATCAATTTTCCTGGAGGCATTGTATTTGTTAAAAAAAGAAAAAAAAATTCAATTAATGATATCTATCCAACAACCCCCGAATACAGGTCCCGAAACATTATGTCTTGATTCCATCAAAGATTCCGGAGTTAAATCAATACATCACGTTGAAAACAGCCTCAAATTAAATATATATGAAGCACTTGAACTAATACAATTTTTCAAATCCAATCCAGATTTTTGCTTAAATGAACCAATAAATATCTCCAACTAGTCCAATCTTAAATTTATTCCTATCTATAACAGAAAAAACAATTACTTACCGGAAATACTGGAAAAACCCCGATCCTTAAACCGTTTACCTATAAATACACCACATACTTTCAGTGCTAGTTTAATGCGAGAACAAAGCAATACAAACTTTTCTGTTAGATATAATCTACTTAAACCTTGTTGAGTACCAATATGTATTTGATTTCTTGTCTTAATTAAATTTATAATTCATAAATGTTATATAATACTAATTTACATTGCATTTAATTTAATATATATAATAATACCAAACTGTATTTTGAATTGCTCATTTTTGAATTTTTGTGTGTTTTTAGAGCTGATGATGAATGTATAACGTTCGAAACTAGTTTTAAATAAAAACGAAATTATAGCAGTGGCAAATAATTTATCAATCTCTAATAAGAGTGATTTTAATGACATTAACAAATAATTTATAAAAGGAACTCAAATTTTCAAGGTAAGAGAGGCTTTGATAGCGATGCCGGAAACGAAAGTGCATCGAAAATCGATCAGCATGGAAATAGCTTAATGTCCGTAAAGCTAGCTAGCGTTAGATAGTCCGCACAAGGGTCGTTCTAGAATCGTCAAGGATGTGATATTTGTACGCTTGGTCGTCACAGTCTAGGTAAATTACAGCGGAACAACTAACGGGTCATTAAGCATAGGTGCGTTTCAAGCGTTGCATATTGCAGTTCTCAAGCACGACTGCTCGTTTTGCTGGTTCGATTGAGTAGTTCTACTAAATGAAAATAAGACGAATTTTTCATCCAATAAAATGCAAAAAATTCGGAGTAAGCCATGCGCAACTCATTTTCTTCGATAAAGAGCTTGCAATTCCCGTTCCTCTCCAAGTATGGGTAAACCCATGATTGTTTCATTGATCTCCTGGACTATATGGCGTTGTGATAACATAATAATAGTATATCCTCATCATCACTACTCGATGAAGAACGTGGCATTTTTAAAGCAATCCACATACTGACGCTTCTTTGACGATAGCTTGACGACCCGTTTGCGGACGTGAACCAAAGACAAGATTCTTTTTTTTTGCACGCTTGATGGAGGGTCAAAAGCATCTCTCACGCATCGCATGATCAATGACACGCGTGCAGACTGCCTTGCAGTACCAAGCAATATAAACTGAAATCTAATATTCAAGCAACTGTATAAATTTTCATGGAACATACAAGAAATTCAAACCTACTTGCCCAACATACATATCGTTGAAATTTGTTACTACTATTTTTAAATTTAATTTATAAAAGACTCATTAAGCATTCAGCTCTCAAAAGCAGTACCTGCCTAAACCCTTTAAAACCTACTGTATGGAAATTATACTGAAAAATAACCTTTTGTTTATTTTGTTGTGAATGCTTTAAGAGCACCTGCACTTTAATTACATCCAGAGATATTATTGAAACCTTTACTTATCAGAATTCCTCAGGCATTCTCCCAATTTCGAAATGTAAATAGGATAAAATATTGCTGCGAATCGTCTGATATTAGAAATGTCGTCCAAAAGGCTGTCCTGAAAAAAGTAAGTAAAAGTTGTTTTTTTTTTTTGGTATATATTCATTTTAAAATTTTCAAATTTATTGGTCCAGAAGTAAAATTAAATTTTATTGAAATTATTGGTATTTTCTAGAACAGATCAAGTTACTTCTTCTTATATCGTATCTTTCGTCGTTATTTGATAGTCTTGATATCGAAATATTTTAGAAATAAATTTTTTCTCTCCTTTGTTTATTACGATTTATTACAGGATATTTTTTATATTGTTTGTGTTTTTACTACTTTGACTTCAATGTCATTCATATTCTAACAAAATATATCAAAACAGATTATATTTAACAAAATTGAATGAAATAGTTATTACACGATTTATAATAAGTTCTTTAGTGAGGGAATTCGAATATTGAATGATGAGATCATATGACAGGCTTTAATGGGTTAACATGGCTACTGGCGTAGCTAGGACATTTATAACAAATATTTGTTTATTATCTTCAAAAAGAAACATTAAAATACAATAATTATTATTCTTAGCACATGGGAATATTTTATAATCGTGAGTGCTACAGACAGGATGACCGAACAATAAAACTCATACTTATGTATGAAAAGAGTTACGAATACAAACCAGACCTTAAGCAAATATGGGTACAAGATCCCTGGAGTTGATACAGGGTCTGTAAGTTTGCGAAGAGCCAGAGAGGATTACAGAAGGGACTACAGGGAGAAACTTCTCCAATCCCAATGCTCCTGATGTCTCTTAATGCTCTCAGCGCATACAAAGCTACTGTACCGAAGTTCTTAGCGTAATAACGTTCAGCGAGAAACCCATCAATAAAACTAAACCTAGTTATCAAATAGTTTTCAAACTAATACATCATTGTAAACTGGAATAATATTATTCTATAACAATATTATTTGATACTTATTTATTTCAGTCTAGAATTAATGACAACTTAAATTGGTTTATAGTTGATGTTGCTTGATTGACAGTGATGTTATTAGGATGAAATAAATAATCAGGGTGTAGTCAACAAAGTATATTTTTTGTTTTAATTATACAAGCCGACGTTTCGGCTAAAGCATGTGAGCCAAAACGTCGAGCTGTATAATTAAAAAAAATAGATACTTAGTTGACTGCATCCTGATTATTTGTTTCATCATTTTAAGAGGAAATGAGTTTGCAGAAAAAAGAAAACTTTGATTATCCGTTTCAATATGATGTATTTTTAAAAAAAAATATTTTCAATGCAAAAAATTATTAGAATATTCTAATAATGTTTTTTGTTTCTGGAGATTTTTACTTTTTTTTGCATTGAAAATATTTTTTTTTAAAAATACATCATATTGAAACGGATAATCAAAGTTTTCTTTTTTCTGCAAACTCATTTTCACTGCAAACATTTGGAACCTTCTAATTATATAATTAGAAGGTTCCAAATGTCTTCAGTTCCAAAAAGGCTTTAGTCTCTCAAATACTTGTAAATAATTAACCAGCCAATGTTTCTATGTAAGCCATCATCAAGAACGAAAAAAAGATAATAACGATCTAAAAAATAGAAACTTTTTTGTGAAACATCAATTTCTACCTATTAAACATTTTAAAAGTTAATATAAGAAAAATAATATAAATGATTTATGCATTATCGATCATATACTGTCTGTCTGCAAAATGGTTCTCGAAATCTCTTGGAAGGATTTTGTTTAAACTTTTAGGATAAAGGTCTAAGGGTCTTATGAAATCGTTACCCCAGGCAAACTTTATTGATTCAAAACTCCAAGCAGGCCGGAATGAAAAAAAAAAAAAAAAAATCGTCATCAGCAGAGCTCCGTCACTAAGTTCGTATTTTCACTAGAATCAAAAATTAAAAACATCAAAACGGCGGAGGTGGGAGAAACCCAAAAGCCACTTCTCTTACAAAAACTCAATTCACGTACAAAGTTTCAACCCTCTAACTCAATTTGGAGGGGCTGAAACTGATGCGTAAAACCTTAAAAATCGAGATGAAAAAAAATTTGTACATGCCGAAATTATGATTGAAATTTACAATTTCTATGGTATTGTACTGCCTAAACATTAATAAACACAACTAATTTCAGCGCATCAGAGTTGCTGGAAGAACCTATACCATTCCATTGTTTAGGCAGCATGAATTTAAATCCATCCTCAGATCCTTTCGATGCACTGCAAAAGTCTATAATTTTTAGGGAAGATACCACTAAAAAAGTGAATGAAAAAGATTAAAACAAACTAATGAGCCGCGGTAATATATTGGAGTCAAATCTCATTTAAAGAATTTTTCCTTTTAATGAACTATTCGCCATTAATTATTTTATCTCAGTTTTATTTTCCCTAATATATGAATTTTTTAAATATTTTAGTATAAATGGAGGGACATGAAAATGAACTTTGGATGATTAAGAAAGAAAAGATGTTTTTCGTTTTCTGTTTTGGACTGTTCTAATGATTATAAATATCATTATAATTATAAATATGTTATAAATGTGTTGTAATATTTTTACATATTTACTTTATTAACACATATTTGTATGTAGATTTTTTATGAAGTATATGGCTATAGGTACATCATATAACTATATTGTTTTCAACCACATTAACTAATTATATAAAATAAGTTCTAAGTATGGCTCGGTCTCCGAATACTATAAACGATTTTACCATTTAAATTAATTAAATATAGCTAATGCATATATTAAAAATGTATTTAAATATTAGTTTTGGTTCTCCATTAACCAAAATTGTCTTTATCTAAGCAAATATATGAATTTAATTTCACGAGGGTATCGGAACAAAAGGAAATACGTTACGAAACTTGGACAATACGTTCACGGACTTGCTCATTTTCAGTTAATCAGGAACCCAAAGTTTACGATCAAGAAGTTGTTGCGAATGGTTCTGGCGAAATTCCTGGACCAATTGCTTTCGTACCCGGGTTCGAGGATTAGGTTAGGGTCCTTCGAAATAGGGTAGTGACCCAAGGTGACCTGCCTCTGTCTAGGAAAATCTCGATAAACTTTGGCTTTTATTTGGATTTCGAGTAGATTGAACGCAATATCGACTTTCAACCCAGAGATCCTTTTGAAACTCTGGATAACCTACAACTGTAGGTTGGATCATTCGTAAGAAATCAATAAAAATAGTCCGTGGGCTGACGGAAAAATGAGATTTTACATGGCATTTTTTTTTTCTCGAGAAATATGGTAAATAGTTGATGGCGATGGTTTATAAATGCAATAATTAGTCGCTGTTAATTTAAAGTCAACTTTTTATTTCAACGTTTTTGAAAACGTTTGCCAACGTTTTTACAGGGTCCGATATATTGGATGTTGGACCGACATCCGATTTAGCGAGGGGGAGTCAAACTGCAGGAAATGTAGGATCCGATTCCAATAATTGAAGGGTACGTCCGAATAACGGACTAATTAGATGTTTTATTTAGACATGTCCACTTTAGACACTGGGCTCACGCCGAATTCTTACGGTTGGACATATTTTTGAGGAATGAACTCTATGAGCAATATTCCAACAATAAATTTCACTTTGTGGTAGAAAGAATCAAGGTTCGGTCTTAAAATCTGGATTCAAAGCGAGGACCATCAATCTCGTCAGGCTCCGACCCTCCTTACACTTCCATTTCTTCCATTAAAATTTTATTACTTATCCTATTATATGTTTTCTGCAATTTATTTCTAATAAAAAATATTAATATTCTTGTATCTTCAATGCCCAAAATGAATTCACAATTGAGGGGTTTTCTATCAAAAGTATATAAACCTTGATATATATCCACTTTTCAAGTAATTCTGATTTCAATTACTTAAAGCCAAAATGGCACTAAAAAAAAAAGAAGTTATTTCCACAAATGTGCTTAGGAAAACGTTTGGAAACGGTAAGTTTCAAAGAACTGTTTGAAAATTTACGAAAAAATGAAATATGGAGTAAATATTACTATGCCTTACATTGCAGGTATTTGCAATAGTAATTTCTATTACTTAGCGTCAAGAACTAATTGTTATTGCAATTACTTAGCGTCTAGAAGTAATTACAATTGAGGTTCTCAATTGCAATTACTTAACACTATTAGAGTAATTGCAATTAAAAATTACTTCAGTGTAATTTTTCTTAAAACCACTAATTTTTATGTTTAGGAACATTTGATTATATCCCACTTTTGCTCATGTAATTGAAGATGTAAATAACTCCCAATGTAATTAATTATTGACTAACTCTGATATCTAAGTGATGTGCATATCTATCACTATTGTAATGTCATATAAATTTCGTAAGTCAAATATATATTTTAAAAATTATTTATTAAGTTTAAGGAAACCAGTTAGTGTAGCTGGTATAACACTGAATCCCTTAACTGAACAAATCAGATTCAAACACTGACTAGGCTCACCATCTCTTGATAGAAAATCAGTGGGGTTTTCGTGATGGGGACTGTGGTTTGCAGACACTTCATGGGTCTAATCAATCCTCAAAAAAATATATGAGAATCTGACATTTGTCAGAGGATATGTCAGGTGATAGAAGCACAGTGCTGCCTACACTTTCCGCCTGACAAGAACACATGTATGCCAAGAATCAGGTACTACTACCAGTGCAAGATCCCTACGTCGTGTGCTATTACGGGATTTTTTCTTAATTAATCTTTTTCTTTTTTTTATTGTTCAATACAATAATCATAATTCGTTATCATATCACAAAGACCATTTCAATTTTGATATAGCACTGGCACATGTAATAAATTTATAAAAATAAAGGTAATAAATATATTTACGTCCAGGCATAAATAAACTAATGCATTTGTAGTAAACCTATTTTACTTTTGTAATATTAGACGTTATATCCTTGAACAAATAAAGTATATAATTTCTCTCCGTGCAATTTAATTTTCCCCGAGGATACGACGCATTTCATCTCAATTTGTTCTGCACTCACTAAAATTAGAAGGACATTATTAGGGAAAAGATACTTAATCCAAATGAAACATTTCAAATAGTGAATGAACTTAGTAACCAAAAAAAATTATATTTATGGTAAATCTCAGAGAAGCAAATACATACAGAAATGAATTAGTAAATAAAAATAATTAGTTTTATCTGCAAAATATAATCAATTTCATAATATGTTTTGATAAATCTTGTATAATGTTATTATATTTGTATGTATATTGATTTATATATTTATAAAGAAACCATCGACAGATGAACTTTATTCATTGTCTGAAATACGTTGTACATAAAGAGTATAACTGTAAATATATACTTGTAATTAAACATATTCATCTATCTGTCATCGATAAATTTTATTCTTTAGAGTTCTGACCCTGTTTTGTAGAAATCTTAATGTACCTTCTTGTGTATTTTTTATATTTTATACTAAAAAACAATATGAATGTGTGCACTTTTCAAAAATAAAAAAAAAAAATAGAAAAAACATTTGATCCCTATCATCTAGAATCTTAAATGATGATTTAGATTTATTTGTGGATATTAACTTTGTAGAGAACTATAGTGTAACCATGGCCCAGTCTTAAACTGTATCATTTGCTACAGTGCAAGAAGTATCAATCAACAACTTCAAAAAGCTAGATCATTAATGTTCTATTAATTTCTTACACGTAATAAGGAGCAGGGCAGTAATAGCTGACACATTTTTGAGGGTTGTAAAAAATAAACCAATGTCTTTAGAAAAAATAATAGTTTTATTTTTAAAAAGGATATTAAAAATAATTTTATTACAGTGGATTTTGAAAAATTGCATCTTCCAAATGTCGGCCGTTATCGACTATACATTGCCAAGACGCTCTTAAAAGAGCTCAATCTGTCAAAGATCGTTTCCCTAAAAACTCCTAGCAAACGTCGTGATATGTAAGCCGTGGCATCATCTTGGAACCAAAAATCCTTTAATTCGATTTCATCCAACTAAGGGCATATGATGGCCTCCAACATGTGCACGTAATGGCAGGGGTTCACAGTTATCGTTTCACCGCCTCAAAAAAACAAGGCCGATAACACCGAAGTCACCAACAGAGCCTTCCTGAAATGTGTCAGTTATTCCACCAGAAATGATTCGAAGGCTGATGCAGAATTTCCGGGAACGTCTTCGGCAATGAATTGTCAATAAAGGCTGATATAATTTTTAAAACTCAATGAAATATTTTTTTTTTTCTCTGGAGACTTTCAGTCTCTTTAGCTGAGGCGAAATTTGGTGAATTATATGAAGAAAACTTTTAGACATATCCATATAATTTACACCCTGAGTATACAATTTCCACTTGCAAGCTACCTCAAAGCGGTCAGATTTAAAAATGGCGGCCAAAAAAAGTTGGCATTTTAGAACTATTTTGGTTAACCTATAATTCCTTAACAGTGCATTCTATCGACAAATATATCGTAAATTAAATTAAAGAACATTAAATTATGCGTCTAATGAGTACCAAATCTTAACAATTTGGGTAACTTTTAGGGACAAAACGCAGACTCATAAATAGCAATCTGTCGCTGTTTTGGACCGTAGTTTTCAACCCTACCCGTTATCCAAATTATTATTTATTATTATTATTTTAAATTTTATTATTTATTTTATTATATAAATATTATACATTATTTTTATCATAATATTATTTATTATTATTATATTATTTAAATTTTATTATTTACTATTATTTTAAATTATTATTATTTTATAGGCGCACAATTTGATGTTCTTTAATTCAATGTACCATCAATTTTTCGAAAGAATGCAACGTTTAGGGATTATAGGTTAAATACCAAAACTAAAAGTTTTCTTCAAATAACTTTTCATTCGTTTCACTCTCAGACTATTTGGCTTATTATTAACAACCCTTCAAAACGTGTCAGTTATTTCCGCCCCACCCTTTATTTACAGAATACCTTGTTGTATCTGTATTGCAATTTAACTGCATAGATTTTATTGCAAATAATAGTACTTCTCTAGATCAGCGGTTGCCTACTAAACTTTTATTATATGTATAAAATAAAGTAATAATTAACGTTGATGACTTCGATTCGTAAATATTTTAGTTCAATGCACCTATGATTGTAAAACACTTACTAACTGACTGCAAACAGTTGATTGATAAAGGTCTCCCATATCATTTGGCAACTTTACTAAATGACGATAGTCCACACTCACCGAAATATTCGATTATTTAAAAAAAAAATCGACGTATATGAATCGATTTAAAATTAAAGATATAGAATCGTAAGTTTCTTATATATTTCTCTTGTTTCCACTATAATTATTCATGTATATATGTTTTATTTTAAGGTCTCTTCTTTTATTTTAACTTATTTATTTATTTATTTTATTCATTATTATTATTTTTATTTATTTATATTTTAATTTTATATATATATATATATATATATATATATATATATATATATATATATATACTTTTTATTTATTATTCTCTTTTTATTCTATTTATTTTTTACATATATTTTTTATTTATTTATTTTATTATTTTTTTTCTTCTTTTTTTTTTACCTTATCTGCCAACTGTATTGGCGGTGCAGTGCAGTATGAACTGATATAGGTCAATCATAGATAGTCGACATAGTTGAGAGTAGGCAGACATCACCTTTATTTTATTTCCTTTTATTTATTGTTCTTTGTTTATTCTATTTATTTTTTACATATATTTTTTATTTATTTATTTTATTATTTTTTTTCTTCTTTTTTTTTTACCTTATCTGCCAACTGTATTGGCAGTGCAGTATGAACTGATATAGGTCAATCATAGATAGTCGACATAGTTGAGAGTAGGCAGACATCACCTTTATTTTATTTCCTTTTATTTATTATTCTTTGTTTATTCTATTTATTTTTTACATATATTTTTTATTTATTTATTTTATTATCTTTTTTTCTTCTTTTTTTTTTACCTTATCTGCCAACTGTATTGGCAGTGCAGTATGAACTGATATAGGTCAATCATAGATAGTCGACATAGTTGAGAGTAGGCAGACATCACCTTTATTTTATTTCCTTTTATTTATTATTCTTTTTTTATTCTATTTATTTTTTACATATATTTTTTATTTATTTATTTTATTATCTTTTTTTCTTCTTTTTTTTTTTACCTTATCTGCCAACTGTATTGGCAGTGCAGTGCAGTATGAACTGATATAGGTCAATCATAGATAGTCGACATAGTTGAGAGTAGGCAGACATCACATTGTCACGGATTGCCTTTATAAATACTAATAATAAATTTATTTGATAAAAAGCAAAACAAAATTAATGCATGGCATTATCCTTGCCATCATAATAACTGGAAACTGTCGGCTTTAAAACGTTCGCGGTTCTGAAGACAGTGGTTAAGCAATATTATAATTTTCTGACATTTGCTATAATTTATTAAATAACAATATTTTACATATGTCAATTACTAGCGTATGCAGTGCGAAAATAATGATTAATCAAAAGTAAAGTAGTTTTTAACACCGTTAATAAATCATTGCAATTCGATTAAACGGGATTTAATGTGAGAGCTTCCTGATCAGGGGCCCATGGGAACTCGATTACAATTTTAATGGTCTAATAATTAACCTTGATTACATAATAAAATTTATAATAGTATATCAACTTGGATACTATTATCTTAAGGATTGTTGTTTCATAATATTTTCGCTCCGATTTCGAATAATGCCTGTGGGAAAAAGCTAATAATCTGATCAAGGATAATTATTTCGGTCTGTAGGACATTAAATGTGTACGTTCTTATCTCGAAATATTTATGCAATAATGATCATATAACGGTTTTTAACAACGATACGAAAACATCGTTTTTCTGATATGGATATATTTTTATTTACTCATCAACTATGTATTCATTATTTTTTTTCAGTTCCTTTATTTCATGTTATATGTATATAATATATTACTCGGGAGTTAAAGAGTTAAACATTATCCCCTGAGCTACCCCACTCTCCCTTTTGTTATACTTAAAATTATTATTTATGCTTTTCGTATTATGATGTTACAATTGTTAAAGTATTTTAGCTAAGATAAACTATGTCTACTAGACGGTAATGTTATTTTATTTTGTTAATTGTATGGTCTATATTGTTTTATTCTATATCATAGTAATTTCTACATACGAGTATTATATAAAATTCAAAAATATTAAAACAAATTACATATACATATAGTATGCCCTAGGGGCATTGTGCATTTAAAAGAATTCTAAAAACGATCCTTTTGTGGGGTTACCATAAAAGGAAAATACACAAAAAGAGGAATATTGTTTCGGACCATGAAGTAAAAAAGTATAATATATATATATAAAGTATAAGTATATATAAAGTATAATATATATATATATATATATATATATATATATATATATATATATATATATATTTTCTTCCATAGTCTTTATTGATAATTTATTTTCCGCCTGCCTAACCTCTGTCAATCTATTATTCTTTCAATTTTTGTTTTTTTGCATGTATATCGATAAATCAAAAAAATAAAATTTAAATTAGATACGCTATAAAAAAAAAAGTGTTTTATAACTTCGTAAATGACTTGTTAAAATGAATTGTTTTTAAATTTTATTTTTATTATTATTTTTTTTTAATAATCCATATTAGAACTTCTTACCTGGAAAGCTCCATGGTTTAAAAATTGGCAGAAATCGTTTATAAACATATTTAGAGAACTTATACTAGTTTTTAAGCCAAAGAGCTATTGGAACAGAGGTTTTCAAATTGTAAAAAATAAAATAAAAACCGATAATACAGTCAAAAACGAGGTTATCATTTGAGGCAATTGATATTCATCTAGTCACTATACTAATGATAAAATCATATTAATTCGATGCTATTTTGATCATAAACATTTCACTGTCAATACCAATTGATAACTATTAAAACGTAAAAAAAATACTTAATTTATTTTTCATTGTTTTTATCATTATAGATTTTATAATTTAGTAACGAACCTACCTGCTATTTATAAATTAGTTCACTCCAGGAATATAAAATTATAGCAGTTATCATTAAAATATACGGAAATGATAAATTTTACATTTTAAATAATAATTAGCCTTGTTTTTACTAAAACGAGAATTGTAATAAAACGTTTAAACTCACTTTGTTTATGGCAATAATTATGATCAACACGAAATTTTATCATTATTCTGATGTTCACTGCTGTAAAAACATAAAAATTAGCTTCTATAAAATATTTCAGTAACGGAATCAACATAGATAAGTCGCTGATTTTAGGTGATTACTCAGTGTAATTGACATCAGCTCTAACGGGAGACCTAGGGGTTACTAATGACACTTTGTTAGGATTAACACGATTCGAGCCAATGATGTATTAGGGTCGTTGGTCTTAATCTCATATTCGCTAACCAAACCATATCCCCAAACTTATTTAAGCTATCATGGCTCATTTTCAGTAACATGACGTGAGTTATCGCTTGCAGTTTTATTTCTTATTTTTTAAAAAATATTTAATGATTATGATGAATGAATTTAAAGGGTTTCAAGCGTTTACAAAACCACTAGTCAAATCAAATTATTATTTTTAAATGCTGGAATTAGTGACTTTTTTTTAAAATAATATATATTTAAAAAATAAGAATAATAAATTTCGATCAATTACAGGATGTGAAAATTTCCTTTCTTCCTTATTATGGTTTCATTAAAATTCATTTCATTATCACAACCAGCATTTCGGGGTTTTACAGTCTTGGTCATAGAAATTGCATCACTCAGTAAAAATTGTATTTTTCCAAAAATTAACATCAACGCATGTTTTTAACCAATGCTGTGTAAACAAAAAATTAATATTATCTATTGAAAAGCGGAGAACTTTCAGAAAAACACATGAAAATCTATAAAATTAAATAAAAAATTTGTAGATATAAATTTTTTTGTAAAAAAAGAAATTAAAGAAATATTTTTGCAAAAAGAAACTACAAGTAATATGTTAAATATGTGAAAATTTCATATCTTCCGTTCACATTTTCTCTGTTTAGTACCTTGTGGAACCCCCTTTAGCGTTTATCACTGAAGCGATTATGGTTGGCATCTATTCAATCAAATGTTTTATGATTTCATCACTGATCTCCTGATTCCATACATTTTTAATTATTTCTATTAGTCTTTCTTTAATTTTAGGTTTATTTGTGGTAATTTTTTTCTTCATGATCATCCACAAGTTCTCAATGGGGTTTAAATCGAGGCTGTACCCTGGCCACCTGGCCATGGCAAAGGTGTGATCCCATTAGTTGATAAAAACTGAATTACGTGTACAAAAACCCAATCATGAAAAGAAAAAAATATGCAAGAAATTCATGTGGTAAGATGGTTTTTATCAATAAATATGAGTTCTTACAGATTTGGCTCTGTGACTTGGAGCAGAATCATCTTGAAAAATGAAGTCTTGACAGTGCAACAGGTGGTTTCTCATTGAGGGAATCAAACTTTCTTCTGAAATTTTGATATATTTTTCGGCAATAATAATACCATCTATAAACTTTATTTGGCCAATTCCAAAGTAGGAAAACATTCCCAAATCATAAGACTTGCCTGATGCTTCACTGTTTTTAATGTGCAGTTTTCATTAAATCTTTCATGTGCATGACGTCTTTTGCAAGGAGCACCATCACAACTGAAGATGTTAAATTTGCTTTCATCTGAAAACATTACTTTTCTCAAGTCTTCTGATGTCCAGTTTTCGTGTTGTTTTGCCAAATTCAGTCGTGATTCTTTCATTTTTTTTTTGCTGGCTTTTTGGCCCATAAACCGTGTCTCTTGAACTTCGAACGACAGTTTCTCGGCTTATATTTGTCAAAATGTTATATGCTAGATCTTTGGATGTTTTCTTGGCAATTTTAAAGCGATCTTCTAAAGACAATCGCACCATTAAGCGGTCCAATTGAATGTTCGTTTTTCTTTCCTTCCAGTACCTTTCTTTCGCTCAATGGTACCCTGAGAAAGATTTTTTTCAAAACTCTAACCACATTTGATTGGTGGCACTCCTATCCCCTTCCCTATTTCCCGTGAAGATTCCTCCACTTCATATAACATCACAATTTTAATTTATCCTGACGACGTCAATTGCTTGAAATTCGACATAAATACAGGTTTTATCCTCACAGTTGTAAAAACTGAACTGAGAAACATTATTTGAGGCTGCTTGTAATCTAAATAAGTAAACAAAAACAATAACATTCAATGGGATCAACGTTTTTAACACCAGGATTAAAATAAATAGGTGATGCGATTTCTATGACCACGACTGTACTTGTTTACAGTATTTAACATATGCATTGATTTATCCACTTCAGATTGGTCAATAATTAATCCATATCTCGTCATTACATACAAACTATTATGCTGTTTAAAAACTGGTAATTTATGTGTTATAATACAACCACAGCAAGGAAGAAGTAAAATTTTCGCATCTTTTTATTGGTTGAAGTTATTTTTATATAAAATTAGTTCAAAATCTCACTTTTTAGTTTTCATTAGGGTATAAAAGATTCTTAAAATTTGTATTATTCAGGTAATTATTATACCTTATATACTTCATCAGTTTTATTCAAACATTTATAACAACGTTTCAGGCTTATTTTTGCCAATTTTATGGTATACATAGTATACCACTTTTACATCAATACTTGTCAAATTTAAACAGTTCACTCATCAGAGCAGGACAATAAGAAATGGAGAACTATTATGGACAAATAAGATTCTTTTTATGCAAATATGGAGTAATGGGATAATAATGCTTTATCTTTATTAATAATGTTATAATATTAAATATTATCCCTTATATGTATAAGAGATAATAATTTTCTGAAATATAATAATTTTAAAATACAGAATAGTTTTTTCATAAATGATATTTTATAACTGATTATATTTTGGATATGATTAATAAGGTTAAAATAAGGTTAGGCAGTTAAAATATACAATTTGAGAAAATGTTTACTTTATAAAGTATGGCTTTTCACGGCCTTCTTTAAAGCTATAAACAAGATCTGAGTAAGCATGAGAAAATAAAAAAAAAATATATATATATATATATATATATATATATATATATATATATATATATATATATATACAGAGGGGGCTCGGGGTGGCCGAGCGGGTTAGCGCGTTTGCAAAAGTGCACCTGCTCACAAACCCAAAGGTTGTGAGTTCGAATCCCGGGACCGGCACTACTTTAATTTAATTAAAGTAATAATTCAAGAAATTTATCACCCCTCCCCCCGGGTATGTGAGGCCCGTCAGTATACTGGAGGCTACTCACATAGACCGGGCGTAGGAGTGATGACCCTACCCCGTGTACCTTAATTGTGAATCGCCTTCTGGTTTTCCAGGACATAAAATAGCCGCCCGGAGGTTTGGTCCATGGACGGTCTGTCTCGGGGAAAGAAATATAGGTCCTCGTGCGCCTGTTGACTCCGAACAGCCATAATCCGTCGATCTAGACCGATTTGCCACTGTCCTTGAACCCGAGTGAGTCGGTGGGAAGGACACTGCCGAATTGGCCCCAAAAGGACCGGTTATGGAGTAATGGGCAGCCTGCCGCTGCACCATGGAAACCATGGTCCGCAGCAACGTGAGGTTGGGTGGCCCCCTCCAGGCTGTCTGTGCTCCCGCAAGCAATAAATGTCTGTAAGAACACCACATCGCGCGGCCAAAGATCTACAAGGTCTATAGAGCCAACCGAAAAAAAAAATAATAAAAAAAAATAAAAATAAAAAATATACAGATACAAACAACTATAGAGGAATATCACTGTTACCAGTAACATACAAAATTTTCTCAAAAGCTCTGTCGAATAGATTAGAACCCCAAATCGGCAATCAGATAGGAGAATATCAAGGAGGATTTAGAAAAGGGAGGTCATGCCCAGAGCAGATCCTGAGTCTGAAGCTGATCCTCAGATTATATGGCAAGGTCAAGGAAGATTTATGTCTCCTTTGTTGACTTCCTAAAAGCATATGACTCAGTAGATAGAGAGACTGTCTTTAGAGTGCTGAGAGAATATGGTGTAGACCAGAAAACGATAAATCTGATCAAACTGACTTTGACCGGAACTTACTCTAAAGTTAAATTTAGGAGCGAAGTCAGCAGATCATTTGAAATAAAAACAGGACTAAGACAAGGCGACGGGTTGTCCCCCATTCTGTTTAACGTAGTATTGGACAAAATCATGAAGACATTCTGGGAGACTAATAGATCAGGAGCCAGATTGGGAAGAAGGAAAGATGGGGTGGAAGTGAAGTGCCTAGCCTTTGCAGACGACCTGGCATTACTAGCAGAGAGTGAACAAGAGGCGATTGATCAAATCAATGAACTGAAAGAGATAGCTGGTAGAACCGGGTTGAAGATATCGTTTAAGAAGACAGAGATGATGACCAACAATAAGGAAACAGGGGAAAAGATTAAAACCAAGTATGGAGTGATCAAAACAGTGAAACAGTTTAAGTATCTGGGAGAAATGCTGAACTACAATGGAGGAGACGGACAGACGACAAAAAGTAGAGAAATAAAGCTTGACAGACTGAGATGTTTAGTAAAAACCATTTACAGCAAGAAGAACCTCTCCAGAAAGGCTAAAGTCAGACACTACGAGACGGTAGTAAAACCTGTGGTACTGTATGGAACGGAAACAGCGGGTTTTACCAGGACAGAGAGACTGTTGAGAATAGAGAGAAAGATATTGAGGTGTATCTATGGGCCAAGGAAAGTGGGAGAAGAGTACTGGCCAAAAAAGAACAAAGACCTGTACGAAGGCATTAAAGACCTAAATGAGAAAAAGGAGATTAAAATTTTAAGGCCACATGAAGAGGATGGACAAAGACAGATTGAACAAGCAGATCTTTGACATGGTGATAAAACTTAAAAACATCAAAGGATACCCCGAGCAGATAAAGGAAGAAATAGAGAGACTGGGGATCAGAGAAGAGGACTACCAGGAAAGAGAGAAATTTAGAAGGATGATAGATGGAAAGAAAGTCCTTGCGGTGGAAAGGAGGAGAAGAGGGGAAGGAAGGTGGACAGAGGAGCGTAGAAGAGAAATGGGGGAAAAGATGAGGAAGGTATGGGCTGAGAGAAAAATGAAAGCCATTAAATGAAATGATATACGCGTGGTCCTTAGCTGGCCTTTGTCGCGATAAATATATATATATATATATATATATATATATATATATATATATATATATATATATATATATATATATATATACTGTATACACTGTAAATACATAAAATGCAGAGTGGAAGTATATAAAGGAAATTAGAGAGTTAATTATATTTATTTATAGATATTTAAACCTAACTTCTACTCATACTGTAGTGATTTTAGTTCATGAATTCTTATCATTGCTTCATATATAATCCCCTGCTTTTTGCTCTTATCTCAACGTATGTCGTAATTTTTCCTGAAGAAGAGCTACGAAGAATATTTTTATATTATTCTGTTGAAGGTCTGGAGGAAGGAGAGAGGGGTAGGGGGAAAGAAGTAGTCCGGTAAGGGAACCTTTTTGTACTTTTTTCCAACCTCTGACGGCTTTCTAGAGGATTCCATCCCGCACGAGGCACAGTGGGAGTGTCACGATTCATTTCTCGGGTTTTCCATAAAATAAATGTTTATTGATCCAGTGGGAATCGAATTCACACCGTTCTTAACCGGTCGCTTTGGGACACAGCCCAACGTGCTCGTCCATCACGGTTTCCTGATGAAGCAAATACCAGACTTATGTATTACTATTTAAGGACCAAAGTATATATTTATATATATATATTATAATGGTTCTTCATTTTTAGTTATTTTATATGAAGAGAGACCCTAAGAATGCTTATATATTATGGAATTTTAAATTGAAAAAACAAATTTAAAAATTATTTATTTCTGAAAGATGACAATATCATTTAGTTCTTCTGATTTATGTTTGTGTAATATCAAGTTGTACTTACAAATAAATTTTATTTTGCAAAAACGTTGGTAAGATCTATCTCAATAGAACTTCCTTAAACATAAAATATTTTTAGTATCAAGAATCCAGAGTAAAAGGGATCAAATTGAGCGAAATCAATCTTAAAGATGCCACTCTTTAATAAATTTATCAAACCTGGAATAACTAGAAAGCGTTTTTCCCTTTTCCCGTTTCCACAATAAAACAATTTTTCAGTCGCGGAAATTTAACAAACCCCAGCTTGGAGATGGGAAACATATAACGTCGTTTATTTTCCATTAAAGAGTGTCTTTCGAAGAAGAAATTCTATAAGGAAAATTATGTTGGGAAGGTTCTTAAAGAGGGAGACCATTGAGAAGAAATAGCGTATACAATAATCAGTAATCCATAAATATTAATAATAAACAATAAGAATTCAATGATTCAAATTTATTATTATACAATATAAAAAATAATACTAGTAAAATGTTATTATAACAATAGATCAAACTATTTTTTTTTCTTCATACCTGCATATAACACATTTGATAACGTGGTTGCATGGAGAATTTCCTTTTTCTGCAGATTTGCATTTTAAGGAAGTTTATATTACATCTTCGTTATTATTTCTTTTAATTTTTCATAATTTCTAATTTATAATTAGGAGATTGGCCTCACTTTTTATTTTGTATTGAACTTACAACTAAAACTAAAGTTTAAATTTCAAATAATTGTTACCAACGCTGGTATGAGCTCGCTGAATGTGGAGGATCGCTATTTGTTTTACTGATACGAAACATTTTTTATTCTTCTCAGTTCAGAAATTCACAACTCTAGGCATCTTTAATTACTCATGGAACCGAATTTCGTAGTAATTTACTATGAAAAAAATCAAACAGATCGGTAGGAAAAAATAGAATTAAAAGAACGAAACGTGTGTCATTAAACCGAACTAAGAAACCGCGGTAATTCATTTCACTCAAATCTAATTTAAAGAAATAATATTTGTAATAAACAATTCGACATATATTATTTTATTTTCTGTTTTCTTGTTCTTTCATTTGTACTATGTGAAGGGACAATAAAATAAACTTTGGAAGATTAAGAAAGCCAAGGGAGTGTTTTGTTTTCTGATTTGAAATTCTTTAATTATTAAAAATACCATATGTTATAAATTATATTATTATTATTTCGGGTCATGCAATTGTGTTATATTCCGAAACTCAGCATCTCTTCCCTCCAGTCTCTATCAGTGCAGTCTGCAGTCTGTCAGAAATGTAGTCGTCATATTTTCCAGACGTCCTATCCATAGCTTACGAGGTCTTTCTTTCCTGGCAGTACTTAAGTATTCGAAGGGTCTAACGCGTTTCTCTCATTCGCATGATGTGGCCGAACCGAATAATTTTCTTTTGTTAATTTTATTGAGAATGCTTACTTCAGCATCTTATTTCCACATTTGGAATATCTGCAGTTTCTTCTCCAAAAATCCATTTCTAGAGCCAATAATTTATTTGCAGATGCTTTAGTCATCGCCTATGACTCTGACCTGATAAAGTTGTCGCTATGAGGAGTGGCACATTCTTTTTTTTTTTAGTCGGAGAAAAACTTGATTATTTTATAATACCCCGTTGAAAAGACCAATTCTCTTTTTCTCATTTGTGATTTTATTTTTAAAACCTTTTGCACTGCACCCAAAATGTCTAATATCACCTCAAAATACTTGAAAACACTGCTCTGTGATATCTGAGTCCTGAGGAGTTGAAAGGTATGTATTCAGATCCGCAAGTCCGGGCGACCTAACATTTTTCATCTTCTTCAAGGCCCCCTCTACTTCATCCAAAGAGACATCCTCAATCCAGTATACATACTGGTTCGTTTTCCTCGTCCTCCATCCTGTAATCCAACCTCTTTTCTTGTGTTTGATCAGACAAAGGCAATTCCTTATAATGCTATAAATATGTTGTAATATTTTTATATCTTTAGTGCATTGTTACTGTTGTGTTTTTAATAAAGTAGTAAAAGTATTGTAAACAACAATGCTGCACAGCATATAAATATTAGTAGTATTTTATTTTATTCAAATTCAGTAATTAAATAAAATAATTTCCGAGCATGGCTCGGTCCTCGCTTACTCAAAGTAATTCCAAAAATAATACGTTTCGATGTACGGGAGTTCGATATAATGCGTTTTAAAATTAGAGGGAAATAAAACGATCCCAGAAGACAGGTAAAGAGACAAGAGAAAACGTAATTTCGTCACTTACCGTAAATTATTACACCTAATATCAATAATTATAACTACCGATTTCAAGGCGACCCATATTACGACGACCGAGTTTGCCAATTCACGAGGTCGTAATTATGGCGTTATTAGCAAAAATTTAAACAATTATTAATTACTGAATAGCCCGAGACGCGGTGAGAATCCCGGAATAGCAAAGGGGGGTCGGGTAGTTAATCCATCACATCTGGAACAGCTTGCCACATCCCCTGGAAATCGGTCGCTCGGATCTCGAGATTGCAGATCTTGAGATAATCTCATATTCAGCAATTAGGATGATTACGACCAGCGGAGGAAGGCCAAAAATCAATTTCAGCGTGACCGATTTGTAAAAGTTTAATAGCACTATCAATTAAGTACAAAATATCTGTGGTTCCCTTTAATAATTGCTATAAGTCGAATCAGCGTACAAATGATAAGTTTACTTATATGATTTGGTCAGAATCTAGTTTTGATTACATTTGTTCGAAAATTCTGCCAAAAGAGACAGTAAAAAAGCCAAAAGCACAAAAATATAGAGAAAACATGCGTACCAGGATACTGACCTAGGGTCGATTCACGATCGATTGATGAGGAAACAAATTTTTTAATGTAGCCAGAATTTAAAAATAACATTGGAGTTGAGAGCAAAGCAGGGATACAAAATAACTGCAGTTTTATTTTGAAAAAGTTCTTGTTCTAAATTAAACTTTTTTGAAACAGATCATCCAAGAACTTTTATGACATAACTTTTGTTATAAGTTCAAAAAAATTTACAAACATTTTTTGGTCAGAACTTATGTAGTAAAATATCTTTGAGATGTTTATCGTAAGAATATTTATATACAAGTTCAATATTAAAAAAGTTCTCGTTGGAGCTTTTTAGTGAAATTATAATAAAATTTATTATAATTAAAGTTCCTAATTAAATGTGGAAAATATTCATGGAATTGTATTGAAACGTTTTCTCATCTTAAAATGTTATTTCTTTAAATAAATATTCTGTAGGTGATAACAGCATTTTTTCTATTGGAATTAAAAATTAAATATTAAATAAAATAAATAGAAAGGTTATTGTTTTTCTATTTATTCTTTTATTTCGAATTTTATTTATTAATTTTTTTTTTGTTAAAAGATTTTTTAATGTTTTCAACAATGTTGCAGTCTCCCGAGGTTTCTCCCATCTCTCAAAGATCTCTGGATTTGCCCCATAAGTATTGAAAACTTATGTTAAAGAACTTTTATTTAATATGCTATATTAGAAAATTCTATTAGCAGAACTTTTATAAACAATTTTTTTGGAATGAACTAATATTAACAGAGCTTTTATCAAAAGCTTTTAATGATATAAGTTCTTCAGGAACTTTTTATCAGAAGATTCTTTTGTGTGGAAGTTTTATACTAACAATGCTAATACATTAATAACATAATTAATAACAATTAGTATTAATAGCAATTAATGCTAATCCATTAATTGTTAAAGTTCTTGTTAAACAGATAAACTGAAACTTTTTGAAAAAGTTCAATAACTGCTTCGAGCCCTGGAGTGAAGTGCCTTACTCACTTTACCAACCGATTCCTTTTAGAACTATGTATACATAAATATGGTTTAAGTATATGAAAAAAAAAACTGTACCGCACACTATAACCCATGAAGGATCTTACGTATTTGGCAAGGAAGTAGTTTTTTCATGATACTATCGGTTATACAAGCCGGTAATATGATCAGAATCAACGCTCAGCCTGCTGGGTTACCCCCACCCCAATTAAGGGTAACAACTTTATAGAGGTCCGGTGTGCACCAGGCGGGTTTACCGTCTAATATGGACCATTTTGAAAATTTATGCAACATTGCAGTTTATTTAAAATTAAAGTTTCACTTTATTTAAAATTTGTATACGTTACTTTATAGAAGATTTTAAAGTCTATAGATTAAGGAAAAGTAATTATAACAAATTGGCACTAGATAACTAAGTTATAACATCCAAGCTATACAGAAAAAGTAAATAAACATTTTACTGAAGACATGGAGGCGTTATTCACTAATCCCTAAAGTCCACCTTACACGGTCAATGTTATAGAAGCATTATTATTTAGCTTGGCGTATATATCACACGTGTCAATATTATTGCTAGAATATATCCTTCAGATGGTCAATAAATTGACGGAATTCCATATTAACTCAATAATATTGGCCGTTTAAGGTGGGGTTTGAGAGACTTAATTGCCTTATGAATTAATTATTAAATTGTGGGATCCAGTTTGTTTCTGAGGGCATTCTTTTGCAGTTAGTTATTAATAAGTTCAATATCTATCTTCAAATATCGTCCCTACAATTCAATCGATAAAAGTCATAAAAGAATTATTGCTTCTCTGAACTTCGACAATTTCAGTTGCTGTGCCATATCGTCCCTAACATGTTCAACTATCGATTATGAAAAAATCAGACTTTCATATTAGTCTCATTTAAACGAAATAGTATATACAAGAAACTTGATAAAATCTTGAATTTCTAACCATCAAGTGTTGATTCCTTGTGTCCTTTGGGGATTAGGTATTCGAGATTTGATCATAATGCGTGCCTGAATTATTTCGTTTCAAAGTGACCAACAGGAAAGTAGGTTTTTTCATATTCGATAGTTGGACATGCTAGGGAAGATATGGCACACCAAGTGAAATTGTCGATGTTCAGAGGAGCAATAATTCTTTTATGGTTTTTTTTTTTTTAATGTAAACCGTGTATGAATATTTTTATATTTTATTATTATGATTTCTTTTGAAGTCAATGTTTATATTGTTAAATGAACTCGCATTTCGAATTCATAAAATCAATTTTCCTTTCATAATTGTGGGAAAATTATTTCTGAATCTATATTTTTGAATTTTTCTTAAAAAAAAAAAATATATATATATATATATATATATATATATATATATATATTTAAGAAAAATATATATATATATATATATATATACACTCACAGGCTTAGTAATATTTTAAATTGGAAGTCAGTGAAAAAAATACATCAAAATGATGTAGCATATCTCCAAGATTCCTTTTTATGAGGTGCCTGAAATATAATTTTTGTTAAATTTCTGATATTTCTCTAATGAAAATATATGATTATTATCATCTTATTATCAAAATATACCACATTTTTTATACTTAATAACCTTTTCATGCATTTTCAAATTATTATTAAATTAAATTTCTACTTTTATAATTTATTTATTTTTTTCACGAAACGGCCTTTTAATACTACGCGAATATCATATTATAACTTCTCCTTTCTCATTTTCGCATTTCTTTTCTTCCAGTATCTTCTCATCATTTCTGCGTGCCTTTGCTTCTTTTATAAAATTATTTTTAAAAAAAAATAATAAATTAGAGATTACGTTTATTTTAAAGTATTTTTATGATTGACCCATTAAAATCCATTACTAAAGATTCCTACATTAGTTCTAAAGATGCCTTAAGAAAGAAAAAATTGCCTAATTTTCAGTTTTGCGATAGATAAATTAAAAAGGGTTTACCAATAATAACTCGAAAAATTTCGAATTTTTTTCTAAATTTATATATTTATTATTTATATTAAAATAGCGTAAAATTAAGACTATGTATCATGTTGTAAATGATTGTGAATTAGCGTATCTCAAACATTTTCACGTTTCTTCAAAAACACACATCTGTTGTGTAATTTAAACAAAATGGCTACTCATTGCCAACTTATTTGTAGCGGGAGACTACGCTCCACAAAAGAATCTATTTTTTTTTTTTTTAATTATATAATCCATTTGTCAATTCGCCATTAGCATTTTCATATACGTTCCATTGTAGCCGAATGCCTCTGAATGGCAAATCATCCATTAAGGATCCGCGAAACATTTGCAAAAGAGCCCAATAAAAGAGTAGACTGGGAGAAATGAGACCGCCATTGAGATATTTCAGCTGTAGAAGAATATCACAACCCAGTGAGGCAACCACAGCGCCCTTTGTGGGCTCGGCGTGGACTCACGACCGCCCTAGTTAGGTTAATTAACTAACGTCCCTCAAGGGTTAATTAATACACCTACCAGCTGCTTCAATGATACTTTACCTGCCATTCAGGTCTCTCAACAGCTGAATACACGAAGCATAATCAATGGCAGCCTCCGTTTCAAGCCGGGGAGTTGGTGTAGTACGAGTATTTCAGAGCAATAGACATAGTATGATAACAAGTCAATAGAAGAAAATTCAAGTTTATAACATTCGATTTTAAAACAGAAAACTCAAGAAAAGAAACGGAAACTATAGCTGCTCTAACCATTTACAGTCAATTCTACAACAAGAATTGATAATATGCAGAGTGGAGTATAAATAATTCTTTGAAGGTCTGTAAAAAATTAACTAGTCTGCAGAAAAAAACTGGTTTCATTTTCAAAAATTACATTGAAAATACCTTTATTTCAAACCGTTTTGAAAATGAGAAATTCCTCTCGGCCTGACTACGCATTATATCACTGCTCAAAGAAACCAATCTGTCGGAGAACACTTCCCTCAAAACTCCAAGCGAACGTCGTGATGTGTGAGCCGCATCTTGTTGGAACCACACATCCTTTGCTTCGATTTCCTCCAATTTAGGGAATACTCTCCAGAATGTGTACGGAACGGTCAGAGTTTACAGTTACCGTTACTCCCCACCTTAAAAAAAAGTAATGCTGATAACCCAGAGGCCACCAACAGCCGTAAAGTGTCAGTTTTTCCACCAAAAAGACTCGAAGGATGATGAAAAATTTCCGGGAACGCCTTCGGCACTGACTATTCAATAACTGTCGACACTTTAAAACGCACTGAAAAAACTGCACATTTTCAATGCGGTTATTGAAAATTAATTTTTTTTTCTAGTGACATTAGGTAGTTTTTTACAGCTCTTCAAAATGTGCGAGTCATTTCTGCTCCATCTTGCATAAGAGTTGGATTATGTGAAATATAATATCCACTACATCTCAGCGTACCATTGGGAATGAGAATATCTCTAGGATCCCAGAAAAAAATAATACGTTAGTCTTTCCTCCCTAGTTCTAATTCGCAGTCCCATCGTAGACGACATTATCATGGATATCGAGAGGGAAAATAAGAAGAGTAATTATCTAGAAGCACAGTTTAGTATGGGAAATTCGGTTCAAAGTTTTATATCATTAAAATCGAAATAATCTAATTTAGCCCAAATACCATGCAATATTAAATTTTAATATATCATTCTACAAGTCGTGAATATCGAAATAGTAGTTAGATATTTTGATATATCGAAAAACACGTATCAAAATTTCTGTGCCGATATAATTAAGATATTGTTTTTATAATATCGATATTTCTGAAACGATATAATTAAGATATTGTTTTTACAGCGGAATTTGAACATTAAGAAACAGGTAATTTCCTATCCTCCTTCCGATTCGATTAGGTTTTTTCTTTTTTCAAATTTGAGGAAGGTATAACGATATTTTGAAATATCGATATTTTTATGCTGATATTATCTAGATATCGATATTTTGCCTCCAACATCCCATCCCTAGAACACAGCCACTATAGATAGTAACACGAATTCACCATACCACAAGTCTTTATGGTTCTTTGTTCCGCGGTCCTTGGAGATTTTTTTTATTTTACATTTTTTCTCTTCTTTTTTTTTTTTTGAAATATCGGTTTTAGATAAGAAATAAATAAAGCCTTTATTGCATGAGGAAACAAACAATATTTTGTAAAATAAATAATAACTTGCAAAAATATAAATAAAATGTACTGCTTCTGAGCTATTTTCAATTAATGATAATCTATTATAAAGTTATACCTATAACTACTTCAAAAAACTGTTTGTAATATATTCACAACTATAAATAAGCAAATATGATAAATTTGTCTATCCCGCAAAGGAATAATGAAGTTTGACGAAAGTCAAATTGATAAATATTACTAAGACAATAATAGGAGTATCTGTAGACATGTCTTGGAGTGATGTGATGTCTCTTTTTAATTGGTCTTTTTTAAACTGTTGATTTTAGATGTGCTATCTTTGGTCTGATTTAATGCGACCTTGTCTCTTATTGTCATATTGATGATGCCTGAATTGGCGAAACATTGACTTGTCAGTTATTTAATAATATTTTGAATGCTTAAAACTTTGCTTGTTGAGTCATCTAATTATATCCTACCTTTGCAATTATAGACTGAGATATTATTCCATGAATACAAAACAATGTCTCAAGTCTTTCAAAGTTTCCATAAGAAACTTTATTCCATTTATAGTCAACAACGGTCTCCTGCGTTCCATATTAAAATCCCATCTCTCAGTTAATTTCCCATCTCTCCAAGAACCTTAATTCATTCCGTCTTGAGTTCATGCAAATACTCGAATTCGTTAATAATAATTAGCTTTCATTTTTCTATTTATATTATATTATTTTTATGTGAGAATAAATGTGTTTATTCCTTAATCTGTGAGACGAAGCATTATTTTAATTTTTAAGAGTGAACACGATTTTCTGTGCAACTATTTTGAAAAAATTAGAACTTATCGAACTGAATTCTTCGATTTTTCGTTTAGTAAGTAATTATCAAAAATCACAATTCTTAACATTTGTGTGTGTGTGTGTGTACTACGAACTTTTTGCTAACATTATCTGTGAGCGTCAGAGGAGAAAAAAGTGGTTTATGTTACCATCCATTATCGATCTTCGGGGAACGAGACCGCATCTGATGTACACAATTTGATTATTTTTAATAAAGATACACTGGCCACACAGGAGTAGAATTATTGAAAAAAAATCTCGCCACAAGTAATATGAAATATCGCCATATGAAAATATGAAATATAAAAATCAATATATCGCCACAAAAATGATATTAGAATAGAACCAGGCTTAAGTACTTCATATTCATAATATTAAGTACCAGGCTAAGGCTAAACTACTCAACTGAATTTGGTGAAAATTCGAGATGTAATTTTTAATAAAATAATAAGAAAAACAAGAATATTAAGAGAAATGGAAAAACGCTGTAAATTATTAAATTAAACATATATTTGAGTTTTATTATTTTTTTAAAGGCTTTGGTTAATAATTCCAAAAATCTTTATATTTTACTTCTATCTTTAGAAATAGTCCAGATATAGGCGAAAGAAACGTTAAATCGGCTGTCATTTCAGAACAAAATGGCGGATGGTGAAGCCGAATTCCGAGGATCAACCTGGAATGACCTGTGACTTTCATGCCAAAAAAAAAAATTGGCACTAAAGCTAGGAGAGAATCCGCAGTATATATATATATATATATATATATATATATATATATATATATATATATATATATATATACTTATATATGTTTTCAACTTTAGATTTTGAAGGAAAGTTATATTTATTTTATTTTTCATTCGATATTTTGATTCTATGTATCATGAAACGTAAAACGTTTTTTTTTTGTCATTGACAAAAAGACTCATTAACGAAAATAGTGAACTAACAAGTACATTCGTTTAATAGAAAAACAAATTAAAATTTATCATTATTAAAATTAAATTGATAAAAAAAGAAAAAAATTAACACGTACTGAGTTTTTTCCCTCCTCCCATTCGGCCTTAGCCCATATTTCCTGTTACCTACAACTAAATCCTTCTCCACCTATACATAAACATACTTTCGCTTCTATAAGTTTCAGTCGCTAAGACTAAACTCTAAAACTCTAATAAATCTCGACAACTCTAGGTTAGCAGCGTAGTCTTAGTTTATGAATTTCTAAACTTCGTATAACTTACCCGAAAGCTTTTAGTTTGAAAGATTTAGCAAAACTTTAGCAAAAGAAGCTCGGTTGTAAGTATGTTTTCACTTGTTCAGCGTAAAATGTGAATAGATCTTCAAAAGAAGATCAACCTTAAAAAAAAGCCCAGAGTGCGAACTTGAGAAAAGGATGTCTCGTTTATTCTCAGAAGGTTTCTTAAAATAATAAAGTAAAATGAAAGAAGAGAGTTTGCTTCAGCTAAATGTCAAATAAGATAAGTTTTCACATTTCTCTTTCGGTTTTTATTTTCAATAATGAACCTTTGTAATCAACCAAGAAAAAATATTTAAGATTTTTTTTTTCTTTTACAGCACATTAGGAAGTCTAAAACGATTATTTACTAACTCTTAGAAATGATGACATTCCTTAAATTTTTTTCTTTCTTTTGTTACATCCACTTCATTTTTCTAACAGTATCTACGTTTCGGGATTGTTTCCCCATCTTCAGGATAAATTTCTATAAATTTAACCAAACAAAAAACCATATTGTATCAAAATTGTAGTAGTAAAAATGTAATTATTAATAGTGGTACAATAAGGTTTTTTGTTTGTTTAAATTTATAGAAATCTATCCTGAAGATGAGGAACAACCCCGAAACGTAGATACGGTTAGAAAAATGAAGTGGATGTAAGAAAAGAAAGAAAGAATGTAAGGTATGTCATCATTGCTAAGAGTTAATAAATAAAATTTAAGATTTTACGTTTCAATAAACATATAATCCAAAAATCGAATAAAAAAATCCGCCCGTCCACCGTCTGTGGCTTTTCTCTGAGGCTAATGGGACAAATTTTTATTTTTTGGCACCGAAATCACTGGCCACTCCAGGATAATTCTAGGAAATCGAGTTTACCATCACCAGTCTTCTACCTGAAATGATGTCCGATAAGAGATTTTAAATTTCTTTATCTCAGCCATTCATGAAGTTAGAGGAAAAATATAATGTGTTTCGGAATAATTATACGAAAGGCTATAAAAAAAAAAAAATATCTTTTTTATGTATAACAAACTACTAATAATAAACCGCATTGTATTGATTTGCACTTGTTTTTTTTTAATTGACATTATAAATCTTTTTAAATTAATTAAATTACTTTGGAAACAAAAAACTTTTTTTCATTCCCATATAGATCATATATCTGTTTAAAATTTACATCGTTTATTTACTGCAACAACTACATAACTTGAAATTCAATATTTTTCAGGCGAAGCATTTGAAGTTTTAAATACCGTGTTAATTCCTGTGAAATTATAACAAAAAAATAATAAAAATGCACGGTTGTCCTTGAATGCACAGAAATGACACCCATTAGATAAAAGTTCGCATCTTTGGAATTGCACCAGAGGAATTAACTAATTATGATCATTGTGATTTTCGAGTTATGGCGTTGTTGCAGCAAATGATAAGTCAGATAACGGTTTGATTGGTAGGGTTGGAAAGTTTAAAATTATGACTTGATTTAGAGTCAATTTTGCCTTTTTATTATTTTAAAAATGCGATAACGCTTTTGGGGAAATTAATGAAGTGAAAAAGGGAGATGTGGATCCCTATCGGGATTGGAATGGTTTGTATTAAAACATTTAGAAAGGCTGATATACGCCTCGAAAGTAAGTCTCATATAGGCCACCTACGATCATGGAATTGTTGGCTCATAGTTGGGGATATAACAAACGATGGACTATATATTGAGAAGTAAGCTTAATATTTGAGCTTAATATTGTAAAAAACATTTTTTTAATATAAAGATAAAGTGGGCACATAATTTGTTAAAAAATTATTATTTATTGCTGAATGCGAGAAATTCAGTCAGGTGACACAATAACACACCGGGTTCCATCCTCTGAATATTGGATGTTTTATTTTTTTCAAATTTTTATGAAAAATCAATTCAGGGTTTTATGAAATTGAAACTTAAAACTACAGTATAATAACAAGAATTTACTGTTTTTCATAAAATAGAACAAAATTACGTATTAACGAAAGTATAATTTCATAATAATTACTTATGTGTGCATAGTAACCTTAGTAGACCTTGAATTATTTTTTATTTACAACACAATATAACCGAGTAAAAATTAAATGTTCA
This sequence comes from Rhaphigaster nebulosa, assembly GCA_948150685.1. Taxonomy (NCBI): domain Eukaryota; kingdom Metazoa; phylum Arthropoda; class Insecta; order Hemiptera; family Pentatomidae; genus Rhaphigaster; species Rhaphigaster nebulosa. Next base: position 26,877,000 of record OX411312.1, on the reverse strand, counting down.
TAACCTAGGCGTAATAGATAACACTAACACTTTGTTTTCTCTTTAAACTATAAGCAACATATATATTTATAAATTTGGGAACGATGCCTAGTATGATATAATTCCTGATATTATTTATTATAGATTGAAATGATTTTTTCTATTAGGATACATTTGTTCAAAAAACTTATTTACTACACGTACTTGTTAACATTTTTTTAGTAAAGCCTTAACGGACCTCCAGGAAGCCCGGACCTTCGGGAATTGGCCCCTCTTGCCTCTCCCCCTCCCTCTGACGGGGGGCCTACGAGTTATGAAAACCATAAATAAATTAAATATAATTCACGAATTTTTAAGGAAAGAAAATTCTATATTCTGATACGAAAAATTTCTGTTTGCTTGCAAAATGGATTGTGCTGAAACTTTTAAAACAAAGATTATTGGACCTTAGAAATCGATTGACGTAATCCTTCGTCCCAGGAAAACTCTAATCAGTATAAAGAGAAAAAAAAAAAAAGCAGGCCGGTGGAAAAAATGTAAATGAAAAAGTGCAAAACGCCGAACTGATGAAAAAAAGAATTTTCTTCTCATTCATTAACAATTCGCCATCATTATATTTTCAATTATAAACAATCTTCTTAGTTAACCATAAGTAAAATTATATTGTAAAGTACAACACTGTACACCATATAGCCAAGCTATTATATTTTTTTCATCCACTTTAACTAATGAAATAAAAAAATAATTAAACAAATTAATTCCCGGGCATACTGTGGTTATGTATTAGTGAAACGCTTAGGGAAGGAAACTTGGGGATAAGTTATGTTTCGTCCGCTATTTATTTCAATTTTAGTATTAATATTTTCACAAGAGAAAATCTAGTTAGATGAAATCTCCCCTCTCTTTAATCATAAAATATAAACCTTTTAAGTTTAAAACAGATTTTTTAAAATTAAAATAACAATATATAAGTTTTAGATATTATTAAAAAAAATGTTTAATACCGAATAGCGACTATTTATAATATTTATTTGGCAATATTACATCCCTTATGTAAATATATTTAACAGTTTTGACAACTAATACTCCCAATCACTAAATAATAAAATTAAAGATTTTCATCCCTCACAGTTTTTAAACTGTTTCGTTAGAATCTTCCGCCAATCGCCAAAATCGCAAAATATCCTGCTTGAATTATGTTGCAAACATAATATGTTATGTTATGATGATTTTATTATGATGATATCCTCGACTTCACTAACTTCATTGATCTTCAGGTTACGTCAATAACGTCCAGGTCATTTGTTCTTCTGGCACCTCTCGCTGCAACGACCAGCTGGTGTCGTTAGCCCTGGAGTCTCCAAACCGGAGATAGCATACCCGGACTTCTCCAGGTGATTTGTCATGTCGAAGTCAGTCGATCGTAATGGCACGTACGATAATAAAACATGGCACTTCTACACGGTCCGTCCTCACTTCCTCGTATCCCGGGTCCCTGTGGGTTAATTGTCCTTGGTTGTCTCATCTCTTCTTGCGCAACGTCTATTTGTACTAAGAGCAGATTACACTTCGGACATCTGGCCCTCCTGCCTGGATATTTTAATACTGAAAATGCCATAAAGGTCATATGCTCCACAATCAAAAATAGTTACTTTACTGGAAATAATATTTCCATAAAAAAAGAACACCATTTGTTTTTTTGTTTATTATTTATTTCTTGCTTCCATATATTAACTTCCGTCCATGGTAAGAGGAATTAAATGCCAATAAATTGTATAGCTATTGATGACAATTGTAAATATTGTATATAGGTATGAATGGGTTTTAGATGACTTCTTTTATTTTTACTTGACTTATATTTTCTTGTCTTGGTTCTTTACTTATTTTGCTCTTATTTAAATTGTCTGTCTATTCATTTTTACTAGTAATCCACATTTTTTATATAATATTTATTATTTTTATTCTATTTCCACATGTTTTTTGTTTTGAGTTTCTTTTTCGTTTATCTTGTGTATATGGCATGAATGAATTTTTATAGCCCTAATATCTATAGCCCTCGAGTGTGGCAGCTTATTTTATTTTTCAAATAATATAAATAATTCAAAATAAAACAGGCCAACAAAAAAATTATTTTTGAAAACTTTTCTAACTTTAATAGTTGATCTTTATATATTTTTATGTGCTGAAACTAAATCTGGCCTTAGTTGTTTTGTATCAGTCATAGTTTTCCGTAGGTTTCAGGCTCATCAAACATCCTAACTTTTTAAACATCTGTAACATGTTAGCTACAATAGAAACATACTCTGGGTCTTTTTCATTTCCCAAGAGTAACGACTTGTTTGAATGATACCCATTTAAGGTCATTGTGGATTCAAAGTTAACATCAAACATATTTTTTCAAATGTCAGGTTCGACGAAGACGCCTTCTTTTAGTTTAGCTTCTGAAAGGCGTGGAAACTTTTGGCAGAGATACTTGAAACATGGTCCATCTTTAGGCAAAGCCTTTACGAATTGTTTCATGAGGCCTAACTTAAGGCCTAATTGTTTCATGAGGCCTAAGACTGAAAGCAGTTAAATTCTTTAAAAATCGCTTAATTTAATAAATTAAACTATAAAATGTGAAGAAATTGTGGGTGATATAGCTTTTTTAATATCATATTTGGATTAAGCACCCTAAAAACTATAGAAATAAGATATTTTCAGTACAAAAGTTTTTTCATCGTTGGCCTGTGTAATTGATGACAATAATAATGCGACCGAACTCCAATCGCAACCTCAACCACCTACCTACTCCAACTCCAATATTTTGTTTTCAGCAATACGCTCTGTTCAACTCTGCTATTAACTTCACGCTAATTATTACTAATACAACACGCTTCACGATAATTACTTAAGGCTAGTAAGTGAAAGTTGTGTGATGCGCGCACAGCACCTGATTTTTATTCTGCTCTTCGTATTCCTGGGAAGGTCAACCGCTGTCTATTTACTGTCATAAAATAAGTATAAATATCCTGTTTAAATTATATATTAGAAAACGATATCAAATACATTTTTTTTCGAAAATGGGTATTTCGCATAAAAAAATAACCAGTATCAAAAGAATAGTTGATAGCGCAATAACCAAATAGTTATTTTACTTGCAAAAACACAGCAATGTGTGAATTAATCGACAATTATTTCATATATGTTCCTTTATCCACTAACTTGTTATTTTTAAGAATTCTATCATTAAGCAAAAAAAAAAACATAATAAAATTAGGTTTTTGATCTAAGATAACCAAGTTTACTACACGCGGTTATTTCAGCATAATTATTCTTTATTATGCTTGTGTAATATTTTGAGGAGTAATAAAAAACCAACTCTAATAAAACCAACGATAATAAACTTCGCCGCAGTGATATTCCGCTTCGGCTTGTGATGTGATGTGAAAAACTTTAAATTAATAAAAAAGAACTTATAATTACAAGGATACAACTTTAAATTAAAAGAAGAAAGATTTAATTGAGATAAAAAAAAAAATAGAAAAGCTACAAAGAAACCACAAACTGCAAAAGAAGTAAACAAATTTAAAAAAAAACTAAATTATGTACATACTTATAAAAAATATATTTTACAACACAATTACAACTACTTTTTTTCACAGTTTAAAGCAATATTTTGTAATTTAATGGCCTTATTTTTCTGAATATTGCATGGAGACAGAGTGGTCTTATACAACAGAAGTAACAGGTCTGACCTTTGAGAGTCATTTATTAATCTAATTAAAGGGTGGGTCCCCAAACGCTCGACTAAAACTCTAGTTTATAAATTTCTTTATGAATAAGTTATTCCATAAATATATAGTTATAGAGAACGGGCAAAAGGAATTAAGCGTTAAATTTAATTGGCCACGGATCACGATTTTGCTAACTCACGTGAACAAATATATGTATACAGGAGTATGTATGTATATTTGAACTGAAGCAGGGTAGTTCAGGGAGTAAAGCCACTGTGCTTCTATCTCTCGGGCTTGGGTTCCAATCCGTCTGTGACAGGTGATTCCATCAGCCGTGGATCGACTCTGGGATCGGTAAGCCCTCCTAGGGCTCACCCAGCCTCTATAGAATGCGTACCTTTGATTGGGGGAAAAACCTGGTGCTTAATCATGGTCATATTACCTCCTTACAAGGGCGTTGGCCTAGTAATAGTACGGTCCTCCCAAGAACTGAACCAAAGACCCTTCATCGTTGTAGTGGTAGACATTTTTTTCTTAATTTGAACTGAATCACTAAGGACTATGTATATATAATTTAATACAAAAAATAAATGAAATATCAATTTGCAGTTATACAGAAAATATAAATATTATAAAAAAGAAAGTTAAAATATAAAAAAAAATAAGTAAAAGAAAACTGTTTTTATTGATAAAACAAAAAAAATAAAGAAAGAAAAACAATTGTTATTAATATGTTAAAAAATGTTCTTTTAATTTGTAATCGAGACGGGTATGATTCGGAGAAAAATTTGTTATTAGGACCAAACAGTATTTTCAACATTGTTTTTAAATAATTTATTATATGAGTATATAACTTGGAATATTTAAATTTACCCCCCAAAAAAATCAAATAAACAGGCATAAGTTTTCTAAGGGAAACCACTACTAAAATAAATAAATTTAAAGGGAGAAGTTGATCGGGGGTGCGGTCAAAGAAATAGACTTAATAAGTGTGGTCTTATATAATTGTGCCTACGTTTCGGCCTAAGTTTTAGGCCATCTTCAAGGCAGCGAGGCGTGTGGTCAAGCGCCAACTGATACGGTCAACAATAACTCCCTCCATTCTAAAATAAATAAAAATCAATCGATAGAAGAAAAAAAAAACATCAATAAAAAAAATATATACATAAATAAGTCAATTTGGAGTCATATACGCAGTTCAAACCCACTTTACATAAGTTCATAACTATACGAATGATCCAAAACTATTTTTTTTTTTTTTTTTTAACACTTTATTATGAAAGAGGTGTTGTCCGACTGTATAATTTGTAAAACTTATAATAAATACATAGCCTAATATTTTATTCATTCTCATCAGTTTTAGAAATTATTAATGAATATTACGATGTAGGTACTACCTACTTTACTCTAGACCCCCACAAATAGCAATTTTTTACAATATTCCTTAATTTCATACTTAAAAAAAGTAAAATTATTTATTATTTAAAAGATCTTAAAGTAATTTCCAATTTCAAAAGAAACATTAAATTTCCTGCCAACTATAATTAGAAAAATATAATACAAAAGGGAACCATAATACTTATAGGCATTAAATGGTTATATGTTTAACCATTAAATAACTATAAAATAATAATGATGAAATAGCATTTATATACAAATGAGATTTTAATATGAAATCCATAATAAAGGTTACCATTCCGCGGGGGAGGGAAAACGAGTCAAAATGGGCGTGGCATTATCGATTTTTAGTCAGGTGACTCTTTTCCCAGGGGCCACAACACGCTCCATCTACTTCTTTTACAATTTACCTAAGCCATCAAAGGTAAACTATCTTAGGCCTCTTATCAATGGAAGTATTATTAAAAAACATTTGTACTTGAATAATAGTTTAGTCTAAACTGTAAATCGGTAACTGTATGAATATTAAGCTGATCGAACATGGCTGTGTGTATATCGTATTTTCTATAACAATAAACAAAAATAAGAATTTATATGGTTAGTAGTACCTGCCTTGTTAGCAATAAAAATAATGTAAATTTTAAGGTTTTACTTTTATCTATTTTTCGTCAGATACCTTATATTTAAGAGAAGTGGTATTCTGTAGTATTATTTAGTATTCTGTAGATTATTTAAATATTTAATTCTAAGAATGGATACCATGGTTTTACAATTTCAGAGTTTCTTCTCGCAGAAGAAGTGTTATAAATTATCAAATCCAATAATCCTGTCAATTCGATTTATTTTGTAAACTGTGACTTATTATTAATTTGTTTATATGTGTGTATATATATATATATATATATATATATATATATATATACACACACATACTACCGCTCATGATAGGACCACCTTTAAAAATTCATTTACACAGTTCATAACTGTAATCTTCACAATAAATGTTATATTCAACCTTTTACTTGCTCATAAAAAAAAAATTATTTACTTGCTAACAATATTATTGTTTTGAAAAAAAAAATAATAGTCTCTTTTATAGGTTTTTATCATAAGGATTAGTTGGCCCAAAGAAGAGAAATAAAGACATTGCAATCCTTTTAAGTCCTGTAATATCTCTATATATCTTGATTTAGATATTTGTTTGGAGTAAAGCAACTTCTGATCTCTCATTTTATTATCGGACCACACCAAAAATTCAATAACCCGTTGTGCCTCTCTCTACAGAAACTCGTTCAGCCGTTCTCAGATTACATCTGAGAAAGATTACCAGACCGTAATTAAGTATAAATTAATTAGTTATTTATACTCAATTAACTATTAATAATAAATTTTTTCCGAAGTTATGGACTGATAGTCTTTCTCAGATGCAATGCTTGAATGGCAGAACTAGTTTCGGTAGAGAGACGTTCACAACAGGCCGTTGAATGTAAAAATTACAATTCGGAATATAAACATGTGTGTGTGTATTGAGAAAAGTTGTAGGATGGGTTGGGATTTCTGTTGCGTACACCGTATAAAGTATAGGATCAAGGGGACCTTGTATGACACCGTCAGAATGAGAAAAAAAGGGATGGTCAGGCAAAATTATAATTAATCTTGTAGGTTCTTTCAGTGCGGTAGGAACGGATTGACAAAAAATATGTAGGGGAGATGAATAAACTGAGGTTGGTAAAGCAATGCCGTGTGCCAGACCATTCGGCCAAAAGCTAGTTCTACGCCGAATAAGGCTCGTGTGCTCCAATTTGAAGGATACAACATCCACTACACGACGAAACTACTGAATAATGGAATGATATGATAAAAGTCCGAATGGATAGGATTGGCGTGAGGTCGTTTTAGAATGATCTTTTCTAGGATTTTTCCCATATCGACAGGAGGAAAATATGACAATAAGAGGGGTATTTCGTTTTGGGTACCATTCTAATTATATATAACTTCCGAGGGTGGGAAGCGTATGAATCAATGAAAATGGTAATGGTGTCATTTAATTTTCGTTTATTACCATAAAGTGAATTGTTTTGTAAATGTGCTTAAATACGTACAAGTACTCAAAACTATGAGATTTGGCACTTTGTGATGTTGCCCATCGATGTGTATAATATACAAGTATCATTTACCAATACTTAAAAAACATTCACTTTAACGAAATAAACGAAAATTAACTTACACCCCTATCATTCTACATCATTATACTGATTATAACAATATACTGAGCAATAACAAGTTTACATTGAATACAATTTTGGAATATCCAGTATTATCAAATACTTGTCAGGCATAACCACAAATCTCATTCAAATTTAAATGAAATATTCATGTGATATTTCGTACAGATATATTTCTTCCAGTTAATACTGAATTAAAACTATGTTAATCGCTGAAGTGCATAAAGACCCTAGATGGCCTGAGAAGGCTTCATTTATCTTTGCCATTTTCCTCCAAAGGAAGGCATGCATATGTAGGAGTTCCTTCATTTGGAATAAACCATGTACTTGGATATATGGTGAAATTACATAATGATGAATGAAGTGAATAACATTATCCGTAAGGCGATATAATTCTCTTGAGAAATATTATATTAAATAAGTAATATTTATTTAATTAAAAACAGTATGAAATTTAGTTTTCAATTAGTAAATAGTTTTAATTAATTATTTTTTAAAGGAAGAGAGAAAATCATCAATTTTATTTACCTTCTTTGGGAATCTTACCACAGTAAGTTTGCAATAATTCTAAAGGTGTAAGTAACTGCAGTAGTTTGACTTAGTTCATATAGGAAATAGATATACCTTCAAATGCCAGAGAGTACTAATTCGAAGAATGTACAACTTATCTGAATTAAAAATATAATTTTAAAATAATAGCCTGAAAAATAAATAAAGTATCCTAAGAATAAAATATAAAAACATAATTATGTTTAAAAAAACAAAAAAAAAAAACACAACAGAACTTCTTTATTCCCTTGATTGATATAAAGATTGATATAAATACACACTAAATTCTTACAGCTTATTTTTGGGAATCCTCATAAATGTTATTATTTGTCTATTTGACAATCTAAAAACAGAATCGTTTTTGAGCAAATTAAAATCCATTGACTGCAATAGATAGCTGAGCCATTATGAAAAATTATGCAAATTATTACACCATTCTTTATTATTTACAAATAATTATGTATCCAAAAAAAATTGCAAAATTATTTGTTTTAATTTATATATATATATATATATATATATATATATATATTTTTTTTTCGGTTGGTTCTACAGACCTTGTAGATCTTTGGCCGCCTGATATATATATATATATATATATATATATATATATATATATATATATATATATATATATATATATATATATATATATATATATATAAGTTGTTTATTTGGTAGCCTGTGGTATAATGATTCCAAAACCCTTTTCCTCCATCTTCGTAAATGGTCGAGATATACATGCAAGTACCTCTACTCAGATAATTTTGAAACAAAACGGCTGAAGGTAATGCCAATTTCCGAGGATCATCTAGTGTGAAGTGTGACTTAGGTGCAAAATTCGACTAGTAGTCACGATGAAAACCGGCGGAATAGAATACATTTTTGGATTCAACGTATTTCGAAATTTGAAATCTCAATTTTGAGGGGGATTAACATTTTTAGTCGATTAGAAAGTTTCATTGCTGAAAACTATAAACCAAAATGCACCTTATTACGTGATTTAAAATTGAAAAATATGGGCCTTTTTTTTTAAAGTAGTGTAAGTTCACTTTTTAAACAAAATGAGGTAATTATAATTTTAGCAAGATATTAACATCCTCATTTATTATTTGTAATCACACGCCAAATGGATTTATTGACAAAGTATCAAAAGAGTTTATTTAAGCTTTAAAATGTTATCACGAAAATAATTTCTTCTTTTTTTTAAATTGGTATACCACCCATTTACTATGCATTCTTCACTGTACTAAGTATAAAGGAGAAATAAGATCAAAATATATGTTAAAAAAATTATTTTTGATTGTCTTAATGAATTAATTTACATTTAAGACTTGATAATTTATATTTTCTCTTTTAATATAACAAATTAATTCTAAATTAACTTTTTTATTCGCGAACTTGTAATCCATTTTAATTATTATTTACATTTAAAATCCATTTCAGAGAAGCCAAGGTCTATAAACTATGAAATTCTAAAAAAATTAAATTTCCTATTGTTTTTATTTTTTAAATATGTTATTATTGAAAGTGATCTAAGTCGATTTGAATCTTTTTTTTTTCTATAATAATTTTAATAATTATTATTTCAATTTATTTATTTTAATAATAAACATCATCCAAATGAATAAGCTGTTCGTCAGTATTTATAAATTGACTGAAAAGAAATCAAGTATCTCGATAAATGCAAAAATGGACTTATACCACTTTCAAAAATAATAGATAATATATAATATATATATATACTTTTTTTTTTAAATGGCTTGTTTTTTCACATAGCTATAAAAATTTAATTATTTTATTTATAATTATGAATAAAAACTGCGAAACGGAGTGTTTCATTGCTTTTAACTATTCGATTCCTCTATTATTTCTACTTCAAATAAGCCAGGTAAATGAATATAAATTAACGGCATAAAATCCCTCGATAGCCTAAAAGAAGTGGGGGATGAAGAAGAGTTTATTATCGACCTGATGGCCACAGTTACTGAGTTTCATTAGAGTTTTAATAGTGAAGTTTATGGGGGCTCGTTATTCCACCTGGGATATTGCACTTCTACAGACTGTTTACGGAAAATACTTCATTAGGGTATTAAAGGTAACGAGGTATTGTAAAAAACCATTCTAGAACGATATACACGTCTTTTTAAATTATTTTAACATTTATCATTAGATAACAGTCTCTGTTAGAGATAAATGGCCTGTTTTCAATTCCCATAATCCCTTAGTATCGACTAAAAAAAATATTAAGAACTCAACATTTCACCTCACTAAAAGCTTCCAAGATTTAGTACTAGGATATTATTATTTTATGGGATGAATGTGCCTTAGTAAGAAGAGATGAGTGATGAGCTTATGAACTGATGGAAATAAGTAGATCGGCGATGCGGATGGTCGGTTTGTTAAGAGCAGTGGATTTATATCTCCCGAAATTTATGAAAAAATATTATTTTCATACCCACCAACATAAAGTTTGTATTTTAAGTAGTTTTTATATTTTCAATAATAATGCTTGATCCAATTTCCGTGCTTATTCTTAAAACTTACCACCCAATTTGGCGATTATATGAGAGAAACACTTTATTTATTAAAAAGGTGCTGCACAACTGTATTGGGTTGCTATACACACAGCATACTATTAACATCATATTGACAATTTGTAAAACTTATTATAAATATACAACATAATTACAATATTCATATAATAATATCTAATAAAAATAATAATATAATAATAAAAATCATATAATAATATCAAATATTCGATATAATAAAAGCATATATATTATTTCCTTTTTTTTTCAGCGGTTTTCATATAATTTCCTTATTTTCATATAATCTCTTTATTTTATTTTATATATTTTTTTCCCTTTTGCTAAATAGATTCTTTATATTCATCCTCATAAACCTCTTCCTGTATTACATCAATATATAATTTAAATTATAAATAATAAATATAATTTAACTTTTTTTATAATTTATAAAAATTTGTGTTTATAATAAATGAATAAAATTTCGCACTAAAATATATGATGAAATATAACTAAAATTTAATATTTAACATTTAATAAATATTTACAAATATAAAAAAAAAAACATATATACATTCCAACTATTCAACCTGTCATGTACTTCGCATTTCATTGGATACCATGCATGTGGTGGTGGATGATTCCCAGGGAATTAAAAACTACAACTTCTTCTTATCATATACCCCTTCGAAAATTTTTTTTTAATTATTTCCCGAAAAAAAAAAAACATTTAAATTATCTCCCGAAAAAATGTTTAGGAGCGTTTAAAGAATGCCCATAGACTGGAGAAATGCCGAACTCCAAATTTTAAAACTTGATTTTCTCGAAATGCAGTACATGTGACTATCCCCCTTCCTTCGGTGGACTCATCATGTATTCCAGTCGATTCCAGACGTGAGCATTATTGTTTATCTATTCCCCCTCTCTGCTTCGTAAAATATTTCTTAAATATTCCTCCCACTTCATCTTAGAACCTCCTTGGCATTTCGCCCTTCACAAGTTTGTTTTTAAAAGAGTAAGCCCTAAAACTTGCCAAGCTTTCCAGTTCACTCTTATCTTAAGAAGTAGCCTCGAGTTTTACTTACGGTTCTTTTAACCTTTACCGCCTGGCAGATTGCTAGGGACTTTCAAAGATAATTTTCAGGCTTTCGCAGGTATCGTATGTCATTCGGCCTTCATGTCAAATTTTCATGTTCTTAAATTAAAATTATTTATTTCTATTATCTTATATTTCGTTATTATTTAATAATTACTTTTCATTGAACTACACTCCCAATTCATTTCAGTATAATATTTTCATTATTAGGACACAACAACACACTTGGAGAGAGAATGGCTGCTACCAGCTTGCATGAAAAGAAAGTGGTTAACAGATCTATTCCCTTAATTCTTTTACCAAAATTACTGCGACGCAACAAATAATAGGGTATTTTCCATTATTCTATTGACTATTCTAACAGGCAAACCAATTTTTATATTAGATAAGTATATGTATATATATATATATATATATATATATATATATATATATATATATATATATATATATATATAAATGGTTAAAAAAAATCATAAAGAATTAAAATTCCTTTTTAAAGAATTATGGAATTAATTATACTTATTGAACATAAATACATTTATTTATTTTTAAATTTCAATACGTTGTTTTAAGAAGAATTTTTTTTAAATCGAAATAAAAGAGCTTTATATGAACAACGGAAAAGGCTGTGGAACCAATCATCCAAAAAGCATAAAAAAATCAAGCAAGATATCCTCTTATGGGAAACCTCTTGATCTGGACTTTCTGATCTGAAATAATAATCCTGACCAGAACGAGAATCGAGCAAGCAGCCTTGGATACCTAATGGGAGGTCTGGAACCACCACTGTGTGAAACATGAAACACATCATTGACACAAAAACACATTGTAACAACATGCAGACTGTATTCTGACAGCAGAACAAAACTCAGTATACCTTCCTTTATGACCGAAGCAGATAACGAAGAACAAATTCAAAATATAATTAAACTCATAAAAGATATAAAAATTGGTCATTTAATTTAGTTATTGTAGTTCATAACTCATCGTTCATTGTTTTTAGTTCATAATCCATTGTGTATTGCCTTTAATTTAATAGTTCATAGTTTATAATTCTTTGTTTTTAATTCATAGTTCATATTCATAATCCATAGTTCATAATTCATTGTTCGTTTAATTTAAATACTAATTGTCATTTAATTTAGTTATTGTAGTTCATAAATGTAACAATGTAGCCACCATATGTATTACATCAACATATTATATATAATTCTTGTTTTGATTATCATTTAAGCCGCTAATGGCCCGCGATTTATTTATTTTACGCTTGGGTACCGTAAAATAAATAAATAAAAAAAAGTTTCTAAAAGATACATCTTAAATTATCGATAGTGGGGGGGGGGGGTGCGGTCAGAAATTAAACACAGTAATATATTGTTTTAATGCGTGCCGACGTTTCGGCCTAAGATATAGACCTTTATCAGAGCTAACAAAAACAAGATACCTAGAATAATAATAGAAAATAGAAGAATAATTATAGTGAGATTACGTGGGAAATATGAAAAAATAAATCAGCATACATAAAAAGATAAAAGTAATAAAAGAAAAACGAATATTAAGTGTAATAGTAAATAATATAAATGTAATGATGTTTACCATCAAATAAATTCGAGATCTTAATTTTTTCTATAAATACTTAAAACCGTAAATATTTGAAATCAGTTCGATACCAAACTAAAGCATGACGTAAGTGTAGTTACGAAACAAAAACATATTCTATCTTAAGTTTAAAACGGGGAAAAATCGACGAATCGCAATTTACTTTTTTGGTTTATTATTTTCAATAATGAACTTTTGTGATCGAGCAAAAAAAAAAAAAAAAATAAAGTCCACCTCCCAAAATGTGAGGTTTTACGGTTCAATATACGTAAAATCCAAAAATAAAAAAAAGCCATTCGCCGCCCTTGGCTTTTCTACGAGATTACTGTGCAGATTTTTTTTCGAGATTTGGTGCCAAAATCATATATTACTTCAGGATGATCTCGGAACTTGACATTGCCATCCACCATTTCCTTTAAAATGGCGATCGGTTAGAGGGTTTCGTACGGTAATATTTCACCCATGTGTTATGCAATCATTACACCAAAGCCTTAAAAAAAAAAAAAATAATCCATATAAATTTTTAATTTTATTTTTATGAATATATATCTATTTGGAAATAATAAACCATGGAGTAATAATTTGCAGCGTTTTAAATAACGGTTCAACGATTTGTTATATTTTTATGGTTTTAATTTGTACACGAACAATTCAATTCGGTTTTTAAAAAGTCGAATAGACAAATAATATATATAAGGATTCCCAAAAATTGTCATTAAGAATTAAGTGTGGTTTTATCAATCTTCTTTTATGGACCATTACCAAAGAGCGAATAAAGAAGTTTTGTTGAAAGAATGATGGATGTACACTTGTATCGGAATTATCATTAATAACGTTGCGATGAACATTCAGCATTGTTCAATCGAGTCAGTGCTTTCAATGAGTCATGACTTTTCTGAGTTCCCTGGTTGGTGATCTTGTTGGGTGAAAGGCGTTAGATACAATGGATTCTTTACATTCGCATTATTTAAATTCAATTTACAGTACAGTTTACCAACGGGTCATCTTTTGGCAGCCTGTAGCCAAGGTTGGTCATTCATATATTATATATTATATATTATATAAATATATTGCAATGGTGAATTATAAACAATGTAGATAATCCTCATTATGAAAATTTTAGTAATTGACAGTAAAAACAAACCATGTTTATTTATAGCATATGAATGTGTAGAACACTATGAGGATAGTAAATTTTAATAGTAATTTAGCATTAATAGTAAATTTTAAGATTGAATAAAACAGCAGATTGAATAAAATGCTCCCCGTAAGGAGTAAAATAGGAGAAAACTATTTTAAAAAATAGATAATTTTGTAATCGTTGTCATGACAACTTCAAACATGTGAAACCATGTTTACTAAGAAACCATTTTAACAACAGTGAAATTATTGTGAGAAAGCGTCATTTGTTAATAAAATCGGATATTAAAGAAAAAGTGTATTAAAAGTTATCTTTTATCTTTATTTACAATATAATCATTATCTTAATAATTTATCTTTTGAAAATTAAATATAAAAAGACTAAAAATGTAAAAATATTCTCAGGGGCAACGCCGTGCGGGTACAGCTAGTCATACCTAAAATCGAAAGAAATATACATATAAGGGGCGTTATGAATATTGAGTGTTATGACGTAAGAAACAGAACCTGGTGGATTACAATTACAATTACAATGGTTCATCCAGAATTTTATTCATGCAACTCCAAATTATAGTAGTTGGTGAGAAATTGTAATTATAATTACATTTTGCCCAACACTGGTAGTTATCATGAAGCTCTTCAAAAGGTTTTAGCTTGCTTTATGTTGATTGACATGCTGATGGTTTCTAACAAGAAATTACTTATAAGCTGTATTCGATCTTTAAATAATTTCACGACAGTAACGTAACTTAATTGCATGAAGCTCAATAACCATTAAGCAATAAATCAATTATGCATATTATCTCGGATGTTAATTACATCCAAGTGTTGAAAACAAGATGTATGAAGTAGAGAAAGCAATAGACTGTTATTATTGTGTAACATCAGGTAGCAGTCG
Source organism: Rhaphigaster nebulosa (assembly GCA_948150685.1). NCBI lineage: Eukaryota > Metazoa > Arthropoda > Insecta > Hemiptera > Pentatomidae > Rhaphigaster > Rhaphigaster nebulosa. The sequence continues at coordinate 26,861,866 of OX411312.1, read as the reverse complement.
AGTTGTTCGTCACGTGCGATGCGTGACACCTGACCCCAAGCGGTTATGGGTGGGGGAGCGGGGTTGACTCGCTGCATAGGATCCTCATGGTTAATTTATCTCAGACGATTTCGTCGAACGAGAGTCTGATGACAATTAATGAAAACGACACTTAATTAACTAACTAATTAAGATCTAGGACATTTTTGAAACATACAATTAATTTAAATTAAATAAATAAACAAAACAAAACTGTATACTACATATCGTCCCTACTATGTCCAACTATCGAAAACGCAAAAATATAATTTTCATAATTGCTATTAGGACATAGTAAATGGCACGGACGATATGTTGGAACCGACGTCTAGAGTTTCTAGGTAAGAAGGTGGAAGAAATAGATTAAGCAAATGCATTGGGATAATTTTGGATAAAGAAGTGAAAAAAACACGTTTATTTAATATTAATGTACTTTTGAAAGAATAGTATGGGTTAATACGTTGTTTACTGTGTAATTTGAAATGTACCATGATACTTGCATATTTTTTAAAATTATTTTCGACTGTTTGTGACTTTTGAGTACAATTTTGTGAATATGAGTAGCTCATGGGGAGAGAACCCTAAAGTTCTAGACCGTAAGTCCTTGTAGACTTCAGCGATGAGTTGCATGATCATATTTTGTATTTGAGTTCAGAAGGAATTGATTGTGAGCCAAATGCGTCAGTAGTCCGTATCGATGTTTGAGTTATAATCGATTAAGACTGATAAGTGTGTTCAAAGTAAATCTCCGGTCTAGGTGATATTTAGAAAATAAAAAATGTTTTTTGTGTAATATGTAGGAACATTCTCTGTAACAGTGTTTCCCAAAGTGTGTAACGCGTACCCCCAGGGTTAAGGAAAGAGTTTGGTGGGATGCACTAGACTTTAAACGTAGCAAAATAATAATAAAAACTTCGTTATTTGTGATCATTGTGCGAAAAAAAGGAGCAGCCTTATGGATGTCGAACCGCATCTCAGATTAAAATTATCTACTAGAGTACCAAATTATGATCATCTGTCGTTTCAACATATACAATTTCATCCTTCCCATTTATCCTAATAAATGTTATTTATAATACAACTAGTATAATAATAAGTTTTATAATGAATGAATTTTATTTTTCATAGATTATTATTTTTTATGTCCTAAAAATGAAAAAAATAAATATATTTTTTATTAAAGTTTATGCAATTTTTCTTTTGACGAGGGGTATTCAGTGTTAGGAAAATGATGGAAGTACACAGATGTCCAAAGTTTATGAAACACTTCTCTAAAGCGTAAATAAAATGTGATTGGATTTGTTTGCAATTTTGTCCAACTTTTTCAACCATTTTTCAAAGAAGGCAAGGGCGAGGGAAAACATTACAATATGTGTGAAGAAAACATAGCTGTGAGAGGATGCCGAAGAATGTCAACTGCCTATAGGTAATAGAGAAGAGGACTAGACATACTGCCTTGAGGAACGTTAGTAGCTTGAGGATAAAATAAATATATAAAAAAAAGTCGGCATCTTATTGGTCAAAGATGGAAGACTTTTCACCTTTCTATGATTGTTGTCGGGCATGATGGTTGTAGCCATGCCTAGTATAAGTTATTGTGTTCTTGTGGTTGGTCGTGGAATCGTACGTAGAGCTTGTTTTCTCTTTGCTCGAGATGATCTATGAATAAAGTTAGATGTGTAGGTTGCTAACATGATGCTTTAGTTGTTGCCATGAAAATTTAAAAAAAATGTAAATGGGTCATCTGGAAGTACATACTGTGATACCAAGGTACAAATTAGTTTAAATTTTTGAATATATATCTTATTACCAACTGGAATGGGGGAAGGGGGAGGAGAGTAATCTTGCTACGCCAACATTTCGGTTGAAATAATACAACTAATAACAAAAGTTAATATAGTTCCGACTAAAGCCAAACACCTAATCTTAACTAGATTCAGAGTCTGAAAATTGATAAGAACCATTATGTGACCGAAGTTTGTCAATGCGAAGTCGGACGAGAACAGTAAGTTTACAACTAGTTAAGGGAGTTATCTATTGTGAGCTAGTCTGAGGCTTCAAGAGTTCATCTACTCAATTTTCAAGGACGTCACTACAAATTATCAACATTCTGTGCTCCTTTCCTTCACAGCCTGTCTTACCGCTCCATTCGGAACTTCTGAAATGCCGTCAAGTTTAGATTAACTTTTACAATTCTTAGCTCCTTCATATGATGATTAATAGCCAAAATTGAAGACGAAAATTGCTCATATTAAAGTATAGGATAAGTTTTTTTTTCGGGGTGATAGGCTCGATTACAAACTAGTTATTAACCTCTTAATGCAACAATTGAAAATTAAAAAAGCGATCGTTTTTCCACCTTTTTTCTATTTTCTATTTTATTAAAATACATAAGAACATTAACAAAAAACTCTTTTTAAATTAAAAATATCTGATGTGGGCAACACATGACTTCCTTGTACGCCTATTAAATTATAAATCCGTGGCTCAAAAAGTGATACTGAATTTGGTTACTAGTTTCCGAAGATTACAGTAAAAACGACACTCGGCGTACCGACATCCATCTATTGACACACATTCACAAAAACATACACTCTTGTTACTGGAGGTCTTATTCCGTTATTACATGTCGTTTTTCTTCAGTAGGTAACTAGTTTCCAAGATATTTCTTCATGTTTCGTGACAACAATAAAACTGTCAATATCACTGGATAAAGCATTGAAAATCAACAGTTTCGACATTTTAAGCGGAAAAACCCACTTAACTAATATCTTCTTCTCAAGATGCAGACTTGTTGATCTCACAAATGAGGAGGAAAACCAGTATTTTACTTTCCATTTTAATACTTAAAACAAGTAATAACATTTTTTAATTGGATTGGAAACCAAACTGCGTTTGTAACCTTTATTACCGAAACATATGATTTCCCATTTAATTTAAATATTATTTTTGATGTAAGTTTATAATGACATTCAAGTAAAGTACCCTTTTCGGCTCACCAATTTTAACCAAAATCTATTAAATATATTTATATCGATATAAAAGTCCTATTTACCAAATTTGAGAAGTTTTACATTATATTTTAATATGATTTTTGATGAAAGTCTAATATGACCTTCAAGTAAAGTACTGCTTCCGGTTTTCCAATTTAGACCGAAATCTAGTATGTTATTTAAATCAATATATAAATTATAAATACTAAATTTGAGAAGTTTTGCGTAGTATTTTAATATAATTTTTGATGGAAATCAATTATGACCTTCATGTAAAGTACCAATTCCGGTGATCAAGCAGTGACCAAAAAGAGAGGTTCACAACTAGATTTTACAAAAATCCTAAATACAAAATTTCAACTTTCTACGGCTGACTGTTTTTGAATTATGCGAGATACGAACGTAAGTACGTACAGACGCCGCGACGAAACTAGTCAAAATGGATATTTCCGTCGAAATCTGAAAACCGAAAATTTTCGCGATTAAAATCCTTCCTTTACTTCGTAAAAGGAAGTAAAAACACGAATAAATTGTTTTATGAAAAAAAAAAAATTCACTTATTTCACTGAACCGAGTTAAATCGGGAAACAACAAAAAATCCGAAAAAGATCAATAATACAAAAAAAAAAAAAAAGAATATTTTATTCAATATTTGCAATGGTGTGGTAAATTTAAAACGTGGAACGACACAAAGAGGTATGTCACGTTCAGCACAAATATATCTTGAGTCTTTGCGAACCCTTTTATTGTTTTAATTTTTCTTTCTTGAGCAGAGGAAACACTGTCGAATGGGATGTTATTTCTTTGGTGTTGGTGGAAAATGTCCTATCAATAATCTCAGTGGTGTTGAGAGGTTTGATGGCCGTCCACTTTTTGAAATGCTCCTAGTTTTATATTTTTCAATAGAGAGTTCGATTACCTTGAGGCCAAAATCAAGAGAATCCAGTTTGCCGATAGATTTTTGGTAATGCACGAAAGCATTCTATATTCCCAGATTTAAGGGATGAAAGAAAATATCTTTATAGTATTTTTTGCCACTTTTTCTATGTAGAACATAGGAAATAGCTGGGAATCACAGAAAAATTATGTTCGGGAGTAAGGAAATAAGTACAACACTCAGTTGACATTCGCATGATGGTATAGAAGGATCAGCCTAATTAGGGATTGATAAATATATATGAAGCACTTGAAATAATAAAATCCTTCAAATCCAATCCAGATTTTTGCTTAAATGACCAAATAAATATCTCCAATAGTCTAATCTTAAATTTATTCCCATCTATAACAAAAAAAAATTACTCACCGGCATTACTGGAAAAACCCTGAGCCTTAAACCGTTTACCTAAAAACATCCTACCTACCTTTCGTTCATTGTTAGTTAAATGCGAGAAGAAACCAGTACAAACTTTTCTGTTTGATATAATCCATTTAAACCATGGTGAGTACCAACATGTATTTGATTTATTGTCATAATTAAATTCATAATTCATAAATGTTTTATAATACTGATTTATATTAATCTAATTTAATATGTATAATAATACCAAACTGTATTTTGAATTGCTTATTTTTGAATTTTTTTTTGTGTGTTTTTAGAACTGAGGATGAATGTATAACATTCGAAACTAGTTTTCAATAAAACAAATTTATAGTAGTGGCAAATAATTTATCAATCCCTAATTAAGTACAACACTGCCTAACGTGTATATTCGGTTGTATTTATAAAGAACGCCAAAACTGTAGGTCTCACGCGTTAACTCGGGTGCGTGGAAAAAATTTGGTTTCTTTAACCCGATAAGTAAGTATATACTTTCATTCATTATTCCTTTACTATTGTTTAAGTAATAAAATGCGTTTAAAAAGGGGAAAGAGACCACGAGATTTGCAATGCCTAGGTGCCTCTACATGGTTATATCCGGCCCTGGTGTCGAATAGTACACGCCTTTATTCTGCTTCATGAGGTGTCTTTATTAAAACTACGGCATTTTTTCTGACATGGGACGATTTCAGTCGGACCGTCAACAGTCGCTCGTCAGCGGACCCTTATCCGGAATTTTTGGCTATCTGAAAAATGTCTAGCGACATTATTCTGGATAGACGTGGTTCTACTTTACTTGTTTATTAATTATATTTATGTCCTGACCCATCCACGAAATATAATCGCTTGATCCGAATTTCTAAATCATATTTTAAAATAGAGCTAGTGGAAGGAGATGTTGCTCGGGAGGAGCGGGTTATGATATTGATAGTAGAGACGGGTCCGGGTCGATATCTCCACAGAGATAGATATATTATGCATGGCCTCAGGCAGCACAACCTCCCCCTAGCCCTCACAACACCGTCTTCAGTTCAGGATCTCTGAGGGTTCCTCGTCTCAAACCATTCTATATTCCTGATACGTAATGTTCCTGAAAACATTATCGGAACGTTTTACTATCCTGAACCAGATCCTTTTTGCAGAAGAATTAGATCAGTGACTACAGATGATTGCTGTTAATAAAATCCAGATTTTTCATTTTTTAGTCGTTTTTTCCCCGAAAAAAATAGACTATTGCAGTGGGTCGAAGGTCGGCGGTGAGCGGCGAGACTGCGATTTCTATCCGTTTCATAACCCCTATAGCACGATTATGGAAAATTTGGAGAAGCATGATATATTTATATATATATTTTTTTCCCCGTTACATTTGAGCACTTCCAGCGGCCCCCTTTGGGCCAAATGAGCTGAAATTCGATATGTAGGGCTTTCTTCAAGGCAGAACGATACCATTAAAGAATGGGTAAATTCCAGTCAAAATTTCGGTATATTTACCTGAAATTTCGGCGTTTTTTAAGTTTTGCGCATCGCTACAACTCCACCATATTAGTTCATAGGACTGAAAATTTGTTCGTGAATGGAGTTGGTGTCGGGGAAATATCCTTTGGGGGTCTCGTCTTGGTCCCCCATCTCCCTGGGTTTTCCGATTTTTTAAAACATTTGTGCACCTTTAAAGCCCTTCCAAGTTGAGTTAGGGAGCTGTTACATTCGAAAGGAAATTAAATTAACTATAAAACAAAAGAAGTTTCATCGAAATCGGACTGATTTCAACTGTTTCAATGCCTTATTAGTCGTTTTTCTCCCGAAAAAAATGTGCCATTTTCGGTTTATTGTCATTTCATATGTAAATTTCGTTATGTTAGGGGATTGTCTTTTGTGGGAAAATACGACTTTAGTGACGGAGTTCTACTGCTCACGGATTTTTTTTTTTTTTGTATCAATCGTAAAAACCGTAGTCATTTTGAACAAATACATCAAACTTGTATAAGAATCACCACTAGCCATCCATATACCAGATAATCACTGCTAAATTCACTTCATGGGTGCTCTTGAATTAGAATTACGTTTTAAATTTGAGGAGCAACTGCTATAATTCTTCGAAGTTCGATTGACCCCTTCAAAGCAAATTTTTAAACGAATCCTTATCATTTAATAAAAGTTCTGTGAATAAGTTTGTAAAACGTTTATCTTGGTTTTCAAACTTTCCTTTCTCCTTAGTAACAATAAAAGCGGCGCCAACACTTACAACGGCTAGTTGATCCATCTCACTATTAAAAAAAATCTGGTGCGGTGCGCGCATCACACAACATTTGCATACCACCATGGGAAAGTAGTGTAATAATCCATATTTAAAAATAACTTCAAAGAGTTCACATAAACATTATTTGAAATATTCTCAGCAACATATACTTCTTCACGTCATCTTCACAAAAATACAATCAAATAGTTTTTTAAACAATTGCATGACAATTTGCACTATATATTTTTGGTATGCCAATCTGAAAATCTGAAATTTTGCATTTTTTATGCTAACTGATAGTTATAAATTTGTACACAAAATCATTGACTTCTGACAAATCAAGTTCCATACGGATATTCCATTGGCCGATCTGATATGGAATGTACCCCAGTATATTAGGGATTAATAAATTATTTGCCACTTCTATAATTTTGTTTTTATTGAAAACTAGTTTCGAATGTTATACATTCATCTTCAGTTCTAAAAACACACAAAAATTAAAAAATTAGCAATTCAAAATACATTGTATTTAGAATTGCTTATTTTTTAATTTATGTGTGTTTTTAGAACTGAAGGTGAATGTCTAACATTCGAAACTAGTTTTCTTCACATAAAGATGTCGTAATGTCTTCCCGCGCCCTCCTTCTCAGAAAAATGGTTGACAAAGTTGGACAAAATTGCAAACGAATCCAATCACATTTTATTTACGTTGTAGAGCAGTGTTTCACAAACTTTGGAGATCTGTGTACTTCTATAATTTTCGTAACACCGAGTACCCCTCGTCAAAAGAAAAATTGCATATACTTTAATAAAAAAATAAATTTATCTTTTCCATTTTTAGGATATAAACAAATGATAATCTATGAAAAATAAAATTCATTCATAATAAAACATAAATACAAGTTACATTATAAATAACATTTATTAGGATAAATGGGAAGGATGAGATTGTATATGTTGAGACGAGAGATCATCATAATTTGGTTCTCTGGTTATTAATTTTAATCTGAGATACGGTTCCATATCCAAAAGGCCGGTTATTGTTTTCGACTTAATGTCTACGAATGATGAAAAAAGTAACATACATAGATGTAAAAAACATATACACAATACCGACAAGGAACGAAGTGTTTTTTATTAATTGCTATGCTGAAAGTCTGGTGCATCGTGTTCCCCCACCAAACTCTTCCTTTAACCCTGAGGATACGCGTACCACACTTTGGGAAACTGCTGCAGAGAATGTTCGTACATATTATACAAAAACGCGTTTTTTATTATCATGAATTGTACCTAGACCGTAGATTTAATTTGAACTCACATATCAGACTTAAACGATTAGAACTCAAACATCGGTACGGACCACTGAAACATTTGCCTCACAATAAATTCCTCCTGAACTCACAAGACAAAATATTATCATACAATTCATCGCTGAAACCTACATGGATTTACGGTGTAGAACATTAGGATTATCTCTCCATGAGTTAATCTGTCACGAAATACGAACTTTTGAAAATACTTGAATGCATAACATTTGATACTAGTTTTCAATATAACAAAATTATAAAAGTGGCAAATAATTTATCAATCCCTAATTAGATTGATCCTTCTATACCATCATGCGGTTGTCAACTGCCTAGTATATTAGTAAATAAATATTCATTTTTTGCTAAATTTCATTTACATACATGATCCAAAATTTTTCGTGATAAAAAGAGTAGCGATGCGGGCTACCCATTAATGCCCCTAATCAGCTATATGGGCTACACAAGGGCCAGTCCCTATCCATCCCTCGTGACAAATATTTGCAATTCAAATGATACGATGCCGCCCCGCTACCGCTGTGGCTCACTGCACACGGTGACTAGGGGAGAGGGACAAGACATCATTTCCCACTCAGGCGCGTCCCGAGGGATCGGCACAGTCATACTCTCGTTTCTCTGCCCCCATCAGCTCTCTCCCGATTTCTGTGTCATCTCTTTTACTCCCGCAACAAACAATGTCGCAACTGTCGCAGTTTCACCGCATGTCATTTCGCACTCAACTAGAAAATATGACCGAGCGCAAAGAAATAAACGATGAGCTTTGTGATCATCACGAAACAAGGCCAGAGAAGAAAAGCTGTATGTAGGGTCGCATCACTGCTGGATGGTTATTACCATGTTTTATTTTTATTTCTAAAAAAAAAAGAAATAATAATCGATATTGAGCACATTTTTCATCCACAGCTATTTTTTAGAAAAAATGGGAAAATCTCCAAAAACTGATCAGAGCGAACCCCCTCGGCATTCGGTATCAGTACCAACAAAAATTACTCTTTTTACACTTTACTGAATGGACTTGGGTAAGACATTAAAATTGAATAACATTAATAAAATCCGACTCACTAAAAAAAATAAAAAAAAATAAATAAAAAATAAAAAAAAATAAAAAAAATAAATAAATTCTGATCACCTATGGTTTTATAAGTAATAAAATCAAATTTATTACAGTAATAACTAGGCACTAACCTGCCAACAAAAAAGCAGTCACACGGCTGATATGTCTGTCCAACGTCACCAAACTCTCAGAGCCATACAGTAAAGTCGGCAAAAATACAGCTTTAAAGATATGGAGATTGGCCTGGCCACCTTTCGACAGAATATAGTGTTACAGATCTCATAATAAATTTTATTTACACAATGGAGTACTTTGATTCAGAGAACGATAAATTGCCTAGCCATTGGACAGTCCTTTCGGAAACGAAACGGTATGGACAAGGAATAATGCGTAAGCATGGCAACCTGGAACATAGGAACCATAATTAAGTATATCTGTTTTAAAAGATTTATTTATTCCATTCAATATTTTTTATTTTATTTTGCTGTTCATTAATTTATCTATATCTGTCAGTAATTACGTTATGACTGTGCACATACTGTCCTGATTATACCTGAATGTCAAACAATTTTTTTTTAATATTCAACAAATAACGATTAATATTTAATCGAAACGTTTATGTTAATATTTAATAATTTAAACGAAAAGAAAATCAAGGCGGGCAATACTGTTTTATTTCTCTGTTACGGTAATACTAATTTCAAGCCTGTTGCCTAGAAATCTGAAAGTAAGTATTAACTACATTCTAATGCATTACTAATACATTTTCAATACCACCATTTAGCATATCTAATTAAATATAGTTTGCTATTATGCAATAGAGATAGGTTTTGCCATTTACCAATCAACGAGCTATCCAATAATAGTTACTTTCCTAATGTAATTGTAATCAAGAACCAGTCATTTGATAAATTATGCCTGCATTGCTTTGGAAGTTTATAGTCTATCATGAGACCATTGATTATTTGAACTTAATAGCGTACAGAGCATTATGACATTGTGATATTTATTTAGATTAGATATCCAATGATAAATAATATAAATAAAGACCTTGATACACATTAATTACAATTAATTAATCTATATCAAGGCCATATTCCAGCCCTTCCAATCCTGACGTCACACCAGGGATGCTTTGCTCTCGCCTTTGCCGTAAATCAACTACACTACTTCTCATTATTTTTGCACTCAAAAAATCATAATTCATGATTTTTAAATGGATTGTAGATACAAATTCATTTGTCTTCCTGGAATAGCTTTTGTGTATTTTTCATACCATTAAACAAAAAAAAAAAAATCTAATTTATTCCTAACATTAAAAACCAATTTTATCATCATCATCATATTCTTTCCCTCTCTACCGCTGCGCAGTGTGGGGATTCCCTCTACAGAGCTTGACCCAAGTGTCTCTTTCTTGAACCAATTCTCTCCTCCTGCTCCAGTCCAGCCCTCGCTTCCTGAACGCCTCCCGCACGCCTTCTTCCCAGGTGATTCGTGATCTTCCTCTTGGTCTTCTTCCGTCTACTCTCGTCTCATACGTTATCCTGGCCGTTCTCTCTGTGCTCATCCTCAGGAGGTGCCCAAACCATCTTAGTTAATTTTCTTCAAGAGTGGTTTCTACCTCAAGGTTCGATCTTATTGTCGTGTTGCGGATCCTATCTCTTCTGGTCCTTCCTTCAACCTTTCTTAGGTATCTCATTTCCATTGTCTGGATCTGCCCTTTGTGTTTTGAGGTAAGGGCCTATGATTCGGAGGAGTAAGATAGGATGGGCAGGAACATAGACTTGTAGACGGATATCTTCGTCTTCTTCGTCACCTCTCTTTTGTTGAGAAAACCTTTCCGGATTGCGTTGAACAATCTATTTTTTATATTAATGAAAATACACTAAATCTTCACAAACGTAACTAATTGAGTTTTATGAAAAAAATAATTGCAATACGAGTCCTTTTTCATAAAACCGATTAATACAAAAATAAATGATATAATACTGGGGACTTGGTTACGTCGAATACAGTTTTCAATTGCTGCAAAAGATCAATTAACTGAGAAAAAGAAATTACATCAAATGAAAGATTTAATTGTTATTTTCTTAAGCGTGAGCACTTAGATAGCGAGAAAATTAGAATACTTAAAAAACAATTAAATTCCTACATCTCATAATAAATAATCTTAACGATAATGGAAACTTCCGATTTTTCCGAAAAACTATTCCGCAAATTTGTCAAGTTTTTCTTTTTAATTTATAGTTATTTTTTAGTAATATATTTGTGAAATACCCAATGGAAGTTGTCCCAGGTATACTTGATAAATTCAAACTTTTCAAAATTATTGTAAGCTAAATAAAATTGTGTTTTAAAAAAAAATTGAGCCATCATGGGACGCCTGGCAGATGTGAAACATCGAAACAATTATTTACAGAAAATATGCATGAAAGGATGGTTTATCAAAGGGGATAAATATGGCATAATCAAAAACAAAATATTCAGATTTTTTTAAGAAAAATTATTCATAATTTAAAAACCACTGGCCTGCTCCTAGTTTTATCTTCCTCGAATTCGTAATACCTTCTAGAAAACTGTTTAAAAATAGATTTATTGATAAACGGGCACATTATCCTTCCGATTAAGAGATATATTGTATTCCGAAAAAACAAATAGCGTTTTGTGAGAAAATCCCTCTACGCGCGAGTAACAGCGTAAGTGAAGCAAATTAATATAAGTACATATAAATTATACATATGTAATATGAATATATAATTATAATTATTTTACATTCATTTGAATTTACCTGACAAAATAGGCAAAAGGTAGAATAATTTATTATAGATAATTTTTAAAGAAGCATACAAGCTGTCCGAAAAATGAAGTTTCATCTTAAGAATTATTATAAAAAATATCCATATCGTTCACGAGCTAAAGTAATTTCATGTTCTTGAAATCCGCTTGCCTTGTAGAAAATGGAATAATTAATTGGTTGCTTGAGAATAATCTAGAGCCTTTGTTTACTCTTTGAATGAAATATTAATTACTCTTGAAAGTTTAATAGCCTTTAGGAGATTCAATGGCTAATTAATAATTAACTTCAATTATGACGTTTTCCTCGTTTCCATCAATATAAATATCGTTAATTATGCATTGTAAATACTCAAAGGGTTCTCATTTTAACTGTCAGTTTTTAATTACTTACAGAATTTTACAGTATCAGAATTTTTAATTATTTAAATTGTCAAATATCTGTTCCATTTGAGAACAATTACTACTAGGAATATTTTGCAGTAATAATTCTTAATTGTGAATAGTCCCCTCATATTATATTTACATATAAATAAATATGTATAAAAATATATCAGAATTTTAACTGTTCATTTGTTATTGGTTATTGTTAAATAATACTACTTGACACAATTAAGGACAAAAAAAAGGATGCAGACCGAAGATAGTGCATCACTATATATATATATATATATATATATATATATATATATATATATATATATATATATATATATATATATATATATATATATATGCATAAATACTGATAACCAAATTGAAAATTTGGAAGAAATTAATTAATTAAAAAAATAGAGTTTTTACTGAATTTATTGATAATGTTGGAAGGAAGTTTAATTTAATCAACTTGGCTCACCTCGTCTTTTATAAATTTTCTAAAACGTTTTTGTTTATTTATTTTATACTTTCTTTTTCCTCTATTTTCTCTTTTTATTTTAATTTTCTTACTACCATTATTTTTTCTTTTGAATTAATTTATTCTTATTGATACGATTTACAATGTAAATGCAACAAATGTGTCATATGCTAATAGGTATGGGACATGTTAAATATTAATCAATAAACTCTCCTTTTTTGGGGTTGCCAAAGGAGGAAAATAATAAAATAAATATACGGGTCTTAACATCTATATATCTTCGAAATAGAACGGAGTTATACATAATTATGTACATGCAATATTAATAAAAAACATTATTATTAATTATATATTTCAAAAATGCCATTAGGGAAATTAATGAAGTGGAAGGGGGATGATCAGTTAGTACACAGGAAGAAAAGATCAGTTGAATTTTAAAAAATATAGAGCGCGTGATATAATATTATATTCTGAGAGAAAAGCTTAATAATTAAAATAATAGTTTTGTCATAAAAATGGACACGATTGTAAATAATAATAATCATAGAATAGACATAAAAACTGGCCCGAGATACCTGGTTACGAACCCGTAATACTGTGGTCCGAGAGATGCACGTGGGTCTGCACAGCTTTCCAAAGACACAAATTTCTGATTATCGTGATAGAGTTTATATTACACCCAGAAAGGCCATTAAATTAATTACAATTTTACTTATCCTTCCTATATAATTTTCCTCTTAAAATCCAGCATGCTCTTTCTTCCTTATACACATTTAAAGTCCTCTAATTCCAATTCCTCTTCACAATCTTTTAAGACACTACTGGCTAATCGTGTATTGTGTAATAAGGCTTTGGTTACATAAAAACATATGAACAGATTTTATATATATATATATATATATATATATATATATATATATATATATATATATATATATATATATACCAAAGTGAATATATAACTTTTAGTATTGTTTTTCACTTTGTATATTTCAGGAATTTTTACGTTATCATTTTTAGGCTACTTTATTTTGTCATTTACGATTTAATTTTTATTAAACCAGAATATACTTTTAATGCTGTTTATTTTTTTAGATGTCTGTGCATTTATTTTAATATTTTTTAAATAACAGAAGCATATATTTTTGTATGCTTAGGTTTGTGCTAAAATGATGAATTTAATTTTTTTTTAGTAGCAAATAAATTATTTCACTATTCTCCATTTTGTTTTTATATGTTTTGATGACTATCTATAGACTTAATAGGTCTTTTGGCCAGAAATAATTTTTATTTTTGTACACATTTAATATTCTTCAGGGACATGCCCCAAAATAATGTGTGTTTTTTCTTTCTATTCTGTTCTACGTAATTAAATATAATTAAACAGGTACAAGTGGGTAAGGCACTAACTGCCGGGCTCGGGTATTATTTATTCTGTTGTATCAGCCGTGGTTCGAGTTTGAGGTCGTGAATCCCTCCTAGGGCACACTCAGTCTCTATAAAGTGGGCTACTGGCCAAATCACTTAAATGACCATCGGTAAAGAAACAGTACTTACTTATTAAGAACTGAACCGAAGTCCCTTAATTATTGGTTGTGGTACAGGTTTATAATATGGTTTCACTCAGTGCTTAAAAAAATTAAATATTTCGTTGCATAAACAAAATATTAAATTTCATTAACTTAACTCCGTCTATGGTTTAAATAAATATTATTTAAAAAAAATATTATATCTTTAACAGAGAGCTCAGATATGAAGTGCTTTCGGTCATGAGCACAATTTAAATGTCAGATAAGACATAAATATTGATAAAAGGGAGAAACTCAACGTTGAGGCAAAGCCCAAATGCAGAGTTCGCGTGCAAACCGGTTAATATCAGTTTAGTACTGCGCTTACCGCTACAATAACCTTTCCCATCAGTGTTAATAATTGATAACATTACCAAAATTGACTAATGCCCTCTTCACCCTAATTGTCAAGGTAGTCCTGTGCTATACAGGCTGAATAAAATGATAATGAAGCAAAACTTTAATGTCAGAACATGTAAGATACGACAGAAGTTTAATGTGACGTACAAAACAATAAATAATAATAATAATTTTTATTATCAATGAATGAAGATTCTTATGCGACTATTTAATTTTATTTAAAATGAACATCTGGAATGCTCCGGGAGATATATAATTTTCAAAAAACTTAAACAACAATGGTACTTAAACAACTGGTTTCCATGACACAGATACGAAGACCAATACACCATATCTTTGCTAATACTGTTCCGATTTATATGAAAGTTATTTTTTTTTTTTTTTTTAGAGAATATAACTACCTTTCGAAGAATTATATACACAATTTGCCATAAAGTGCATACTTTTAGAGCAATGGGCGAGTGAAACAGTATTTCTATAATTTTGTCAATGGGTTGCGAATTGTTAAACCGCGTTGAGGAGAATACCTTAGACAAGTTTAATCAATATCGCTAGAGCCGTTTTGATGCTATAGCTTATAGAAAAACACGTTATTCGCATATTGCGCATAGGATGCGCGATGCGGTGCACAGGCATCAGGTGTCGAATTCCTACACATTCAATACACCCGTTCAAGACATAAACGTGGCACAGATATACAAATCAATAGCCGAAAATGCGTTTTTTGGGCTGTCGGTACTCCCAAATTTGAAAACTGCAAATTAAAATTTTGGCCCGATTAAAGCGCCTTCCTTGCCTAGTACGTTAGCGATAGGAAAGTAAAAAAAAAATCTATCTATCCAATTGTTTGAGTATTATTATTACAATACTTCTTTTGTTTTTTATTGTTTATCCCAAGATTAATCATTAGCTTTTATTATATCACTTATTTTGAATTTTATAACTAATTATAGATTTTTAAGAATTTATTTAATTTATGGAGAAGATAGTTTACTATATCTACTTCTTATGTTGCTAGTTCAATTCTAGTAGATCTCCAATACATAGAAGTTTTATTGTTATATTGACCTTTGCATAATGTCTATTTATATAAGAATTCAGCCTGCGTATGTTTGTGTTCGCAAAACTCGAAAAGTAGTCTGTAGATTTTTATGCGGTTTTCACTATCATTTAGAGAATTTCTTTCGGAAGGTTTATATGCATTAAATTTTTTCGAAATGTTTCCTTTAAGAGGAGATATGGGGAAAAATATTTTAAAAAAAAGGTTATTTTTTAATCGTTGCCATGACAGCTTCATACACGAGGACGCAAGTTCACTACAAAAACCTTTTAATAAGAGCGAAATTATGGTGTGAAAGCTTAATTTGTTAATAAAATCGGAGATTAAGGAGGATAAAAAACGTAAAGCTTTATTGTCTTTTTGAAAAATGTATTATCATTTTGATTCTGTTCCTAGAAAACGTCTAAATGAAATGAGACGAATCCTAAACAATGCAGTCGGTTACCGAGAAAATTTTTCACCCCTTTGTCCTTGGAATATTTACAGTCAAAATTTTTGTTGGTAACCGCTTGTTTTGTTGAAAGTTCTGGTAGCCCCCCTCCCCCTAAGAGTTTTAACAATTGAAGCATAGAAATGCAAAAGAGTTTAAATGCCTTTGGAAAATGTTTTCAGAATTCAAGTTTCAAATTGAAAAATATTAAGGAAATATGACTTAATTAAAAAAACAAAACATTTTTTTTAAGATAACCTATGGTCGTAGAAGTAATAAAATCACATTTATAGTAGCACTAACTTTACAATAAAAAAATAATGTTTTTGTAAAAAAATATATTTTTCTTCCTTCCCTTTTCATTCCACATACCCACCGCAAAGCAAATCATCAGGGTATTGAATTGAATGATGTGTTCCTTCGGTGAATCTTTCCCGATCTTTCTCGATGAATTCATTTTATTTAGCAATAAGTATGATAAAATGTGATATATATAATTAATATGTTAAAAATAAAATTAAATTTAAACTTAAATCATTTTTTTTTAAATTGTTTGTAAAAGTTTTGTACAAACTTTACAGTATGAAGATGAAAGATAATTAGGGAGGATAAGAACAATATTTCTGTCTTCTGTTACTCACATTATCTTTTAAAAGTTAAGGATAAAAAACTTGAAATTTGGGAAGATACGCAAATTCTTTACGTGAGCAACGCCCTGCGGGTGCATCTAGTTAGAAATAAATCACGTGCTCAAGCCATGTGATTGTGTGGTAGTGGAAGGATATAATATGGACAGGCAAACTGAACAAACATAGTACAAAATTTTGGCATCAAATCAGAAATTTCTGTGGTGAAGCAGGCTGGTAAATGTGGTTAATGACCTCTAAACAAAATAAAATAAAATTGAAAAAAGTTAACAGACTTGATCTAAAATGAAAGAACATTATAAAAGGCAGGATACTTAAATGTAGGCATAATTGAAGGGCTGAATGCACCCCGAGGACAAACGATGGGGTGCTTTGCAAATGGTAAGATCACGGGACCATGAAACGATGAGTGGGCCTGGGGTTTGCCCGGGCTCATTATTTCCGTAGTTTCGAGCGTAATGCTTCCAATTCGTGCATACACTCTGCTTTGTGAAGCTTCATATAAAATAACGCCCTTGAAGTTTAATAATCAGGCATAGCTTTAAAATAGTTTTAATAATTCCGTGATTCATCTCTTTTAACTCAATATCTAAGATATTTCTGTTTATTCCACCACAAAGGTGATTCTAGCACCTTTGCTTTTGGGTACAAGTAACTTTCGAAACTGAGAGGATTCAAATTCATCAATTAAATATAAATATGCATTGAAAATATTTTATTCGGCAGAAACAATGATTAGAAAATATTCTCTTTTTAATTTTTCTTTTTTGATTTTTGAAATTCTGCCATCCTTATTATTAGAATAAATATGCTAAAAAATAAAAATAAATCAGAATAAATAAACTTAGTTATTTCAGTATTTCATTGGAAGATCCCCAAAATGAAAGCTTCACAGAAGTCTCTAAAAATCAAGTAAATAACAAACCAGCTAAAGTTTCGCTATCAATTTCAGGCATCAGGACACAAAATGACAAGAACACATAAATGTAGACAATAGACAACACATCTCAACTCATCACCCCAAGACATTTCAACACTTACTACTATAAATAAATTATAAAACATCAAAAAATAATTATAAGCATAATTACATCCCTGCAATACAAATTTCAACAATTTATTTTTCAATATTTTCCAGATTTTAATCAAATATACCTGCCATTTGGATAAATTCACAAGTTCAACAGATACAACAAGATAATGTGGAGGTAAAGATGAAATTGAGAAGAGCTTTTAAGTAAGACTGAAACCATCGTATTATACCAATGTATTTATTTCAATTCTTGCTGGTTCAGATATATACACTCACACGCACAAGGAATATATATATATATATATATATATATATATATATATATATATATATATATTAAATAGTTAATGCATCCGCTGACCCACCATTCAGGTATTGATAAAATGAGACCTTCATTCGTGAATAACTCAAAATCCTGTCATTTTTTTTATACCCATAGAGACTGATGCTCAGAAGGACAAAAAATTGCTCTCTGCAAAGTTTCAAAGCATTTGATTGAAACCATTTTTCCTATGAAATACTACGGGGTTCTTTATATTATATTTTCTCACCCATCTCTGTCCATTTGAAGCGGAAAAAAAAATATATTTAACTATCGGCTATCGCTTTCATCCATGTGAATCTTTAATGTTCGCTATGTGAATCTTTAATGTTCGCTAGCAGTATTTCACAAAGTTGAAACGTTCAAAAAAAAAAAAAAAAATCTTGAAAAGCTTTCCAAACAGTTTAACAGTCCACTCGTTCCTTCCTCCCCTGATTAAAAGGTCCCTTTCATCAGGCCGCGCTAATTAAACCGTTATTTGAATTAAAAACATAAAAGTAATTAAATGAATGGGTAATAAGCCCAAGTAGGTTTATTAATTGAAATTTTAATTAAAATTATGTTCTGAAAATATTTTTCAATATTCAAAGCACGTTCTATTCCAAGAATTTTGTTTAGTAGCTAATTGGTAAGTAGGAGGGGAAAAACAAACAGTAAAAACATAGGTTACTAAGAAGTACCCGGGTGGTCGAAAATGTTGAACAGCTAATGAAATCATTTTTGGAAAACGATTCTTTTTATATTTTCTAAAGACACATAACATAATTAATTATATATATTTGTTGAATGAATATATACATTTGAAATAAAATATTTCTTTTTTTTTACTTTTTTTTGGGAGAGGAGAGGGGGGTGAACTTTGGATTAGACTTCCATATTTCATTAGTTGATTACTCACAAAATATAAGTTGCTCAAAAGAACAATAAACATTTCGTTTCAAACATCCAGAATGTCATTAAACAATTAAACCTACTTTGGAAGATCTATTTATTTAGTTTATCAGGATTAATGTGAACTACAATTCTTCCTTATATTTTTATTAATCTTTCTCACATCAGGACCAACGTTTCGTGGAAATTACCACATCCTCAGGGTCCAACATCTAGCGATTGTGCTTAATCATACCAAGACCAACATATCGCTGACATTTGCAAATATGTACGTTTTTAACAATTTTGTATCATTTTAATGTTATATTTCGTCATATTTTTCTTCCAATTAGCAATTTAAACCTTCGCAAGGAACAATTTACACAATGCATTTAATTTTCACTATCACACATGTTACAGGCAGTCTAATCTTATTTCATTCAAATCCAGAATATCAAAATAACCAAACAAGGTTATTCATAATAAATTTCAAATTAATTCAGATATGTTGATTTCTGACTTAGAATCAACGTTGCATTGAAATTATACCCACCCGAAGCTTTAAACCTGCTGGTTGATGGCCCTGGTTCATCGCTACATAAAAGCACTCCCACTGGGCATCCGCTGGCTTTCGGTGGATGTGGTTGTAATAGAATTCTCTCTGAGTTCGGCATTCAGCGAGTAGTACAAGCCCCTAATTTCGAATTCACCCAACTGTGAATGCCCCATATTACTAGAGAAGAGAGAAAAAAAGCCTCAAGCTCTAAAAATACATTGTATAGATAAATCCTTCTTTAAAAAAACAGCTTTTCAACTTTTGTTTTATTGTTTTCAATAATGAATATTTGCATTCAAATGAAAAAACAAAACAAAGGTTTTACGTTTCAAGATACTTAGAATCCAAAAATCGAATAAAAAGAAAATCTACCCGTCCGCGGCTCTACTACTCTTTCTCATGCCAGAATAACATGTTGTTCGTGAGCACATTCGCTAGTTGTCTCATCAACCAAAAAATAAATCCCATAAAAAATAATTTTTTTTAGTCTCTCATATGCTCAGTAAAATATTTCTTTGCTATATAAAAGGTTACACATTCCCTAATTATATATTCCCCTGGATATTATAAATTTTGGTGAGGTTTATTTCAAGTCAGGTGTGTATTGGTGCTCTATCAGTAATACAACTTGTTTTAGAGAGATGAAGGAATAGTATGACCAAAAAAATTTTTGTTTGTAGCAGTACAATTTTTTTTTTCAAATTTTGTTTGAAAGTGCCCACTTTTATGAGAATGACCTAAATAACAATAGCTTATCAAAACAAAAAAAAAATTATATGTATATATATATATATCTTTATACGATTATATATATAAATAGTACATTTTAATTATTTATTTATTATTCCCAAAATGTATAAAAAAGTGAATCTGAAAATACAAAATAAGTCTTGAAACTTCGTAGAGTGTGTTTTTATCTCAAATTATTATTTAAAGGAGGGGTTGCTCGGTTCATATTTAAAATGTTTATTTCCAAATTCTGATAAATGATAGCGACATATATTAATATAATATTATTATAATTATTAGTTCGTTTGTTTTGAACCACTAGAGCGCAAATCAATCTTTGTGTTTAATTGTTTCTGTTGATATTGCATTTATCTACAGAAGTAATGATTTTCCTATTCCTTAGTTAAGCATGGTGACGACGATATGATCAAAAAAGCTTCATGCTTTAATATTGAATTTCAAACAATGCAAAGCCAAAGCAGTACCCATGTTTTCTTTCATACAAGGGGCTTAATATAATTGGATTTCATTCCATTAAAACGAGGCTTTGAGGTGTGTAAAGCGATTTAATTGAAATGTGTCTGAAACAAAATAAATTATTTGTTATTAAAAGCTTTGGATTGTATCCCACGCAATTTCTCCAATTCAAAGTTGTGTAGGATAGACAAAAAGGGTTTTTAGTTTTACAACTGCAGATGTTGGTTCAATGGCGTTTTTGTCTGTTTCGTTTAAACAAAGCCATTCGGTACTCCCACGTCCAGTTCCAACGATCCAACACCATTCTGGAAATTATAAACATTTTATTACACCTGGAATAATATTATTCCCGATGGATTTGTGAAGCGATGGCTGTCCAATGTGGTATAAACTCCACACCCAAACAACTCATTAATCCGTGACAGTCCTCAAACCGTCTCACATTTCTAAGGAATTTGTTTCCTCATCGCATAAAGTTAAATAACAATGTATATAGTCATAGATTACAATGGAACGATTCCTAAACAAAGCCTTAAGTATCTCATACAGCAGTAAATAATTATTTAGTTATTATAAATAGTTATTATTTACTGGTAAGTTAACCAGTCAACGTTTCGCCAATTCAGAAAACATCAGGACTGAAAAGCAGAACAGTCTAAAAAATAAGAACGGGGAAACTAAATAACTTTGATAGGATCAATTAATAGGATTCTGTGACTTATTTAAATCGATTTAAGCGCCTAGTACAACATATTGTAATATCAATAAAATAACAGATACTGAATCCAAACTATAATTTACCACTTTCTTTGTCACTAATGAAGAAATCTACGCTGCTTTTAGAAAATCAAAAAGTCTTCTGGTCCTGATGGAATGTTCTCATATATGATTATTATACTAAATATCTTGTTAATCCTTTACAATTTACATATTTTAATATATAATTCTTCTTCTTCTTCTATGGCGCGACAACCCTCTGCCGGGTCTGGGCCTCCTCCAATAGCCTCCGCCCGTTGGTACGGTCCGGAGCTGCAGTCTTCCAGTGTGGGGTATTGAGTAGTGTCCTCGAGTCCGCAGTTACCCTGTCCAGTCATCTCACTCTTGGTCTTCCCTCTCTTCTTGTTCCATCGAGCTCCCCATTCATGGCTCTTGCAGAGATTTCATCAGGGTTTATCCTGGCAATGATTTTGAATATATATATAGGTACATTTCCAATCAAAGTGGCTATCAATTATTGCAGAATGACTTAAATTCGATTGTATATTGGTCAGAAAATAATAAACTGTTCTTTAATGTTCTGGTACTGGTAATGGTGGTAGAACTAGTCCGGAAAGTGGGCCTTGTGGTCCTTTTTAAAAATCCCTGACGCCTATCTTTACGTCGCCGCCTACTACTAACCAGAGTGGGAGTGTCATGATTCATTTTGCGGGACAGCCGATGTGGGAATCGAACCCACAACGTCTCTCTCCAACATGCTCAGCCATCACGTCTTCGTTCTTTAATGTAAATAAATATTCTGTTATGTCCTATTCAAAGAATGATTTAATATTTAACTGAAGAAAAAGCTTTGCATAGATCAAATGAAATAAAAGATTTGGGAATACTATTTGACGAAAAATTTACCTTTAAAGTCGCATTAGTTACAATGAGGTTACAATGTCACCTCGAACTGACTCCAGGTCCCCAAAAATTTTCATTCTGATATTCTAAACGTGCTAAAATTGAAATGGGGGGAGGCGAGCGGGTAATTGGGGATGCCCTGTATATTTCATATATAGGTGAAGGAAATAAAAAGTATTATAACAATGTAATATCAGTCAGCCGGAGTTCGAAATTAAATATTAGTAATTACTAAATACACAAGACCTAATTATAGATTAAAAAAAAACATTATAACAACTAGCAAATTTTTGAAAAACTGAATCCTAAATTATAATTCTGTAAACGTATATATACTTTTATGCAATATGCAATACGTAAATATAAGCTCTACTGCAATATTGGTACAACAATATCCAACAAAAGCAGAAAAGCCAAAGAAACCTTATACAAAAACAGGACCAGACAGACAATGAGAAAACACGTCCTATAAGGACATGCTGACCGCAGAGCCTTACACGTTGAGGGAAAGGAGGGAGGGTGCACAATGTACAGTGACCCCAACAGCCCCCAGGGCTAATAACATTACCACACTCCCCCTCCCCTCCCCCCAACAGCCCTACAGCGGACTTAGTCATTCTTCCGTGATGGGCGCTAGTTGAGTCGTTTAATCAGGCGTGACTAATACACATATTTCAACATAATTAATTAAGAAGGTTCGAATTACATTAGTGACATGACGGGAAGCAGGGCTTACCTGAACCCTCTAGCATTCACAGAGATGGTGTATTAATTAGCAACGTGTTATTTTTAAACTGATACTCCTATTTAGCTGCCATGCAATCAAATAACAGTAGTGGGAAAATGGTGGATTCCCTTCTTTCGAAGTTCAAATAAAAGTTAAAAAGTTTAAACTTTTTTTAATTTACTATGAACATAGCGGCCCTAAAGATAAACTGGCTGTTAACAAGCAAACTGTTATTTTTCACCTGTTCTTTATTGCTGTGAATTAACATTTACAAAAAATGATAGTTTCGTTGATCGCAAATGCTTATAATTACAATATTGTAATCTGATCTCTGTTTAATCTTTAATATACTCCGTTTTTATTCAATTACACTTTGATCTTTCGAAGCCTGCATCAATATTAAAATTGGCTATTTTAAACAGAAGGACCTTTGAAGGACCTATTTTGCAGAAATCATTTTACCAATGGTTCGTGCATCCTGTCTGGTTATTTTTAGAATAGGGTATACTCTTCTCCTCCGTTGATGGTATTTACCATCAAAACGGAGGAAAAAAGATTTTAATGTCAGCAGAAAATTCAGTAAACAAAAAAGTTGAAGATGGGAGAATCGATCCACATGAATAGAGTTGCATGTTTCCTAAATATACAAAATTCCTTAATATTACTGCGTTATTTATTACAATGGTTTATGAATAAGTACGCTATAATTTTAATAGTAGTATATAGTAATAAAGCATTATTTTTAACAGCAAAATATTCTAATGCTTTATATATTTATATAATGGGAACCAAGGGGGCCGAGCGGGTCTTGCAATATGTTATGTCCTAGAATGATTTAATATTTAACTAAATGAAAAGCTTTGCATAGGTCAAATGACAGTTTTTTTCATTACGGATTCTGATAGGAATGAAATTTTAAGGTGAATTCATATCATATCATTCATATCATATCATATCAGGCGAATAAGTCGAGCGTAGTAAGTGATATCATATAAATGGATGGGCGGCCACTCCTCGAAAAGCAAGGTAATTGCGACCCATTCCCACCTCCGGGTATTTGACGTCCTACTGGAAACAACTCACACCGACCGCTCGTTGGAGTGATGACCCTACTCCATGTAGTAATCGGAAATCGCGTTATGGTATTCCAGGATGTTTAATATATTCCCGAAGATTTGGTTCTCATTCTCCTGCGGGTCATGAACCAAAACTGTGGATCTAGACCCGTCGCTGTCTTAGAACCCGAGTTTTTAGAACGTACTTCGGTGGAAAGGACACTGCCGAATTCGCACCGAAGGGAACTGTTATCGAAACCATGTTTCGAAGCAAACTCAGTGTGACCAAAGTTCAATATGATATGTAGTGCCACAGAAAAAAAAAATTTAAATCAAAATAAATGTCTATAAGTTTTCTGGTTAAAACTAATTTAAACCTTAGAAGTCATTTAAAGTAGTAATGTGATAATGTACTGTTATATACAATTTGCCTTATATAATTGTTAATTTTTTTTTAAATAATGTTTTAAATTATAATGATTACATTTACTGGAATTATAATATAATTAATATAAAATATATAGCATTAAAGTTAAAAATTAAAACTGTCCAACTGGACATCAATATATATTTTATTTAAATATTGACAACGTTTCGGCCATCTGGAGCCATTTTCAAGTCTTATATTATTTAATTAAACATGAGAAAGATGTCTCGCCATTTTTAAATATTTTTTTCTTATTTTGTATTATTCTTTTTTCTCATTGTGAGTCAGTATAACCTGTTGGGCTATTGAAGCGTTCATCAAAACTGAAATAGATTCGGTAAGTATTGTACAAGCTTTATTGATGTTACTTCACTTTAGCTCCTTCAACAGGGGAATGAGGGTGAAAAAGAGGTTGTCCTCCGGTATTACATTATATTTATTTACATAAAATAAAGATGAAAGATATTGCCAACATAAATCATTATATGTTTTTGTGTAGTGTTGCACTTAGCCTGCCGACCATTAAATATGGGTAGAATTTGTTTTCCATTACATAAATAACTACATTAAAATTACAGTAAGGCCCCAACCTCAACTAAAAATGATCCGTTGAGGGTTTGTTTATCTCTTGAGCGAGCGTAATGAGCAGATGTCGACAGATGTGATCTAATTAAAGCAGCAATAATTTTAATAACCACTAATAATATCAATGAATATTAAACATAAATACGAATCAGGTTGTGGTGTCAGGTTGTGACCCACAACTGATCCACGGGATAAGACGTAAGTACCGTTGTTTACATTTAAATTACTCTTAGAAACACTCGGTTACTTTCGGCATGTACAGTGAGGCTCTATGACACAATACTTGTTCCGACCCGCCATGCTGGAGGTGCTTAAGTGAAGGAGTACCGTTTTATTTTATGTCCTTAAAATCTCAAAGTAAAAACAAAAAAAAATTATCACAGACAGCATAACTAACATTTGAATTATATTTACAGTATACGAAAATTTGAAAATTATAACTGATAAAATGTAAGTCTGTATTACGTTCAAATCAATCAAGTTTCAACATTGCTAACAAAATTAATTATGCACAGTAATAATCAATAACGTTTAACAAAGAATATTATTCGAGTGCCACCCTTCAACTCGAGATCATTAATCCATTGAAGCAGAAATTCTTAATTGAAATTCGATTGAACCGATGTAACATTATGAAAGCACTTATTGATTGAAAAATAGTACATCTTTTAGCATTAATTCAGATAAATACGAAACAATACAAAATTATTAAGCCGCATTCATAAATATTTATATGTGTAATAAAACAAACGCAATCTTTAAAAAAACAGATAAAATGAATATTTTTTAAAGGAAAAAAAATCATTCTCGGGATTCCGTAAATTATTGTTTGGTTTTTTGAATCAGAGCTCTTTTTTAGTCATTCGATGCATCAAATGTCATCGGACGGGGATGGGTTTGCGTTCGAGGTTGTTGTTTTTAAGGTTTTGTGAATATCTACAGCCTCTCCAAATCGAGTTAGAGGATTAGAAATTAAATGTGTATTGATTTGGTATTAGAGAAGTACCTTTTCTGGGTCTCAATGTTTAACTCCAACCACCCGCGGTTTTTAAGGTTTTGTGAACCTCTACAGCACCTCCAAATTGAGTTAGAGGGTTGAAAATTCGTATGTATATTAAATTGGTATTGGAGAAGTGCCTTTTGGGGATCTCAAAGTTTAACTCCTACAGATCGCGGATTTTAAGGTTTGTGAACCTCTAAAGCCCCTCCAAATTAAGTTGTGGGGTTGAAAATTTGTATGCATAACGAGTTGGTATAAGAGAAGTACCTTCAGAGGGTTTTAACTCCTACCATCCGCGTATTTTTAAGGTTTTGTGAACCTCTGCAGCCCCTCCAAATAGAGTTAGAGGGTTGAAAATTTGTATGCATATTAAATTCGTATTACAGAAGTACCTTTTGTGGGTCTCGACGTATAACTCCTACTACCTGCGGTTTTTAAGGTTTTGTGAACCTCTACAGCCCCTGAAAATTGAATTACAGGGTTGAAAATTCGTATGTGGATTGAGTTGTTGTTAGAGAAGTACCTTTTGGCGGTCTCAATGCTTAACTCCCATCTTCATCATATTGATATTTTCTATTGTTTATTTTAGTTACTATAAAAGATAATTAAAATACGACCTGAGTGATTGAGCGCTGCAGCTCACGATATCTTTCTCTTGTCACAGTATCATTCAAGGCTAGGAATTTAATCGTGCGCAATTATTTTGAATTAATAATAATGAATTAGTAATATAAATGCGTTTTTACTGTTATTAAAATGGAAAAAAAATATTATATTTTAAGAAAAAATCATAATTGGTTAATACCGGGATAATTAAATAATCTCGGTTCAAGCCAACTACAAAGCTTTTTTAAACATTAAATATTTATAAAAAACTGCATTTAACAAATACTTAGGAGTTCGATAATTTCGTACTAATGGAATGAAATTATGAAAAATAGCGGAGATCTGTACCCGTTATTTGTACTTTACAATTTTATACTTTTCGATAGGAAAAATAATGCCTTAGACGTCAACTGTTTTTATGGACATAAGAAAACTTTAAGAATTATGCAGTAACATTTTAATAAACATGTCTTTAAAGGAATTCTACACTCTTGAAGATTGGACGTCTCTTGATGTCATTTACGTCAAAGTATTATTAACAAATCTTTCTTATGATTTAGATACTAATTTTAAACTCATAATATGCCCATATTGTTTAATCGAAATGCCAAAGAAATTTTTTCCATTATTATGAATAATAACACCATGGACGCCATTCGAGAATTTAATGAAGTTGAGAGGAAAAACTCTATTTCCAAAAGGCCTGGACAGGTTTGGTTAAAAACTTTAGAGAGCCACATATAGAGACAGCAACCATTGAAATGTTTTTGAAACATCCATGCTTTGACGCTTGGACTTTGACCAAACAAGGAAGCCATTTAATTTTTAAAACAACACGTTTCGGAATGTGGCTTTCAAATCTTCTATTAGGGTGTTGTTCGCGTCAAACAAAAGTTCGCTAAACACGATTTTTTTTTAACACGAACTGGAGAATTCGTTCTCCCGCCGAGGTCGTGCTAGCACAGGACTACCGTACTTAGTTTCCTTTTTAACATGCAATTTAAGCAGGTAAATGGCGGCCAAAAGATACTAGGTTTGATTGCACCAAGACTTAGGTAGGAATATCATATACTAACTCTTCAAGACCATTATAAAAGAGACGTTGATCCTTCCAGTGATTCCTTCTGGATCTGGAACCTGGACAACTACCGAGCCCGAGGAAGCTCAACTCATTTTTTTTCTTTTTAAAAAGAATGGGAATGAGAATAGGAGAATGGTAGTTGGAGGGACCAACCGTATGCAGAAAATAATGTGTAAGTTGGACCTTTCGCCTTTCTCGTATATCTTAGGTATCGACTGGGCCTTTAATCCACAACGATCATGGAGGGTAAAACTAATAACTGGGCAGACTGTGGATCCAAAAACTCCGAATTCCAGAATTTCCAAGGATCGAATCCTACTTCAGGTATCTCCTTCCTATTGCTATAAATAGTGGGCTAAGTATGAAACATGCATGTTCCAACAACAGTTTTAACCTTGATGTTGAACTTTCGACCGACTGTACTACAGCTCACGTGATCTCAGGCCTCGCGTGAGTGATCCATCCTTAGGAGTACGGGTGCCCAATGGGTGTACTCCAGACATAGGAGGTACCGATCATTAGGGGGCGGTGCGGGGGCGGGGCGAGGGGCGTGGCTGGGGGCGGGGGGCAGTCGGGCGCGGGGCATCGGCGGATCAGGACCTGAGGGGACTAGACGGGTCACGACGGAGAACACAGGAGAGGGTATCACGTCAAGGCTAGCCGCCTCCACCTTCGTCAGGGGCATAGCCACAAGGCTAGCCTCCATCTCCAACACAGGTAAATTTATATTTATTATTATATTTATCTTTATCAATACCATAAAAATATTTTCAAAAACCACCGCTGACTTAAACAAAAACAAAAAAAAAATATATATATGATATAGTGACCAATCAAAATTATATAGTGACCATGGTTATAACCTAGGAAAAGTTTGTGAGCGGGATGGTAAAAATTAAGTTGTGCAAAGAGCCGACGTTTCGGCCCACTTTGAAGCTCTTCAACAGGGCCACACGCAAGATACGAACATTCAGCAAAATCTCTACATTCACGGTCTAGAAAGCGACAGGCAAAAAGTCGAATTTTATATATCAAGCTCAAATTTTTCTAGTACTTCTTAATACCAAGAAATGCAATATACAAGACCTGAATCGTATACGCCAGTACATGGATAAAATGCAATATATCATTTTAAGAGCGTCGGACAGATTTCCCGCTCTGTATACTTTGTTAGAAAAATATTTCGCCTTAAAAAAGTTTCAATTTTTTTCAAAAACGCCTATAATCAGCCTGGAAATAATAATTTAATCGATATTAGTAATTTTATTATTATTAATATCGCAATTTAAAACACATATTAGATCCTGATTAATGTAATACATATCTCATCTATAGTCTATTCCTGTAATATTAAGTATTATTATGTTCTCTAGAAGAGTTTTAATTTTATCCGCGATCGCTTTGGTGAGTTTTGACTTTGAACGGTAATTTATCGAGAATCATCGGACTCGTACACAGTCAAAATATTTTTATAAGGCAATAGTAAGGGTTTATTTTTTTAAATAATTTTTAATAGATTTACAAAAGCAAAAATGTTGATACTAATTTAACCGTGAATTAAAGAAAGAGTACATGTCCAATTCTATAATTTTTTTCAGGAGATGAAAAAAACACATTACCATCCACTTTGATTTGGAGGGCTGATTTTTTTATTCTTATACGATTAGATCAGAACTATATGATTGCAATAATAAAACTACTAATTTTCACCGGTGTTTAAAAAAAAAAAAAATTAGGTGTACTGGACTTCTGTGGCTTCTAAAATACTTGCAGACTTCATGCTTCAAGTTAGTAGGTGATCATTAACAAAAATAAATGATACAATGTTGCATAAACTTGTTTAATAAAGGGTAAATTATGATAATATAAAAAAAATCTAGCATTAAAAATGTCATGCGTTCTTTCCTTTTTCTTCTATATCAAGACGAATATCTTCGAATTCATTTGCTTCATTTCATGGAAGTTATGATTTGATTTTTTGTAATCTCTTCCTTTTTTTTTTTTTTTTTAAATTATCACAACTTACCGTGTTCTTCGTAGATAGTTTGTTTAATTCATTTTTATTACCTTTCTTCCTTTTCTTGTAAGATGAATCATTAAAACTTTGACCCGATCCAGACATTTGTTAATTAGACAATGATCAAAACAGATATAATCTTATTAACTTCCAAACGAAATGGAAACTTCTGGCAGAGACACCTTGCAGTCACATTTCAAAACCATGCAAACGTGAATTGCAGAAAACACACAAGCCCAGGGCATTTCTGAAATAAACCTAAATTACAATTTTTATAGCTACTACTTTCAAAGGACAATATGGTTTCTGTATCTACTAAAAGTCTATAGGCAAAACATTATTTTGAAATTAAAACCTAATTATCTATAAAATATGGACATGTGGAGTTTCTGCAATTCACGACTCAATTAGTCGTATTACATTTTTAAAATTGCAGTTTTAAAATATTTTTAGGTTCTAAAAATTGGTACAGGAGTACATATCTATCTTAGATGCAGCGAACTTCCCAAAGGACATGGTATATTAAGCTCTCCAAAACGTTTAGTGTTTTTCACGAAAAAAACCATAATTAAAATTATTGTATTTATATAACTATAAAAGCGTTTATTTCTAAGTTAGAAGACAATAAAATAGAAAAAATACTAAAAAATAGGTCCCTTAAGAACAAGGAAGCTATACAAAAATAAAAATTACTTCTGGCCAAAAGAACAATTAAAATTAATAAATAAAAAAGCATTAAGTATATACATAGATATTTAAAATATATAAAAACAAAATGAAGAATAGTTAAACAGTATATTCGTTACTAACATAAAAATTAAATTCATCCACCGATCAAAATCCCAACCACCAAAAAAATTATTATCTCTGTTATTTAAAAACAAAAATACATAAATACATATGATCATGTACAATTTTCAAATTAGGCACAAATAAAATTTAAAAATATGTTATATATATATATATATATATATATATATATATATATATATATATGTATTTAGTGTGTGTGTTTTGAGGTATATCAGTTTAAAACTGAAACAACCGGTAAGTTGATAATTGAGGAGCATTCTATCTATCTGCAGTTCCCAACAAAATAACTTTCGCTGAGTTCAAGCAAAAATGAAGCTCAGAATGGTTTAACAACTAGTTTTTACTATAACTTTGCAAACAAAAATGGAAATAGAGATATCCACTTTTGATAGTAAGCTTCTTCATTTTTTATTTTAATTCTGGCATAATATTTCCTCCGCTTGAGTTAAACGGTCTTAATAAATGCTATCCTTTTAGAAATTAGTATAAATTATAAACATTTTATAAATTCATTAAAAATTTGTTATTAAACTTTGGCTCAAGTATTTTTAATATATTTCGATTATACCTTCTGAACAATATTTATAAGTACAAATTTTTTTTTGTGTGTTTCTACTTATTGAGTCCATCCGTCTTAGCCTTCCTGAAACTGGCTAAGAGGAAATTTTATTAATGACAGAACTTGAATCCTGGAGGGGCTATAATACTGATAGTTTATTTTTATCTTAATTAAAAACAAATGTAAACAGGTTTTATTTAGTAAACTATGATAACCTTTCATAAATCTAGAATGATTAATTTTTTCGATTCACCTGTGATAAGGTTTTAGGGATTTGAAGGAGCTCCCAATTTAAGCCAGGAACCTGTCTTAAAAATATCATCAATAGTTTAAAAATTATTTTTGAATGTATCAATATTGATATAATATTATATATATATATATATATATATATATATATATATATATATATATATAAACATTTTATAAATTCATTAAAAATTTGTTATTAAACTTTGGCTCAAGTATTTTTAATATATTTCGATTATACCTTCTGAACAATATTTATAAGTACAAATTTTTTTATATAAATATATATATATTTATATATATATTTATATATATATATTTATATAAATATTGAAGTGTTTTTAAACACTGAAATCTTTCTCTACAGAGTAATTAAATAAGGGTTGAAATTGTCCTACCCGTAAAAATAAAACAGATTTTAGGAATTTGAAGGAGCTTTCAATTTAAGCCAGGAACATGTCTTAAAAATATCATCAATAGTTTAAAAATTCTTTTTGAATATATCAATATTGATATAATATTATATATATATATATATATATATATATATATATATATATATATATATATTGAAATATGTTTTTAAACACTGAAATTTTTCTCTACAGAGTAATTAAATAAGGGTTGAAACTGCCCTACCCGTAAAAATAAAACAGATCAGAAAATAAAATTGTATAAATGCATTCACACAAATAAACGTTACTATAGATATTTATACAGGATATTAAGGAACAATCCAGGATAATAAGGAACAACAACCTAAAACAAATTCAGATAAAAAAATATGGTAGAGATGCTATTGAAAAATATGAAACAAATGTGAATATAGTTCACATGTAAATAGCTAAGGCAAGAGAATATGTAGAGGAATTTTTTTTAATTTAATTTTTTTCATCGCATCATTTCCTTATATTGTTTGTAGCCCAAGCGAAGATGTAAAGTGAGGATGAATAAATAATATAAATTTTTACAAAAACCTAGCAGAAAAAAAAAATTGAATGACGGTAAGTTTATTTCTTAACATAGATAACAGGAAATATGTATGATTGGGAATATTAATTAAGAAGTAATTAAGAAAATAAAGACAAATGAAATTGAATGCTAATTTTTAAAATCCAGAGAATTTACTAAAATTCCGAATCCATTTATGGTCCAGAAAGGGCTTATTAATCAAACAGCAAACAAATCATGCTTAAAAAAAAAATTATTAACATTTTAAAAATCGGATTAAGGCTGTGTCTACCACAAAACCAGAAGGCACAGAGGCGCAGAATTACTTTGAGAACAAATACTGAGAATTGCAAAGAAGAATATATAATTATAAAATAGCAGTCTCGTGAATGAAGATTCAGTCATATATTTTAAATTATATTGTGAGCGATGACGTCATCAACCCAACACTCAAAAATTGGTTAATTTTACTCGCTTACTGTACTTACGCCTTAAGTTCAAATCTGAATTTTCCATATGCAAAATTTTCCAATCTCTAATGGCACATTCTCTCTGGTTGATGATTCCAATTCTTGCTTTCTAGCGCATTTATAAAAGCAGAGCTATGAACGTTTAAAAATTAATACATAATCGTCTTAAAAATTTTCCGTCCAGACACTCCAAATAAAAGAACGATATAAAAATATAAACAGTAAATGTAGTGGCTATTTAATATTATACAAACACTTGTGATGGAATTATCCTTAGTGTCCCTAAGACAGTTCTGTTAGACGGTACCAATGCCATCTTCTTTTCATCGGGAATGGAAGATATTCTATTCTATCTATCAATTCTATCGTAATGACTACTAGGGATGGAATTTATAATGGAAGGGTAGGCGTCTAATTTGCGGTGAATCAGTATCATATGGGACATTAAGGTCATTAGGGATAATTTGATGTGTAACGTAATTAGGACTTAACGAGGAATATCAGATTGTTAGGATTGTATGTGGGAGGAATTTGTGGTTTTAGTGGAGCCAAGTTGAACTGGAAGTTTAGAACGTCTGTCTTGTAAATCTTCAGGTATTCTTAAGCGACGGAAGGTTTCTTGTCGTTTCAATTTTGTATTGAAAATTTAGATTAGGCACTCATCCAAATGAAGTCTTATGCGATTTATTTCAATCTTTTAGGTTCACAAAATAAAACTATTTTTTTTTTTTTAGAACGTAAGTTCATTTTAAACTATAATGGTAATAAATATGCATTCAGTCATATACTATACAAAGGAAAAACTTTTATATTTTTATATTTGTATCTTCAACGTTTATACTTGAATAATTATATTATAGAGCTGAACTCCATTTGTTCTTCCTCCGGTAGAGGCTTTTGTCTTGATAATGATGCCAATAATAAAGCTATATTATTATTGTAGTTATAGCTTAAGTATATTATTTCTCGGATTAATACATTTTTTTTATACTAAGTAAGCTCAGTGAGGATTTCCTGATGACAATATTAAATGACAACTGTTAAATTTATCAAAAAAACAGCAAACCGGTAAAAGCAAAACTTTACAGGAGGGCCAAAAAAACACTTTCTAGCCTTTACTAAATTAAAGCGCCGGTCTTCCAAATTTTAATTAGTATTGTCCATTCATCACTTTTTTATGGACAATTTTATGATATAATCTAAAACTTTAACAGTTTTTTATAACCTTGGAATATTAGATTCGTTAGTCTGAATATGGTTATATTTTCCAGTGAACCGATAGCAAACCATCTAATATGTCATTTTCGATAGTTTACCAAGACCATTTTTTACACAGATATCAATTTTCAATTAGTAAAATTAGCGAAATCATTAATTTTCCTCCAACTCCATCGACAAAAGTGTCTAGATCATTTAAACCGTAATAGCGAATACGTCAGATTCGCTAATTGACTACATCCTAAAATTTTAAAGGGTTACACAAAAGCAGATTTCCTAATTCGCCAATTGAACACCGTCGATTTATAAAAATAATGAATATTCTAGAAAATGAAATTGTCGATTGCTAGCGAAGGAATAACGCAAGATGAATAATCTGTTTATGGGTGGTAGAGAACAGTCCAAAGACATCAACAATCCCCAAAATCTCAATTTCGACCGATTCTCTACTTTGGTATGACCCCGCCTATATCTAATCCATCCAGTCATCATTTTATATAATTTCCGCAGCCATTTTCACTACTACATATAGCCACGGCTTCCCTGTAAGGCGCAGTTTTCATCCAATAACGATCTTATATTCTATTTTGTAGAGGACAAGATTTTTGGTCAATATTTAGTTCATTTTCATGAATTTATTTTTCCCTCAGAATCCAAAATTTTTAATCCTGTTTAACGTTTTAGAGATGAAGGGACAAATATGGTATCCCCTGTCTGTAGTCAAATCTATGTGAAGAGCATGAAAACTACAACCGGTAATCTGATTTTGATGACATTTTCAGTAATTGTACGGGCTGGTACCTAGATGGTCTCATCAATTTAATGAAATTCCATCTAATCATTTCGCTTACGCATGCAAAAAGGCATTTTCCTTGACGCGTTTATTTCGAAAACGGCACATCAGATTCGTTCCAAAGCTATTACTATTTCGTTTACGCGTGCGCAAACACATGGTCCTTGACACACCTATATTTCAAAAATGGCTTTTGCTCCAAATTTTAAGGAAAGTTGGGGATTATTGTAAAAATGGATCAGTATTATTTTTTCTAAATGATATCCACAACTTCTCATTTAAATATTATTCAAAATACTTATTTTCTGTCCAACATTTTTAATAACTCTGTGTTACGATTTATAATAATAATAATAATGTTATAATAGAATAAAACATAAATTAAGAAATGCAAAGAAAACTTCACAAAATGAGGGTTAGTTATAAAACTGATAACAAGAATCTGAGAGCACATTAAGCTCACATTATAAATAATATAAAACTGTTTGATCCCAAAAATAACAATAATATAAATTCAAATAACTATATAATAGGAAACAATTGAATACAATAATCAGTAATAAAAAAAAAAAATTAAAATAGTAATCATAACAATATGATTGAAAACAATTAAATCTTATAATTAGTCAATTAGTCAAAAGAATTTAAAGATGACTAATTCAACAGCGTATTTCCACGTATGCATTTTCCGACAAATTGAATTAATGGTCAACTTCTGGCGAAATTGATTAATATTTAGCTAGTTAATAATTAATAACAATAGATATATTATTGAAAAAATATAGGGTGTTAATTATAAATACAAGTAAAACTTAGTGAAATTATAAATAATGTGCAATGCTTGGGATAGTAGATTATCTGCTTTTTGAGAAAGATGCTCTGGGGATGAGAGAATATGGCGTCGAAAAACCATAAAAAAATAATTTCTCTGAGAAAATAATTGTTGCTCATTTACTTGAAAATATTTACCAAATTAATCGAAAAATATATTAAATTTACAGAAAAAGACAAACTATAACCAACGGATTTCTATAGCAATCGGTGTCAATTTTATGAAAAAATTCACCTTATAACGATGATTCGTTGTCTTAAATAGGGAAATTACAATGTTATTTCGTTGGCCGAGAACCTATATTTTATTTTTAGCAATATTTTTGTGTTATACAAAGAAAAATTTATCATGAACAAGAAGGAAACACTCTTAAACTATTTTTTTTTAACAAACAATTAATCGCACGAAAACCAGCTAAACTATTTGAGAAGCGGCGCCGAAAGAAATAATTATTGGAAAAAAAAAAACGTTTTCATCAAATATTTGTATTAATTTCTTCTTTAAATTGTTATTTTATTTTGGAAGGATCGTATTCATTGTTATATTACCTTAAATCGCAGTACAATTGGCTTGTACACAGTAGTATCCACATTCAATTCGAAAACGATAGAAGGCACAACTCACTAGTCCATATTATATTTAAAAAAAACAAAAAAAAAAAAACATTTTTATTACCAACAACGTATTATTATACAACAACTTATTATACTTAAATTAAATAAAAATCAACATAAAAATTACGTGTTATAAAAATTAGTAGTCTGAATTTAAGTTCATTAACATTCAATGAAGCCCTGATAAATAAATCAGATGTTTTTTATTTATGTCCATTATTTTTAAAAAATTTGGTGTGGTGCGCGTATCACCCAAATTTGACTTACCACATTATGTATTTGAAACATATTTTAAAATTTTATAATTAGTTTCAATGGAAACATTTATTTTTCATTAAATAATATAAAAGTAAAAATTAACTACAACAATCACTTAAATTTTTGCGTTTTAGTCACTCTCAATTACCTTCTACGTATTTATATGTTAGATATTATTTTTTCAATTTTTTTTTTAACTTTCCAATGGTATGTTATACATCTATATATCTCTTATTTACGGAAATTTGTTTTTAACCTGGTAAAATATTTCTCCTTTTTCCTCCTTTAGTTAATTATCAAATTCCTTCATAGTTTATATTTATCCATTTTTGTTTTTTATTACTAAGAATGAGAGACGGTTAATTATTTCAAGTAAACAAAATTAAAGGTATTTTAAAGGAAACTAAATTGAAAATTCAGTATTTAAGCCCTGTCAGACTATTTCAATGAAGACAAGACCTATCTGATATAAAAGACCATTTATTTGTACATTGATAAAACGAGTTTGACTCAGATCGTTAGAGAATTTTCGATAAATCGATGATATGAAGTGGCACTTCTGGTAAGTCGATTTTATCGAAAAAGTTGCTGTAACATAACTAGCTTGTACCTACCTTAAATGCTATACGTAATTTCAGTTTTGTACAACCTTTTCAAGGCACACAGACCATTTTGCGAATCTTTGTTATTTGGACTCATTGGACTTTAAAACGTATATTCCGAAAACTCGGATTCGAAATTTTCACGATCGTAGTACTTCCCTATACTACATATTTCATATATAGGTAAGTGAAAGTAAAATTTATACTTCCCATAAATAATATAGTAGAATAATAAATATAATAAATAAATAATAATAAATATAGTAGAAATTGTTTAATATAAAAAAGTAATTAATTTTATTAAAAATAAAATGTTACTTATATTATAATTATTATCCGAAAAAACAAGGGCTGAATCAGCCCTTGTAAGGGTGATTGCGATAGGGGCATAGAACCAGCGGTTTAATCGGATTAAAAGCAATCTCAGATTTTCACAGTACACCTCTCACCTTTGCTTGCCAATCTCATTAGAGGTGATAGGAATCACTGATAGCAGAAGTGGAATTAACTTACAATATACTAAATAAAATCTTGCTAAAAAGGTTGACAATTAATTTACTGAAATACACCATAGCAACATAAGTCCACCGCTCTATGCAGTGTGAAGAGTCTCTCTGTAAAGCTTGGATCACACTCCACGATCCTCAACCAGTTCTCTTCTCCTTTTCCAATCCAGTCCTCTCTTTGCAGAACATTCCCGTACTCCTTCTTCCCAGGTGCGTCGGGGTCTTCCTCCGGACCTTCGCTTCATATGTCATCCTAGCAAGACGATTGTTGTTCATCCTTAAAACGTCTACCAACCATCTTGAACAGATCTAAGGTCAAAAGTAACAAAAGTACCAAATACAATTATAAAA
Source organism: Rhaphigaster nebulosa (assembly GCA_948150685.1). Taxonomy (NCBI): domain Eukaryota; kingdom Metazoa; phylum Arthropoda; class Insecta; order Hemiptera; family Pentatomidae; genus Rhaphigaster; species Rhaphigaster nebulosa. The sequence continues at coordinate 26,823,887 of OX411312.1, read as the reverse complement.
TGGTAAGTACGTTCTATTTTAAGTTCTATTTGTGCATTAAAGTCATATACATGTTTTATATATCATTTAAATAAGTGTACCCGTTTTAAACATATTTTTTTAATTTTGAAAAAAACAAAAACAATTTATACAAAATATAGTGCGTATTTATTTTCCTGAAATCTGTTATTAATTTAGCCTTATTTGTTTATGCCTCCACAATTAAGTTGTCAACGACTATTTTTTATATCAATTATCAGATAATTTTTCTATAGATATAATTTACAAATAGACAAGGGACAGGCTAAACAGTCAGTACCTGCAATACTGAACGTTTGTAAGTTAAAAACAGGTCTAAACGACAGACGCAGGCGGAAGCACTTGAGGGTTTTGTTATTAAGATGCAAAATAAGACCGGTAGAATTATTCATAATTAGCTGTGATATATTCTTATATATTTTATATATATATATATATATATATATATATATATATAATATTTGAAATAAATATGAATCTAACAAATAAGCTGATCTATATTCGATGTCGTTAAGACTATTTATTTATTGGGATTATTTTTTGGGTTCTCTTGTACAATCACACGCATCAAAACACTATTTAAATTAATATAAAATCTGGTGTCATGAACGTTAGATGATTTATTTACTTTTTAAATATTTTGCCAAAAAATTTATTTTCAAAAGTAAATGATTCCCCTCAGACGTGAAACGTATCCTCGAGCTTTGATAATTCACCAATAAAAAAATAAAAATAAAGACATCATTAAATCTGAGTTTCACTATAATGGACTAAAAATTTATAAAACAATTAATTATTGCATAAACAATTAAACTACACACACTTTACAATATATTTGGTATTATGCACCACAAATGGTATAAGAAACCAAAAAGATGTCACATCAGATCTTCTGTCTCCTGGAGACTTTTGAATATTAAGAAACTTATTTCAAAGTAGTTTTTATTATTTAATAGTTTTACATTAATATTAGTTCAGGATAATGACATTTTCATACTTTTTTTTCATAAGAATTATTATTAGTTTTAAAACATTAATTTCTGAATATTATTTTTTCGAAAATTTCGCTACGATCATCAATCAGTTAAAAAAATAAAATGTTAAATTAATCATTGAGAACACTGGTTACATTAATAAGATATGTACTTAAAGGTTTATTTTTCTTTCTTTTTGTTTTTCTTTCTGTTTTTTTTTTTGTTTTTTTAAACCAACTCACAAAATTGAAAACTTGGAAAATTAGCTTTTATAGTCAAATACGTCACATGGAGATTTATTATACTTCTTACAAACTATGTTATCATATCACAAATATTAACGTTATGGCCGCGGTATGGTATGGAATGAATTTATGTGGGTTTTTTTCTAACCCTTCCACTTTATTATTTGAAAAATATTTACAAGTTATACAAGTATATTATGCAATTGCAATGAGTCCTTCTAGTACATTGGGCCATTTTTCAGTATACAGTACACAAGCCTATTAGGATGCTATGAATTTGACGAAACTCAAGGTCAAATGCGTTGAGATTTGAACTGAATGATTCAAGGAAGGCCAACTCGGGTTTGAACTTCATAGGAGAGTTCTTTTTTAAGGGTTTAGTATGAAGGGAAGTAAAAATATTCAATTGACATATGTCTTCATACATGACGAAGAATAGGATAGCTATAAACTATAGAAATATAAAACAGAACTTGCACAAGAGGATGGCTAATAGAGCTCTGGCAGGATGACCTCATTTGTGGTAATACCTGTCCATGAAAGCACTGTGAAAGGGAAGTTTGCCGATGGTATAACAAATATTTAAGAACGATTAAAGAAAATAGTATTTTATTTAGATTCTCTCTTACCGATTTCCTCCGTCGAAACTGGACCTTTGAACTGTGATTCAACTCAGTTTTTGTTCCTTTGCAAAATAGCCAAAGCTAAGGACTACGCATGTGGTATTCACTTCCTTCTTATCATCCATTCTACCTTACTCTTCCTCAGAATTTCCTTCATTGTCCATGATATGAATGTATGTTTTAATGGCTGGAATCCAAAGTTTTACAACTAAGGTTGTTAACCTTAGAGAGCTTCGTTTCAATTCCCTTAATACATTACTTATTTGACAAATATATATTTTCAGTGAAGTTTAAGGGCTAAACGACTACAATAGAAGAAACAGACAAGAGGATAATGCTATGAAAAATTATAACGAAAAAGAATTCAAATCCTTGTTTTGAAAGAAACTGAACTTTCTTGAAGCCTAGGTCAACAAGGGGGGTCCTCGAGGGGGGGGGAGGTGCTCGAGACGATTACAGCTTAATCCGTCCTATTAGACTCCAAACTGGGGTCCTTTTATTCTTTGCTCCCTTTGAAATTGGATCCCGTCCCATCTTCCCTGAGGAGAAACATTAGACAGCTTCAGTTGTTTGACAATCTCATTGTAAACTTTCCGAATCATCACTTAGCTCCGAGGGCTCTCATAACATCCACCCGTAATTTGATGTCCCATCAAGGGCACTTGAGACGCTCGTTTGAAGTCCTCCATTCCCCCAACAACAAATCGAAAACTGAGTTATGGCGATGAGACAAAGCCGACCACTAAAGGTGAAATTGAAAAACCTATCTCGTAAGGCAACGGCAGTTAAGTAGGCAATCCAACAAAATATTCAATTCAGCTTAAAAGCCTTGTTGAACATACAAACAAATTATTGAGAATTTAATAAGTCTGTCGTTACACAAGGATCTGCAAATGCAGAAAGATCTTGTTGGCTAGAAGAATAGATTATGATTATTAAAAAAAAAAAAGGTGGTTCGTATACGGAAGCACATTCTGCATTACTTCTGAACTCGGTGGCGTGCGTCCCCTTTTCACTCAATTTACACTTCCAGCCCTTACTAAAAATGGGAATAGGTATTTTATCGTAAACCTATGACTGAATTTATGGTATTTTAATATTCTCACATTACATTTTATTTTTAAATTTATTTATTCTTATAAATTTTACATTACCAGATGCAATATACCCTACAAATAAGAATAGTCTACATCGTAAAATTATACATGAGGCCATATCAAGACCATAAAATGTTATACAGAAATAACAAAAATAATGTTTGATATAAACTTCCAATTCCAGTAATATATATATTTTTTTTATTTTCCACTTTGACGCCCCTTCTCTCATGGTGCCCGGGGCGAAAAGCCCCCCTTCCCCTCCGCCCTCACCTCGACAAGCCACTGCCTGAAATCCACTTACACAATTCGACATAATAATTGTAATATTGATAAGTATAGGTAAATATGAAGTATTTAGAATTCCTAAATCCGAAAATCATAAACTAGTAATTAGTTAGAGTTTTTGTAAAATGGAAGGAATGGTAGTAAAAAAAAACGAAAAAAAATGAGCCGGAATATTTTTACAATTGAATATTTATTTGTAAAACGTCTTAAATCTATGTAATAACAATACTGAGGATTATGTGAATAAAAAACATATTACATGAGATACTTACAGCGACAAACTGACAGAAGGCGTATTTATTGGACCTCAAATAAGGCTCTTCAAGATGATTTCCGTTTTCAAGAAAAATAAAATGAAAGGGAATTGGCACCTTTGCTGCCCTGTGTTATCTTTAATTTTTATTGTATTCATTTGTTTAGGCTTATATAAAACTATTTCTAATAAAAGCTCTTACTCATTCAAATACCAGAAAATAACTAATCGGTCAAAGTTTCGCCAATTCAGGTATCGTCATCAGAAACACAACCCACAGTTAAATCACGTAACTGAATCAAAGTCTAACGGAATAATTTGTTGCATTCCATTTGATTAATGGCATAATATACATAAATACTGAATAGTTATTTATGTTACCCATCACATAGAATACAACAGTGACAAATTATTCCTTAAGCCTCTTATTGAGTAACACTAAAAGCTGTGCATTGTAGTTCTGATGATTTCAAAATTGGTAAAACGTTGGCCGGTTAATTATTAACTGCGATTTGAGAGACTAAAGGCTTTGGTTTGATATTTTCCAATATTCCCCCGCATGTATATATATCGTTTAAAATTTTTAATCCCATTATTTTAAAATACCATTTTTTAACATCAAAGAGTTCTACTGAAGACCAACATATGTCATATCCCAGATTAAAGTACGAATATCAGATTCATGAATACAAAGTTTTTCCATAATTTTTTTTTCAACTGTTTTATGATTTTAATGATCTCATATTATAAAAAGTTATCTCAAAGGTTTAATTTAACTAAACTAAAAAGCATTTTAGGGGCAAAAACAGAGGTTTTTAATTTTTAAAAATAAATAAAAATAATGTATGTAAATAATTATGAAAACAAAAGAAAAGAGGCAGACAATGCAATTAGATTGTTAATAAAAATCGGTAAGTATTTGTATATTGTATATAAGTAGTTTCATATTTTATGAATATAAAGCTGTTTTTATTTTATGCTAAATATTAAATTTGCACAATATATCACAAATCACCATCTTAAATCTGTAGGTCAGAGATAAACTTTCGTTAAGTTCAATTTTGCAAGTTTTGAGTGTATTATTGTATTTGTATTATTCTTTGTATTTGTATTATATTTGAGTATGTATGTATGAGTATTAATAGCACTTCAAATATCCATCAAAAGCAATACAGTACGATCTGAAACGTTCTTTTGCTCTGTAAAACTTTGACAATGTTACTTACGACAGATTACCTCTGACGTACAAATATATACAAAGATTGTGGAGAGTCGGAATCACTCGGTTGCTCTGTATTTGAATCAGTTTTGTTTAAATATGCTTAATTTTTATGGAACAAAAGTAAAAATTATTTTTATCAGTTATTCAAATCGATAAGAGCAGTTTCAATGCAAATTGCAACTAACAGTTAGACCCATTGTACAGGCTTGAATCCAATTCTTGCACAACAACTAATTTGTGGGTCCTTTAGATACTGATACAGAAAAAAAAACTTATAAAAAGAAGTGTAAACACATGTTACTCTTCTGTATTCGCTGTTAAACAGTTGAACAATGAACAGCGAATCAATCATAAGTATAAAAAGGCTGACTGAGCCCGAAAGTTCAACTCCGATACGACCATCATTCACTGAAACACAAAAATCACAAATTTACAAGTCAGAACTAACACAATGCTCCCACCAATGTTTCGGTCGATCCCATCAATATTCGTTCCCAACAATATTACATGTCAATTTCAATGCGATATCTCACCAATAATATTAACAGGTGGTCGCCTTGCAATGCCTGTGCAACTTTAAATTATCGTTATTCGGGACAGAAATAAGTAAATAAATCGTTCCAAATTTTAACTGTACGGTATAAGATTCTGATATTTCTTTCATATCATTCGAGTGTACTGTGGTAGGAGTGCTCTCCCCGCCTGAAGGTGCGAAGACAGGAGACAATATTTATAGTGACAGGATGAGACAGGAGATATTACGGGGGGAGGAGAGGGGGATGAAAAGTGATAGGTTTAATTTGGTGAGGATCGTGTTTGTTGTGGCTGGGGGCTCTTAACTGTGGGAATATAACCACGTGAAGGCTCCCCCCTCTTGTGTCTGCTTACTCCTGCGTAATATAGTCTCTACTATTTGAGTCTGTGGTTTATGCATATTCACAAACATGCATTCAAAAACAACGTTGTCCTGAATATACTCTAATACAAGAGGTTCTATGCACTTCTGTTCACAAAATCTCGCAGATAAAAACTTTGCAAAAAACCTTCGGAAAAATTCAGAAATCGATTGGCTTTATCCTCCAATCCAGAAAAACTCCCACATAGTAAAAAGAGCGAAGCAGGCCGGATGGAAAACATGAATGAAAAAGAGCGAAAAGCGTGTTATTAAACCTAACTAGCGACTGAAATAATTTATTCCAGTCAAAACTCATTCAAAGAATTTTTTTTTTGTTGTATAAACAATTCACTACTAATTATTTTATTTTCGATTTTATAGTTTCTTCATGTTTTTTATAATATGAATTTAAATATTTTAAATACTACCATAGTGTTTTGTTTTTTGTATTGAACTTCTCTAAAATATGAAAATCATATGTTGTAAATGTATTGTAATATTTCTACATTTTGTTGTATTGGCATTCTTGTTTCTTTAATTAAGTATTAAAATTATTGTAAATTACATAGCTGCAAGACACATAAATTTTCCATTTTTTCCTTCTACAATTTCTCGGGTACTTCTAAGGATACGTACACTAAATCACACGCATAACTGTAAAATATGTCGTTTTTTGGAAAATACTTTGGCGCCAAAAATTTCGACATTCAGGTTTCAATCTATTATGGGACGTACACACACATAACCTCTATCGATTCCCGCTCACTATATATCGAGAAAAAAAAATTGACTATTGATGACGTAGGCACCAAATACTGACGGCTCTCAGTCGTCATTCTGGACTTGACCAGTGCTAGGATTCTTACAAATTTATTGTAATTATAAACGTTTTGCCACCTTAATAAACTTCTACTCTACACGATAAACAATAACATTTTAGAAAAATATATTGTTTTTGGGTGAAAAACGCATCATGTATTTCCTGCAAGGATTGCTAAATGGTTCATACTCCATTTTCAAAAAAACGACGTTGATATCATGAGTTGAATTCTACAACTATGTTGAATACTAACTATAACCCAACATTTAGAAAAAAACTAGATATTCGATCTTTCATAGTTATTGATTGGATTTTTTTTTTATGATTAATTATCTATTTTTTGAAAAATACCTGTGGGTCGGCGAGAAAAGTTACCTAGTTGCAGTGTGTTGTGGACCTAACTTAATGGAGCCTTTCTTTGTAATTTCCTCGGTTTTGTTAGTTGCAGAACATATATGAAAAGTTTAAGGAGTTTAAGAAAATCATTTTCAGCAAGTTTCATCAAAATCGTTGGAGTGGTTTTCGAGAAAATTGTAAAAAAAGTGATAAATCGATTATATAAAGTAGCACTTCCGGTAGGCTGATTTAAACGAAAAATTCGCTATTGTATCCCAGGCATATACCTATCTTAGATCCATAATTTCAGTTTCGAACAACTTTTCGTTTTTTAGCAAGGCTGTTCACATATTTTGGTTAAACAATCAAAGTTTACCAAACATAACGGCGTATAGTCATTTCTTTTTTAACGGCATATTGTTTAACTTGATTATTTTTTCCAAACTATAAATAACAATAAATCAAATTATATTACAAATAGAATTATATTGCATAATAAACATTAATTATCAATTCCGTGGTTTTGGGATAAAGTGGTATAAGCCATTTTTTTGTGAAGATGGATTTCAGTTATATTTTGTTCTTTTTAATGAACTTTACCTTTGAGAAAAATTATATTATCACTGAAACAGTGTTCAAATGGAACAGTGTCTCTGTTTCAGTGATAATATACTTATTCTCAAAGGTAAAGTTCATTAAAAAGAACAGAATATAACTGAAATCCATTCTCAAAATAAAAGTGACAATACCAGTGAACAAGTGACAGTAGGGGCAATACCAAACACCACAGAATTATATTACATATAAATAATAAGTGTGTACTGGCTTTGCTATTGTACAGTAAGGAGCAACAAAGACCCGCAACACCGTCTTGCAAAGCGGGTCTAGAACGTTTAAGAACCTGAGAAGTTTTTTTTTTTTAATTTTATTAATCGATAATTACAACAATATTACAAATGCGCTAATTACAGAATATTAAAGGTGCTATCTTAATTAAAACAAGATAAGAATCTATGGATTAGCAGCACTAAAATTAATGTCCTATTAAGAAGGTCCTTAGGCCATCTTCTTTTAAGATGCCTCGGATTATCAGAAATCGATTAGAAAGCAAGGTTAGAAATTAATGGGTTTGAGAGGGTAAAAAGTTTATTAGTAGATGGATTAGTATCTGATTCGGTCCAAACCTGCAACATATGGGATATTAAAACCATTAAGGATAATTTCATCTGTGGCATAGTTAAGGAGTATAGAGGATTTCTGATTGTAAGGGTTGATTACGGGTTAAAATAGTATTTGATTTAATAAAACAGGGATATAAATAATAAACATTACATTTAAAGAACAATTCATAGTAAAAAAAACATTGAAATGTTAACTGAAACTTTGTAATAATATTTAAAAATTCTTCAATAATTATTCAATCTGTACAAAACAGTATTCCGGAAGATTTTCAAAAATTTAATAAAATTTTAGTATTAAAAAAATCCGAAAGAGGCTGTGTCTACAAACATCCGTAGGGTTTTAAAGGCGAAGAAATACCAAAATTTGTTTATTTTTAGGGGAAATTCACTAGTTCATGCCATTTTTTTTTTTGTTTATTTCACGAAAAATATGATTAACACACGACACGCAACGGCTCGGTTCACTGTGAGCAATGATTTCATCAAATCACACGTAAAATTAGTTTACGTGAGCGAGTAATAAATTTTACTCGCTTACTGTACTTCAGCAGTAAGTCCAAATACAAAATTTCTTTTTGCGATCTCTAATAGCATATTTTGTCTGTTAAATTATATCAATTATTGCTTTCTAGCGTTCATAGAAGCGGAGCTGTGAGCGTTTAAAAATTAAATCAAAACGACTTAAAATCCTAACTACGTTAAAATTGACTTTCATTGACCAGAAAGCATGAATCATCACGGTAATTAATTAATTAATAAAACACGTGAGTGACGCGGACAAATATTATTTATTTATATATTTTTTTAATTAATATTTTACTATAATAATATTTTAGGATAAAAACGCTAATAGTTAACAGTCTTTATAATTCGTCTTTAAAGTTGCAACAAATTAATATGTACTTCACAATGAATTTTACTACTTTATTAAATACAAGACAATAAAAATATAATAAACATATAAAAATAATACTAGGCATTTGATATGATCATATGATATTTATAATCATTATATAAGTTCAAAACACTCCCTATGCTTTCCTTATTATCCAAAGTTCATTTTAGCATCCCTTCATTTTTACAGAAAAATATTTAAATTCATACTTTGAAAAAATGAAGAGAACATAATCGAAAATAAAATAATTAATGACAGATTTTTTATTTAAAAAAATATTTTTTTTTAATGAGATTTGACTTGAATAAATAACCGCGGTTCGTTAGTTCGGTTTAATGATACGCGCTTCGCTCATTTCATTCAAGTTTTTTTCCGACCAGCCTGATTAAATTTCATAACGATTAGGAGTTTTTAAGGGGATAGATTTTTGAGGTCTGAAACACTTATCCTAAAAGTTAAAGCAAAATCTTTCCGTGAGATTTCAAGATCTACTTCTCATTAAAAATAGCACGTAAAATTTTATTATGGAGAAAAGTAAAATGCATCGGATATGGTACTTTAAAAAAAAAAAAAAAAAACCTATTTTCAGATAGAATAACATAAAAGTTGTATCAAAAATGTCCTTTGTTCGTTTAAACAGCTGAAAAAAAATCACATTTAACGCTAAGAGAAACAAAACGCCTCGAGGGATGTAGCCTGTTTATTTTTCGTAATAGGGCCCAGCTCCAGAGGAAATCATGCAATATTAAACGAGGTAAGGAGCAAGATAACTTCATTATAATTCAGATTGTTCTTTTAGGGGGTGAGTTAGGAAAGGGAGTTAGGGGAAGGGGGGGGGGGTCTAAGCGACACAACGGCAGCTTTCTTCAATTCAATTCAGACTGAATACATCAAGGCTTTGTAAATTTTGTATTATCCTTTTCAACAGGGGAAGAGCCATAGTTACAGAGAAGTCTAAAGACGGTTATTTTTTTTTTTTTTTTTTACTCTGAATACAGAGATTGAAAAACTAAAAAAAAAAAAAGGAAAGGAAAGAAAATAAGAATCGACTTCGAAATTTAAATCAACCTTCTACTATTTTGCCTATTCACAAAGTAATCATAAATTGAATCATTTTGAAACTCCACGCCATCGTTGAATAAATACTCCTAGAGGTGCGATGAAAACTAGAAGAAGAAGATAATAAATATATTTTAAATAATTTAATTAAATAATAAATTAATTAAATAATTCCTATGTGATACTTTCGGTAAAAAATTATTGATAATTGGGATCTATAATAATAATAGTTGTAGTCCATAATTTTCTCATTGAATAATTATGATAATTATTATTATTGAGTTTTATAAATGAAAATTTAGCCAAAAGACTGGCCTAATCTCCCTTCAAGCAAAAATAAAATATGTATATATATATATCTTTCCTTACACAAATATAAGTGCATGACTATTTGTATACAGGCAATTTTATGAATAACAAAATTGTTTTAGATAATTAAATAGCTATGTTGAAGAACAGGTTATACAACAAAAATTTGAATCTGAGAACAATTTAATTTAATGATTTTTATTTTAGACTGGGTCACTCAATTTTCAACTTCTGAAAACTACTATGATTTAAAGTTTAGATAAATAAAAGAATGTGGTAGAAAAAAAGTAGTATTTTTAAACAATAGAAAAAGTTTTGTTTTTTTTTATTGATATTTATATCAATTTTTTTTTATTCATAAAAAACCTTATATCCTTTATAATCGGACACACTGCAAGAATATTGTAGGTGTCTTCAGGGGTATTTATGTTACATTGGGCATAGGTATAAAGCCTATCGCGTCTCCAACGTTGACAGTTTAAATGTAAAAGTTCCTTCTATAAGTGAGTATGCAAAGTAATACTGCTAACATAACATGAAGTATATTTGACCATATGAGTCTCTTGATGTATACTCGTACTTTTTGATCGAATCCTTTACAAAGGTACTCTGCTACATCAGAAAAATGTAGATTTTTATTAATTTTTTTATTTATAAAATATAAAGCACGCATATAAATATCAATAGTACCTTTGTAAATGATTCGATCAAAAAGAACGAGTATACATCAAGAGACTCATATGGTCAAATATACTTCATGTTATGTTAGCAGTATTACTTTGCATACTCACTTATAGAAGGAACTTTTACATTAAAATAAAATTAATCTGTCAACGTTGGAGACGCGATAGGCTTTATACCTATGCCCAATGTAACATAAATACCCCTGAAGACACCTACAATATTCTTGCAGTGTGTCCGATTATAAAAGATAAAAGGATTTTTCTGAAAAAAATAAATTTTCAACCACTGTGCGTCGGACAGTCTCCCCGTTCCGTACATCGCATTAAACAATATAAATTAATTTGTGATTGCTAAAAAAAATTTTATACACTGAATTCTGGGGTACGAATTTCAGCTATAGTTCTATTCTTGCAAGGTCTCCAATTATGTATCATCTCCGGTTATGTATTATCTCCAAAGAGTTTTAGGGTACTAGTTAGCCAACCATTTGCAAGTCAGCTCCCGGAATATTGATTAGGATAATCCAATTAAAGTTTGGACCTTCGGCTTGGGATGCAACGAATGCTGCATAACTCTTCAAGTCAACAAAAGCTTGTATATGTTTGATTCCTATAAGTAATGAATGGAAGGGCCCTAAAGTTCGCCGATACGACTTGTTTATAAGTCGACAATAGAACAAAGCCAAGTTCCAATATTTGCTAACTAGGCCCCACACTTCTCTGTACAAATATTTGACCGGGGAAGGCCCCTCTTTCTGCCATCTGGTATCCTCCCTAACTAGGACAATGTTTGGCAGCCCTTCTTACGTCAATATCTTCCGGGATCCAAAGAGCAAATACCTTAAATTCACTTTTCCTATCGCTGGTGCAATAGGAACATAAATATCGGCTTGACAAATACATAAACTTTACTGCTTTTAATTATTTTGAATAACCTTTAGTCCAAAAAATTGAGAATTTTAGACTAGAGTGAAATAAACCTAACAATACTCCGCTTGGTAAGAGAATTCCGGTGAAACGTCTTGAACTATCAATTTATATAAAAATTAGTTATTTTATAAAATCATTTCAAGTCAGACAATTGCTATTGGTACTGTACATTTTTTTTGTTATTCTAAGGGGACTAGATGTTCCAGAATAAAATTTATTATTCATTCATTCATTATTATTTATTCATTTATTCGTGTCATCCTAATACTCAAAGACATTCTCTTGGCAAACGGACTATAGATTGCCTTTTTTTATTGATTTATTTGCGGTTAAGCTGTTATTATGGCCTTCCTCACCCGTTCATTTTCACTTCTTATTTACTTAGGCTTATATATATATATATATATATATATATATATATATATATATATATATATTTTTTTTTTTTTTTTTTTTTTTTTATGGCCGTTTTATACATTTATGGTTGCTTAGTCAATGTATTTTCTGTTTGAATACAATCTTTCTCAGCTATTGTTATAATGCCTCTCCTTTTCTTCAGTATACGATTGGATTTCTTGGAGTGATATGCCTCTATTTGATACGTCTATTTTATAATGTTGATGTGAGATCTGCTGAATTTTGTCATCATATATCGTCGCTTCAAAGCAGAAGTAGCTTAACCCCGAAAGAAAATTTTAAAGATTTTTTTCTTCTTTTTTTTTTTGTCGTTTCATGATATGAATGCATAAAATAAATTTTTGACTTTAATATATAGTTCTGCTCCGAAGTGACGATCTGTGATCAAGGTTTCCCTGCACTGATGATACCTGAATTGGCGAAACGTTGACTGCTTAGTTGTTTACCGATCTTTTAGATACATAAGGCTTAGTGTTTGGAATATTCTAATATTATCGTGGTAAAAATATAAATATATCTGGTTAAGAAAATAATACGGTCATATTCTGAAAAAGAATAATTCAGATTATATTCATAACTCAGGTTCAATTCACATCTATAGCCTTAATATTATTCATTTCTTAAAAAGGATGAAATAATAACAAGTTCTATAAAGCCTTGAGGTTCGATACCGATTTCACCAATAATTCCTGCTGATATACCTCCGTCCACTGAACTCAATAAAATTTTATTAGACTCAAAACAGTCCTTCTCCCATCTACGCCTCGGTCTATCCCTTATGGGGGTTTTACTGATTCACCCATTTAAGTTGACTCTGTTGCTATAACTTTAATTGTACTAGCCTTGTACAGGTCATGCGATTCAGCATGTTTTAATCTCCTAAATGCTACAATAAACAGTTATGATTACCGAGCGGAGTAGATTCAGAAGCATCAGCATTTTTCTCCTGATACTGTACAAACACCCCTCTATATTTTCCTCGGTTGTAAAAAAAAACTTGGAAAGTCAATAATAGTTACCTATTATTTTAAATTTATTGATTTTAAAAATTAAATATTATTTCAATAGTTATTTGCTGTACAGTCATCTAATTTACAACAGGTAAATCCCAGGCTGATCCTCGAAATTCGAAATGGCTATTCACTATTTTTTATCAAAATTTTGAGATTTCATACCCCCATATCATTTATGAAGATAAAGGAAAAATATATGAAGATATTACAAAAAGGATAAAATTTTCGATGTGCAGTTTTCAACGGATCCATGCGTATCACAGCCCTCTGAGTTCAAAAAATATAGTTATTGGTTTCTGTGTCCGAATGTGCCTCTGCCACGATTATCTCTTGAACGGGTGGAATAGTTTTCTTGCTTCATTTTTTTTTGTTTTCTAGGGTTTCGGCACTAAATCACAGTACTAAATCGAGCATCCGGCTCCAAAGATTTTTATGAAACTTGCCTAAGGTATTCTCTTTAAATTATTTAATATTCTTTGCAGAGTGCATCCCCGAGAAAAAATTGATGAATAAAGCAAAAATTCATTATAACTCAAAATATATTTTGAGTGCATTTTGTGTCTATACATTTATAAATTATGTTTATTATAAAAAAAAAATATACCATCGTGTGCTAAATTTTAATTTTTTTTAATGTCGGAATAACCCTAGTACTGTATTAAAAAGAGGAGGAGGACAGTAATTCGACGAATTGGCGGAAACTAGGGAAGACTATATGACAGCCAGGACATCAAAAGAGAGTAGCAATTAGAAGAGGAGTTGCTTTCCCAGCAATTACCTGCCCTGCGAACCTGACCAGGCCCCATTTCCCGGAGCCCTTTCACAACCGATGCTTTGTCTGGTTTGGCGCGTCACCTCTAGTCTCTCATTGTCCGTGATAGGTAACCGCACCTTGTGCAATCTGTTTAATTAGACCGGTATAGGATCCGACTCCAGAGACAAAGAAGCGATAAAATATTTTTTGACAGTATTTTTTTCAAAAGTATTTTTTATTAATAAAAAAACTCTAGACTATCAATTTCCGACAGGGCTCCAAAATAACCATGCACTTTTACTTTGAAAAAGTTCTTGTTGTAAATTAGACTTCTTAGGAACTTTTTTGAAACAGTTTATTATTAGTTCTTCGATAGATGATGTACGCATGATAGTATAGAAGGATCAATCTAATTAGGGATTGATAAATTATTTGCCACTTCTATAATTATGTTTTTATTGAAAAACAGTTTCAAATGTTATACATTCATCTTTAGTTCTAAAAAAAAACAAAAATTAAAAAATTAGCAATCTAAAGGTTTCCTGTTTGATATAATCTACTTAAACCTAGGCGAGTACCAACATGTATTTGATCTCTTATCTTAATTAAATTCATAATTCATAAATTTTTATAATACTAATTTATATTACATTTAATTTAATATTTATAATAATACCAAACTGTATTTTAGATTGCTTATTTTTGAATTTTTGTGTGTTTTTAAAGTTGGAAATGAATGTATGACATTTGAAAATAGTTTTCAATAAAAAAAAAAAATTATAGAAGTGGCAAATAATTTATCAATCCCTAATTAAAACTTATATAGTAAAAGTTGTTTGGAAACTTTATCGTACGAACTTTTGTAATAAAAGTTGAATATTAAAAAAGTTCTCGTTACAGCTTTTTAGTGAGATATTATAATAAAAGATCTCATTATTTAAGTTCCCAGTTTAATGCGGAAAATACTCATGAAATTGTGTCTTAAAGGTTTTCTTATGTAAAAACGTTATTTCTTTAAAGAAACATTCTGTAGGGGATTTAATTAAAATTAAAGTAATTTTTCTACTGAAATGGAAAATAAAATGTTAAATTAAATAAATAAAAAGGTAATTGTTTTTCTACTTGTTCTTTTATTTCGAATTTTATTTATTATGTTCTTTGTAAAAAGATTATTTATTTTTCAACGATAATGCTGTCTCCCGAGGTTTCTCCCACCTTCAGAAGACCCCCTTTACTCCAGTGTGTGATTAATTAGGTGAAAACTAATATTTGAGAACTTATATTTTAAATGTTCTAGTAGGAACTTATACTAACAGAACTTTTATCAAAAACTTTTAATAAGTACCTGTTAATGAACTGTTATCAGAACTGTTAAGGAACTGTTTATCAGAAGGTTCTTTCTTTCGTGTAGAACTTTTCTGTTAATAATTTTATTGTAAAAGTTCTTGTAAAACAGTTAAACTTAAACTTTTTGAAAAGGTTCAATTACTGTTTCGGCCTCTAAACTCACAAAACAAAATATTATTATAAAGCTCAACACTAAAACCAATTTGGATCTACGGAGCAGAACTTTTAGGTTCTGCAAAAGCTAAACACATTCACAAAATCCGAAAAGTACAGTCAAAAATATCTAAAACAATTCTACAACCGTCATGGTACACTTCAAATCATACATTACACGAACATTTCGTACAGCAACACATAAACATCAAAATATATTATCAAAAATAAAATTATAACTAAATAATATCATTTAAAACGAAGCATAGAAGATATGATTAACCTAATAATATAAGTAAACTAAATTAGCCGTCTGACCTTTACTGACTTGTATATGCCAAATGCCTACAGACTCACTGCAATCGATTTCATTACAGAATGCACTGACAAATTACTGAGATCAGGAGATAGAAAATAATATGCTGAAATTTTTAATCGTGTAGGATCTCAAATCAAAGAAGGAATATTGCTGAGGATAATTCTTTCTCATGACATTAATAAGTTGATATTTATGTATATCTGTATAAATATACAAGCGTCAATATTTAAAGTTTTAAAACAGATAATATAATCAAGAACCAAAAGGTTTTATATTAAATAAGATCTTCTGAATTCAATATTACAAATTTCAATTGGAAGATTAATTGTTTAATTATTTTATCATGAAAATAAGTTGTTGTTTTTTTGTGGGAAAGGATCAATAGATAACACAATGGATCTATCAAATGATACATTTCATGGAATATCTAAAATTCCAGAAGCCGACTTCAAATTTATTATCGCCCAATTCATTCATTTTTTTGTTCTTTTTTTTTTAATATATAGTTGAAAAATTCTAAAAACAAAGCCTTGTCTTAAAAAAAAAATAGTAAATAACTTAAATAAATAATAAATAATAATATAAATAATAAATAATATAATATAAATATATTATAATATAAATTATATATATATATATATATATATATATATATATATATATATATATATATATATATATATATATATAATATAAATAATAAATAACAGTCAATTCAGGCATCACCAGGACAGAAACACATAATATCACATAAATGCAGACAAAAGATCTCACATCGCGTAGAGTGAAGTCCAGACTAAAGCAAGATATTCTGTTGTGAAGTCTATGACTATTTTACTAATATATAAATACATCATTTATATAATTTATTTGTATTAGTATTACTATTATTTTTTTTTTTATATTCTTTGTTTTTTTTTCGTTTTTTTAAATTAATTTATTTTCTTTTAATTGCATATATGTTTTCCTCCTATATTTTAATTGCATTATCTGTTCTATTTAATTAAGTATTATAGTTTATTTATGAATTTTATAAATCTGAAATTATTCCATGTTTTGGTGTCTCTTGTATGAGACTATATCCCTCCTTTTCCAATTGTTAAAAATATTGCTAACTGTTACAAAACTCATACAAGGCTCTCCAAGCCGATCTGGAAATAAAGAATATATACATAAACTAATGAAATCAATTGTAGTGAGTCCAAATGGAGTCATTGACAGTTGGCATCTGCTAATCGATACAGTCGTGATATTTAATATACTCGTATGTAAGTAGTTACATAGTTTAGTCATACCTCCTATGTTTCGTTCCAAATATTCATATTGTTGTAAGAAATGTTGATACGATTTAATCAAATTTTTATCAATAAAAAATTCATGAAGTAAGAAGGCGAAATGATGATTTATTAATAAACTTAAGAAAATAGTTTAAATTTGGACTTTCCAAAAAATACCATATCAAAACTTTATCAAGATATCAAAATATCCTATGTTCAATTATCTTACTGAGCTTAAAATAAAATGTTGATAATAAACCTAATTTTCCTAAATGTAATAAGTACGAAAATTGTTACATATTAAAATAATCAAGTAATGTTAGAAATGACTTCCTTAGGTGTTTGTTGCATATCCTGCTGCCGAACATATCCTGAAGGATAACGGTTCATAAAGCATTTTGCTTAAGAGGGTCGAGGTTAACATTTCAAAATCTATAACCAAGTTGAAAATAAAAACTGGATCATAAGAATCAAGCCAACAATAAAATATGTTCTGACCTATTTGATAGGATAAGTAGCATTAATTGGACTATTTTTTTTTTAATCAATAAAAAAAAGAACTTTGATAAAAAAAAAAAAAAAAAAATTAACGAGTCTCAATTATAAAAGAGGTTTATTAACACCAACCCTTTGAAGTTGCATTGTATATGAGAGCATTTGGTGGACAATGGGACCTCTTCAGCGTTCCCTACCATTGTAACCATTACTAAACTGGGGGCAGATATCTTTGCACATGGAGTGCTAATTACTACCCTGATTACATACTAGAGTCTTTGTGCTGTAACTCTATTATAGTGCTATAGTTAAAGTGTAAAATACTTTCTTTGTAATAAACTACATTATTCACGAAGGCTCCTAATGTTTTTCAATCAATTTTTTGGAAGTTTAAATATAAACCTTCATACTTCTACTACCGAAAAAATTATAAATGCAAATCAAAATAAAATTAAACAAAAAGAAAACAGAAAATAGTAAACGATTTTTTCAGGAAATAGACAAAATAGAAGAAAATAGTAACAATACTACACATAAACATACAAACCTGTATAATTATCAAAGACCAAAATTCATCCCGAAAGTAACAAATGAAATAAAAGAAGCATTTAAGAAATATGAACATAATAATTTGAAATTAGGTTTGTATAATAACAAAAATTAAAAAAATACATAATAAATACAAAGGACAAAATAAAAAACAAGTAATAAACAAAATGTTTATAAAATAAAGTTTAAGGAACGTATATTTATATTTAAGTTAATTATCAAAAATAAGATGAAATTTAATTAATAATTATAGTGCAAATTAACAATAATAGTAAAAATTATGATTTAGGAACGTATATTTATATTTAAGGTAATTATCAAAAATAAGATGAAATTTAATTAATAATTATAGTGTAAATTAACAATAATAGTAAAAATTATCATTTGCAAGATAAAAATATACAAAAAAAAAATTGACAAATGACTTATTATCAGTTTAGGATTGAAAACTTCCTAAAAAAAAGTATTCATAAAACTTGTAAGTAGTACCTAATAATATTATAAAAGAGATATTATAAAACATTTTTTTCATAACATATTAAAGTGATTAAAATATAGTTATACCTTTAGTATGTGCACACACCATATGTGGTATACATATAATTAATGATGAAAGAGTTGAAAATTAAATCATATGTATTTTTAGATATTTTGATAATGGACAAAGTGAAGTCCGAAACTTCAATAAATGGAGAGTGGTGAAGTATGAAGGTGTTTATTTAAAAATTGATTAAGTACTTTCTTTACACAGCTGTAAATATTTATTCACTTATACACATTACTACTTGTAACGTAATTCATTAATTTCTAATTTATGATATTGTTTAACAATTTTATTTTCGCTTAAGATAAGAGTGATTGTCACCAACATAAAGTTATGTTGATATTTTATTTATTATTAATAAAAGTTGTCTGGTTTCGTGGTTATAGTTGTAAGAAGCAAATGAAGAGGTGAGAGAATGGATTAAAAGGAGACCAAAAGTTTTCTCCTTCCTATCTGTATTGCCTGATCACCTCAGCAAAAAATTTCCATCTGTGAGGGTAAATAGGCGTGCATTTAAAAAAAGGAGAAGGGAATAACCAAAAACTGCGTGACTGAGGCAAAAAATGGTTTGATGATTGGTGCGTCCAATCTAAAATTCAAATCATGTTTAAGCCAATACTCGAAAGAATGGGAGAAAAAATGTTTTGCATTTTTTTTCAGGTTTACCACGAAAGAAACTGGTAAAATAAACTTGTGAAGTCGTAGCCACAGCTTTGTGACTGCAATAGTGAGTGACAAAACTAGCATTATATTTAATAACTAGATGCCCATTAATTATTGGAACCTCAAAATGAGAAGGAAATGTCCTCTAGAGGGATATTTATTATTATATATAATATAATATTATATTATATATTATATATTTTATAATATTATATATAATTTAATATTATTATTATTTACTAAGCATATGAGTTTGAAGAAAGATTTTTTTAGCATATATTTATATATATATATATATATATATATATATATATATATATATATATATATATACAAATATTTTATTATTCACTAAAGGCATATTATAAGAGGGATAATATCCCACTACCACTTCTCAAACTGCCATTCACAAGGTTCAATGCAACCGATTCCCTAACAAGCTACCATTGACATCCTCCTGAGAGGGCTAGATAGTTAGGAAACTCCTGCACAGGCGGGCAAATGAGGGCAGTGCACTTGACACCGGGAGGGAGTACAACCTTTGCGGGCTTTTTGTTGGAGAGCAATAAACAAAGAGGCAACAACTGGAGGGGACAAACCCAATTAGGTCGGCCGACAAAGGGCCACCGGCTCCCGAACTTTATTCCAAAGGGAGATCCCTTCATTAGATCCGCCCTTCCACCGTCCCGTCTACAGTTTCTTAAATAAAGCCCTTAAACCACTCTTAGCGATCCGATTCACTGATTTTATCATTGCTGGTAAAGTCAATGCAGTCTAGATAATTGATAGTATCAAGGTAATGGAAAATCACTCTGATTTATGAATAGTAGAATGACTAGTAACTCTTCATTTCACTTACGTTACATCCAGCGCAAATATTGTAGCTGGATCTTCTTCTTCTTCGTTCTTCCTGTTAGATGGTTCTCCAGAGTCCCATCTAACAGGAATTGGAGTTTGGCTTTAAGCGATCCCGGTTCAGGCCAAATCATCCTTCTAGCCTCATCGAGAATAAAATAACTCTCAAGAACAAGCTCAGCGGTTTCTTCTTCCCCACCACACTTACACATAGGACTATCTATTCTAATTATTTTGTAAAGATGAGAATTTAGTCTGTAGTGGTTAGTCCTGGTCTGAATATCATGACTTTTTCTTTTCTATTTAGCTTGTGGTAGGGGTCTTCGGGGGTTACTATGAGGATGTTCAGTACCCCATCTTTTCCTTATCGCAACTTTGTTTATGGTTTTTACCTCGTCCAAAAATGTTGGGCATCTATTTGCTGTTGAAGGGATCCAGCTTTTGCCAGTTCATCTGCTTTCTCAGTACTTCTGAACATCTGAAGTTCAGCAAGAACATCCAGCTATATTATTTATGTTTGATTTATGCATCGTCCGATTCAGCGACAACCGTCGTCGCTCTCTGACTTCTCAAATCAGCTCTTTGTTTTTGGAGAGAAGGAATGCTTCATCAAGCATTAAACTTACGCTACTCTCAATAGGTTCAATTCCACCACGATCAATTCAATTTTGGCCGCATGTTAAGTCCTGTGGTACCCTCAATCCGTCCGCCAAAGGATGAATATTAGCTAAAATTAAAACAAATAAAGCCTATGTAAATGTTTAAAAATACAAAATTTATAAAATGCCTTTTCGTACTGACAGTCAAAGGACGAAAGTCGTGCAACTAAAAGGGATGATTGTATAAAAGGTCCTTTTGTAAAATACCAAAATGAGGAGAGTGTTGCTGACAGTGACATTGAGGAAATAACTTTGTGTAGAAGAGGGTCCGGTATATAATACCAAAGCGACCCCCAAATATAAGAATACAAATAAATGGAACAAAATATTTGTTAAAATATTATAAAGAATAGAATTAGATATGAAATATTAATTCAGATTTAGAAAAAACATTTAAGGTTACAAGAAAAAATTTTTAAAGACAACTTAACGATTTTTCAAATATTTTTGGGAAATCTTTTCAAGTAGCATAACGCGATTTTTCAGTTATATTTTACATTTTATTTCTGGAATGTGGTACACTCAGCCTTAAAAGGATAAATGGGTAGCTGCTAAGAAAAAAAAAATCGACGACAGTATTATAGAAATATTATATTTATAACTAAAAGAACCTATGAAATTTGTATCGATTTAGTTTCATTTAACTATCTAGTTTATAAAGTTTAGATTTTAATTGATGTTTAATTAGATTGTAAAACGATAAATATAAACGAAAAATATATAAATAATACAAACACAAGCATTTAATATATATATATATATATATATATATATATATATATATATATATATATATATATATATGTATATATATAAGCCAAATACGTACAATTTAAAAAGTGAAAAACCATCACATGTGTTTCGATTCGCTAATTTTTACGAAGTGAATCTTGATATTGCTTAATCACCCAGTAGGAGAAACTAATCTTTTCAAATCCAGAAATAATTAGGTTTTTAACAACTTCAAAAAATTTTATGTACGTTTTTATTAAAGAGAGAAACGGATAATTGAAACGTAGAAATGCAAAAGGATTTAAGTGATTTAAGCAAAATTGAAATCACATTTTTTTTTTTCAGATTACAGGCCTATGTACCGAGCTAATATTATTACAAATGTGATTTTATTACTTATAGAACCATAGGTGGTAAGAATTTTTTTGTAATCAAGTCGTATAAATTAATAAGTTTTAGATTTATAATAGCTCTAATAACAACAATTAAATATCCAAAAATAGCTTATCACAAAATATCTGTAAATTTATTAATATTTGTTAATAAAATATTACATACTACGAACTAGAGAAAACATTTATTAAATCGATTAAATACAAAAAAATAAAAAGGATGAAAAAAAAAAACGATATTGAATGAATTACTAAAAAACTATCAAAGAACATATTAACATTTATTATTAAAAATACTCATTACTAAGAACTAGAGAAAAATTAATTAAATTGCCAAATATAAAAAAAAAATAAAAAGAAGAAAATCACAATTGAATTAATAATTACTAAAGCCTATAAAATGTATAAACCTTGTAGATATTTTTTTTTTTGTTTATTCAATTCTTTTTTTGAAAAAATATCGTTTTCCGATATTCAAATTTTAATATTGATCTCAAGATATTTTTTTTTCAGATTACAGGCCTAAGTGCTGAATTATACTATTGTAAATGTGATTTTATTACTGGCAGAACCATATCAGATTTTTTTTTTGATTAGGAAAGTCATATTTCTTTAATATTATTCAAGTTAAAATTTAAATTCTGAAAATTTTTGCTTAATGCCCTTAAGCTACCTGAAAGCAACATTAGCAATAATATTCTCATAAACTCAAAATAAAAAAATAAAATATTGATGAATTATATTTTAATCACTTTTACGATATTTATAACTGTAATGTTCATTATTTTAAAAATTTGAACTATAACAGTTTGTACAGAACAAAAAATTCATTACTGATACTGAGACATAAAGCGAATATTTTATAATTAAAGTCACAGGAACTTGTAATTTTTTTTTTTTTGGAGTAAATAATACCTACTAAAACAAATATTATGACATTTATTCAGAATTTTATACTGTAATATTATTATAAGGCAATAATTTTCGTATACAAGAGTCGAATAATGAATGGCTGTTGTCATGCAAGAGAATTAAAAAATAGACTAAAAAGAAGATATATCTGTTCATTCAAGATTAATTCAAAATAATGATTCGGATTCTACGTGATTATTGCCAATACTTAATAATTTCAATATACCGATTATGATTAAATCAGTTATCAATTAGCTAATCATAAAATGTGACTTCATGCGTATTGATCGATTCGGTATGATTTTACAAGAAATGTGACAATCATTGACAGAAGGCCTTCCCCACCACAATAATTGTGCCAAACATGTTTGGAAAGACGTGTCAAAACATGTAATACTATAACACAACATGGTAATGGTGTAAACATCGTGGGATCTCGCAGAGGTATCATCTCCCAACATTCTATACTCGACCAGATTTCAAAACAGTCTAGGTCATATGTGATTGTTTAGCCCGAATTGATTTAAGGAGCTCTTTCCTTAACCCTCACAGAAACAGAGTAGGTTTGAGGAAAACAGTCTTTTCCCCCTCAAGGTTTACATCATAAAAAAATATGCCCAAATTGTGAACAAAATTAAAATTACATCTGTTCATGATTGAAAGTCGTATATTCCTTTTTATTAATGGCATATTTTTAATATAAATTTTATTTTTCGATTAAATTGCGAAAAGTAGCATTATTGCAGTGCCAAAAGATTTCAAAAATTTATATTATTTCATTCGATCAATGTTTGTTTCTGAATTATTTATACTTATTTTTCTTGTCCAATAATAATACATAAAAAAAGGTGATAATAATATATTACAATGTGAGAAAAAATTAAGCATTGCTTGAAGTATGGAAGCTTTTTAATTTTTGAATCATAAGCTCACTAGGTCTGAAAAGATGGAAAATATAGATATATCTTTTTAAAATATATCGATATTTTATTCGATATATCGTAATATCGATATTAGAATTTGAGTACCGAAAACCGATATTTTTCCATTTATTTTTTTTTAAATAAACAACAAAGAACGGTGGGTTCAACAAACAAAGAACCAAAAAAATTGTGGTGAGGTATGTTCCTAACGGCTTCTGGTTAAGAATGTAAATATCGATCAAATAAATCGATATATATCTTATCGAGAGTTTTCAAATATATCGAAATAGTAGTTGATATATCAATGACTAATATCGATATTTCGATATATCTGGCCTCTATGTTTTATAATTTTTTGAAGCAAAAGAAGAAGAGGGGTTTTGAATTGAATTGAAGAATAGAGTAATATAAATTAACAAGTATTAGATTTGTAACAGCTTTAATAGCACCAATAAAATATTCATAAATACATCATCACAAAAAGAAGAATTTATTTAACATTTGCCAATAAAAAAAAAATATTACATAGGTACTAGGAACTAGAGATAACATTAATTAAATTGCTTAAAAATAAATAAATAAAATGGACGGAAGAAAATCAATATTGAACGAATTGCTAAAAACGTATTACTGCTCCGATACTCCGATACTCAAATTTTAATATCGATATTGCGATATATCGAGTTAAAACTATAGGACAAAAACATCGATATATTCATTTTAAAATATCGATATTTTCCCGACACTCTTTAAGGTCCTCTTAAATCGAGGCCAAATATATCAATATATATTTTTTTCAGTATATCGAATTAGAATTTCGATATATTCGATAATCATATCCCTATGTTACTGTGAGGGCTATCACTCAATGACTTAAAATCGTATTTTTGGAATCAATCGGCTTTAGAGTGAAAATTATTGATATGTATGATTAAATATAATAATCATTAGTTGAAATATAAAACCTGTGACGGTTTCATGATTTTCTTTTAGGGGAATTTCATTTCATATTATTATATTCAAATAATAAAGTAAATGAATTAAATTAAGTCATAAATTAATATTAAGTTAAAATATTAAAATATCGTTCCAACTGATGACGGGGTACATAATGTAGCCACTTACCATTGAAGAAGAACGCCTTAAGGGCTTCGAAAATAAAGAATTACGTAGAATATTTGGTCCAAAGACGAATGAGTTAACCGAGTAATTCAGGTGCGGTATAACTCACTTTTTGTTGAGGGAATCATTTTTTTTTTTTCGGATAATGTTAAAAAACTTGGATATCATCGTCCTGATTTTCAGAAAATTAAAATAAATGTATAAATACTAAGGAAAGCTCTATGACGTCCTTTGACCTTTGACTGTCAGGGGGAGTTGCAATCTGCTGGCATTTGAAGGTCACGAAAGATTGAAGTATTGCAGTGACGTTACGCAACAGAAGATAATAAGCTGCAATTCACACCTCAATCATTTTTTTTTTTTTTCCAAAGAGTAAACAATAAACGAAACTTGTAAACATGATTCAAGGTATGTGTTTGTGTGCATTTGATTCATTCTCTAATAAGGTCTCAAGTGAAAATAAATAAATAATAAATTATATTATATTATATATATATATATATATATATATATATATATATATATATATATATATATATATATTATATATTACATTATATCTCAATTAAAGGTTATATTGATAAGCAGTTAAATCACGACATATTTACTGAAAATATAAATTAAATAATAGCTAACTAAAGTTAAAACTAATGTAAAATAAATTTCTTAAACAAAAGCATACTTGTGCACAATATTTACACTCAACCTGGGAAACTCCGAAATTTGTGGAGGGAAAACAGAACTCTCAGAGATCCCAGCGCTTCTCTCTCATTGACACGGTAATGGCATTGAAAGATAGTGGACACTGAGCAGACATTTTATATTTTACTTATCATAAATCATATCATATTTTTCACATCTTATTATCTTGAATAAATAACTTATGAGATAACCGTTTCATCCGCCACCAAGATTTTTATTTTTGGCAAGTAACGTAACTATGAAATGTTTTTTATCATGTTGATTCTCTACGCCAGTGAGTTATAGAGCTTTGAAGTTGGTTAATCCAGGCAAAATGAATTGGAGATAATGGAGTCCCTCAATTATCCTTTCTAAAGTAATGGTTATGGGTACGCAAGGTAGCCGGTTACTTTGAAGGAGGGACAACGGGTAATGGTATTTGAGAATAAGGTATTTCGCTGAGTAGTTGGCCCGAGAAACGATGAGTCCACTGAGAATTTTCGTGTTGAGGCTACAAAACACAAAATTGTGGAGTATTCCTGTTAAGAAAATGGAGGATTTTCTTAGTGAAAATCCAATTTATTCCTAATACTTAAAGTAGAGGCGTATTGTGATCCGTATTTACAGAACAAGTTGTTCAAATCAATACATTTTTTATGCTACTATAAATGTATACACTAAAAGATTTATATTTATTTTAATATTGGATATATGAAAAAAAAAATCCATGGAAAAATAGTTTTCGTGATACCACTTAATTTACAAGTAGTAATGTCCCTTGACAAATTTTTATCAAAACACACTCCACTTTGGACTTAATATTGAACGTTTCTATAAAGTGTTAATTAGCACTGAGATAACTCGTAGACGTACCAAAGGTAGACCGAAACGTAGTTGGGTCTACTATCTATTTAGGTGTTAAAAATGACCATTTGGAGTTTTGACGGGGGTCGATGGACGAAGTTGTGTATACAACGATTGGTCAAACCTTTGGGCCCGCTAAGCGTTTTATTATTATTGTTACGTCCACAGATCATACAGTAATTAAAGCAAATTACGTCAATTCTAAGCAAATATCATTGACCGCGATAGGATTAGAGCTAGCCTGAAAGGAAGAACCCATATAAAGAGAGCTGCTCTCGTCCTGTTTTTATGTTAGATGGCTTTGATTAAAAAAGGCGAGGGAGCCCGGATCTCGGACAAAGCGAGGTCTTGCAAGGTTTCGAGAAAAGCCGCCTTTTCTTGGCAAATCCCCGACCCACACATTGGCTACAAATTGCCCTCCATCCAATCCCTCATCCCCTCCGGCTTCTTGCCATCCTCCAGATTGGCCATTCCTCTCATTGACTCCCCCTCGACCATTAGCTTTCAGCCTTTTCATTACGACTACACGTTCCACAACTGCTCGAACAATCGCCAATGCTTGGTAAGCTAGCTACGCTCCCAATCTGCTAGGAAGGAATTACAGTTAATAGGAAAAATATACTCTTAGCTCAATACAAGACTCTAAATAGAGAAACTATAAGTCTATTTTTACTGAAAATAGTGTATTAACAAAGCATTTACAAAAAAAAGAGGTCACCTTATTATGTTACCGCTCAAAACATAGAATAATCTAATCTAATAATCTGATGCCAAATAGGCGATCGCTATGAATAAAACCTTTTTCCGGACTAAACATAATCAGCCCAGAGAACAAGTCATCCTACATTTAAAAGTTGGCATGTTATTATTAAAGTAATAGTTTTATTAAATTTAGGAATTACTAATTTGAAAGAAGAGAAGTTTTGTATTATCATTCGGCTAGTAATGTAAAAAAAAAATAGGCATTATTTTCCATAATTGTTTTTATAATTTTTAATTAAGCTCACAGCTAAAATCTTTCAGCCTATAACAATCCTTAAAAAAATACAGTGTAGGTGTATTTATTGTTTATATATTTATTGTTTTTTATTTGTCAAATTTATCTCAGAACTGAAGTTTTGATAAAAAAAAAGTTATAATGTTTCGTTATCTAAATTAATAATCTCATTATTTTTTTTTAAATGAATAAATAAAAATAAACACCCTGAGACACTATGTTTAATTTATTTGTTTCTTGACGAAAATTATAACCGCACAGCGCAGCGATTTCCCGCACCCTCCTAAAATAATTTTCGACTTTTCATTCGTTTAATCTCTTATATCTGCCCCTAAATAGTCGGAAAGTCGTTTCAGCTGCGAAAATCCAGTCACCCGTTCACGAGATATAAGAGGAAAACTGATTGAAGGGTCAGAACATTTTCATACTAGTTTTACTTTTAGCCTACCTCTAAGAGTTGGAAAATCGTTTGAATAGAGAAAATACATTCATCCATTCGTGAGACATAAGAGGAAAAGCGAAAGAAAATTCAGAAAATTTTCACACCCGTTTTTCCTTTTAATCTACTAGTAAATAGTCGGAAAATCGGTTGGGCAGCGAAAATCCAATCATCGGTTCACGAAATAAAGAGTGGAAAAGCGAATAAAATTCAATTATAAGATTTTTTAGTCAAACAAATCGAATAACGAATAAAAAGATTACTATATTTTAAATAAATATATAAATAATTAAATTAAGCAGAATTAAAATTACAACGAGCATCAAAATAAAATGATAGTAGCATAAAAATTAATTATTTAAGAGAATATTATTTGATATTTTATTAGGAAAAATGATAATAGGTCAAAAGTAGAAGAAGAAGATAAGATAATATACAAAAACTTTAATAACTCTTGGCGTTCTGAGGCCTTGAGATGCGAGGGTCCAGGGTTAAAGTATTGGCGAAGAATTCCTTGGTTTGGTCCTAGACTATGGTCGAGAATCGGTGAGCGGGGCGATGCATCGTTATTATTTTCATTGTGCGAGGTTCTAGGGCATGGATCGGTGCATCGCTGTGGTGTTATGAATAGGTATATAGGTATTATAAATAATATATCGCTGGGTTTGAATGTTCAAACTTTTTATGAGGAGGTATTCAAAAGTCTATAAAAAATAAAGAATCTATAAATACTATTTTTTAACAATTTCTAATTTTGAGTTGTACTTTTACTCTACGACAGGCACGATAAGATAATTCGTTAAATAAATTTCTTTGAAATCAGCATGATGAAAAAAAATATATTTGAATCATTCACCATATGGGCAGTTTAATAGCTCATTGAGATATTGTTTTATATAGCCGGGTTGTAGGTAAAAGTAATTTTTTTATTACTTTTTATTTGTTTTTTTATTCCCTCTACCTGGCCATTTCTGGCATACGGGGTTCGATAAAAGTGATCAACTGCAATATTTTCAAAGATGATTACTAATAATTATTGATAATTACACAATTTTTTCAATACTGAAGTGTCATTCGATACCAATTCATCCAGACCATGACGACCATCATCTCAGATTTCAATGAAATTCAGTATGATTTATCTTCTCATATAGACAAGATAATATTTTACTTCCCCAATAAAGAAACCAAATAACTATAATCAAATTAGGAAAATTTTAGAGTAAAATACGGAGTTATACAAAAAAATTATTATGAACCAATGGCGGTAAGTTCATCAAAGGAATATATTTTTTAAAGTAGTTCTGCTCAAATTAGCTACCTTTTAGAATAAAAATGATGAAATTTTACCATTTTAATACAGACTAAAAATAATTTCTATCAAATTAGGAAAACTGCAAATTACGGTTTTAGTGTGCAAAAATTTTGAAGTATTTTTTTTTTAAATTTATGTATTAATTGGTTTTAGGGACTGGCCCAACGATTCCAAAACACTTCATATTACCGTCCGGACGAATTTTTTTTTTTCTAAATTACCTAATGTTACCTTAATTGTTTCAAAGTTTAAGACAAATTATTTTTATTTTTTATTTTAAATAGGTAAAATGCCATTATTTTTATTAATATATATGGTGGCTAATATCATTAGAACTACTAAAAAAAAAATATTTCATTTATTAACATACCGCCCTTTTGTTCATAACAATCTTTTTTGTAAAACTTTGTATTTACATCAAAATTTTCCTAACTTGATTAACATATTTTTTTCCATCTTAAGGAGGTAAAATGTCATTATTTTTATTATTCTTTATGGTAACTAATATCATTAGAAGTACTTAAAAAAATGTATTTCTTTGATTAATATACCGTCCTCGGTTAATAATAATTCTTTTATAAAACACCGTATTTTACTTTAAAATTTTCACAATTAGTTAGTTTTTAAGAAATAAAAGCTGAGAAAAATCGACCTGAATATGAGAAAATATTTCTCCGAAACGTAAGCATAATTAAATAAAGTGAAGATTATTTTGGAAGTTAAATGTTTAAATATAATTTAAAATATTTTTTTTTTGTAAATTTTTGGGGTACCAATAATTTTTTCTGAAATAAGCATAATAAAAAAAATATAATCTGAAAGTTTTATACCATTTGGTCAGTAAATAACAATAGTACAATTTTTTTCCATTGGACAAGCAATTTTCTCTTGGAGCTCCGAGAATATAGAAACATCGGTTTTGTCAAAAGTTTGAATAGCTATAAACAAAAAACTAGTTGAGATATATCAATAAAATTTAGTAAAAAATCTTATCGATATAAAAGGATAAAGCATAGTGAATTTCATCAAAATCTGAGATGGTGGGTGTCGTATCCCAAATTTTCTGGATGATTTGATACGGAGTGACCGAATTCATGCTTCAGGCGCAGGTGCACAAAGCTCTTCTTCGAAAAAATGCAGTTATTTGCATTCAACCTGCTATTAATTTATTTATTCACCCATTTATTTATTTACTAACAATCCCACGATAAATTGGTGGTATAGTGTAATATTGAAGTGGAAAAAAATATTGCAACGAAATATAAATTAACATCTTAATTTCTTTTTAATATTTTAATAAACAAATTGTGGTAGTTAAATAAACTGATAACATCCCTGTAGAATTTAAATATCCAGAGGGAAATACTTTATTGCTAAGTCACATTTTCCAAATACTACATTGTACGTTGGGTTACGTAAATATAAATAAATGTCTACGTTTTCTTGTTAACTATTTACTATTGTACATCATTATTATTATCACTAAGTAATATTATCTACAATACCATTTTTTTCCTTTCTTTATTTATGCCTTAGTTCATTTTATTCTCTCTATTGCGTTCTCTTTATATTATACTTATCTTTTCCAGTCAATCCTTCAACGTTTCAGATTATAAATTTTATTTATTCAATTTTGATATATAATAAAACAATATTCAGCAATTATTTTTTCAAGTTAGCACAAGCACAAGGCTTAACAGATGCAATTAAAAAACTAGTAATATAAACTATAAAAATGGAACTTTTACATTATTATATAAATATAAATAACGATATTCAAATATAAATTTTATCGAGTTTTAACTTATAATTTTATTTAATGAATATTTTTAAAATATTAATATTGTTTATAAAAATAATTAGTTCATTATTCTGGTCTTCAGATTTTAACTATAAAAAGTACTTTTCTTAGAGGTGGCTCAATATTCTTTCTGAGAACTGTATTACAAAAAACTATCTTTGTAATTAAAAAGTAATATTTAAGAAATCTGCAATATAAAGATAAATACAACCTTCTACATATAACATATAATCAGATTGTATCATATATTATATTAATCATAAATATATTTAGATATTATATTCGTAGCTCTCAGGATGAGTCCAAAGTGCAATATAATGAATAATGTTTATGTCTATTGCAGCTTCCTTCGAGTCGAACCTTTTTGTGATGCACAAAAAGGTTCTGATTGAAGGAATATGAATAAATATTTTATTAATGATCTCACACCTTTGATGGGATACAAATCGGATTGAAAGTATTTCAAATAATTCAGAAATTGAACATTATTCAATTTAATTAAAATAAAATTAATCTTGAACTTGAAAATGAAATTAATTCCGTTTTTTTGTATCTTTTAAAGGTTTGTGATCATGCTGGGAAAAGAATGGGTCAAGCAGTGAGCTACGGACGGAGCGAAGCAGATTCAGAAGAGGACATGAGGAAGTACTGTAGGTAAATCTTGAAGAAATAGTTAATAAAAATGGCGGATCCGAACCCATTCAAGGCGATATGGAACCGTGTGAGCAGGTGGACTGTTCCAGTTGTCAACCTCGAAGTAGGAGAAACGAAAGACATTGTTTGGGCCAAGCTGCAAGAGCCCAAGTCTCAGCGGAAGCTGGTTTTGGTCATTGTGTCCATCGCCTTGCTACTGGACAACATGTTGTACATGGTCATAGTCCCTATAATTCCGGATTATCTCCGCTACGTCGGCGCCTGGGGAGATGAGCCCGAAGAGAATATCACGCTGAATGGAGTGCCTCATCCGCGGGACCACCACGGACAGGAAAGAGCAACCGGGGTCCTCTTTGCCTCTAAGGCCATCGTCCAGCTCATGGTCAACCCTTTCTCAGGAGCGCTAATAGACAGGATCGGATACGACTTGCCGATGATGGTCGGTCTCTGCATCATGTTCCTCTCGACAGCAGTCTTCGCCTGTGGTGGTAGTTATGGAGTCCTCTTTTTCGCAAGAAGTCTACAAGGTGTTGGCTCCGCGTTTGCCGACACGTCAGGTTTGGCAATGATCGCTGATCGCTTCACCGAAGAATCTGAACGATCTAAAGCATTAGGAATAGCATTGGCTTTCATCAGTTTCGGATGCCTTGTAGCACCACCTTTCGGCGGCGCATTATATCAATTCGCAGGAAAAGAGGTGCCTTTCTTGATTCTCGCCTTTGTATCGCTCGCTGATGGCATAATGTTACTTCTCGTAATGAAACCTATCAGAGAAACGATAAAAGAAAATCGGCAAATACATGCCCAAAAAGATACCGTACCTATCTGGAGGTTGTTTATTGATCCTTATATTGCTGTTTGCTCTGGTGCATTGATGATGTCTAATGTTGCTCTAGCATTTTTAGAGCCGACTATTTCTATGTGGATGGAAGACAATTTGACGACTGACAATTGGAAGATCGGAATGATATGGCTGCCTGCATTTTTCCCGCATGTTTTAGGAGTGGTTTTGACTGTGAAAATGGCGAAAGAATATCCAAACTATCAGTGGTTGATGGCTGCTGGAGGCCTAGCTTTGGAAGGCCTATGCTGTTTCATCATACCGTTTTCCTCATCTTACAAAGTGCTGATGATACCGATCTGTGGGATTTGTTTCGGAATCGCCCTCATTGACACTGCTCTCCTTCCGACCCTTGGTTATTTGGTAGATGTACGTTATGTTTCAGTTTATGGTAGTATTTATGCAATAGCTGATATCTCGTATTCTGTAGCATATGCCATAGGTCCTATAATAGCTGGAGGAGTCGTCGAAGCCATTGGATTTACATGGCTCAACATTGGAATAGCATTCTCTAATCTTTTGTACGCTCCAATGTTAATGTACCTGAGACATATATACGACTTTAAACCATTTGAAAATGAAGCAAACATACTGATGTCCGATCCACCTGACAAGAAATATCAAACGTACACAATGCAAGACCAACAGCCTGTAATGGATGAAGTCAAAAATCACTTGGAACTAGACACGGATAGAGGAATTCAGGAGACTAACATTGACAAAGCGAATTACAAGCAAGAGCCTCCTTCAAAGCCAGAACCTATCCAAGGAAGACAAGATTACCAGCAACCTCGACAAGAGTACCAACAACTGAGGCAGGACTATACTCAAGGAAGACAAGACTACCAGCATCCAAGACAAGACTACCAGCAACCTAGGCAGGATTACCAGCAACCAAGGCAAGATTTTCAACAGCCCAGACAGGATTACCAACCACCCAGGCAGGATTACCAACAACCAAGACCGGACTACCAACAGAGGCAAGAACAATACGGAAGGCCAGAACCACAGCAGTCACATCGTCAACTACCTCAGGCACCATCGGACACGAATCCGTTCAGAAGACCAGAACCAACAGACCACGATAGGAATCCGTTCAGATCTGGCTTCTAGAGGAATTACCATTCATGTTTATCTAGATTGCTCGAAAATATTTATTTAAAAAATAGTAAAACATATCTACATGGATAAGAGCAACGAAGGATAGCATCAATTTATCTAGTATTAAGTCCATAAAAATAAGAGAAAGATTTGTTATTTAATTGTTTCAATTTCATTTGGTATACTTTATAATTACAATTAGGTGAGGAATAAACAAATAAATAAAAAATTGGTCTTCAATTCTAATAAGTTTTTAGTCCATTTATATTACAATTAATTAAATAAAATTTTCGGCAGATAATTATTTCATTTTTAAAATTAACTGGAAAAAATTAATACCAAAATCTTGTAAAAATTTACAACGTTCCAATGAAATAGACTAAAGATGTTCATTGCTAATGCTAAGTCTTTATTGAAAACGATACACTTCAAATATCAAAGAAAGACTAATGATTACAAGTTAAAATTATTGCAAGAAACATTAATTATTAATTAATGGATAAAATATAATTTGTGATCATTTTATTGTTAATGCATACAAGATTTTGATATTGGAATTTGAGTACGTAACTTTTAAAATGATATAATAGTTTTCCTAAACGTAAGAGAGATAGTACTTTTATAACAATTTTAAAGAATGTTAACGTTCATAAAACAAAGAATAAATATAAAGGAGACCAATTCTTAGATTTTTTTTTCTCAAAAGAAGGAGATTTTTACTTAGTTATTACATCATTTTATTTAAGAAAAGAAATAAGAAATTTATTATTATTTACAAAACATTTAGATTTTCCCATGTTGTTAAATTAAACGATGCATAAAATTATGTTGCTTTTAAGCGTTAAATTTCTGTGATTTCTATCAGAACTATTGTTACCAATGTCTAATTTTATTTAAGTTTTCATTAATTTTATTGTTAATTAATTTAGAAGCAAATGTTATAAATATTGTTGAATTTTAACCAATGTATCGGTATGTTTGATAAGTTATAGCTGTATATATTTTCATATTGAAAAATATTAGAGATTTAGGTATGAAGTATATAAGGTGTTTACTAATGTGTATATCGACACGGATATTATAGTGTTAAAACCAATAGTATAAATTATGGCCTTAGCACTATAATATCGATGGTAATTGCATTTAGTTTTAGAGATAAGGTGTTCAACCAAGGACGAACAAATACATATCATTTTGTGGTTTAAACTAGGTTTAGTGTCTCAAGGACAAAACATATTTTATAGATAGTATGTGAAATGTGTATTTTGTATGTATATTTATGTGATTACTATAGGCCTATCACAGTAATTTCACATATCAAAAAACACGCACTACTTCACATCTTTGAACTGGATATAGTTATTTTTAAATAAGGGCGTGTTCTATTTAAACAAAAAAAAAAAATATATTAGAACAGAACTATTCATAAGATAAGACAAAACATATTGTAACCGAAACATATCAACAAAAAGTCTCAACTTAATTAATCAATTAAGAGATAAATTGCTCATTCGAACTGAATTCAATTTTTGAAAAAAATGATAAAAACGTCGCATGAAGTATGAACTTTGCACAAAAATTTAGTATTTAAACATAAAAAAAAAAATTTAAAAAGGAAATACAAACTCATCTATATAATTTATTTTTAAATTAAATTAAGATATAAGTCAAAATTATTTTAATCCATACCGTTACTTTTAAAAATATACTCGATCACAAAAAAAAAAAAATATATAAATTTCCCTCGAATATTGTTTTTATAAATTAATAAAATATTTAAAAATACTAAGTTTGGTAGTAAAATATAATAAGCAAAAATTGAAAATCGGTACATTCTACTGAAATATCCCTCTATAAATCCTGACTGGCATAAAAATGTTGACCGAAATTTGGTGAATTGTGTAAGACTAAGGACCAAATTCACCAATTCTAGTGTTTGACAATAGAGATGGGCAAAATGTACTCTGAGTATTTTACTCGAATACTCGGTACTCATTACTCAAGAGTACATTTTGTCCATCTCTATTTGACACAAGCTTTGTGGAACGATTAAGCCATACAATGCAAGTTGCGGAACATTTTTTTATTTAAAAATAAATTGGCAAATATTTTTTTAATTTGTATATATTTATCTTTTATTGTAATTGACAATTCCAATTGGTATATAGTAATTATTACTAGAGAGAGTTCGAAAACAAAAAAAAATTAAACTAATCAATAACGCTTATATATAAAAAAATAATCTACAGATGAAAAAATTGAAATGTTAGGCGAAAAAATAATATCTTAGTATTCTCGATCAGAAATTACCAATCATGGATTAACATCTATTTATATAGAAAAAATATCTATGTTTATAGATTAATAATTTTATTTGTTTCGATTTATACCATCATTTCAATGTTAGCTGTCATGAATTATTATTGCATCGTCATATCATTTTTATTTCTATAATAACATTAAAAAATAAGAATACGATGATAACATTTATGGGTACGTTCAGATTAATCTTTAAGAAAAAATCCATCTTTGACTGTATCATATTTTTTTGTGGCTGGGTATATATATAAATTTATTATTTAAAAATCAATAAAATATTCTGTTCTTCAAAATGTCTGTTTATCTGCATAGTTATGTAATAAATTTATGTAATTTCTTTTTATATGTGTATGCGTGAGTGAGATATAGCTAATGACTTTATTACATTTATTGTATTAAGCAAACTGTTAATAGCAATAAATTAGGCTAAGCTGGTTGAATAATCACAAATGATTTCTTCATCACATCTGCACAAAAGTTTATGACTGAGATGTTTCATCTATGTGCCTCCCTGTGCTTTTAATACTATAGTGTCTATAAGATTAAACTTTCTTTTTTTAGTAATTAATGTAATTCTTTTAGTATTTAGTAATTATTTATGGAAAGCACTGTTATAAAATCTTAAATGTATATTACAGTGTAAATATATAAATGTGTTTTAGTGTGTACATTTTAGATCATGTATGCAATTGAAAAAAAATAAATAAAAATAATAATCCGGAATTCAAAGTGTCATATCTGTAATCTATATTATATTTAAAGTGCTTGGATCTGTCTTTGTGTATTTAAAAGTTATTATCTGTGATAGTTATTTTATCGCACGTTATTTATTTAGAAAACCTTCACAGTTCTGTAATCACAGCTATTAGCTATATGTAAATACAACTTTTAAGGTATTGTTTCAAATAAAAATTTTAATCAAAATACAAAATTTTTTACATTTTATGAAAGACTTTTAAGTGAGTACAACTGAAAATTACGTCCTTTATTTTATAGTTTTAAACATATTTAATTTTGGCTAAGGAATTCATGTAATGTTTTTAAAATATTTTAATTCATATTAAATTAACATTATTGTAAATTCTATATGTACTCAGAGATGTTAAATCTTAAATTAACTTAAAATGAAAAAATTAAAAAAAAAGAGAGGACTTCCTATCCTAGGAATATAAATAGATATTGTAATAAATAGTAAATGTGCTTGTATGATATAGTTATTGTGAAGTAGTTGAATATTTGTTGCTTCGAGATTATAATTATGTAAATAAAAAAAAACAAATATTAGTTGTTGAAAATGTCTATTCCTTCAAGCCTACAATGAAAATTAGATACAACTTTAAAAAAATAAATAACAGGTTTAATATAAAACACTATGCTGCATAAAAATATTTTACAAATCTGAATAAGACATAAATGAAAAAAATATACAAGGGAACTAAAAATGAAAGAAAATAAACTAAAAAAACATAAAATACATAATATGCTACATATTATATACAATGACCAAAGATAAAAACATAACTGAATATTGATTATCTTACAAAAAATTTCATAAAAAATCTCTAATTTAAAATATAGATGGGATAAAATTAATTAATATATTTCTCCTTATTTTATTTATTTTTTTAAATAATACTAGTTTCTTGAAAAAGAGGTTTTTGGTGTTTGAATGTACATATGCACCTACAACATGATGTAAAAAATAAACTACTTAATTTAATAAAATTAATGAAAATATCAAATGTTTCCAATAAATTCAAAGAAATTCAAAATTGGTGTTGATTTAATTAAGAAAAATAATAGAAAATCAAGCAGAAAAAAATCGATTGTGAATAAAATTAGGCATTAACAAATCATGAAATAAAAAAAGATACTGAATAAATCTTTAGGCAAAATGGCCAAAATTGGTTTGAGAACAGTCAAAAGTCGATTGTTTTATTTTATTTATTTATTTTTATTTTTTATTCTATTAATCTTAACCCAAATAAATAAAACTGAGCTTAAATTTGAGTAATTATATCCTTCCCAATATAATTCTGTAAATTTAAAGTATTACGTTCATCAAATGAACAGTTTTTGCATCGAATATTTGAAATAAAAACAATAAGTAACAATTTCTGTATATTAATATTACCATATATATAATAAGTATATTATTATCATAAATGTTAAATATCTTACTATGTATAAGATTAAAAGAAAAGAACTGTAATATTGCAATTAAATTAGATGACTATTCGAACGTAATCCACACAAATAATTTTTAGACTTCCATAACTAGTCAAGGCCAGATAGACGACAGAGAGACATAAGTATTTGTTGCTTACGTCATTAATTGCTGATTTTTAGACCATTTCCAATTTTATTTTTCTCGATACATCGTGAACAGTAATCGATGAGATGGTGGCAAAACTTTTATAATTACAATATATTCTTAGACTTCTAGCACTAGTCAAGGCCAGTTAGACGACAGAAAAACGTAAGTATATGTTAGTTACGTCATAAATTGTTGATTTTTAGACCATTTCCAATTTTTTTTTCTCCATATATCGTGAACAGTAATCGATGAGGTGGTGTTTACGTGCTGTAACAAATTGAAACCTAAATTTAGAATTTTTGAAACTTATGACTTTTTCAAAAAACGTTGTCGATCTCTCTCTCTCTCTCTCTCTCTCTATATATATATATATATATATATATATATAAACATATCTAGAGGTATATATATCTATAGGTATACATATCGACGTCGTTTTTTGAAAAAGACTTAAGCGCCAAAAATTCGAAATTTAGATTTCAACTTATTATGGGACCTAAACACCGCCTCTATCGATTCCCGCTTACGATGGATCGAAAAAAAAATTGGAAATGATCTAAAAATCGATTATTGATGATGTAAGCACAAAATACTAACGACTCTCAGTTGTCAATCTGGCCTTAACCAGTGCTAGAAATCTTAAAAATATATTGTAATTATAAAGGTTTTGCGACCTTAATAAACTCCTACAGTATACAATAATGAATAAAAATGAAAAAAAAAATACATTTTTATTTGGAGAAAAATTTCAATGAAGTTTGCTAAATGTCGCTTACGCCTTTTGTAAAAAAAAAAAAAAACTTCGATACGTATACCTAAGTCTAGAATACATATTCAAGTGAATGTAAACATATATATGTAATTTGAAAAATTCTAGTATTTAATTATTTTAAAATACAAAATCAGAAAATTGTTATTTCTCGCAGCAAGAAATAATCGGCTCTACTGTACTTTTTTCGTCAACACAGCAAAGGTTATTTCTTTCCTGTTTTTTTTTTCATTCCTTTTCTTAACACATTATTTATTATATCGCCCTAATTTTTGAGCAGAATATTTTCAATATTAAATAATTTTGTTGTTAGGTGTTTTCGTAATGAAAAAGAAAAGAAAAGGGTATTACGGCAGGTTCATTTCAAAAATCAAAACTTTTTGATGCATATTTAAAAGATTTTTAGTAAAATAAAATAATAAAAATATAATATAAAAGGAATAAAATAAAAAAGTAATAATAAAATAAATAATAAAAACCAAAGCAATTATTGTGTGTTCATTACAGACTATCGATCGGATCGACTTTGGAAGTGAAGCATGATTATGTAGATGTTGGATGAGGGCGGGAAGATGAAAGGGACTCCCGGGCTTATTAGCCAAATTAACCCCGGACTAACCCCGCTGCCAGTCGAATCAGATTTTACACCCCGGGTTCATCCCATCTCCTTAATCAATGCTCACAAACCCGTCAGTTGAAATGCCCTCCTTTCAATAGGTTTTACCTTTCCTCTGGCAAACTGATTAAACAAACTGTTACTCAGTAACTTTGTCATCTTCTAATACAATTTTATTGCTATGCATTACCTCTACAGCTTTTCATTTTTCCAATAATATCTCTGATGCCATGACTTATACAATAATAGCTTACTCATTTTATTATAATAAATACTAGCCAAAGGAATTAACTAGCTAATATTTTAGTTAGTTATATTATTGAAATAAGTTTTCCATATTATTAGCTATATCAGGCCATTAGCTGAACTTTTCTTAAGGTTCATAACTGGAAAGTACACAGTGGACATTGTCATTTTTAAATTTCTTTGACTAATAATTATTATAATAATATGATTAGCTAATATTGTAAAGATCATGACAACATATATAGATATTTTACTGAAAAATTAGAAATAAATTTTATACTCAAGTGAAATTTAATGAAATTATAAATGACATGGTGTATTGTTTGTTACTGCGGATCATCTGTTTTTCAGAAATATTTTCTGAGAATCGGTACAAATCCTTGCAACGTTATAAAAAAAAATATATATAATAAAGAAGTTATTGTAGAATAATTGTTGCCCATTTACTACAAGAAAAAAGATCAAGTTAGAGAAAAAAGGTGAGGGGAAAAACTATTTTTACTTCGAAACATGAACTTAATTTTTAAAATTAATGAATCTGATGGTTTCAGTTGATCGATATTAATAGAGATTTAGGATCTTGCAATGCCGTTTCAACTAACTTCGAGTTATAATGGAAACCTTAGCTTCAACTAAAACAGAACAATTACATCATTAAGATATCAACAATTTTAACGGATAGGAATATGAAATTTTCGTACGAGCAGACGCAATAGCCTCAAGGAACCATACAGCTGTCTTCTACGGAAACTTCTGCATCATTGGCGAGCATGTGCTGAGATCGCAATAATGAAAAACTTGATATCGTTAAATTAAAACGATCTGATTTCTGTTATAGATCGAACACCCGAATTGGATGTTGTAATGAGCTGAAAGGTTCAAAACCTTGACAAGTCGCGTCCGATTATGAAAAATATATAACAACCTGAATTATGTCCCAGAAGTCCTGAAAACACCGATTCTCCTCCGATTTTATAAATTTATCTTGAAATCGATGAAATTAAAATGAGTGAAATTCTGTTCTTCAAATTCGCAGCATACTCCAATTCGCGCCCGACACTGAAAAATTGTCTTGAATAAAGGCGAAATTACTTAAATTACCTGTATTTCAGATATGCCAACTATATTTATTTACTTTTCCTTTACGACATTAACTCTTTATAGAATTTGGAGTGACTGCTCAACTGTGCTGAGCTGCTAAATAAATAAATACTTACTGTTTAAATAAAATAAATTAATAAAATAAATAAATTTTTAAAAACAGAGGGTGATAGAGAGAGTCAGAGGGAAAAGTAAATAAATCAAAATATTGACCACAAAAATTCAGTGATGGAATTCGGAAAACGCAGAGTTAATTAAAGAGTGATAATGTAAAATTCATATTAGTACAGAACAAAGATTATGCAAGTGAAAAAATTATTCTGCCAATCGAAACTTCACTAACAACTCAAGAAAATGTTAACTGGTTTAACGTTCACAGGGAATCTCGATGTATCTTGTATACAATTAATACCTTGCTATAAATATCATAGACCTTTTCATTAATTAAATTATAGCCAAGTTTAATTAATTTAATTTTTTCCTGATTCTTGTGATAAGAGAATACTTGCAGTGTTCAAGATTGACTAATTCAATTCAAGAATGTTTTCTAAAAAAAAAAAAAAAAACTCCCATTTACGATGAAGTATTCTCGATAATCATGGCCTAGCAAAAAATTTTTTTTTTCTGTTTATTCAGATTTTCCTGACTCTGATAGAGACATTTTTAACCGCTTTCGAAAAATGAGGTTATCTGTTTGACTTTATGTTCAATGTATGTCCACTCATAACTTCGCCATTATTCTTTTTTTAATCAAAAGTCTACACCCCCAAAGTTGTCCCATATAAATTTTATCAGGATCCGATGAAAACTTTTTTGAATGTAGGTTCATTCATAACTTCGCTATTCGTAATCCGATTTCTATGATTCTTTTTTTAATCAAAAGACTAAGAAAAACCCTTGGGGATGGTACCGTCCATAATCCGAAGAAAACTTTTAGAGAGAGTATTTTTTTATTATTCAAATA
The DNA here is from genome assembly GCA_948150685.1 of Rhaphigaster nebulosa. Taxonomy (NCBI): domain Eukaryota; kingdom Metazoa; phylum Arthropoda; class Insecta; order Hemiptera; family Pentatomidae; genus Rhaphigaster; species Rhaphigaster nebulosa. The sequence continues at coordinate 26,781,908 of OX411312.1, read as the reverse complement.
TTTGCAATTTATATTTTATTACATATGATCATGAACTTACATGTAATATAGGTAATATGAAATAGCACAAAAAGTCGAAAATACATAAAACATTATAAAATATTTTTTCAATTTGTTGGAGATGGAGAGAAATACTCGCGATAATTATAATAATTTGTTTACAGGTGCATTTCTAAATCTATTTGTTGATTTTCTAATAAAATAAATAAAACAATGATTTTCCCAACAGTGGGACATACAATGGGCAATAAATAAACATAGGTAGACAGGTACTAAAAAAGAAGTGTGAATCTAACAGTTTTTATTTTATACTAAATAAAAAAATGATGTTTATTAATCTTTGTTGTCTCATAAAAACAGCGTGTTTAGTAGTCCTTACCCATGTCTTTCGTATTTTAAGTTTACGCATTGAGGAATATGAAAGAAAAGAAATACATCGAAATGGTAAACAAGAACCACTAAAAAGAAATGAATAAAAACTTTTTTAGAAAAAAAAATCGACTTCATAATTGTACACAGGAACTACTAAAGAGATAGAAATATCTTAAGCTGAACAGTACAATAAGTTAATATTTTTTGATGTAGGTGCGAAGTCGCTCTACAACTTGATAATTTTGAAGAGAACAACTTAATAGTTGAAACGAACGAGTTGTGTTCAAGTCTTGATGGCTTGGTACAAATGTCAAAAAATAATAAATTATTTTACCGTTCTGGTTGATTTGGGGTAGTAACTAATGTTACTTAATAATTTCCTTAGTTTTGTATGAAAACTTATGTTTATCTCTTTAGTAGTTCTTGTGTACAGTTTTGAAGTTCGTTTTTTTCCTAAAAAGTTTTTTATTAATAAAATATTGTTTAAAATATCACATGCTTACTGTTCGAAAATTCAATAAAATTAATTAAATTTCATTTCGCTCAACGAACGAGAAAAGTGTAATCCACTCTCCATGCTTCAGTTGAAAAATGATCCTTAACCGCGTTTTGATAGTGTTCCTAATTTGATTTACTCTCGATGATTAAAAACGTGTGAGAAAAGGCGCACCCCCGCCTCAGAAATTAATTAAAATTCGGTTGGGACCGGATGAGTGGGGATTCAGAAGGAATAAAAAAAGCTTTTGTGCCGTAGAGGGTGAGTTAGGATTATTACGCTCTGTAGAGATCAAAGGCACGTACTGCTTGACCCCACGTCGGGTTTGTTCAACGTTTCACTACAACTTCTCTTCTTCCGCCCTAATGCAAGTTATTCTATTTGAGTCGGACCTGCTCCGACCTCGTTGGTAATGAAAGCGCTAAAACCTACTGGAAAATGCATTTGGACATGAAACAGAAACAGAAAGAACTCTTTTTAGAATATTCAGACCTAAACTCGCTGGAGGAGCTAATTCAGATCTACTTGTTTCTATTTGATCTGATCATACCCCGTATGCTGTAGAAAAATAACAAGCAAAATTAAATGTTTTTTTATATCTCCTTACAATTCAGACCTCTCTAACTTTAAAACTTCACTTGTATAAGTTACTCTCTAAGGAAAATTCGAACAAATCATAAAAAATCGAAGCATGTAACATTCACTCTTCGCAGAAATTCTTGTTCTCCATTTTATATCGACAACAACCGAGTTCTTTAGACCACAGTACACTTGGACTTACCTTCGACGGAAGGATTACTTGGTACCCGCATGCTAAAATGAAACGGCTTAACAAACGACTATCCCACCTCTTTTTCTATACATATAAGGATCTGTATCTTTAGAGTTAAGGAAGGGATTTCAGTGTATAGTACCTAGCCATAAAGTAACTGCCACCTTTCACTATATTAAAAATAAAAGTACATTCTTAACATTCAACAAGTGGATTCATTGACTTGCATTAACATATAATTTTGGAATTACTTCAGCCAGTTTATTTGAACTTTTAGATTTAAGTTAAACAGATACCGAAATAAGACCTGTGATCCTCCTTTCTGAACAGTGTGGTGTGGAGAATGAATTGAACCACCAGGGCAATCATCCTTAATGGTAGGGTCTGCGATAGGGGAGAATAGTATCTACTTGAGGTGCCCCGTTAGATATCGTCGTAGAGCAGTGATGTCGTAAGCATTTAAAAAATAATAAATGATATAAATTTAACAATAAAAAATTAATCTATACAATCTCGATTTTATCGTATAAAGAAAGATGCACACCACTTTGAAGCAAACATTTTTATTAACGGATTACTTTCTTCAGATCCTGTCCGACAGTTGGAAAAATTTATGTTTTTAAAACTACCTATGATGGAGTCCCAGTCGTTTGAGACAGTCCAGTCAACCAAACTAGCATTGCCTGCTGCAGACATCTTATAGTTGCGGGATCTGAATATCTCTACTTTACACCTCACTTAAAATGGAATTTTACAATTTGTTCAACATGAATATTAATAAATAATTACACATCTATTAAGCTTCTATACATTTCATTGCCTGAAGGGAATAACGTTAATAACATTAACATATATTAAAAAAAAAAACATAAAATAAAAATTCAATAAACATAGCTAACTTAAAAATTAAAACAGATTTAATAACACTAAAACACATATAATAAAATCAACGAATTACTTTGATTGATTTTATCTACAAGGCCTATAAAACCCAATATTAATGGCAATAAAAGTTAAGATATTAGAGCTAAAGCTATAGAGCTCAGCCTGTGGCAGTGTTATGACTGGAACGGGCTGACCAAGGTGCCTCGTCAGCAAGAACAGTTGAGGTTGACAGTAAACAGATGCAGTTGGCGCTCTGGACAACCTTCAGGTTCGGTATGTATAACAACACTAACACAGTATATATATATATATATATATATATATATATATATATATATATATATATATATATATATATATATATATATATATATATATACAATGTCACATTGCTTAATGCGATGCACTATCAAATGATGTTTCATGCATTATCAAGATCGAATTGATATTTTCAAACCAAAAATGCTTACTATTTTTACCTTCTTGTACGCAGTAAATTTTGTAATCGCGAAAATTTTCAGATTTCAACGGAAATATCCATTTTGATCACCTCTGTATCAATTTTGACTAGTTTCGTCGTGACGTCTGTAAGAACGTTCAGGTTCGTATCTCGCATAACTCAAAAACGGTTAGTAGTAGAAAGTTTAAATTTTGTATTTGGGATTGCTGTAACATCTAGTTGTGCTCCTCCATTTTTGGTTACTACATGATCACCGGTAGGGGTACATTATTAGAAGTTCGAAGTAGATTTTCATCAAAAATCACATCAAAAAATAGTGCACCACTTCTCAAATTTGGTATTAAAAACTTTTATATCAATGTAAGTAATATAATAGATTTTGGTTGAAATTAAAGAGCCAAAAGGAGTACTTTACTTGAAGGTCATAATAAACTTTCATCAAAAATTATATTAAAATATAATGTAAAACATCTCAAATTTGGTAAATAGGACTTTTATATCGATATGAATGTATTTCCTAGATTTTGGTTAAGATTGGTGAGCCGAAAAGGGTACTTTACTAGAAACTATTTTGTTTTTTTCTATCTCCCGCCTTCTTAGAAGCGAGGAATAAAAATCGTGCTGAAAATCAAAAATCGAAATTTTCATGGATAAGGACGTTTCAAGGTTTGTACTAACCGTTTTTAACATTTTTATAATGAAGTGTGTGTGGATGACAATAGTTGGACGCCAATAGAAGTCGCGATGTCGAGTATCGTTTCTGAGCTACTGCTGTCTTCGGAAACTAGTAACTAAATTCAGAATAACTTTTTGAGCTACCGATTTATAGTTCATTAGTCGTACAAGAAAGTCATGCGCTGTCCGCATAAGATATTTTTTAACGAGATTACGTTTCACAGCGGATTTTTAATTTCAGTTAACATACCAAATTACCGTCACCATTTTTTTAAGTACCTATGTTGTGTAAAAATTATGCCAGAAGTTGTATAATATTTTGTTTGAACAGAGAATACTTCCTGTGAACAGTAGACCTTCCGAACCACTTTAGGGATTTTTATTTTATTATGCATCCGTCTGCACCAATCATAACGCAAACAAATCTGCACGAATGTGGCTTTGCATAAACCTCTTTCGCCTTAGAACACATAATCAATTGTAATATCGACTCAAGTGCCTATAAATTTCTGTCAAATGTCCTGTTTGATAAATTAGTGCCGTTCACCGAGAGAGAACTTGGAAATTATCAACCAGGTTTTAAAAGAGGTCGCTAAACCATCGATCTGATCTGATCTTTACGGATGATCTTAGGAAAGGGAAATGAATGCAAGCTGACAACTCACCATCTACTTGTCGATTTTAAGTCGGCATATGATAGTATTTGTAATGAAGAGTTGTATAAGGTTCTGGAGGAACTTAAGATTCCAGGAAAACTCACGCGACTGATAAAAATTACGTTGAGGAATTCTGAATGCGCTGTTTGTGTGGACCCGTCTGAAATATCTGAAACTAGCTGCGGAGTAAGACAAGGAAACGGTCTTGTTTTCAACATGGCACTGGAGTTGGCTGTCCAAAAATCAAAAATACAGACAACAAGCACCATCTTTTCCAGGATTATAAGGCTGCTAGGATATGCCGATGACTTTGATATTATAGCAAGATCGGAGCAGACATTGAAAGAGGCATTCATTGCTTTTGACACCGCGGCAAGAGAGTTTGGTCTCATATTTAATGATTAAAAAAATAAATACATGATATTTGATAGTGGCGGAGACCATGTTACATCTCTAGAAATTTCAGAAAGTAGAATATTTCATATATCTGGGATCCGAGGTGAATTCCGGTAAAGATGTATCACAGGATATCGGCCGACGTATCAATGCTGCCAATAGGTGTTTTCATGGTCTGGCAAATCATTTTAATTGATTTGATTATCTTTTAGGTACAAATTAAAAGTAAGGATACAATAAAGACACCTTAGGTTACTATAACCGAGACATAAAGAACACGTGGACACTCCCCTTATCTGACAAGCGACCCTAAGCTTACCGAATCCTAGTTTATCCAGATGCAAATATTACAAACCTCCCTCCTGGTATCTCAACGCTTAATCTGGTTTCCCCATAGCGGTGCAGCTCTAAGCCCGCCGCTCATCTGTATTCCCTCTTTGGCGCCAGATCCCGGAGGATCAACCCACCAATCTCCATCATCCCCTATTTCCATTATAATAAGCAATATAATGTGTCCTTCCTCGCTAAGCCCGTCACAACGGCATCCCTCAGCTACGAAATTAATTCTAAAAATTTTCCAATGATTGAAAAACTTTTAATGCCAATAATAAAGTTATGTGTGGATTCCGTTTGGAATTGACAATGACCGCGCAGTGAAAATAAAGTTAAATAGGTACGAAAAATGATCTTTCATCCAAATCTTCGGCACTGATGTTTAGACAGAAACTAAATACAAACACACTAGTTGGCCCTTTCGAATAATTCGCATGGTATAATGGTCAGTAATAAAAGTACATCGTACTTACTTGTGATGAGAAACGTGGATTTGATTTGGTTGCACCTTGTTTGCGTCAATGAATGTTCGTTCTGCTTCTTTTTCACTTGAAATGAGCTTGGGGAGTGGTAGATATGGGGTCGAAAACAGAAATGAGTGAAAAGTGATCGTGTTAATCTATCGTAGTAAGTGTATTGATTCAACCGTAATATAATGTGGAAATAAGGTCCAAGTTATGTGAGTGGAAGTGTCAGTTTTAAACACATTGTAAACCTTTAAGTCTAATATGAAAGAAAAAAATTCGATTTTTTCATCGGCGATGCTTCGACATAGATATACACTGTTCAACTGAAAAGAATAACAACTTTTTGGCAGGTGGTTAGATGCTTCATGATCCATATTTGGGTCCTTTATGAAGATATAGGAAAAGTGTAAAGTATTTCGGGTATATAGATAAATAGTAAATAGTACTCAGAGAAACGAATACCGAGTATTTTTCTCAAATACTGTCACTTGCCGGGATTAGATACGACTAGGGATGGAAGGGGTAGCGAAGACTGACCTAGCCCATCAATCCCCAGTCGTATCTAATCTTGGCTAATTAGAGTATTCGAATAAAATACTCGTTACTCAAGAGTACTTTTTGTCCCTCTCTACATTAGAAATATTATAGAAAAGCAAAAAGAAAAAGTGTTCGTATTCCGTGTTCACTTTCCTAAAACTTCGAGCTAGAACTGTCATGTTCAAAGCGTCGAATTCAGAGTGAAAAAAAAAATCATTTAATCAATACGAAATGTGACACCATTACAGCCAGTCGTATTTTTTTTTTTTAATTCTATTTATCTTTAAGATGGACATCTTGATTTTTTAAATTTTATTTTCCCAACTGTACTGAATTCGCTATAGATTCTTAGACTATTTCTTTAATAAATAAAAAAAAATTATTAATTTGTATAGAAAAAAAAAATAAATAGAATGATGCCTTTTTGAACTTGGCTAATGGCGGTCATTGGTAACTTTAAAAATTAAGTGAAAAAGTTAAAATAGTAAAAAAGTTTTCAAAAAAATTTTATTAAAAGAAAAATGATTAAATAGATTATTAAAATGTATGATAGTTGTGGTTAAAATATAGTTGAGTATACAACTAATTAACTTCAACTATTTTTTTTTTTTTTAATGTTTTATTTATATTTGGAATTGCAAAGTTCCCCTGATAGAAATGTAATTCATAAAGTAGACTGTATTTGATACGGTTGGATGTGCTGTGTGACAATCTTATCTACTTCAATTAAATTAAATATAATTTAACTAAAAAATGTAAGTAAAATTGTATAAAGTTAAATCTTATATTAATATAAGTATAATATCAATAAGCCACGTATCAAAAAATGAATTAGGCTGAACAGCTGACCAAAACACATGGGAACACTATACACGCTGGACTGGACAGGCATTGTCAACTGTGTGGAATATTCTGTTGAAATAGTTCATTTCGATCTCAGTGTGTAATATTTATTAACGTAGAATCACGTTTCTTCATCCAAGATGCAAGGATAGAAACATTTTAATACGCTTTTAGCGTAATTTCTAAACGCTCAAAAGTTCATGAATTTCAAGGCTGTGGACTGTGAAATTCAACCAGCTTTTTGCCAATTTATCGCATTAAATTTTAAAACAAAATTGGAATCATAAAATATTGTATTTATTCAGCTTATGGTGAAATGCACAATTAGGAATTGAGAATGAATTTGAATAATCATAAAAGTTGCATTCCTGTTTGATAATGAAAAACTGTTACTTAACTTCTTACTCAGTTGGCATCCGTATGATGGTATTTACGGATTGATAAATTATTTGCCACTTCTATAATTTTGTGATACCACTACATCAGCAGTGCTCTGATTCAAAATTATAGAAGTGGCAAATAATTTACCAATCCCTAATTAACTTCTTACAGCTCACCACATCGCCAAATTTAAAAACGACTATAAAATACAGTGCAAAAACAATTTCAAGTGTAAATAAATAAAATTGAGGTATTTGAAACACTTCTACCACGATTTTAATCATAAACTTATTTTAAATAAAAAACAAAATAGTCATGATTACAGGAATAAAATGAATCCTGGCAACCTCTTATCCTCGTAACTCCATCCTCGGTCTCAAAGGCGAGGGTCGAACCGGTGAACATATAATAAGAAGACGAGTGTAAATCATTTGAAATTGGAATTCGGAGCTGTTTGGAGCTAAAACATTATTTAACCGTTCCATGAAATCCTTAGTTCACTTAGAGATCGGTACAGCGACCCGGTAAGATGAGACAGAACATAGAATGAGTGCGTGTTTGAGAGAGAGAGAGATAGTGAGGGACTGAAGAACCAAGTTAGTGGAAGGAGGCTTTTTCTAGATTTCATGGAATTAGAAATGGTAAGGGGAACAACCCTCTTTTCAATATTTTATATACTTGTCGCTTAGTACTGATGGAAAAATGAATTATTAGACTAAAAATTAAAAATTACTAATGACCGTCAGTTTTTCAAGCATGATTTCCGATCTTCGAGGAATTCAAGGCTGCTGGACACCCTTTAGAAAGCAAGAATTAGTATCATTTAACTGATAAAATGCTAGAAATTGTAACTAAAATTTTGGATTTGTACTTAAGTCGGAAGTAGAATTGACCAATTTTTGTTGAGTTGATGATGTCTCTAGACACAACAATATAATTCGCAAAATGTGACTGGATCTTCATTCACGAAAATGCTACTTTATAATTATATATTCTTCTTTGCGATTCACGTAACATGCACTCTATGTAATTCAACGCCTAAACAATAATAACATGCAATGGGAGTTACTCCTTTGTCGTTTTATAATTAATAATTACATAGGCAGGCGTTTAAAACATATTCATGAATTAATTACAAAGAAGTATAATTATGAGGTATTTAGCTCAAACTTTACTCAGAGTTCTGTAATTATTCCACATTAAAGTCAATTCGGCCTAAAGCTTATTAATAACAACATATAAAGTTGGAAGTTGTTAAAGTTGAACGAGGAAGCTAGTCAGGTGCGGGGTTGACGGTAAGCATCAAATAACAAAATTACGTGAGGAAAATATCTCTACCTCGCAAGGGTTCGGAGTAAGAAGCTTCTGTAAATAGGTTTGTGGGGAGGAGGGGGGGAGGGGCGCCCTTGCACGGAGCTAATGAAAATGGAAACTCTACCCTGGAGTAAGAAAAGCCATCGGTTTAGAAAAACTTTCCCTTCCTGTCGTTAAGCTGACTGTAGGTAGTCTTGGGTTTTTTCTCTGTCAGCGTTTAATGAAAATTTTTACAGCCACTCACGGTATTTTCAATCATGTAATAGATACGAATTCATTATCTCTAACTATATATGAAGTTTCAATGATAATATAATTTCTAAAGTCAACATTGAATTATATCAATCTACTGATCTTTTTAGAATCAGGACTGGAAATAATTTATTTTAGAACATTCAACTTTCATTTCAATGTTAATATAACAAAATATAAACTGTAATTTTGTCGATAGAGGGTAGAGGTAATAACCAAATAAATAAACAAAATGTTAATAGTGATTGAGGATTATACTATTTGCATATAGTATTCATTGGTCTTACTGGTATAGATTATTTATATATCGTATAAACAATATAAGTTCCGATATTATAAACGATTAATTTTTAAATTTTTACTTTTCTTACCACATAGGTAAGGAAGGTATTGTAATAGGTCTAACGAATTTAAATCCCTTTAAATTTTAATATATAGTGAATCTCCGAGAAAAAGCAGAAAACAGAGTTATGAAAAAATAAAAAAATTATTAGCGTATAACTCAAAAAGTATATATTTTACGGTAAATCGTCCAATTCGAAAGACAATTAAAATCCCAACAAAACAAAAAAAAAATCAAGGAAATCGGACCATCATTATCAAAGATAAAGCATATTGAATTTTGATTACTTTCCACATAGGAAGGTATTTTAATCGGGTCAACGGATGTTGCGTCGGAGAACCCCAGTTAAAAAAAAATCCACTTTCAGTCATTTGGTCTGTGCGTTAATGCCTCGATTATCTTTTCAATTAGTGGAGCGCGTTTTTAAACTATTCCGCGCATGTTCCCATGTGTCACCTTTTCAAATCAATGTTAGCGAAGATCTAGCAAACAATTTTTGTATAGGACTTTTCAACCAAAGGGGTAAGAGGAAAGTCGAGAGCGTAGAAAAATCCGACATTCTCTTGTCACAACTGTAATGATTATCAGTGTTTATGTGTAATACAGCTAAGTATTGTCACCTAATGACCGTAATTTAGTGATAAATGACTTGGATTTCATATCCCACACATGATAATAGATGGTAAACGTAGCAGCAAACAGAATTTAAATAGAGGTCCAGTTTAAGGCTTAAGTACTACATCAACGAACGCTATGTGTACTTGCAAACAGTTAATACAAACTATTCTTGAAGGACTTAACATCACAAAGCTCTGTAGCTTCGGTTCGATGTTCATTAGTCGACTTTTTTGCACATAAGCTCCCGAACTGTTATTCGATAGCTTAAATAGTTGAATCATGAAGCAAATAACAGAAATAAGTTTATGTCGGGGAAAAAAATAATACATTAGCGGGAAAGGATAAGGTAGATCCGGGTAAACTTATAACGACAAGAGGAAGGACAGGCAATAGAAGGGGGTTGCCAAGGAAGCGCTCGACTGGCCCTAACCTGGTTACACCAGCCACTGCAGGTTGACGAGCTAACCTGAGTCATTGTATTAGCCAACCACCGCAACCAATAACCTGATGGTTCGGGGTGTGTGCGGCGTCTTAATTAACAAGCCGGGCAATCTTCGCGTTATCTTGACAAATGGGCGAGGATCAAGGGTTGATTCTTCTTTCCGTGTAATGGGATTCCTCAGGAAATTTATCAAGACAAAAATGGCCTCTGAAGCATGTCAGATTAATCTGAGTACTTGCTTTATTAATTGTACTTTGATAATTGAAATGACCAGAGATAGAATCACTATATTTATTTATTTACTAGATTTGGAGTCTTATCTAAGTTTGTTTCTGCCGTGCTGATCCAATTTAGCTGCCATTCATTCTTTACTTGTGATGTCATTTCTGAATATAGGCCATTTTTCGGGATATCTAAGCAGCCAAATGTGGGAATCAAAGATGCGGCTTATCAGCGCTTCTTCGTCAGCTTTGCCAAGTATAATGTTCTGTACTGGAATCCATACAAATAAAACTAGGATAAGCATAATCTAACTGCATTGCTTGAATTTTCTTTTTTAAATTTTAAGTATAATTTTGGAGAATATACTTGCCTGAAATATACGTACAAAATTAAAAAGGCAAGTACTGACAAGACGATACAATCAACTTCCATACCTTTCTTAACTTAAAAAAAGAAGAAAAAAAAAAAGGCTAAATTATAATAATATTCTAAGGTAAAGTGGCCAGACGTCCCACATTTGGGACATTTTCTCACATTGTAACCCATTGGGCTAATCTTTTATCTGGTGGTCTAAAACATTTGATGCTTATTAATGATTCTTATGTAAAAATGTCGGAAAAAAAAAAAGCGATGATAAAAAGTCTGCCGTTCCCAGGAGATGCATCGGCTTTAAACGGTAGATTTTTCAAAATGGCCGCCGTATATTTTTAGTAGCTAACTGCTTGGTTTGGAAAATAATTAACTAACAGCTTCCCTTCATTCGAATTTTCACTTAAGAATCGAACAGTAAAAACCTGAAAGCGATTTTTTGTGTTACAAACGTGGATTGCAAAGACAACATCGTATTGTTGTCTTTGCAATCCATTGACTTCGTTCATATGCTTATCATGGCAGCTGGGTATAAATTATACCAGAGAATTAGGATAACGAATTTTGAAATCTGGAAAATTTTGAGAGTCTAGGACAGGAATATTCAGATGATAAGAAAGAACAGGCATGGCAGAAAGGCCAAGTAGGGTGGGATAAAAGTAAGGAGTATAAATTAATATAAAACAAAGATAATGTAATACAATTTTCTCTTGTTATTCTTCTTATCATTCAAATTCTGATTTCTATTAATACCATTGTTTTATAGTTTACCATTCTATTTTCTTCTCTCATTCCATAATATTTAATTATTATTCAACAAATGATTGTTATATCCTAGTAAGATGACACTACGCAAGCGATACTGTAATTATATATGGCAAGGAATATTATATAGTGTATAAGCAATAACTGCAACAGAAGGCGATAATAGTCGGCAATGGGTGTATATATGTGAAACGGTGTAAAGGCGGAGAAGAAAAATAGCAGAAGGAGGGTGTAGCAATAAAAGAGACGTAGCACGTGTCCATCCATTACCTCCCGCCCCCGCCCTATCTGGCCACATTCCTAACCGGGATTAGGAGCCTTGTCTCCCCCCGGGCGTGTCATTGCTCGATTAGCTACTAGAAGACCAGGTTTGCTGACCATAGCAGCTTGCCGATTATCTCACACATTGCTGTCTTTAGTCGGTTTAAAAAAAAAATTCTATTTAAGACATCAGAATCTATTTATATATGTATTTTTTAATATTACACCACAAAGCCTTAATATCAATAACAAGGAAAGCAGCAAAGGTTCGATGCCGATAGTATACTTTTTTGCTCGCCGTAAATGATTCGTAGAATGAATCACATGATAAGAAGGATTAATTGCAATAGTACAGCTCCAAAGTGAAAGCGGTGAAACATAATAAAACTCGATACTGGTTCCGGAATGTTGTTCAAGATATTTGGATCTCTTAGAAGCATTGAAATCTTGTCTTTGACACCGAGTCCGCAGTTTTTATTCCTTATTTAAAAAAACAAAAAAAAAACACGTATTTTCCCACCATTCCATTATGTCTATAAAATTCCGTTTACGACTTCTCCTTCTTCCTGTGAGTATCTCAACTGTCATCAAAGTTTTTATGTCTTCTTTCATTTTGAAAAATGCATTACGATCCTATGAAATAAATTTAACAATTTTTGTTCGGAGGAAATAGTAAGAAATCCAGAAGATTATCTCCATTTTTTTTTTAAATACAAGTGGTAATAAAAACTGCAATGCAAGACCCTGATTCGGGAGCACTTAGGGATTAAGATATTATTTAAGTAATAAAACACAACGGTAGATTTTATTAATGTAACAATATCAACGACTTAAAAATACTATGTCTTTAATAATTCTAAAATCTTCTAAAAGGATCCTTATTTTTTTATTGTATTTTTCTCATTGCTAAAAAAACAACATATATTTAGCACCTTTGAAAACCTCTCATGAAGTGAATATGGTGGGAACTACAGCTGACAAACAGTTCCCATCCTTATAAAGCACGTAATATAAACAAAAATCGAAATACAGCTATAGCAGGTGGGAGCCCATCTGGATTGCTGAAAAATTAGTTCAGGCGCGATCGCGCGCTGGTAGCTATAGTTCCAAAGTATTCCCGATAATAATAAATTATCTACATTAATATAGATTTTTTAAAATAATTTTATTTTCCAAAGATTAAACTGAAATGCCATGTAGTTTTATATAAAGATATTAAAGGAATTTCAGCCACTGGAGGCTTCAATAGTATAAAATTGCCACAAAAAAATATACTCCCCCCTCGGGCCATATGGAGCGATGACTAAAAGACCCTTAAGCCAATATGGAAGCGGCGGCCGGAGAAACAAATATAGAAAAAATATAGGAAGGGAGCCCAAGGGAGCAGTAAACCCAAAGCCGGGAGTAATCCACTCGATGGCTTCTGGTGGTTATTGCTGCTACGCTGCTTGTGCTGGTGGTGCTGTGGTCGTGATAAATAACCCGTGGCAGGCTGAAACCCATTAAGGAGCATTAACACCCCTCCTCACGTGTCAAATATAACCATGAATAATCACATAATAGAATTATCTCCTTCATATCGGTCAAGGTTCCTCGTCGCGCCCCCTCCAGTGTTGGGGATCCCAACTGTCACTTAACAGAGGATTACAAGTTACAGATGGACTCTGCAGGATAAACATATATTTCTCGTCGAGGATCATAACAGATCGTAAATCATATTATGTGCAAATCAAAATAAATAACTCTTAATTTAGAAGATAAAGTATCTAACTTTGGTCTGTTAGTATCAAGCTTAAAAAAAACCTTCAATGTTTGTATTTATCATTCCATACTTATAATTCACGACTTTTCGATTTAATGATGCCATTCTCAAGTGACCTCATTGGTGTATATATATATATATATATATATATATATATATATATATATATATATATATATATATATATATATATATATATATATATATATGAAATATACAGACAACACCAACAATCATTGCCTCTATTGAACTCCATCAAAGACGGACTTACATGAGTGATATGAATAAAACTGAGCACGTGCTCATCTCTCAAAAAACTGAGCAGATGGTCCGTTTAGAAAAGTTACACAATGGAATAGTTGCTAACTGTTTGGAGCACGTGTTTCAAATATTTTATTCGGACCTGCTCACCCTTCTAAGTGAATAAAACTGAGAACGTGGTCCATTAAGTGAGTAGACACTCATTAAAATGCAGATCTACTCTTTCGTAGACTCAGCATTTTACAGAGTGCCCACTCACATTTCAGTTGTATTCACCAAGAAAGGTGAGGAGGTACTCCGAATCAACCCATGTTTGGAGCACGTTCTTCATACAATTAGCAAGTATTCCATTGTGTAAAGTCTCTTTATTCGGTCAGTTTTTTGAGAAATGAGCATTAGCTCATTGAGTTTTTCATTAAATCATTCACTCCACCTAGTCATCCTATCTAGGTATCGGTTGACCCTTAAGACGTTAGCCAGTAAGTTAGGTGCTGAATACACATTTTATTCACTCGTTATCAATCTTGACAACTTCACACGCCCAATTCTCTTAATAATATTTGTATATACACTTTACTTAACCTATATAAAAAATAAAAACATCTAAAAAGGACACTGCCGCCTGACCCACGGCTGTCTGATAGCAAAAGAATCCTCACCAATGCGTCAACTTGTACAGTTGTAACAGTTAAACATATAATCGAGGACTGTCCTAGGTACAGACAACAAATGATCGATTTCGTAATTTCTCGGTTATATTTCTTCTTGCTGAGGCACTAAGTGACCATCAGAATTACCATTTTAAAGTTATTATTTTTACTGTGTCATTAAAGTGATTATTATTACTAAAGTTATTATTTTAAAGTAAAAGGAATCTACAGCCTAATATAAGTGTTTTCCAGTTCAAAATCATAAGAAATGGATAATGATAACCAGTTAGCGGTTTTTCGCCCTATTAATTAAATAAATAAAAAGATTTTTTAAAAAAATTACTACAGATTTTACGATTATTGCGTGTAGTTTGCAAGTTCATTGATCGAAAGTTTTTAATTCAATTTATTTCCAACTTTATAAGGAATAATATAATAATAATGGATTGTGAACCATATACAAACTTAGAAGAAATCTATATCACTGACATTTCGACTAATGACCTAACTTGGATAAAATATGAGCCTTAAGGGCCAAAGATCCGTATTACAAAGATAAGATTCTGTTCCCCTTCGCCCTTTGATAAGAAGTTCGATAATTTATATCACGCAAGGGATAGGAAGAGAGCTTTATACAAGTTTAAAAAATATATTATTAAGTTCAAGAATATTTATCATTAGGAAGAACTAATTTGCAATTTATTTATAGCTACTTTACTAATAATTACACTACTTTTAATATATGTTAGTTTTTATTTTTTTAACATCAGATATAAATATTAATTCAGCAAGAAGAAAACGGCGAACAAAAAAGGATTATTGGAACGTGAAAAAAATTAATTTTAGAATGGCCAAATGAATAATAGTGATTTTTTGTCATTCTGGTGATTTACTGTTATGTACTATATTTTAAAATTAATATTAAAAAAAAAATAAAAGAAATCCAACTCAAAATCATTATCCGTTGAAAGAATTTTAATATTAATTATGGAACATAATGAACTCGTCACAATCAACAATCTCTGCCAGCATGAATTCTTCCATAAAATCCGTCAAATCCTCAATGCAAAAGATTTAGGTAGAAGATTTTAATAAATTGTATTGATTTCTTGTAATAACCAAAAAAATTATCTAACAAATAAACTTTAGAAGTTAACTAAACTACATTCAACTCTCGGTAATTCGAACTTCAAGGGAATGAGAAATCACTTCGAGTTATGCATTGTTCACGTTTAAAATAGTTTCAGTTATAGAGGTTATCTTTTAGACATTTCGAGTTATGGAGGTAACAATTTAAGTGCAGTTATATTAATCCATAAATATGATAAGAAACCTTATTCTACACCCTATCTATCACCTAAAATTCAAACAATTAGGTCATTTTATTCAGTGTGTTTAAAGCCTTTAAAAAGAAAATGTCAAAGAGCAATTTGCGTCAAATTTATTTTAACGAATTTAATAATGCACAGCGCTGGGACCGATCCAATAGGACAGATCCTTATCCACGATATTGCCCACCCACCTTGCACATCGAACGCTGCGACAACTGCATGAGTTGGGCTACGAAATCCTTCAATACCCACCCTATTTGCCTGACCTCTTCCTTACTGACTTTCACTTTTTCAAGAATCTAGGCAAATTTTTACTAGAGAGAAACTTTCAAAACCAGAGTGATATGGAAAATATTTTTCGGGTGTTCATTTTTTCCAGGGATAAAAATTTCTTTCCAACTGGGATAAATAAGGAAATTATTTAGACTAAATATATATTGTTGAAGTAAAGATACTTTCAAAAAACATTTTTCAAATAAATATCAAAAACCTGCATCAACCCAATAACTTCAATAGAAAAATTAAAGTTTGACTTGTAGAGGTAAAATTTGTCGTGAAATTAATTTCCAAGTTTCCAAGTTATTCTCTTATTTTTTTTTTATTTACTAAAATTAAAATTCAAACAATGAAAGAATTCGAGTTACTGAGGTTCCAGTTATCTCTTTATACCTTATACAGTCGACTGTAATTTAATGAGATTCATAGCCTAATTTAAATTTGTATTTATAATATAAAACATATCAACTACTCGTAAGTACCAAATAAATAAATATTATTTAATTAAAAAAATAAATAAAATCATTTTATAATATTATATAAATTAGATAAATATTATATAATATTATATATTATATAATATTATATATAATATTATATAATTAGATAAATAAAATTTTTAATGAATTTTCCATGACTAAAGTTGCCAAAGTAAATTTATTTCTTTAGAAGATTGTTAGATCCTTCCTTTTCCTGGGAAGTTATAGAAAGAATAAATTTCTCTTCAGTATGTAAGGTTTCCGGGAAATTAAATTTATATTAAGCCATGAAAAAGAGCGAATCCTTCAAAGATAAAGGTGAAACATGACAAAATGAAATCTAATATTTTCTCCGTATAAGATAAAAGAAGGTTTTATTCTATTTGAGGTAGACAGTGTAGAAAAAAGAACCAATTTTCTTCACATGGACTTATACTAGCACTTTCATAATATTGCTTATACGAATAGCGTAGATATGAGTTTTATATACAGCCCTTTTTCCTTGTTATATGCTCATTAAATTTATCTAGGTTCCTTCATACCCTTTCAAGCTCTAAATAAGAAAAATAACATAACAAGCAAGTTTATTAAAGTGGAATATTATTTGAAAATACTCTAAGTTCGAGCATTAAATCGTGTAAAGTATAAGTTTTTTCTCACTTATTTATTTTATTGTAATTCATGAAGTGCCTTTGTTATGGTATTGCACGATGCATAAAGTAAAAAGTGGCATTGAAAAACATTTTTTTGCATATTACGTTAATGAAAGTCATTAATATTACGATTTTTTTATTTACCGATCATAACATCTCTTATCCGCAGTTTCATGTTATTCGTAACAGCACTGACCACATAATTCGGATAATCGAGATTCTACTGAACAAACACAGCCAATAGGATTCACAGACGGCAGTAAGGCTTTGTGCAATTGGTAAATTTATAGTATTTAACGATTTACTGGTGCATTATCTTCGCCAAACTGTTATGCCTGTCTTATTTTTATTAATAATATTTATGCAAATTATTATTTTAATTACGTATAATTATTTTTACTTTCACTTACCTATATGTGAAGTTTATAGTAAGAGAAATTTATGTGATAGCGAAAAAATTCGAGTCAGAGATTTCAACCGAAATGTATGTTTTAAGATGTTACAGCAACGTTTTCGCCAAAATCGACTTACCAGAAGTGCCGCTTTATTGATCATTGATTTTATAAATTTTTACCATTTTCTCGAAAAAGACTGTAACGATTTTGATCAAACTCGTTATATCAATGTACAATTAAATGGCCTTTAATATCACATAGGTCTTATCGTCATTAAAATCGTCTGGCAAGGCTTAAATGCTAAATTATCGAGATGGCTTCCTCTAAAATAACTTTAACTTTATTTATTTGAAATAAGTAACCTTCTATCATTGTTAGTAGTAATGAAACATGGTTAAATATAAGCTATAAAAGACTTTGATAATTAACTAAAGGAGAAAAAAGGAGAAATATTTTCTCAGATTGAAAACAATTTTCCGAAAATAAGAATAGTAATTTAACGTTGGAAAGCTAAACATTTTAGAAAAATTAACATCAAATTCGTCAAAAAATGTCGTAAAACATAATGGAGAGTGGCGAAAAACTGAAAAAGTTAAATGATTGTTGTAGATAATAATTTCTACTTTTATACTATTTAATTTTTTATTTATTTTTTTCATTTATTTTTTATTTATTTGTGGGTGTGTGTGTGTTTGTGTTAGTGCGTGCGTGTGTGTGTGCATATATATATATATATATATATATATATATATATATATATATATATATATATATATATATATATATATATATATATATATTTTGTTATTTTCTAAATATTATATTGGAAATTACCTCAAAAATCTTATTTTATTTTATGCATTTTCTTCATTGTATTATTAGTCTATTATTATCGTTCCACATTTTATATATATAAATAGCATTAATTATATTATTGAAAATTATTTATTAACTATTAATAATATTATTACAATTTTTATTTATTTATGTTTAATTTATGTTCAATTTTTATTTTTAATTAATTAATATTTTATGATAAATATCAATATTTTAATATTAATTATGTCACTATCATGTATAAATATCAATAAATTCTTATAAGGCCATATGCTCTCAGAGCATGGAGCATGTATGTTAAATCAATAAACAGCTCTCCCACAGGATAGCTGTGGGTGAGAAAAAAATAAAATAAAAATAATGAAAACTAAATCGAACTTAAAAAAAAAAAAAAAAAATCAAGTAGGGTCGTATGGTAATTGAAAATTGTGTGATGCGCGCGCACGGCACCAGTTTTTTTTTTTAATATTTTATTTTATTATGATTTCTGGCCTGTATTTAGGGTTTTACTTCTATTTTATATATTGAATATTTATTTTTATAGAAATATATCAATAACTAAATATATAATGTAATATATATTTGTTTTTAGGATGGCGAGAAGGATGGCTCCAAAC
Organism: Rhaphigaster nebulosa; assembly: GCA_948150685.1. Taxonomy (NCBI): domain Eukaryota; kingdom Metazoa; phylum Arthropoda; class Insecta; order Hemiptera; family Pentatomidae; genus Rhaphigaster; species Rhaphigaster nebulosa. The sequence goes on along the minus strand of OX411312.1, from coordinate 26,762,788 downwards.
GCCGCTGAAACTATTCTCCGCCGTGACCCAACCTGACCCGGACTCTACTGCGCAGGTCAGCAATTGATCTACATTTAGGCAAATAGTTAATATAGATGATAATAGTAGAACCGCCATCTTCTAACCACTATCCCAACCCTTCCATGTTCAATCCCATTAATAATCTATCAATACGGCCCTATTCATATCCCGAGGAAGTGCTCCAGCATGACTATTACATGAAAATTTACGAACGAAATGCCGAATGGAATGATAATCTACCCTCATACATTCCTTTTCGATGGAACACTAAATCAAGATGTGTTGGTTCCATAAATGAAAATGTATATCCTCATACGTGCTTTCTATACTACGATCCCATGCTAAGCTTGGTATTTAATATTTTAAAAAATAGAAACAAGCTATATAATTCATTATTAAAATAAAATAAAAATTTATGACCGGTCCGGGTTATTGCATCATTTTTACATTTATATAGATCCTACGGGTTTATATCCAATTTAGAACAATATTTTATTTATTATATTAATATTTCTTCGGAGTAAATGTTTTTAACATTTTTAAATTCAGTTGTCTTAACATCAATTTAAAATTATTTATAAACTCCTCCCAACCAATGTACCATTTATTTTATTTAATGTGATACATGCATCTATCCATGGAGGGTCATTAGCATTACTACATAGATATGTTTAACAACTAAATTTTTATGATAGTATGATAGTTCTTTTGGAATCACTTTTTCACAATTTGAATGAACTATATAAGGTTATAGATTTGACACTTTTTTAAGAACTTGAATACACTTTGAACACAAGTTTCACTGTCACCAAGAGCGATGTCCAGTCTGTTGTTGATGTTGCAATGTCGCCTTGCATCCTTAAGGGCCTTGCAGTCCAGCAGGATGTGCTCCACGGTCAGAGGTACCTTGCAGGTATTACAGGTCGGTGGGTACAGTCCTTTTAGAAGAAAGGTGTGCGTCAAGGCTTTATGCCCGCTACGTAATCTGGCCAAGACTACTTCTTCGCGGCGGTTTCTCCTTTCGGCAGTTTTCCAAACCTCTGGAGTATCTTTAATTTGTCCCAATTTGTCGCTTGTCCTGCTCCACTCGGAGGTCCACGAAGCGTATATTCTTTTTTTTACATACTTGCGCCAGTCCAATGCAGTTGTCTTGTTGACCTGTGTTACCTCAGTAACAGAATCCGTCCTTGCAGCATTAGCAGCAATGTCAGCCCCCTCATTTCTCCCAATGCCCAAATGAGATGGAACCCACAGGAATTTTATTACTTTTCCTGAATGCGTGCATTCCCTCTCAAGAAGTTGAATTTTCATAACCAAAACATCTTTAGAGTTCCTGTTTTCTAACGACTTGAGAGAGCTTAAAGAATCTGAAACTATCAAATGGTATTTATACTTGTGTTTTACTATGAGGATGAGGGATTTCCAAATCGAATAAAGTTCTCCTGTGTATACACTATTTGTTTCTGGTAGCATGAATTTTTGGCAAATGGAGTCCATGACGATTGCACATCCAACATCAGAGTTAGATTTAGAAGCATCGGTGAACCAAAAACAGTAGTTGGAATCCGTTCTCTTCCCGTTCTTTGTAAAGTTGTTGATAAACATGATGAGGTGTTGTGGGCTTCGAAAATGCTGATAAAGTATAATCCGGTTGGTTTTTTATTTGTATCCAATTAGGCACTGATTTTTTTGGAATTTTAAAGAATTCTGGCAACGTAATTTGTAGGTTATTTATCAATTTTTTTGATCTACCATGGAAGCATTTACATGATGGATTATGTTCTTCATTTACAGTTGGGTGTACCGGGGCTTGGTGCGCGATAAGGTTTTTCCGTGACATCAGTGTGCCAAAATATGCCAATGCCAAATATTTCCTTCTTGTTTCTAATGAGGGCTCGCCACTCTCTGCATACAATGTACCATTTGTTTTATTTTTGACAACAATACTATTACAGGGATTAAGGTATTATGTAGACGAAACATATAATTACATTATAATAATAAGAGTTAATTGTTATAAATAAAATACAACATATTTTTTTTTTTAAATTACTTAATAATGACGGTATAATTTAATAATAATTAAATAAGTAAGTAAAGTTTTCATAATAACACTATTGCAGCTTGAACTATTTTTTATTTATAACAACAATTACAACACTCTGATAGCCTTCTTTCTGCGAATTATCGAGTCAAAATTCAATGTTACTGCAAACCTAAACTTAATTGACTTCCTTTTCTCATTGAACAATAAACGAAATACATATTTATAAATTAGGCTACAATGTCATAGTATTATAATTTTTTATGATTTTATGATTTGAGATCTACCCTTTAGTGTAGAGAAATTAACCAAATAAAAAAAAAATATTTTTTTCATAAGCATAATTTGTTTAATCGTAGCACTAAGTTGAAATTAACGTTGTGTTATTCCTAACTCTCAGATTACATTCAAAAAATAATTACAAACATATGCATATATTACAAGTTGATATTTATATGAAATGTAAAAGTTAGTTTTTAAATTAGTGCCGCGAGAGTTCACCATCTCATTGTGGGCGAGCTATAATAAACTAGTATAATAGTAGTACAATATAAACAAAATATTTTTTAAAATGAATATTTACACACAAATCAACTTTCTTCATATTTATGAATAATATAAATTTTAGACGAGAAAAATAAAATTAAGATACCTACCTTAAATTTTAAGGCGGATCATCCAAGCTGTGAATTACCTATAAAAAAAAAGATGTAATTAATACATTTAAAATATGAATAAATAAAAAAACTAATTATTTAGGAGATTTTTTAAAAACAATACTTTGAAAAAAAAAATACGATAAATAAATCTACGGCTTGAAGGATAAATTAAATTCATGAATTCTATTTTGTTGGTTCGCGTTGATAGTTATATTTTTGCTAAAGACGCATAAGACATTTTTCGTGTTACTGTGAATGTGTGACTTTTGAGTTTCGTCTTATTGCTTGAGTTGCGTTCATGAATATAAATATATAAGTGCATAACCTCACTTTCTTTATAATATATATAGAGTTTTTTTAATATATCTATTTTTTCCTAATATTCCTATCAATGTAAATTATTTTTATTAATTTGATTAGAGTAAAAAATAAATAAATAAATACAGATAAAAAATAGATATATTTAAAAAAACTGTATATATATATATATATATATATAATAAAATTATTTTTATTAATTTGATTAGAGTAAAAAATAAATAAATAAATACAGATAAAAAATAGATATATTTAAAAAAACTGTATATATATATATATATATATATATATATATATATATATATATATATGACACACACGCAAGCACGCACACAAACACACGCACACAAACACACGCACACATATATATCAGTTGAAATAACTTCTGTTATATAAAGTTTCCTGGTACTTAACCTGTTTTCTGCTCACGACGTTCCAATGGAATAACATCCCAAAGAACTGACACAGTACTCAGGATTTCTCAAAAGCAAGACGGCGTCAAAGGGACTGTCGGTTTAGGTTGGAAGGCCTTCTTTGATGAACTCCTCACATGAGTTCTAAACGAAAAGACCTGCAGAGAGTGGGGCATAATAAATTTTTATTTATCTTTATGTTTTAAAAAAAAAGTAATAATTATTTTTGGGACTGTACAATCGAACCATAATACTGTATAATCGTTGGTTAAGAAGATATTAGACGTTGCCATTTATAGATGATCATTGAATAAGTCATTATTGAATTTAATAAGAGAAATAATAATAGTCTCTACTTATCCAGATCCTCCATACCCGGATTATCATTATCCGTAACTTTAATTATCTGTATTTATAACAATTAATTTCTTGATTTGACATCCGCATGACGGTATAGAAGGGTCAATCTAATTAGGGATTGATAAATTATTTGCCACTTCTATAATTTTGTTTTATTGAAAACTAGTTTCGAATGTTATAAATTCATCTTCAGTTCTAAAAACACACACAAAAATAAAAATAAATTCAAAAATAAGCAATTCAAAATAATACCAAACTATATTTTGGTATTCAATCTCCCTATTGAAGGTATTACGAATGTGCAGTGTGATTTAATAAGAACATATTCAAAAGTGTGGATGAAAAACTCTAAATATGATTTTCCGAAAATTGCTGATTTTGAGTTGTAACTTCATTCCACGATAGGCTTACATTCACTTACATAAGAATTACTCACTTATGTAAATATTTATAATTTTCCGCACATTAATTTAATAAATTCCCTTAATTTAATAAATAAATGTACAATTTTGCCGTCCATTCTTTCATCCTTCCTCCCATCTAATAAAATTCAACAATTTTATAACAGTATTTTAGCTGGGATATTTCGAAATAAATAACACCATCTCCTAATATTAACAATTACTGAATTAATGTCACTAGAATGATAAATCAGATACTTTTTACTTGACCTAAAATCAAAATTTCGCTCGAAATTAGGCGTTCTCTAAATTCTGCCGCCCGGGGCAAGTGTTCCCTTCAGCATCCCCTAGTCCCAGGTCCTGTATCAGGATGACCGAAGAATTTGGGATACTCGCAGAGCAGGCCGGGATTATGCATGACATTGTTTAAATATTTTTTAATTTTGATATATATTTTCCCTTCTAGGCGCCGACCATTTTTAAACTGCAATGCATATTTATAAGTGAATATGAGAACGTTGATGTGAATCATGTGATTACGTAGTCCTATCCTGTAATATAACCTATAATGTAACAGGATATCTCAGTAATTAATAACCCAATTACAAATGATACAGTTTGAACCAAATTAAAACTATTTTGACTTTGATTAGGATTCCATTCATAAGAGTCTAGAGACTTAACCCCAGGACCATATAAGTAAGTTTTGGTTTTTCATAAGTAAGTTTTGGTTTTTCATCAGGTTAAAAAAATAATTAAACAATAGAAGTTAACCACACCTAGTGTATTTAAATTAATAAAAAATGCAGCTACAATTTACAATTATATAATAACATTTTACAATTTCGACAATCGATTTCTCACAAGGTGAGCCGAGGATAACTTCCCTCCTACCAAATGAATGATAATTTATAACAGTTACTTATGAGGAGAGTCATTTTATCTGCGAAGAAAAAAGTTATTGTTAATAGATACTTTAAAAATACTTTTCTACCATCATTGAAAATTTTGATAAATGATAATGAAGTAATGAATGAGTAGACATATTTTATTAACAGGGGTTATAAAATCTAGATCGCCCAGATTCGAGATGATGGACGAGCTGAGTTAAGTTTAAGCTGATCCTACACAACTAACTCCAAACAAATGAGAAACGAGTCTCGTCGCGCCGACGACAAAATCTTTTCAATGAAGGGACATCTATATTTAGAAGTGGGGGAGTCGCAGTATTTTTTTTTTCTTTTTTTTTTTTTTATAATCGAGGAATATCTCGCTCTGCCAAGAAACTGTTGCCCAGCAGTCTGGACCGCTATGGACTCTGTCTGCCTTCCCGGATGTTTACTTGCGGTGAGTCGATTCCAAATTTTAAAAAAAAATATTTAATTGAAAAGATATACTTAACAATATTAAAGTCTGTGTTCATTGATAACATAAAAACATAGAATATAAGATTTGTACTAAATATACAACCCAATATATTTACGATAGATATAATGCCTGCGATATAATTTGCCGCTGAGTCGGCGGAACTTGGATTCGTCATCTATAATGATCATGTATTAACTCTAACAATGATTGTTAATGTTTTTTAACCTACCCGCTACAAATTAAAACAAGCTGGTGCTCAACTTTCCCTTAGTAGTTGAGTAAGCACAGAGGATCAAATGGATCCGTTATCTTTGAACTAAGGATATTGATACCCTTTACGTATCCAAAATATTCATTGTTTCGTTTGTTCATAAAACCGTAATAACGGAATTCGAACAAAAAATTTTTATCATGATACAGTATTCAGATAACAGTCCTTATTGTACTCTAACTACGGAAAGAAGATAAAGACACCATAACAACTCTTTCCAGCCAGAGTAGAAAGGTCGAGATTCTTGAGCAATATGTAAAGCCTATGTCAGTTGTTTCAGAAACGGACCAAGGAGCTTACTGAAAAGTTTGAAGTTTTTGTATGTGCTAAATACTCAAAACCCCTTTAAATTTAGGGTTTTTCTAAGTGAATTTCAATTTTTAGGGGTTATTCTATAACCTCAATATGGTGAGACTTGTAGAAGAAAGACCAGTCAAGAGGGTGAAAGGCATGCAGTATATATTCATTGTGAATGTGAAGCTTGATACTTTTGCTAATGAAAATATTGCAGTCATAAAGTATACGGTCGAAATTTTTGTGGTATCTGCCCGTCGCAGGGGCATTTATAACAGTTCGTCCTATGAGGCAATATATAAATAAAGAACATAAGAAGTAAGATTAGAATTTTAACGTATATCGTAACGTTCCTTGCCTTTAAAAACCCGTCAATGTATCCTCTCTTGTCTTGCTCCATTTTGACTACGGTTGCCTGGTATATGGGGGACTTGGACGAACTAGAAGTGAAATCAAAGCGTCTTATGAAATGTTTTATAAGATTCATCTTCGGAATCCCCAGATGTACCCCTATCTTAGGCTATTACATCGAGTTAAAGTGGGTCTCTACGACGCCGATACTTCGTACAATGGTTGTTATCTATTCCCAAGACTAAGAAACGATAAATGTTCCTACATACTGAACTCGTTACTCTGCGTTCCTCCATCCACTTCTTGTACAGCAGAGCCCAACCAATCAATATTTATACTCTATCTCATAGAACTGCTTCCTTTGACAAATCCAATCTTGTTCGTTCCTCCTCCTTTTGAAATGTCTTGCCTATTATACGTAAGTATACTAAAAATATATATATATATATATATATATATATATATATATATATATATATATATATATATATATCGTAATATAGGTAAAGCGTCTTCATGATCTTTCTTCAATTATTTCTTCACCTCCTTAAATCACAATCCTCCGAACCAATGTAAAATGTATGCATAAACTATTTGATTATTTAGCCTAAAATTACTTTGCAGAGGAATTGTTCCCAAAATAAATATCATTTTTCATTTCATTTATGTATGATTAATACAATAGAGTAATTTCCAAAGATCTATTGTACTTCATTGGAATCCTAAAATTTCTTTGGGACCTCTAAGAGGCCTGAGAGGTAGTCATAAAAAACCAATAAAAGTTCTAGATAATTCATCTCTCAAATAATATGTTTATTTTGTGTCATTTTATAACTGTCGGCAATGATGTAAGTTTTTGTTTTCTTTAGACCCAATGAATTGCATATAGTCCAATAGGTAGCATGAAAAAAGTTTATTTAAGTATTTCAACTTCCTGGTGAGCTTCATAATAGCAATTCTTAAAAGATTGCATTTTGGTCCTCATCGTATAACCATGGAATGATGAAGGTAATCTTCAGTGTCAAAAAAATCAATGAATGTAATTAGGAACTCCAGACTAATAATATCATTAATAACAATAAATACAAATCACAAATAATAAAATGAACCACTAATTAAACTTAACAGTTTTGTCCATATCTAATTCCAACTTACTATAACGCAAACATTGTTAATATTACAAAGAAAAAATAAATTTAACAGGATCCAGAGAAACTGGATTTCCCCTTAAATAAATTACTTGGAAGCTGTCTGCCTGTCATCTTTAATCCATCGAAATTTAGGAATCGGTGTCCTGTGCCAAATATTTTTCTGTGTAGGAGGGAGGGGGAGCACGTGACGTATTTTATAAGGTCAAATTGGAAAGGGTTCAACTGTACATGAATTTATTGAAGACGAGGTATAAAATATTAAAAACGAATATTGAAATACTCTATATATTTTACCAAACTTTTAATATGTTAAGCTGGTGAAGAAAATAAAAAAAAAAAAAAATCATTTTTATCCATCAAATCAACTAATTTATTTTTTATTTAATTTTTGTAATTAATGAGAGCAAACATATAAAAAAAGAGACAAAAAACTGTTGGATAGATTCTATAAAAAAACTTTGAATCACTCAAGTAGCACTAAATAACTAAACAGTCAACGTTTCGCTTATTCAGGCATCGTCAGGGTCGAAAGTAATGAGTACATCTCATTAAAATTCAATTTTTTCTATTATACTAAGTATAAGTTAAAGAGTTTTGGAAAGATGTTCAATCTCTATTTGGTTGATCTTTTTAAGACTGTTGAGTTTGAGGCAAGCGGTAGCACACCTCACTTCAACAGACTGGCAAAGCCTGACTGAATAAATAGAGATAATGGAGATGAATAGAGACAATGCAACACTCTAAAGCAGTTGATCAATCTCAGTAATGCATAAAGCAGTGATGTATAGATTAACAACTTAAGGTAGAAACTTTTAGGGCGCATGCGCCTAACAATAATTTATGTTAATGAAATAACAATCAACTTCAGAATTAGTAAACGCGATAGAAAGAATATAAAATATTTAAAAAAAAAAAAGTTTTGATTAGGTAGCTGACTGAAGTTATTTAGAGGAAGTAGGCTTATCTCATCCTTTAGAGCAACATCCCGGACTTTCCTCCGTCATCAAGGTTCTAACTTAAATTGTTTGCCTAAACTCTCTGCATTTAGTTAGTCTTTTTTTTAGAATTTTAAAGTGAGATATGCCAACTTTAATTTCGATTTGCGTGATCTTCTGATATATCAATCTTGATGATACTTGAATTGACGAAATGTAGACAGTACAGTACACCAGATATTACTATTCGAGAGACCAAGGGTTTTATTTTGGAATATAGTATATTCAATATACTAATAACAACATAACATTTTTTGTTATTTTAGAAATTTTGGCTCTCCTTAAGGGTCCATTTACACATGTTCTTGGCTTGTCAGTGCGGTGAAAGTTCAATTTTTCAATATTAATGAAAATTGATATTCTTCTGAGGATTATAATGAAGGGGTTCACAACTGTCCGGCGAGGTTCAATAAACTACACTGGTGCTGAACTGCGCCGGACAGGTATGAACACCTCCATTCTAATCCTCAGAAAAAATATCATTTTGCACAGATACAGAAACACGGAACTGTGATTGCACTGATACGACACTACTCTGTGTAAAAGAAACTGCACTTTAAATTTTAATATAGAATGCGGCAATTAACATGTTGACTCATCAATGTTTGGAGAGCTTCATAATATGAATTCTCGAATAGACTGAAACTAAGATACGTGCACAAGTACCTAATATGCGTGCATACCTCTAAAGTTCCATCAAGAACTGTTCAGTAGCTTAAGAGCTCGAATAATACTCAGAATCAGAAGACGAAAAAGACATAATGACATTTTTTTAATAACGTCTTATGCGTAAGGAGAACCCAAAGTGTGTTAATAAATATGGAACTAAAACGTGTAAATCTAAAACGTATGATTTTTATTGATCAATGTTAATATATGGCTCAGAGGCTTGGGACAATCCTACGGAACCATCTTCGGATCATCGGAACCATAAAAGTAGGCAAAGTATAGCGAATACGCAGCAACTGGGAACGTTACATCTTCAAAAGGCAGCCAAGCTGAGGCGGCTATCATGGGCAAGCAACGTGGAAAGAATGGAGAACATGCTGATACCCAAGAAGATTCTCATCAAGGAAATCCGTGGAATAAGAAGAATGGGGAGACCGAACGTGAGGTGGATGGAGGCATTTGCAGAAGATGCAAGAACCCTACTTGGCGTTCGTAACTGGAGAGACGCTGCGCAGGATAGAGCCAACTGACGATAGCTACAGGAGGGGACCCTGACTCGGTTATGAATTGTTGCGCCAGATGATGATGATTTTTTATGATTATACTTGCTCTACTATAGGCACATAAATAAACAAAATGGCTTAGTGAATCTGATGGTTCGATACTGATAGTACCATTCCTTGGCCCGCATAGATCCTTCCGCTGAACTCAATCAAAAACCAAATCCATAAGATCGTAGCAAACTCAATCCTTCCATCTACTTTCTGGTCGAACCCGCAGGACACTTATTCGTCGTTTAGCACAGATAGCTCTTTTATCCATTCCGACAACTTTACACGTCAATTTCAATCGCCGCGTTGCTATCACTGATATATAGCCCTATAAATTCTCTGGATGACTCATCCTTTTTTAGTACAAATATTCTGAAACTAATTATCATTATACTTTATTTATTATTATTATATTTATTAGTTTACTTATTATACTTTATTTTCAAAAACCTTAAGATGTTGATCTCCTAATGTTTGCGTTCAGGTTTTGTATGCGCAAAGAAATTTAGTTTATTTCTCATAAATGGTTTATTTATTTAAACAGTGAAATTTACATGTGCATTCTGCAATACCAATGAAAATTTGTATGTGACAATGGCAATGAAAATGTATAACTGACAAACACTAAATAAAATAAACTAATTTAATACGATTAATAACCTATTTTATTATTTTTTTTAGTTTTCAAATATCAAATTTATAAACTAAGTAATATATTTAAATGAATAAATAATAGCATTTTTATTAGAAGTATTTATAATGAGATTACGATCACTTCCAATGAATTCGTTTATGCTAAATTTGACAAAATATAGTTACCCCTATTTAACATTGTTAAAACTATCCTTTGCATTCTAAAGAAAAAAAATGTAGCATATTTTACGAAGAATAAATTTTCCCTTCACTATGTGATGTTCCCGATAAATTAAATTTATTTTGGGTCACGGAATAGAGCAAATCCTTTCATGATAAAGGTAGAATATGAAAATATGAAATCTAATATTTTCTTTGCTCCAGGGGAAAGGAGGTTTTATTCTATTTGTGGAAGAAAGAGTAGAAAAAAAAAAGAACCAATTTTCATCACAGGAACGTTTTGTAGCACTTTCATAATATTGCTTACACGAACAGAGCAGATATGAGTTTTGTCATATGAGGAGACAGAATCCCTTTAACCACAACATCTAACATAAGGAACATTTTATCAAAATCTGTTTGATCAATTACTTTCAATTTTTTTTTAAATAGCACTGACTTAAGGTACATATCCTAAGCTTTTTTTTTTTTTCAAGTTTCTTTACCTTAAAGATCAGTAAAAAAAATGTTTTATAACTCATGTTCAAAGTTTAAAACATTTAACATATTTCATTTTTTTAAAAGTATGTATATGTTATTATTTTTTAATTTAAAAAACCTATCATAAGTATGTGTTAATTTGTCTGTGTAAAAATGTCAACAACTTCAGCAAATTACTTTCTGAGAAAATGTTCCTTATTTTCCAACTATAAAACTTTCGTTAAAATCCATATTTAATAAGAAAAAAAAACAGGTTTACAGCTTACCAGAGTAAACTTTTTTTTTATAGGAAAGGCCTAGTAAATTGGTTTAATAGTACTCATTTTAGCTTTTGGAACATTATTATTATCTAATAAATACTTCTATTATATTATTATAGCGTAAAAATATTCCTACTGCACTCGTTAACAATCTAGAAAATGTTAGTGCAGAGGCACTTATATTTTTTTTTTATAACGAAATGCTAATAACAATAAGCTAATAATAATAATAACATAAAGTAATTATATTATATATCATTCGATCCAGAAAAAGTTCTGCTTTCATATAAATATATAAAATTTGTTTTCATATTTATTTGCCTTCCGCCACCCTTGTCATAAAGGGCCAGTGTTACACCATAGATAATTTTAAATTTAATTAAATACAATTATCAATAAAATTATAAAATAAATAAAATTAATAAATAATAAAATTATATATAAAATTTGTTTTCATATTTTTTTGCCTTCCGCCAACCTTGCCATAAAGGGCCACTGTTACATCATAAATAATTTTACATTTTACTAAATACAATTTTCTTTTAACATACTTCAATGAGTCAATTCGGCTTTTCAAACACGTTTATATGAGAATGAGTATTTGTAAAATAGAAACAATTAACTCGATTGAACTCTATTTAATAAGTTTTACTCGCTTCAGAATAATTTATATATAGTTTTATTGATGTAAATAATTGTAAATTATAATTGTATTTGTATATACCATTGCCAAAAGTTATTAAAAATCTTTACAACTCAAACCAAAATAAAAGAGCGATCTAAGGCGCTTTGAAGTTTATTACATCTGTCAGTTCTCTTGGCGGGTGACGTAGGAGGAGATATATTCAGGGTATTTATAGAAGACATCGTCCTGTCCTCGACTATGTCTACAGTATATCGATTCATAAATCGAGGAATCGATATATATATATATATATATATGAATGGATCTATTTTTTGTCTTTAATCGACCTCCATTCACTAAATGCTAGCACAAAAGTCTCACGAACATCTATCAAAACTGCAACGGTATTGTAAAAATAGCCTTTCTTTAGAATAATTTCATTTTTATTGATTAAAACTACGTGTCCACTTTAGAAATGATCGAGCGAGAAATGTGGAGGGTTTCTCTCTGACAACAAGCCACCTGTTTTGGGGGAGTACGCTCACCTGTACTAGCAAGTACAGCTCTCAAGAGAGTAACACTCTTAGATAGACACGTAACTTTAAACGGAGACGTATGTATTATTTTTCACAAATAATTATACATCTGATTCAAATTAAGTTTTCCTACACAAATTCATTAACTACCATACTGCACATTTAAAATAATACCTATATTTTAATGCCCCGGACAGGATTGCCGACTATTTCAAATTGACCACTTTTCTCGGCATAAGTTAAAGGATGGGTTGTAGGTAGATAAATCTTTAACAAATAATTTTAATAAAGTCCACAACAACGCCATAATTTTGTTGAAAATTCGATTTATAGTAGTACTGGAAAACTTGAAATAACTTTTTAAAAAAGGCAGTCAAAATAACAAAAGTTGTTTTTGTTACAAATATTATATTAGACGACTAGGAGAACCATCTTCAGGGCTACAACGTAAATACGAGACAATAATATGGATACAAATTGTAATAGTAATGAACGGAAACGATACAAAAATTCTAATTAGGGATTGATAAATTATTTGCCACTTGTTTTGATTGAAAATTAGTTTCGAATGGTATACATTCATCTTCTGTTCTAAAACAAAAATTCAAAAATAAACAATTCAAAATACAGTTTGGTATTTTAATATATATTAAATTAAATGCAATATAAATTTTTAAAAATTTATGAATTATGAATTTAATGAAGACAAGGAATCAAATACATGTTGTTACTCACCAAGGTTTAAGTAGATTATATCAAACAGAAAAGTTTGTATTGGTTTGTTCTCGCATTAAACTAGCAATGGAAGAAACGTGGGGTGTAACGGTTTAGGGATCGAGATTTTTCCAGTAATTCCGGTGAGTAATTGTTTTTTCTGTTGTAGATGGAAATAATTGTTTTGCTTTTTTAATTTTTTAGTGTTTTTAGAATTTAAGATGAATATATAACATTCGAAACTAGTTTTCAATAAAAACAAAATTATAGAAGTGGCAAACTATATCAATCCTTAATTAGATTGATTCTTCCATCATCATGCGGATGTTAACTGACAAAAGTTATAGATGAAATTGAATGACAGGTATAGTACAATAAAAGAAAAAAATATAAAGATAAATAATTCTATAAACAAAGTGAAAATGTTACAATCAATAATTACGATTGATTAGAAAATACCATATGTAAACATTAAACAAATAAAGGTAAAGAGGATTCGGGTGCCAGTCGATAAAAGGTTTTCAAAATAGTAATAATTATTTATTAAACTATTCATAAAGTCCAGCTATTTCTATTTTTTGATTTCTATGAAAATACTTATTTGAGGGCGCTAAAAACGAATCTGACTTTTTTTAATTCTATGTACATTAAAACTTATTTAATACAATCGCCAATATTTTTCACTTATTTCACACACAAAAAAAAAACCGACTGATACAAAATAACCTTGTAATTCATACGGAGCAAAGGCAGGAAATAATAATATGAAAAATTGTTGAAATTATATAAAATATTTTTTTTCCTAGGGCTCATTGACAAGAACCCTTGAACACGTATGTAATATTTTTGATTCAGTATCACCAAAAAAATTTTCATTGAAATCGGTTATCTCACGTCCCCAGCCTACCCTTGTCAGTCCTGGAGTAACCTTTGTGACGAGGTAATTCCTAAAATTTTGTATAGGTTAATGTAGGGTTAGTTTAGAACATACCAGAACTCCTGACTCGGAAATTGTTAATTATTGAGAATCAATCTCAAAATTTTGAAGTATATTGTATCAAACATAGGTAACTTGTTGGGTATCAATTGTTTAAGAAGATAGTCAATCTACTGTGAGATAACCCCATAATCAATACTATACCTTTCTCCAACAATTTAGATAGTTACTCTATCTTATAAGAATAATAATCTTGAAGCAAAAATAAATCATGAATATACAAATTAGTTGACTTAGAATAGAGTATTTATTTATAAGTGCGTTAGTTGTGGAATTTTCAAATTCATCTAAAATCTGTATTCTGTTAGGTTGATATTCGCATTTGACAGCGCAAACTCTGCATACAATACTGTAAGATGAAGAAACTAACAATGAGAGTATAAGAGGTGTTTTGAATCAATCAACAATATCTTGATATTATGATTATAACTCTCACTATCCCATAATACGATAAACTTTCTTCTTTTTTTTTATACATTATATAAAAGTAACATGCAACGTTTTAAGCTATAATTGGAAGTATTATAAATCAAAAAGTCTACAAGAACTTGAGGAAACGGAAAAGACCCAGGAGACCGTAATAACGAAAAGTCAATTCGCTCTCATCGAGTAATCCAATTAGACCCTTAGGAAGAAGGTTCGAGGTTCTGTGGCTGGGAATTAACGACTTGAAGGCAACTCCTTTTTAGAGGAAAAGTAATTTTCCTTTTTTGTTTAAGCAGTTTGCCTTTTCCTTTTTTTTTTTTTTTCCCCATAAAACGGCAAACGAGACGATTTTCTCTTTATACCTCCCTGGGTATTTCCCCCTAAATAATTGTATCCTATTTTGTACTCATAACAGTAATAATGATATACATACATACATATCCATGTATATACAAATCGCACTTAGATACAAAATGATGGTTGTCCCTATTAATCAGTCTGTATCTAAAAAGTTAAAGGTGCTCAAGCCTGGATATTAACTGAGAAAGAAGATCATAAGATGAAACGAAATGTAGATTAATCAGATTTAAACATTAATTACGGATTGGTATGAGAACATGGATGGAGAAACCTCCCAGTGAAGGCACTCTCGGCGTGGTTGATCTCATTAAGGTGCATTTACAATGTTGCATTGTTTGTATCTTGTGTGTGTGGGCATGTTCAGCTGAACCCCAAAGCAAGACTTTAATCAAGAATTAAAAATTTTTTCAAACCCTAATATTACTAATATAACTTGAAAAGATCTAATGAATTCAAATATATGATGATGATGATGGATGATCTCTCAACAGGACAGATCCAGGTGTGTTGAAGCTTTCTTGGGTTGACACCCTCCAGCTGAATAGCCAACACTACCAGGGAATGTCCATCATAAATGGAAGCGCTTCACGGCTATTAAGATATAATTACTGATGTGTAAGCGATCTTTTAGGTCCCTCTTTCCGCTAAACAATAGACATATGATGTTACCAAACGTTTAACCTCGATATGGACAAAACAACAAGAGAAGAAACGGAGAAGGAGAGAAGGCTTTATTTAATATTGGTTTCATTGTGTACTCCGCCCTCTAGAGTCCTGGACCATTGTTTAGACAAATGTTCCTCCACCATTGTCTATGTGAGAACGACCACGTGCTGCGGGGGCTGGAAGGTGGGGGGAGGGTGGTAACTCAACTACTCGCTCTGTTTGTGCACCCTTTGGCTCTCACTGAGGTGAGTTCTCACGTATCTAACGGTCAACCAAAATACTGAGTTTGTTTGTCTTCGATCTCTGTGTTAATAAAATATAATAATAACAAAAAAAAATAGATTCCTTAAGGTTTTGGAATGTTATAGTAAGCCTAATACAAAAAAAAGAAAGAAAAGAAAAAAATTAGAAGCTTAACCTAAAGTAAACATACAAGACCCTTCCTAGAATACAAAGAAGCGTATAAGAGCTTAGAAGGAAATAAACTTTATGAAAACTTACGGATTATAGGTTACTGAAAATCAGGTATAAGCAGATATGGATGGTATTCCGAAACAGCAGAAGTTCATACCAGGATTTTAGATTTTCAGGATAATCAGTCAAAGCAACATTAAAAACATAACTAGGTATATAGTTCAATAGGGCCTAAAATAATGATTCTAAACTAAAACTTTCTTCTGAATTCCTAATTTAAAATATAATGAAATTTGTTACAACCAAAATTAAAAAAAAAAGAAGAAGCCAATAAACGAATATTTTTTTGGTTATAAGAACACACTCGATAACTCAAAAAAACAAGAAGCCCTAACTTAAAACAATCATAAAATACCAATGGGTAATTCCTTCATAATTTATTATAATGTTTTATAATTCAGATATCAAATTAACTTATTGTATTTTTAATAAGGTGTAATTTTCAATACAAAAAAGTATTATTCAATCAGGATACCAAAGGAAGAAGGCTATTTATTGAGGAAGAAAAAGGAGTTTAACAATTTGAATACCTTAGATCCATAATTGAATTGGATGCTTCCTGTGACATGAAAATTAAAAGAAGGATTTATGATAGAAAAAGGGTGGTATACATGCTCAATTCAATTCTATGGAGTAGAAATATCATCCCTAGAACCTAAAAGAAATATCTATAAAAGTATAATATTCAGCATTATGACGTAAGGAGCAGAAACCTGGACCATAAAGGGCGATCTTAGGAAGAAACTCCTGGCTACGGAAATGGACTACTGGAAAGGAGTGGCAGCAATATCCAGAATGGATAAGGCCAAAAAATATGCAATAAGAGAAAAGATGGAAGCAGACAAAAAACATTCTGGAAGAGATTGAGATAAAGCACCTGAAGTGGTTTGTTCATTTAAAAAGAATGCCTGAAGGAAGACTGCCAAGAGACGTACACAAGAGGAAAATAGGTGGAACAAGCAAAACTTGGAATAACGAAGTGGAGGAATCCTTGATCCTTGGTCTACGAGAGGAATGGCCCTATGATAGAATAGCTTGGAAGAAGACTATACAACGTATAGGTTAAGGAAACCCACTGATTTAGTGAAAAAAATCCTATATAAAATAAATAAATAAAAAGACCACAGTAGTCTCATAGTTAACATTATTAATCTGGCCAAATTTTTGGCCATTTCGGCATAATCAAGGCACTGCTACATCAATCCAGTGGCGTTATTTACGCCAATACAACGGATAGGACGCATTGGGGCGCAGTCTGTGGGGGAGGGGGAGAGAGAGCAGTGCATAAACGGATACAATGGACAACATTTCAACCAAACATGAAAAGAAAAATTAAATAGAATTATTTGTTTACTTTTAGTGAGCGTATTAGTCATATTTGATTCAGTCACGTTTTCTTTTTAAAATAATTATTCAAATGATTATAGTATGGGGGAGGAGGGGGTAAGGATAAAATTGGCTATTTTTTTTGGAGAGGGAGGAGAGGGGCACACAGGAAAAACGCTTGCATTGGGGTGCAGTCATCCGTAGTTACGCAAATTCGTGATGTACATTTGAAAACCCGCATGCCAGAAATGGCCAGGTTTCCCGCAGAGCGGGTTCTGAGAACAAAAAGTGTACATTAGGAAAAATAAAATCAGGGAACTTACCCGTCAGACACAGAGGGGCATAAATAAGTCAAATAAGTTAAACAAGAAGAGTTAAATACGAGGAAATAATGAAAACAATCCTTACCTAAAGAATGGGTATCCAGCTTAACGCCTTATCACATGTAACGAAATCAGCCCTCCACGAGAAAGCGATGAGTCTCGAAAAATAAAATCATGTCACAAACATAATTATTTTAAATGACAATTAGAATTAGAAATATATTTAATAACGTTTTAGAAATATTAACATAAAATTAAAATTTGGAAGACTAGATCTATACAAAATACTTTCTCGGATTAAAATAAGAGGTTATCAAAATCAGATCAATGCTTAAGTTCAAATAGATATTTATCTGGCGGTTTTTGGTTCTTTGGGTCCTATAATTTTATTATTTTATTCAGTGCAAGAGTTGAGTACGCTGGTGAATTAAATTATTAAGGTTCTGTGTGGTCATGCAACTACTATAGTAATTAGAACAATGGAGACAATAAAAAAAAAGTTTAAAAAAATAGTTCTTTCTATATATAAAAAAAAAATCAATTGAAAATGTCAAAATTAAGCAAATCCCAGAAGAATTCTAACAATAATTAATATTTAAAAAAATAAACTGATCTAGAAAATAATATCTTACTAAAAACTGGCAACTTATGACGGAAACAATTATCCAAAGTAGCATGTTCTTTATTAATTTTTTTTACAGCTAAAAAATATTTTTGATGAAGCAATATACATAAAAATAATAACAACAAAGCAAATAACAAATATCATAAGGAAAATATGAGAAAAGGTGCTATAGAAGATCCAATACAAACCATGTTATACGGATATGCTATGACGGGTTAGCCAATAACTAGAGATTGTGGGGAAATAAGACGGTAAGCTGGAAAATCCTTCCTGAAGAACGATTTGCGTTTTTATATGTCTTCGATTACAAAACAAATATTTTTAAACATCTATCCATTTATTATAACATTTTATTGATGAATCCATTCTTTAATGGGCTATTATTAATATTAATTGTATTGTTCGATCACCAAAAAAGTGTAAGAAAAGTTATATCTCCGAGTGAATTAATCAAAGCCTATATTATAGCAAAAATGAAATATTTTATTATGCATTAGTTCCTTAAAAACATACAGTTTCTGGTATCGTTAATGGTGGTGGAAACTAGTCCACAAAGTTCTTTTTTATATGGGTTCTTTTTGCCAATAGTTCAGGGAACGATCCGAAAAAAGAGAGAGTAAATGTAAAACGTCGAGTGATTAGGATTTTTTGATATTTTGTGTAGGATCGGCATTTAAAATGCAAATTTTACGGCGAAAAGGTAAAAGAAAACAACTGTTATATACCAAATTTAAGATGTTTTGTATTATATTTTGATATAATTTTTGATGAAAATCTATTATGATCATCATGTAATAACCAAAAAGGGGTGCGTACAACTAGATGTTACAACAATCCCAAATACAAAACTTTAACTTTCTTCGGCTAACAGTGTTTGGGTTATACAAGATACGAACGAACGTATGTACGTCACGATAAAACTATAGGTTATTTCTCGAAGATCTATGTGTAATTTACATGGATTGAAGGTCTTATCTTTGACCATTTATTTGTAACTATTCCAGTAGCTGTTATTTTTGAGGTCATAAATAAAGGTTTTTCTAGGGAAGTTATTTAATTTAAAATAACCATATTTTCCCGATTATGCCAAAACCGGTTATATGAGTCGGTTAAAATCGATCGGTTACAATTGAAGATAAAATAACCGGAATAACCGGTAACCAAAACGGTTATTTTCACCAAAACCGAAACCCCTAGGTACCACTCATAGTCATTCATATCCTGACCGAGTGTTGGGCTTTCAAATCTGATAGAGAACGACATCTCTCGAAAAGTAGTTTTAAAGGATTTACTTCAAAAATATGAAAGTATAAAAAGTATAAAGTATAAAGCTGTACATAAAGCACACCAAGCATTTGTTTTACAACATTGTGAATTTCAAACTTAAAAATTATAACATGGGGTAAAAATGACCGAAGTGGTTGAAAAGAATTTCAAAGAAATATATAAAACTTTGAAAACAAATTAAAAATTAGGTAAGGAGGGTGAAAAAATATCAAAATTGTGGGCCTGACTGATTCCCTATAAAAAATCATTTGGTGTTACAATCACTTATCATTTCTAATTTTAAATACCAAAAGCAACACTTCATAAAGATACCTATAGTGAATTAAAATTAATGGAAAACTTATTTTATCCATTTTAAGTTTTAATTTTTCGAAAACATAGTTATGTGGAAGAGAAATATTGGCAACTTCTAGTGTATACAAGTTTGAAGGATAAGTTTGAAGGATTGCTGATGGTGTAAAGAAGGGAAGGTGGCTCCCCTAAAAACTTTACCGCCCCCATCTTCTAAAGGTAGAACTCCCGATGAAGAGGAGATGTAGCAGGAGGAACGACTTGGCAATTTGGTAATGAAACGTGGGCTGTTTGATCCTCACCCCAAATGGCACTGGGGCCTTCTCATTGCCCTCCTCAGCTTCCGCAACATTTAGTCTCTTTTATCGACGCCTCAGTTGTTTCCCAACTGCTCTTCAAGCCCTAATGAACAGATGCTCTGGGGAAAGTCTTAATTTTCTCTTCTTGGAAGACCGTAATTTTCCGTCTCCTCTTGTGACTACCATATAAAGGAATTAACGAAATTACTGAGGAGAGAAATAAACTTATATTAAGAGTATTGTAGCCATCATGCTCTATATAAGCCAAGTTTTAATTAACTAGTAATTTTTTAAAAAATGGAATAAATTTATGTTAAAAGAGAGAAAATATTTATCAGGAATGTGGAAAGTTATTCTACCATGGTTAACATCAATACTTCATAAATGTAGAATTTCGCTGGTACTGCACACCTTAGCGGCTGACAGTGACTGCCTACCGTTGCCGCTAACTGCTACTCCTTTTACATTTCGTTTAATTGCTCACCGTAGCGGCTAAATCCTCTAGCACTAAACATCCTAGTGTAATAATTGCTGAATAAAAATGTTAAGCTTAAACTTAATGGTTTTCATCTGTATCGCAAGGTTCATCGAAATATACTCGGTTGCGGAATTGTGATCTTATTTAATTAACACACGCCATTTTTCCTGGTTCAATAATAAGGCTAGGTTATGTCTACATAAAATTTTCACTATCATGAACCAACAACTACATATTAACGCCAAAATTTTACAGAGTGATGGCTTCTTGTAATATTTTGAATAGAAAATAGAAGAAGTGAAGATGTTTCTCGGATTAAAAATGTATTACAATGGAGAGTAATGGGTGTTATTCGTAGATATTTTAATTTGTCAATGTTTGAATTTGAGTATTTATTTAAGATGAAAATGGCTTTCATTATTTAATTTATTTACATTTACTATTAATTGGGTTTATATTTTAACCCCTTTTTTAAAGTGATTTTTTTAAAATTAGTACAAGATCTAAAATATAATGAATGCTTTTACTTAAATCATATAAAATAGATTGGCTATGTTCTGCTTAGATTCTGCGGATATGTTCTCCCAAAAAATTGTCATTTAATTTTTTCTTTTTGAAAGCCTCAAATACACGACGAACCCACTATTCAGGACACTGCCACCTCTGTGGCCATCCTGTTGGGACCAGAGTCGTGAATAGTAGGTTTGTGGGTTTCCGTTTGCATGTGTTTGCCACCTCTGTGGCCGCACTGTTGGGGTCAAACACACATAAACGGCCTTAGACTAGACTGAGGACAACTAACAAGCAGGACTGACACAATACTACTAGTGAGCTCTATTACTAGAACCGTTTGACTATAAATACCCACGACTCCCATATATTCCTCTCATTAGACGCCTCTTAAAATGCATCATATGCAGCAAAAGAGTTTCAAACCACCCTACCAACGCCTGAAATCAACACCTCCCTTTTAATTTTAAATTTAAAAAAAAATTAATTTTGTAATTAATTCGCATAAGAATCCCAATGGCAAAATTTCCAATAACGTTCCACAACACGTCTCCCTTTTAATGCATTTATCGCATTATGCAGTGGAAGGGATTCTGTTCCACCCACATCCTTAACACTCGAGATCAACCGTACATCACATTGGGAGAAAGAAAAAAAATGAATTTCGACGAGATGATTTATTAATCAAATGACAAAAATATAAAATAATGTAACGAACGAACTTCGGTACGTGAGCTTTGCTTCGAGGTGATAACATAACCTAGAACCGTCGTACGGCCGACCATCAGACTTCTAGAACGGCCACGATGCAGCAGTATAGACATGACGTCAAACCTGGTATGCCGAGCAGTGCCAACGATATATACCCCGTTCTATTCCCTCAAAGTTGTTGTCAATTGCAAGCCGCTACGGTGGGCAGTATCAGCGAAAATCTATCTTTATAACGATATTTATCTATGAGCATGGATTAGATTCGGTAGAAAGGATAAATTACTGAAAAAATAATAACAATAAAGTTTACATTTTCCTATTTATATAATTTAATAAACCATAAAAATATAATAGGAAAGTTGATTTTAGTATAGCATTTTGAATGCATACCAAGATATAAACGTTAATTATTCTTAGAAATATGCATAGGATCTTAAGAATTAGGACAAAATTATTCTCCATACAATGGCAGAAAGTGGGAGTCAAGGATATGCGTGATCATACAGTTTGACCCTGGCGGCTTCAGGTCCTTTAATAACAGCCAAGTAATAGAACAGATTTGCATACGTCAAGTTTTTTTTGGGGTCATGCAAAGCAATTAAAAGTTGCATTAATAGCAGTAGAATTCGTTGCAATAGGCGAAAAATAAAATATGGAATACATTATTATTTTTTAATAAAATAGAAAGCTAAATTAATATTTTTTTAAAATGTATTTATTTACTGAAGTATGTCTTTTGGCCAGAAACAATTTTAATTTTAGTATATCTTTCTTCTATATTTAAAGATCCTTACACTTCTATATAATATACATTAGAGCAAATAGATCGCATAAATAGAAACAAGCTCTATACACTTTGATAATAAATTATTTTCATAATTCTGCGTTAGCTGTTTCACTCATTTCGTGATAGCGTGTGTATGCGATGGATATTATCTCATTCAGTGTAATTGATGAGTTATTTTGAAAGTGATCTAAAATGTGAAGTTGAGGCATAATTTTATTTAACTTTAAAGAGTTAGAGATATTTCTTAATTAATAGAATTAAAATCCCATTTCATTCATAGATATGACCTTGAAATAGTGTTAAATAAATAAAGATGAAAATATTTCAATACTATGAGTATGAACCTAGAAATTTTTAGAAAATGTTTAAATGAAGCTGGAGGAAATGTAGAAAATATTTTAATTCATAATTTAATCTAATATAATATATTTAAATTAAGTAACGGAAAGAATTACAACAAGCACAAATTAAATGGTGTTTAGGTTCCAACCAACTAAGCACGTGGGCTTTTCTAAATTTGAATACGAAACAAATTTCAAGTAATTCTTGTTGTATATTTCTTCGTATAACTCAATAAAAAACAAAAAATAAATAAATCATGCATCTCCATAATACAATATGCAATATTGTCAATTAACAAAAATAATATGGATTTAAACTTTGAGAAAATAATTTTTGCAGTGACCAAGAAAAAAAAAAAAATCATTTAAACTGAACCTTAATTCTGACTAGTACTGTTAATTACTCTCCACTATATATCAGTTTTTAAATTTCAACATGGTACATTTATAAATTAATATAGCATTTTATTAATAATTATATTTAAATTTATTGGTTTGTTATGTGCTTTAATTTCCTCCACTGATTAAATCTTAGAATTGACAAAAAAAAAAAAAAAATCACAACAAACTTTTTTTTTTAACTCAATCCAAAAAAATGTTTAAAGTATTTTGTCGTTGTCATTGTACAATTTTTATGAGTATAAGGCGTTCTCCTAAAATATTGAATCGGTTTTGAACAACTACGAAGATGAATTGGACAATTATTTTGATTTTAAGTCCTGAGAAATTACAAAGTGCTTGCAAAATCACGTTGGTCTTACTCGTGGTACGTAAAATTAAAAAAAGTGCATAGTGTTAAATGAAAAAAAAAAACTTGTAAAACACTTGCATAGCAAAAAAAATGCCAGAACTGTATGAAATATTTGTTAATATCGATAAAAAATTTAAGTAATAAAACCAAAGACTTAGGTATTAGATAAGTCATAATTAGCCAGCGTCTGATTGGATTGTAAACAGGAATCGGAATAGGAGGATTTTAAATGTGCAAAAGTTAGGGATGTAAATATCGAACAAAAAAAATAAATAAATAAAAAAAATATATATATATATATATATATATATATATATATATATATATATATATATATATATATATATATATATATATAGTATATACAGTATCGATATTTTTCAAATATGTCAAAATAGTAGTTCGATAGATCAACAAAAAATGTTGATATTTCGATATATGGAGTCTCGATATTTTTAATCTTTGAAAGGAGGTGCTTTAATAGCAACAATTAAATATTTATATATTGCTTATGGCAAATAAAAGTATCAAATTATTAACATTTTTAATTTTTAAAAAAACTTATAACTAGAGAAAAAAATTAACTAAATTTCTAAAACATCAAACAAAATAAAGAAAGAAAGAAAATCAATCTTGAAAGAATTAATAAAAGCCTATCGAATTATTAACTTTTATTATTAAAATATTTATATATTTGAATAATATATGTTTTGAAAAGAATCAGTTTCAGAGTATGGCGGAAAAAAGATTCTGGACTCACTAGGAATCCTACATCATCATTTGTACGAATAACAGACTTAGGCTTCCTTTTTGTCAATTCTAGGGCCTAATTTTTTTTCTGTCAATATTATTATATATTCTACTTTCCCCAACTACCTCTAATTCTTCTTTTTTGTTTTTAATACTGTTTGCTCGATTGATCAGTATGCAGTGTTTCCAACATCTAAGGACATAGTTGAGCAACCAATTTTTCGAGATTTTTTTCTTTATTTCTGTAAAGAACTTAGGAAAAGTGAATTCAATTGCACAACATAAAAAAAAAAAAATAAAAAAAATAAAGAAAATCAAATTTGGATTGATAATGACTGAAACCTATCAACATTTTAATTAACACATTCCTCAAAGACAAAAAAAAACATCTAATTACTGACAAGGAGAGACCAAGGACGTGGCATTACATGTTTTCGTTTGAATTCGATTTCAATAAAACTTTTTTTGGTGATACTAGGCCAACAAATATTAGAAATGTGTCGAAAGGTTCTTGCCAATGCGCCCTAGAAGACGAGAAAAAAAATTTCATTTAATTTCAAGAATATTTTATGTTGTATTCTGCCTTTGCTCTGCACGGATTTCAAAGTCCATACAAGCCAATCGGTTTATTTGTTTGTGTAAAATAAGAAAAAAATATTACCGATTCTATTAAATGAGTTTAAATTTACAAACACAAAAATACGCCTCCAGTAAAGAAGGTAAAAAAAATATATTTTAGAAAAAAGCAAGTCAGATTCGTCTTTAGCGTCATTTTCACGGAAAAATTAGAAATTTTTGGAATTTTTTTTTCCATCCGATATCCGCCCTTTACTTGTGCATTCATAACTCCTCAAGCTTATATCCAAATTCGGCGTTACGACAACCGTCGGAAAGCTGAATTTATGATCTCAAACCCATAACAATAACTTTTAGATTTTTATGCCTTAGTAAGGGAGAAAAAGTAGAGTAGAAAAATAAATTTCTCGCAAGTTTTATTTCATATCTCCGATTCTAATATGTTTACGAAGGTCGAGTTAGTGCCATTTTTTGTAGTTTATAGAGCCCTAAATCACTGCCGAGATTCGTAAATCACTGTGAAGTCGTGTTGAAGTTATTGCTATTTATGTGATTTTCAAACAAAAATCGAAGGTCGAATAAGGCGATAAAAAGGTTCGTAACCTCCCCCTATGTAAGATAGAAAAAAAAGATTGTTTGTTGATTTAACTTTTTTTTTTTAAATATCAGCTTTCGATTCTAAAATCGTAAATCGATATTATGATACATCGAATTAAAACTACCGTCCAAAAATATCGATATATATATATATATATATATATATATATATATATATATATATATATATATATATATATATATATATATCCGCATGAAATATCGATATATTGATATTATTTTCAACATCTCAAACATAGGAAAGAGGCATGCAGGATTTTAAGAGGGAGAGAATTCCAGAAAATCGTGGAGCGGACAATAAAGGAATGTTGAAATGAGGTAGATCTGTGAAGAGAGGTATGAAGGTCAGAAGGTCGAATTCTTGTGGTCAGGGAGAGGAAAGAGGAAAAGATTTGGAGGAGATTGTAGGCAATGAAAGGGCGATGGTTCTTGATTACTTGGTGAAGGAAATGCCTAAGAAATAATGTCTACGGAACGACAGCCACCTTAATTCAGCGTAATAGTGGGAAGGAATCACGTCTCAGGGATCCATTAACTAATCTTACGAAGCTATTCATAAATCTCTTTACTGTGTCCCAGAGATCAAAATATTAATTAATTTTATCAGTCTGAGAAAAATAGGAGATGCTCCCTTTTTATGTTTCCAATGACACCCTGCACAATGATCTTATTTGTTGCCTAGAAGCGACTACCCTAGGTCGTACTCAAGTACAACTCGTACTGTACAGATGAAGATTACGGCAATAAACTAGATACTTATTAACCTGAGCTCTTGTTTTGTAATGCTTTGTCGAACTACATGCGTTTGTACTAAATATTGCATCTTATACTAAATTTATACTGCATCTTAATCTGCTTGATCCATCAGATTAAATAATTTAAATAAAAATAGTGTACCTATCTACTCATGGATAACTAATTAAGAGCCTCTTGATTCATAATCAGAATTAAGTTTCAATGATCCTGGCTGGCATCGTGAGTGCTTACCTGAATTAGAGGAAGCGTTATGCGAACTTACATGTTAAAATCCATGTAAATAGTTACATATGTATAAAATTCATATAAAATATCAAAGAGATCATACTACATTCCGCCACACAAATGTAACTTTCAATTGACGAGAGAGATTACATCCCAATCAGCTGATCCAAACAAGGAAGTAGACAGATAACATTTGAATTTGGCGGGTTAAAGAGTGACGTCACACCTCCCCACCAGATATTGATCCACGTGGCGGAGAAGGCAGCCAATCAGACCGAAGCAGGTGTAAACCCCCACCAGGTAACGATGAAACGGTCGCGAATTCACAATCGTCCTAGCCTACGAGCTGCTCTGTCTACTGCTAATGCATCAATTAAATCAAATTCTGCTCATAAAAATACTAAAATGCGTTGTTTATCATACATTCTTACGAAACAACAAAAAAAGAACGAGTGAAAAACTGATATATATATTTTTAATTTTAAACCGGCACGAATTTCGAAAATAAATTGGGAATAAAAACTATGCGGATCTTCCAAGGTTACCTAATGAAATTCGTAAGTAATAAATCATAGTTTTTTTATGTTGTTTTATGTTTCTATTATTAATGAGCCGGCAGATCGATTCCAGCGATCTCTATTTTTTTTTTCTAATGGAGTTTGGGTTTGGGTCGACTCAGCCTTGAAAGAACATCTAAGTACTAAAATGCATAAGAAGCAGTATGAATGGATTCTTTCTTCTTTAGAATATGAACCACGTATCCATTACTATACTGTGAAATGCATGCGATATAAATCTGATATAATAATTTTGACTTCCAGAGTTAGAGTTTAATATAACTTTATTTCCAATTATATATTTCATACAGAGGCCGCGTAGCCTATAGTCTGTTCGGTGTAACAGCAGGAACAGTCAGCTTCTTATTCCGCATGATATACCTGAGTACATTCTCGTTCCGCTCCACTTTCGTTCCGATCTTACGATTAAGGATGGGCCGTTCCGACTAACACTTGGAACGAAAGAGCTCGTTTCAGATGTGGAACTACAGGAATGCTTCTATTTTTTCTTTCCGTTATATCTTTGTTCCAACCAATGTAGGGCAAGCTTTATTTCTACTAACGAATAATAAATAACGAATGATTTAATTTAGTTTTTTGACTTGCGAATAATTTGTTTATTTCTTATTCAAATAACAAATAAGGTAAATTAGTGTGAACATTTTCCGACTTTTCCTCTCATATCAGTGAACGGGTAAATGGATTAGATCATTTCATAAGATATGTTCCGACTTTTCCTATCACATCTTGTGATAGAGTCAATGGATTTTAGCGGTTCAAACGATTTTCCGACTGTTTAGAGGTATGCTAAAAGGAAAACGAGTGTGAAAATTTTCCGACTTTTCATTCGCTTATCTTGTTACATCTTGTAAACCGGATTTTCGCGGTTCAAACGATTTTTCATTTCAAATAAAATATAAAGCGGTTTCTGAAGGTTTCTGAATCCTAATAATTTTTTTTATTTAATTTGGCAATGATTTGTGAAACTTTCAACACATGTTCACAGTTATATGAAATCTCATTGAATGTTATTAATTCGGTGTAACAGAACATTTTTTATTAAGTCAATCTAAATTTATTTGATTTAGTTAATTGTGTTTGTTGCCATGAATATAATATGCAGATCTTACCATTTTAATTTGTGTTTTTATCATTTGCGAATTGCGACACATACATTCATACCACAAAAAGTGACATAAGTAGAACAAAACAACGCTAGAATGAAACCTCAGATTGCAACGAAAACGGAATGGAACAAAACCTAAAAACATTGGAACGAAATAGTTTACGATCTCGTTCCGTTCTTAGCCGTTCCGATGGTGCAATCAGTTCATCAAACCGTTCCGTTCGGAACGTTCCATTCCTAAACTCAATACGACTGATGCTTCAAGACTTCTTATTTCGATTTTCAGATCTCCCTTCCCCTTCCCATCAGATTAGCAGGAATAACATTAAGTACAGGGTTCAAATAATCATTTCATCAGTAAAATAAAAGAATAAAATTACAGCCACATAGCCAAAACATATCAAACACGTGACGAGGTTATAAAGGAGCTGAAGTAGGGACATCTTAAACTGAAAGGTTAATAATAATAAAAGGAAATCCTTATATAAAGGATAAAGAAAGTAATAAAAAAAGAAATGTTTACAAGATTTTCATGATAGTTTATGCTTTATCAATAAGTAGTGATAATAGCCTGAATCCTCATGTGATGTAAGCCTGTAGACAAATGTTGTGCAATCCCATGGTTTCGTTTCTGCGAGGGATGGAGTAGATAAGGGCGCAGTCATGCCAAGGGCTAATAATATCAAATGTCCTTTGATAGATTGGCATTTAATAGGACAAACACCACCAGCCCTTTAGATAAATCCTTCTCCACTTATATTTTACAGCAATTTCACTTGCGACTGTTGATGTTGGCAATAGAGTTTAAATAAAATACAAAATTAAAATATTTGATGATGCTCCTAAAATAATAATGGTTCGAAAAACATAGCTCAAAAAAAAAATGAAATTCATTTCTCTCTAATAAATTTTCTAGGTATCTTTTGCGTAATGAATTGTAGAAAGGCAGGTCTTTGAATTTACTTATCAGCATAAAAAAAGATTCACAAAAGCAAGAATATAATATTCATCTTGATAAGGAATTTGTTTTATGAAATACAATTTGTAATTCTGCTTTAATTACATGAAATAATACACTTCAAAAATTCATTCCTCAAATTCAAAATTTAATATTTCAATATAATAAAATTTTTGAACACATTTTATTGAAACTTAATTGAATTAATTCCTATATTAAAGATTTCACAAATATTCATTAGCACAAAAAATAGAAACCTAATTAAATCAACGTTTCTCATCAAAAGTAAGTACCAAGTACCATATACTTTTATTACTGATTAATATACCTTGCGATCTATATATACATACATACATACATACATACATATATATATATATATATATATATATATATATATATATATATATATATATATATAAATTTGTCATGGTGAAAACACATTTATAATGATTCGGAAAGTGAGCATTCCACTTCCGCTCTTACAGGATATTTTATAATATTTTAAAATGAAAATTACTATGAACGCATTCGCTGTTTTTATATTTTTAGATTATGCCCAATTAAAAAACAAAATAACATTAGGCTTTTTATTAAACCCATAAAATTCATATTATCCTTAATTCTCGCTATGATCTCTGAGGCTTCCCGATACGAAACATATTTCACATTTTCAGAATTCTCATTCCTGCTTAAGATTCGCAGCAGGCTCTCTGAGCTGGAGAAAATATGGGTTTTCCCACATTTTCCAATTAGGATAAATAAATTCGGTGGGAGAGAGAAGATGTAGTTAGCCATTCGTCAAGGGCTGAACCCTAGGGTCCCACCATCAATCCCTGTCCTTTCCCAATCCCTAAGGACAGCTGACACCCCAGCCCTTTTGTAACATCCACGCTTCGTGCTCTGCTATATTTCATCTCATTTTTCCTCTTCTGCCTTTCTTTTTTCTCTCGGATTTATGTCGCAATTTACATGAATTTTCTAGGTATCTGTGCCTTATTATGAGCGTTATTAAAATAGAGATAGATTTATGGAGACCCTTAAATAGTAATTCTAAAACCACACTTTAGAATCCTTAAAAAAAATCCTAAATTATGATTTGAACAATCTAAATATGGAAAAATATAAACTGAAAAAAATAGGTTTCGAAATTTTATTTGATGCTGTCCAAATAATAGGCCAAAAACAGCTAAAATGTTACATTATCGGCCGTTATGATTTACATTTTTTTTTCATAATTCCTAATCTTCTACTGATAAGGTTTGAACCTCTTCACTATATTTTATTTTTCTTCAATGTATTTTCATTTCAATTTTTTTTTTTTTGAGCTTACGCAAGATGCTATTATTTGTAAAATACTTATACCGAAACAACAAAAGTTAAAATACTTCTTGGCGCTTGTTATAAATAATTAAAAAATACTAAAAAAGTAATATCTTAAGAAATTACTTCTATAAAAAAAAAAAAAAAAAACCTGCACCACTACAACTCATGAAGGGTCTTGGGTTCAGTATTTAGTAAGGACCGTTCTGTTTCTAAGCAAACGGTTGTGCAAGGAGGTGGTGATTCGGCCAAGATCACGCTCAACTGCCAAGTTTTTCTACCAATTAAGAATACCCACTTTATAGAGGCTGGGTGAGCCCCAGGAGGGTCTTTTGATCCCACAGGGCTGATCCACAGCCGAAAACAGAATAAATAATTAGATCAAGAGATCAGTAGCATAGTGCCCTACCCACTGAGCTACATCCCTCTCATTAGAAATTAATTATACTTAGTTTTATTTTTATTTTCACTTATCATTGTTTAATATTAATGTTAAATAGTTAAACCAATAAAACGTGTTAATTGTTGTCAGTTTTTTTCTTGTTTATTGACTTTTTTAATTTTTTCTAGTAGAATGGAATAAATACAATTTAATTAATTTTTTATTTTAAATTTAGTTTTTGGAAAAGCTAAAAAATATTTTTTAAACATATTTCAGAAGTAGTTTAGAAGATTCTAATGCAGTAATAATTGTTTTTAAAAACAATTTGGGTTATGCATATTTTTGTGTTTCCTGAAAAAATTTCAAATTTGGATTACCCTCTTTTGCATTTCCAAGCCTCATATCATTTCTGAATAACTACAAGCTGAAATTAATTTAACAATTAAAATACTAAAGTTTAAGCTAAAATAATAAAGTCTAATAATAAAAATAAATAAAAAGCTAGAGTAATAACAAAGCACTTGTTTAAATAGTAAATCGATATAATATGAAACTTCCATACGTAGGTGTAGGTGCACGAACATAACTCAATACAATCACAATAAACATAGTTTCTAAGGTTATTAACCTCCAAAACTCTCAGCTAAAATATTTACAAAAGATAAGATTTAACGCAGAAAAAAAAAAAATTAAATGTATTCTTTCTGAACCACGTTTGGAAGTTGGTAAGGTAAGATGAGACAGGTGCGTTCCAGAGGCAAGTTCGTTCAATAAGCCTTTAAAGGATATAATATTAGTCCAATAGTATTAAAATGCTCAAAAAATGTGGTTTATTTATCACATATTAAGATTATAATTTTATTATAACAATATTGGACTAGTATTACACTGTTTAGAGCCAGTGTATGCACTTCCCAGCAATGCATTTATCCCGCCTTATCTTACTTTTCATTTATGAGAATTTTTTTTAAAGTCTAATAAAGCATATGAGTATTCTATCAAAAGTCAACACATCCACTTTCGGAAAATTATTTCCAAAAAAACACGATAATTTTAGAGGGCATCACATGTAGATAAGTTAAATTTTGCTTTAAAAGGGTGATTTTTAACAATTATTTGGCAGGGGAATATTAAAGTTTTGAAGGAAAGTAAATGTCGTTTAGATGTGGAATCTGTTAAGAAATATTTATTTATGAAAAGTGTATATATTAACTTTTGATAGAATGCTCCACATATTTCCATTTTTTTTTTTTTTTTGGTTGAAATCAGATTAAATTTTTGTGCTTTAAAAATGTAACAAAAAAAAACGATGATAGACTACTCTCTTAGTTGAATACAGTGTTTAATGATTAATAGGTAATAATGAAAACTTATCTCCAGTAATGAAAACAGGTGTATTCTTAACACTAATTTATCATAAGATATATGATATGCCAGGAAAATATTCAGAAATAAGTATAGATTTTAAACACGCTAATATGCTATCTCACGAAATGTGGCTTTACTGAACGTAACAAGAAATTTTTATATTTATTTTTGCTGTTTAATATTTCCTTAAAAATAATAATAAATAAAGCAACAACGGCGACAAAGCTGCGAAAGATAATTTTTTCAAAAGTGAGATATAAATCAGAATAATTGTTGGAAAGTCACTGTTATCAGTAGAGTATGCAAATTGGAGTTATATTTGAGTTGGACGAGGGAGATAGAAGTGCTATGACGGGGATACCAGCCCTAATAGAGTCGGAGGCATTGTCCCGAGGGTAGATTTCAGATAAGAAAAGGGTTATTAATTGCTGAATTGCAGCCCTTGTTTCCGCCCTAGCCCGCTATAAGCCTCCTACATCTTTGGTATTATAAATTCAGAACAGAGAGATACTAAGAAAAAAAAGAGTATAAAAGATCGGAGAAAACATAATAGGCCATACATTTAAAAGGTCAACTTACTAATATCAATATAAGAATTTTGAGTTACAAAATACCAAGCCCTTCAAGAATAGTCTTTAGCTGACAAATCTTCAGAATCTAAGACAGCCGTCTTGCTCCGCAACTGGACCTTAAAAGAAATTTTAATTTTCTTGAGCGTGGTATTAACGGAACACGTGCATGTTTTTATTTTTTTATTATCTCGCTCATATTATAAAACATTTAGGTGAAAACCAATGAAACTCTCTAAGATCATCGGCTCAAAAGATATAAATTTTAAAAGTTAATTAATTAGGCTTATATCAGGTTCGATTTGGACCTCAATATTGAAGTAATTCGAAACATTTAAATAAATCTGTACGTGAGCGCATAATCTAAATATCCATTGTATTTTTAAAAATTATGTATCTGATAACATAATAATGTAGCTTAACATCGAAGAAATCCGAAAAATTTGAATAAATCGATACGTAAACGCGCTATTTTAATGTCTATTGCATTTTTGAAAACAGCATGTTCGATAATATAATAATGTACCTCAATATCGAAGAAATTCGAACAATTAAATAAATCGATAGGTGAGCGCGCGATCTTACTATCGATAGTATTTTTAAAAACTACGTCCAAGATACTATAATAATGGACCTCAATATCGAAGAAATCCCAAAATGTGAATAAATTGAAACGTGAACGCGTTCTGTAATTATATCTATAGTAAAATGAGTAAAATACTCGGTACTCGTAATTTCTTACTCGGAGTACTTTTTACCCAATTCTACAACTGACCTTTCTCCAAAAACAATTCAATACATTGATGTAAGTACATTTTCTTCTTCTTCCTCTAACTCCTGTGTGGCGCTAAGCGTGGAATAGCAGTCCTAGTCCACCTAGCCCATTCAGCCGCTGTGATCCTGCTTACTGCTTATCGAGAGATGTCCAGCTTTCCGATCCATACATGAGCACCTGGAGGAACACCGAATTAAAGAGCCTAAGTTTGACCTCTCTGGTTACTTTCTGCTTGCATAAATGAATATGTTCGATATCTGGAAGTATAGTCTTTTGTTCTTCATAGACCCATTTAGAACCACCTGGTCTATTTTACAATCTTTGCTTATGATTTTCCCTAGATACATGTTCGCTATTTAATCCTAGGCTCTACATTATCCCTTTCAACACACATAGCCTTCCTTTTAGCCGAATTTATGCGCAATCCTCTTAACTGCATTCTACTTACCAATCGACTACTGACGACTGGAGAGCCTCCTGGAAGTCAACCGTTAGTATTATATCGTTAGCGTAGCCCATAGCCTCAGCACTGGTGTTAAATTCCAATAAATTCCCACTACAGCTATTGGGATTCTCTTCATACACACCTTCATAAAAAGGATAAACAGGAGAGGACTATGTATATCCCTCTGCTTTACTCCTTTATAGTAGTAGAAAGGTTTTGATGTTTGTCTGGTGTCTTACATCATATGCCTTTGAGTCTTGAAAAGCGGATTTAATTGCACTCACCAGGTTTGCTGAAGATCTTATTCTAATTAATACGTCCCCTATGATAAGTACATTTTTCCTAACTAATTTAGGCATTAATTCATGTTACATGGTTCCCTAATGCCTTTTTGCGGCCTAGTTACAAATACATACAATTGGTTAAAAGATTACATTACGCAATGGCACCAGGTATAATATTTCCATTATTTTGTTATGAAATGAAACTGTGACGTCATGCCAGTTGCATTGCGGGTTTTGCATAGTTAAAAAATTGATAAGCTTATAAAAATAAAAGTAATAACAGATCTACGTCTCACAGTTTCAAAAACAAATATAAAAGTTGTTTCACTAAAGTCTGTGACATTTGCATATACTCCATTAAGCAATCATTACTATCAAAGAGCAAACTTTAACCCCCAGTTACAGGTTAGTAGTTGTATCATGATTTCTAATAGATTTTTTTTTAATTATTAGACCCCCAGATATTTTATATTAAAAAATAATATTATTTAAATCTATAATCGTTTACCAATAAAAATAATCTTGTTTTGCCATCTGACCCGACTCCTTCGAAAGGAGCTTATAGTAAACTACCCTAGAAAGTATTCGAAAATAAGCTTAAGGTATTAAAGCGAGGCGAAGGCGATAAAATCTGCCCTCTGGATATCTGTTTTGATAGACCATGCCTCTACCAGGCGATGCTCGTCCCCAGGGAACACTAAGCAACCAACGAGTTCCCCTTTCGAATCGGAAGCACAAAGCACAGACAGCACTAAAAGTGTGCTTTCTGCTTTATGGTTCTCCTACCAGAAGTACTTCCGAACAGAAGTACAGCAAAAGGGTCTCGGCGAGATAAGCTTAATTTATTTTCTTTTTTATTTAAGTCTAAAACACATTCTTTCTTATTTAACATATTATTTACTTATTTTCTGAACATACCATTTTCTTATGTAACATATTCTTTCTTCTTTTTTATTTAAGTCGAAAACACATTATAAAATTGGATTAGCTGAATATTATCTAAACGAATAAGCAAATAGAGCCATAAATAATTATATTTGTTTAGTGATATATTTTATAATTTGAGATATATTTGTTTTATTTTTATTAATGAATAATTATTACTGATCTAAAATGATAAATAATCGTTAATAATCAAGCGCCCATCAAATAATAAAAAAAAAATTAGTTTTAAGATATTATTGGAAGATTCGGGAACAAATCATTAAGTCTCTCAAATTCCAGTGCATAGCATTTAACATTGGCAATCCGGGAGTCGGTGCACAGTGGTACAGAAACATTGATTTCGTGGCCAAAAGTCAAAAGATTATTTCGCTATAGTGTAAACTTTTAGTGGTGGAAAGTGGTATTTTATATCATCCGGCTAAAACAAAAAAAACATTCATAAAAACATGAAATGATAAGACCCTCTGATTGCAGCAACTTCTCCTCGGATTCGACATCGAATGATATTTGCAAATCGAGTGAGTGGTTACCCAAACCCAAACTGTGTGAGTTGTGAAAAAAAAAAAAATATATTTTCTCTCTTTTACACTATAGATGGACTCGCCATCAGCAAGTAAGTTGATTTTTTAATATCGATTTCGGAATGACTAAGTAATTTTCATTTTTGCTTACTGAGAATTGCACTTCTCTTGGTAATTACATGCTAGCAACGCAAGGCAATGCTACGTTTTTTAAATGAATTTAGTAGTTTATTATAGAGAATATACTAAGCCTTCTTAGATCTAAAAATATCAACTACTCCATTAATTGAGAATAATTTTGTTATCAAGAAGATACATCTGAAAGTCAATAACAACCAGACATGTGTAATTCTGAATCAACATACCCAGAAATATCGATTACAAACATTAAAATCAAATATTAAAATAATAAACCAAACAACAACAAAAAAAAACTGTCCAATTCCTAGTTTTAGTTTATTCCATAATTATATTTCAATCGTTTAACTAGTCGTAAAAAAAAATGAATATTTCCCTCCGAATAACCGAAATGTTACTAATTAAATTACAATTGGATAAGCTCTTAAGGCTGTAGAGTTTGCTCATTAATTAAAATTAATAAGATTTTTAATTATTGAAAAATATTCCCAAAGGCAAAACATAACTGATTTCTAAAGTGAATGCAAATTCTTTGCTTAAATGGTGAGTTGTGTAATATTACCAACGGATTTAAATTATGTTAAGCTACCTCTACCACTTCACAACAAACTACAATTCAAGCAAAACTAAGGTTAGATATGGTGTCTGAAAATAATACAAGATCCGAAAGGATGCATGACAGTTTCGGTAAATATTGAGCTGCCATGTTGCGTCCTAATAGATGAATATTTTTTCTCATTCAAAATCTATATTTTAATCTCAAGTATATGATCAGTGGAATTTCAAAACGTCAATTGTCCATTTTTTTCGAAATCTACGGGGTATTTTTTTCATGTACTAGGTTGTTCCAAAAGTCCTTGTGCATTAATATATCTTTATTTCAGACTACTTATTTTAAACTACTATATATATTTTAAACGACTATATATTTTATTGAATACTACTCTTCAAAGTAAAGTCCATTGTTTTCAACTAATTTCACCCATCTTTCTGCCAGTAATTGGATTTGATGCCGGTCGGTGCCACTCCTTTAGTTTTGAGGCAAAGAACTCTTCACATTCAATTTATACGTCCTCCTAATTATCAAAGATCTGGCCTTTTAAAAAATGAGCCATTGATCTAAACAAACCATAATCTGATGGTGCAGTATCTTGACTATACGTAGGAAGAGGCAATACGTTTACTCCTTACAGTTCCAATAATTATTCCTTGGTCGAACGAGAAAGATGTGCAGGGGCATTGTCGTGTTGCAAACTGGCTTATTAGATGTTAATTTTAATATTTTTAATGAAGTTCTTGTTATCTGAAGTTCTACAGAGAAAAGAGAGATTTTTTTTTATGTAGGTATCCAGTAAGTAATTCAAAGATAGGATAAGACAATCAGGGGATATATTTTGGCATTGCAGAACCGAATGTACGTTATAAATCCAAAATTCAATGACACCCCTCGATTGCCAAATCATCAAAGAATTTGTTAGGCTGACTGCAACGCAAACGCGGAAATACGTGGAGTGGGGGAGGCGCCTCAATTATGAGTTATTTGATATAGAACTACACTAAACATAAATATGTAATCGAGAGGAATTAAACAAATGGCCTGGAAGGCATTACGCGAAGGTAATAATTTTTTTAGCAGCCGCATAATGACCGCGAGCATTAACTACTGCTTGCTTTAGTCCAGAAGGCATTAGAATTTAAGGAGTGAGTAGAGCATATGCTAGAGAAAACATTGCTGGAGTACTTTGCTGGACTTGTACATTATTAAGACAACCCATTAGAGCTTATACGAAATTTATTAGAGTTCGAGGAGGGGTTCCGACCCCTACCCAATCCGACTCCCTTTTACCCACCTTTTCAATAGGGCTTACTTTTTTTTGTTTGTTTACTTTTTTTATTTAATATTTTATGAATGCCGATAAAATATTCACGTTTTCATTAATACCACTCTGTAAATAAGGTTATATACCAGCACGCGTTTTGTATTCTGAGAGTTCGGTGATTAAGAACTGAATAGATATATCCTCATAAATAGATCTAAATAACATCTATTTATGCTAGCTAACTATTATTGATATATGATTGACAATTTCCCATTAGTAAATATATAGGAAGACAGGTATACATATGAGAAGTTCTCTATCAAATGTTAATTTATCAATTTCTGAAAAACAAAGATTTTTTTGACAAATTAACATTCTCAACCTAAGCATTATTCAGTTTATTTCAAATCTTAAATTTTATCCTGTCAAATAGGTATTTGACATTTTATAGATACACATCCACATTTTCAATAAAAATTTGCCTTATCTTCTTGAGATGCTGCTCTAATACATATTGTGTAATAACTATCCAAAAGTGGATATATTGACTTTTAATAAAAAACTAGAATATGATATAATAGATATAGTCTGCGCAATGTTGTTAATCTTAAAGGACTATTATTTCCCAGAATTAAATCTTTTCCATTCATTCAAAAATAACATAAAGTAAAAAGAAAAAAAACGATAAGTAAAAATTTCGCTTAATTGTAAAGTACTTTTGTACTTTGAAATAGAGCAAAAGCAACGGGGGATTGATTCATGCTCGGAAATAATTTTATTTAATTAGACAGTTGTTTGAATTAGAGTATAGCATACTAAAAGAAATTTCTAAATTTGTGGTATAAGTATTCTATCATTGGTTGGTACAAGAATCCATTCGGGACAACCTCCTTCAAAAGTGTAAGGATCTTTTGATTCCAAGCTTTAAATAAAAATCTTTCACATTTATTTGGACATTTATTAAAAATATAATTCTAAATTAATTAATTATGCTCTCTCTCTCTCTCTCTCTCTCTCTCCTCTCTCTCTCTCTCTCTCTCTCTCTCTCTATATATATATATATATATATATATATATATATATATATATATATATAAACATATATATATGTGTATATGTATATGTATATGTATATTTTTTATTTTTTTATTTTTAGTAAGTACCATAACCTTTTATTACTGACTAATATACCTTGCGATCTATATATACATACATACATATATATATATACATACACACATATATATATATATATATATATATATATATATATATATATATATATATATATATATATAAACACATGTTTAGATATAATTTAAAAATATATAATAATTAATAATACAGCTATACAAAATTAATTAAAACAGTTAGAACTTAAAGAACTTATAAATAAAATAATAAAACTTATAACCGCTCAAATTAATAAAAAAAAAAAAAACCTGTACCACTACAACCTATGAAGGGTCTTGGATCGAGTACTTGTTAAGGACCGTACTGTGTCTAGGCCAACGGTTGTGCAAGGAGGTGATTTGGCCGAGATCACGATTAACCGCCAAGTTTTCCCCCAATTAAGGGTACCCATTTTATAGAGGCTGGGTGGTCCCCAGGAGGGTCTCCCGATCCCACAGGGTCGATCCACGACTGATAACAGAATAAATAATTATCTGCAACATAAACTGAACCCGAGACCGGGAGCATTGTAATTTAGTTCCTTACCACTGAGCTACTCCGCTCCGCTCTAATTAATAAATTAAATAAAATTATCATTTTTCAAAAAGAGTAATATGTGAAATTTTTGATATGCAGTAAGGTTAAAAAGTAATAATTTTGACAAGCTCTCGATCAACTGTTAGGTAAACCTTATTGAATGTACAACAGTAGAATATATAACATAAAAGGCCAAAAAATACAAAATAATTAAATATTTTTAAGCAATAAATAATTTATTGTTTTTTTTCTAGCTATTTATAAATCTGAGTTGGTTGGCGGAGAGCATGTGGGCTACGTTAAACATGGCAAGAAGTAAATATGAATTAAACTGGTTAAGTAGTACGGAGAAAGAGCAAATAATATATTAAAAAATAATGTCAACTGACTGATTTATGACGTATAACAAAAAAAAAATTTTAAATCATAATATGTTATATATGTGCGTGTGTATAAACTATTCTTAAAAATGTATTTTATTTGTCAATAAATTAAGGTTTGAAAGTAATCATCGTAGCTTCCCCAGATTACAAATTAATTAACTGGTCTGCGGAGTCAAAGGACTTTTTTATTTCACTATTTTATTTTTATATTTAATAAATTGTCAAAGATATTGCAAGAAGAGTGAGTGGGTCGGTCGAGTGGAGTTCTATAGAGAAACTCAATACACTTCAAAAGTAATACACATAAATAAAACTCAATTCAATAACTTCAAGTAAATCAAAGTATAACTTCATGATTACTTTAATGAATTTATTGGTGAATTGAACTTACCACATCTAATCAAACTGATATAAATCAATAAAAACCCATTAAAATAATTGAAATTTGAAAAATAAGAAATACACAAAACAGATAAATCTTGAGAAAAAAAAATTATAAATTAAAATTAATGCCACCAAAACTTTCAGAGTAGTTCATGTAATTTAAAAAATAACTGAATTATTCGATTCCATTTCCAAATCATCAAAAGCCATTCAATTAAAAAAAAAAAGACTGAAAATTTCATTAATTTTTCCTTTAAGTGGCAAACTTGATTTAAAACAAATCATATTCCCGATTTTTTAAAAATATTATCAAAGATGAACACAGCTTCTAGAATAGATTTAATAATACTTATAACGTTCAGCGTTGGCACCTATAGTGCCCTTTCAACAGCACCTATAGAATCCCTCCTATAGTACCAATAGTACACCTCCAATAGCACCCTCCTTCCCCAAACTTATAAGAAACCCAAATAAAATGTGTAAAAGGGCGAGGATAAGAAGGAATGGTATTGGAAATAAACAGTTTACAGGGACCAGGATTGTACACAGTGGATGGGGACACCCCCTTGATCGATGGGAACCCCCGTGCCCCCTGCCCTGGGGACTGGTCCCCTTAAATAATTCATGAACCGCCGGTTGCCGATTAGCTTCGTTAGTCAGGTTCTAATCAGATCCGTTCTGGAGGTCCTCTCTCCTCCTGCTATTTGGACAACAATGTGGCCACCTCCACCATCCTCCACTTCCTTAGGGCGCGCTCTATTCCTCTCTGCCACAATGGTCCCTGTAATCACCGCGTTTCCTATTGCCTCATATTTTGTCAGGGGGAGACGATTAATTATAATTATGAAAGTTCCGGAATGGATTGTTCTGAAAAGGAGTACTGCTATTCATACGCGCCTCCCCCCTTTCTATTATAATGGTACAAGTCCTGCAGCAGACTAGTAAACATGTCGACGTATTCATAACAGGTTCTACGAGAATAAAAGGAAGTTAAAATTAGCAATAATGCACTATGACGTCATCATGGGATCGCCAGACCGGAGATATGCTCTCCATAATATTTCCAGCAAATGGTTTAAGTTTTTTTTAAAGATTTTACTTCCTCGCTAGGTTAAAAGAGTGGGCGATTGTGTATATTAACTCAACTTGTTATTTATTTATTTTGAAGTTTGGTGAAGCGGTTCAACCATTATCGAAGACTGGAACGTCGATTTCTAGCAATTAATCGAGTGAATGTAACACTTCAAATAGAAGCACGTTGAGTGATAGAAACGTGATTTGAATATTGAGGAATAAAGAAACAAGTAAGATAAGGTAGGTGAAGTTACCATAACTATAAATAGTTTCCAAGCTTTATCCACCGTCGAAACAAATCCACAAACATCTACAACAGCATGTTCGTGTTGGACCTCCATTTGTTCACTTGAGTGATGTACAGAATAACCAGTAACAATGAACCAGTAACTGTCCTTCGAAATGAAGGTGGAGTGAATAGCTACAAGTAAAAATTTAAAATCACAGCTGTTAATATACCACAAAAAAATATTGATACATATCATTAACTGGTAGCCAGTTTCAGGAAGTGGGAGGAGAGGAGTTTTATATCAACAAGCCCCAGAAGATCGAAGGCGGTTGTAATAAAAAATCTATACCACGCGACTTCTTTTGCAATAATAAAACACGAACTAGGAAACCTTGGATACAACGCCAATAACATAATAAACTTTTCCCGTTTCAAAAGGCCACTTTCAATGTTTTTTGCTGACATTTCGAAGACATGATTTAATGAATTCTTTTTGATATAGGGAAACCAAAGAACGCGAAAAAAGAAAATAATTCCTCAATGGACTTGAAAATCAGTGCGTTTTGCAAATCATCATTCCTCTGTTTTATACCAAATGATGACTTCAATAATACTGAAAACGAAAGATATATACTCTACAGTTTAGAACAGGAGTGTGCCCGCGGGCGGCGGTGTGCCCGCCTGACATCACCCGTACATCACCGCAGGCACAATTTTGCTGCACCAGCGATCACTAACTGTTTTATACGCCCTACTGTCTACTATCTACTATCAACGAGTTTTTGTTACGAAATATTGTTTACTTAATTATTTAAAAAATATTTAATAATTAATTAGAAATATAACCCAATTCTTTGAAAATATTAATTTATTTATTTCATAGGATTTTATGTTTTCCTGCCAATCATTATCACAGATTTACAAGGTCTAATGCAGATCGATGAAGTTTCAATAAAATATTGAGTACTTATATATTTTTTTTTAAATATTCAATAATTACAAGAAATTTATTTAATTAAGCGAATTTGTTTTAAAATTCGTTTATATCATACCATTTTATGCTTTTCTGTTAATCGTCACCGTTGTATTGCTTGTTCCTTTTTTTTAGCAGTAACAAAAATTGAATGACAGTGTTGGTAACACTGCATGGAACTTATTCTATATCTCGTTATACGCCCATATTGTTTTAAATTCTTTTTTGAATTCTAATCTCAAAATGTATGAATTTAATATATGAACTATATTAA
The DNA here is from genome assembly GCA_948150685.1 of Rhaphigaster nebulosa. Taxonomy (NCBI): domain Eukaryota; kingdom Metazoa; phylum Arthropoda; class Insecta; order Hemiptera; family Pentatomidae; genus Rhaphigaster; species Rhaphigaster nebulosa. Next base: position 26,719,679 of record OX411312.1, on the reverse strand, counting down.
CCTATAATTTTAAAAGCGACTAAGGAGAAATCACTACTGCTTTTTCAATTTCTAAGATTAATTAATTTGTTTGTTTTTTGTGTGGTAATAACAAATAAATATAACCTTCAACGTCACTTCTAAAGCTGCTACTTTTAATACGAAACATCTTCATAAATCTGAATATTATTAAAAAATATTATTAGCAATATCCAACATCCAATTTACATTGAATAAAAACACCCAAAAATATACTGTGCCTGTAATATAAAGAATATACTGTAATTTGACAAATAATATATAAATTTACTTATATACGGGGTTTCCTAGCCCGTCATAGTTTATTTTAATTTCAGTTTGAGTAAATCATATAAAATAATAATCAGATGTTTTTATATAACGACCGAATAAAAAACACAATAACTGATATAAATAAGGAAACAGAACAAGTTAAATGTAATTTATAATGTATGTTGGTATGATAAGCCTGATTTCAGTCTATGGAAAGGCGCAAAGGTATACTCGCATAGCATAACTTCTATGCCAAGCAGATGGAAGCAGAAGTCCTGAAGACGAAAAAAATAATTTTTATTTCTGCTTTGAAACACTATTTCTTCAAATAGATCTGTCAATAAAAAACAATTTATTTTGTATCCATTATGTGCTGAAAAAAAAGCAACTTACTACATTTTTTTTCTATGATAAAGTCAAAATGTAGAGTTTCGTTATTTACGTACCAAGGAGCTTCTCTTATTAATTGTAAAATTGAAGATTGAAAGATTGTAGATTTTTTTAAGCACGACTTTTTTGCTGAACCGTAAATTTGTGAGGCTGAAAAAAAATATACATTTTATTTTTAATAGAAATTTCGCATTGGAATTCTATTTAAAACTCCTAAGAATTATATGAATTTCTGGATTATGTGCTGAGATGATAACCTATTAATGATTGAACGAACAAAAAAGAAAAAGAAAAAACGATGAATCAACGATAGACAGGAGGAGGGAGAGGGGGGAGGGCAGGGAGATGGGATGAGGGGAGTGGGTGTCGGAAAGGGCCGCCGATGGAACGATAAGCCATTGTACGAGAGGAAATACCTTGTTAGAACGTTCCGGGAAGGAAGTGATAAGGCAGGCTTACCGTCTTCCGACATATCGCTACCGTCGGATTTACCTCTGTACCATTCTTCTTCCTTCGGGAGGGATATACGGGAGATCTTAGGGCAGGATATCGTCTAGCAACTAGCAACAGAGCCATCTAGTATTCCATCCCGTATTTCCCTCTTTTCCATTCATGTTTTTTCCAACCAGCCTGGTTTTTTTGCTAAATAAGAGTTTTCCTAGGGTAAAGTATTACGAAAATAGATTTCTGACGCCAAAAAAAACACCTTATTTTAAAACTCTTAGCAATATACTTCCGCGGGATTTCGATATCCACTTGGCAGACAGCAGAAGTTGCTCGTATTAGGATACAGAATAATATTCACCCTTAAACAATAATTATTTAATTTTTTTTTCAATCCGGACTACTTTTTCTCCCCTAAGGGGTGTCCCGTGAGCATTTCTCTCATGTTAGATGTTTGGATAATTACAAAAAAAACAGTAAAATTATTCTCAATGTAATTTTTTAATCAGTTGACATCCGCATGATGGTATAGCAGGATCAATCTAATTAGGGATTGATGTATTAGTTGCCACTTCTATAAATTTTTTTTTAAGGAAAACCAGTTTCGAATGCTATACATTCATCATCAGTTCTCACACACAAAAATTCAAAATACAGTTTGGAATTGTTATACATATCAAATTAAATGTAATATGAATTTGAATTATAAAACATTAATGAATTATGAATTTAATTAAGACAAGAAATCAAATACATTGGTACTCACCAAGGTTATATCAAACAGAACAAACCAATACAAACTTTTCTGTTTGATATAATATACTTAAACCTTGGGAGTACCAACATGCATTAATTTCTTTTCTTAATTAAATTCATAAGTCATAAACGTTTTATAATACTAATTCATATTATATTTAATTGAATATGTATAACAATACCAAACTGTATATTGAATTGTTTATTTTTGATTTTTTGTGTCTTTAGAACTGAAGATGAATGTATAACATTTGAAACTGGTTTTCATTAAAAACAAAATTATACAACTTGCAAATAATCTATCAATTTCTAATTTTAGAATGTTTCAATGTAGGTAGTAGGTTTCAATGTTAAAACTTCCCGTGTAGGGTCGTTTTGGCATGTCGGTTTTTTTCTCTGCTGTTTCGTACATTATAGATCCAACTGTGATAAGCGTTTGTCAAAATTGAATCAATAATGTTCACACCAAGCCAAAACCATAAAATATTAATTAATACATTTGAGATATAAGCTTAATATAAATTTATTTTGTTATTTTTATCATAGGCCGTCCCCTCAAACATGTCAAATTTTCCATCTTCGAAGAATAGTTATTATTTACTTCTTTATTATTAATTATTATTTACTTGCCTCAACATATGGACATTGGCCAGGGTGGAAATTTAAATGAGTAATAATTAGATTTTGATATAGATTGTATTCGATTATTATATATATATATAAAAGATCAATCAAATAAATGAATGGAATCAATTAAAAAGAGTGGTTGGAAGGTTCGGATGGATGAAAAAAATCGATGATGTAGGGAAGTATCGTTCTTCGTCTCAGACGGTATTCCTCCACCATTTTCCATCGTTCAAACCGACGGTTGGGATTTAGAGGGAAAAACGCTCAGTTTCAAGTATTGCAATTTCAAGAATATCTCAGAAAAACACAAAGTGAAATACTTTGTTAATTATTACCTCGAAGAGGTTTTACGATTGAGAATCAGAGCTAAATTCCGACTTGAAATCATGTCGGACACATCATTAGCCCGGGAGACCATACCATCGGACTAAATAGGCTCATTAAAGTTGAACATCCAATTGAAGCAATAAGGATTCTCGAAGCGAAACTCTAATTTGGCCCCGTTGAATTGAACGAAGGGAGGGGAATTTAATTTGACCCCCTCAGGTAAGGATTCATATTTCCGGAGCGGGTGATGTAGTTAAGGTTAGAGCCGAACAAACGCCGTAGCGAGTCCACAATTAGACAGTCATCTCCTGTTCCAGTACGAACCCCCCGCTGACCCGGTATCGATTCCCGCCCCCTCAGCTTCCCGGTTATCGCTAAATAAATGATGAGCTACTCCTGATGCAACATTGATCACTTTCCGGAGCGCCCCCCCTTGTGTTCGTGAACCGGAACGAATACGATCGGTTAGTTGGGCAGGACTAACTGCTTCGGGACATGGAATTCGCTCGTTGGAGTGGAAGAATTGCTGTTCCACTAGCTGGAAAATTATTGGCTCGTGTACAATTTCACTACTTTCAAATTAAAATCAAAATTAAAAAAAAGTAAAAAAAAAAAAGAAAGAGTGAATTATGAACGTGCTACCTAAAGTTTCTGTTGACTCATGTCATGATTAATTTTAATCTGATATTTAAAATCTGTCTTCTTTTTGAAGTTTGTTTTTCGATTTATTATTATAAAAATTAATCATTACTCAACAAGAAATTAGTTTTTAATTTCTTGAACGGGAGAACCGATTTAGTTGCTCTCTGTTTTGTTTTATCGGGTTTCGGCCATCGAAATATAGTGTTTTAGGGTCATCGTACAAAGCCTTAATAACAATACAAAAAAAAAAAAAAAAAAAAAAAGGAAAATCCAAATAAATGTTTTATTATATATATATATATATATATATATATATATATATATATATATATATAACTATTTGGAAATAATAAATCATAAAGTAATCAATTTATAATCAAGGGTATTTTAACTTATATATCTACGCCTGTCAATAATAAAAACTGAAAACATCAATAAAATAATGGATGGCAAGCACGTGTGAGGAAGAACAATACTCTGAGGTATTTCTCCCCTGGCATTAGTCTAGTTAGATTACGGAAGAAGGTCTCTCATACACCTTCTTTTCATTGCTCCAATGCTCTCGAGCATAGAGGTAGAGTTCTTTATTTCTAAATCTTGTGCCACAGTAATTTATCATGGAATCGATTGTAGTGAGTCGGCCTATATTCGCTGACAGTTGGATTTTTTTTTTTAAAAAGATTTGATAATATGAATCTCTTATCGTCCTCCATTTTGGGGCAAATGGCTAACGGTAATATCGGACGGTGGACATATTTATTTTATTGGATTTTTCAATTATACGTACCTCTTGAAACGTAAAACCTCAAATATTGAGAGATAAGTAGTTAATTTTTTTTTTCTTGGTCGATTACAAAGATTCATTACTGAAAATAATAAACCAACAAAGTAAAGTGAAAATCTTTAAAAATTATACAAGAAATAAAAACATACTAGATTATGATCATGTAATGAGAGTGGTTGGTGTTGATATGAATGAAAACACAATATTGAACCGTTTAAAACGAAATGTGAGATTGAGGTACAATAGTATTGCAATGTAATATAGAAAGAAGGATATCCAAGTTCGTAATTATTATTATTGTTACATAAAATGACAAAAATAAATTAAGTTAACTCAAAATAGGTAGAACCTATTTATTTACTTAAATCTCCATATATTTACATTTTTGTTCTGCATTACTAAATCATTGTAAATCATGACTTATTTATTATTATTTAGTTACAGGGTTTAGATGCCATGTACAACATATAGGATATTAGATACAGAATATTGGCACCTAGCTCTTATATTATTTGATAAAATGTAAAAAAAAATTAATTTTTAATTTTTCTAAAATCCAAGTAAATGAATTTAAACAAGAAAATACCAATCTATATTTGTAAAATTTTTGGCGTTGTTATTCCATTTGTAAAATTTTTGGTGTCATTATATGAAAATGGTAAACTTTTGATTATTATTTTTTTTTTTTTTTAAAGCAAATTTACTATAATATATTTTTTTGTTTGTTTGATAAACTATTGTAAATCAGTTTGTATTTTTTTAAGAAAATATGGCATAAAGTCTCGGAAATCCTGCTCTAGAGCCAGAAATAAAAATCAAATTTAATTTTTTCTTGGTAATTTGATTCTAAAGCGGCTTAGTTATATCAAACTAGATTAGCAGCCCCTTAAAAAAACTGTAATTGATCACACTAGAAGTTTTTACAGATTTTTTTTGCCTCTTATAGATTGCCATTTTTCGTCTCACTCGACTTGAGCGATCACAACGAAGCAGAGAGGACGGAGACTAAGACAAAAAACAGGATATTGCAGGCCGAAGTAATGTTTATAGCTGTAGGTCCTCCTTAATAAAGAGGTGACGTAAATCATTTTATAAGGTGTTTTGAGAAGGGCAATGATATTGCAGGAGACAGTATAAAAAGGAATGGGTCGTTCGGCCAGCTTTTTCTCTTGCTGTTTTTATGGTCTTATGTGAGAGGATACTGATATACATTTATTTCCTCTGTTATTCCAGACCTTCTGTATGCATAGAAGGCTGACAATAAATATTCAGAGTGCAGAGAACAAAGATGAGTACCTTTCTTTTTACATAAGTTTTGACATGTCTGAATCTAAAATGTCATTATTTTGTTTCATTCGACCGAGGAAATCGACGATTCATTCAGGCAGAATAATTAATGGAAATTTTTTTATTAAAGAAAATATTTCCGTGAGGAATTTAAGCGGATTAAATAAACGAGGTTCGTTATATCGGTTAAATGAAATGGATTTCGCTCTTTATAATTCACGTTTTTTTGCACCAACTTGCTTGTTCTTTTGTTTGTTATTTTACTAAAAAAGAGTAAAGGATCACTTATTTTTTTTAAACTGTAATGTTAATACTTTGATGGGCTTTTAGTAATTCATTCTATATCGATTTTTTCCCTTCTTTTTTTTTAATTTTTTTATATCGAGCAATTTAGTTCATTTTTCTCTAGTTTTAAGTAATAAATATTTCTAATATTAAATGTAAATATTTTTATGGGTTTTTAGAAATTCATTCATCATTGATTTTCTTCTATCTTTTATTAATTTTTTTATGTTGAGCAATTTAGTTCATTTTTCTCTAGTTTTTAGTAATAACTTGTTTTTTTTTTATTCACAAATGTTAAGAAATTATTATTATTATTATTTTTTTTATGAAAAGCAATATATAAATATTAACTTGAATTAAAAATATCGAAGCCCGAAATATGGATATGTTTATTGATATATCGAAATTCTATTTCGATACATTTGAAAACTGGCGATACGATATATATACATATATATATATATATATATATATATATATATATATATATATATATATATATATATATATATATAGCGCTTGCAAAAGTGCACCTACTCACCAACCCAAAGGTTGTGAGTTCGAATCCCGGCACCGGCACTACTTTAATTTAATTAAAGTAATAATTCAAGAAATTTATCACCCCTCCCCCCGGGTATGTGAGGCTCGTCAGCCTACTGGAGGCTACTCACACAGACCGGGCGTAGGAGTGATGACCCTACCCCGTGTACCTTAATTGTGAATCGCGTTGTGGTTTTCTAGGGCATAAAATGGCCGCCCGGAGGTTTGGTCCATGGACGGTCTGTCTCGGGAAAAGAAATATAGGTCCTCGTGCGCCTGCTGACTCTGAACAGCCACAATCTGTGGATCTAGATCGATTTGTCACTGTCCTTGAACCCGAGTGAATCGGTGGGAAGGACACTGCCGAATTGGTCCCAAAGGGACCGGTTATGGAGCAATGGGCAGCCTGCCGCTGCACCATGGAAACCATGGTTCGCAGCAACGTGAGGTTGGGTGACCACCTCCAGGCTGTCTGTGCTTCCGCAAGCAATAAATGTCTGTAGGAACACCACATCGCGCGGCCAAAGATCTACAAGGTCTATAGAGCCAACCGGAAAAAAAAAAAAAAATATATATATATATATATATTCCTTATTAGCGGAATAAAAAAGTATCGTAAGAATGGATGACAGGAAAATTTTTAGAACTGGCTATGAAGATATCTCGGGACCTCAATCGTAGCTATAAAACTATAGAAGATAGATATGGAGCATCTGGCAGAGCCGTGAAGTTGAGGCTCCAGGCACTGGAGAAGGGCCTTTGCAACTCGAGCAATCACACCCTGGGGAAATAACGCCCTCCACCGCCCTCCGCTCCAGAAAGAGCTACTGAATTGCCTGAAGCAATCAACTTCGCCCACCTTCGGCAGGAGGCTGTTCACATCATTTCTGTTTATTTTACGACTCCCGGGTAGAACGTTATTTTTCAAAATAAAAGTAATATTATAATAATAACAAGGCCAAGCCTAGTCTAATTGATGAATAACATAAGAACTAACACAATCCTCCCATAACAACTCGGATATTTACCCGCCAAGTCAGCAGTGTTTACCTTTCTACCGTTTGTTATCCAGACCAACAACGTTCCACACAGTAGTCATGTTGTTACGACTTCAATTATATTACATAACTAGCTGTGACCGCGGTTTTCCACGCATTAAATTTGGATTAATCCCTAAAATATAAAATTTCCTTTAAAATAACAACCTAAAATATATTATTCAGTCTCATTTATTGCAGGAAAGGAACAGGGTCAAAACGACCATAATTTTTTATAAACGACAGTAAAGTTTCACTTAAATAAGTTTAACTTGTTTCCCCTTACCTTCCCATTTAATTTAAAAAATAGCGTTTTCACATAACAATTTCACACTTACTAAAATGTTTATATTGTCAGCTTCCTTCCACGGGTATGAAGTTGTCATGGCAACGACACTTACGCAAGTTGGACACTCTTTCTCTTAGAAATTAATTTATGATTATTGTTCCGTTCGATGGATCAGTAGAGTGATTTTATAAGTCCTAAAGCTTTTAAAATAAACAGTGTAACTAAGGCATAAAGAATTTATAGAATCGGACTGGTAGTTCCTGAAATTATTGCGTTCATACAAACAAATTCTTCAGCTTTATAAAGGGTATCCCCAAAAAGAAGGATAACCCTTGTGGGGTTTATAGCAAATTTAACGCTTAATAATTTCTGAGAATATGGGTCAACAAATGAAGTCTTGACCAGTTATCAGACCAAATCGTGAGAAAAAAAAACACGAAGAAACAACTCATTTCATCAAAATAGGATCAAAACTAATCTTATGAAGAATATAGCAGCATGATAGAGCACACACAATCTTTGAGGAGTTGCCGGAGTTGACAATAAACGCATTTAAATGTTTTTAAATCAGCACAAAATTGTTTTTTCATTTACTGTCTCATGAAGCTTCCAGCCAATCGAAGTTAGTAGACACCATTGTAACCACTTTTGTGAGCTGTTACATTTTACTTTGCTGAAAAATATTGGGTCTGGGGATGTTTGTCTTTATTTTTTTCAGGAAAACCTAAAACCAATGTTGCTAAAAATAACAAGTTGGTTTGGAATACGATATTCACCACTCATTTTGAAAATCATGTCAAGTCAAACAATTTTTACTTTCCCTTACCAATATACGAAGTATATAGTAAGGGGAAGTATTGCGATCGTGAAAATTTTCGAATTCGAGTTTTCAACGCAAATGCACGTTTTAAGGTCCCCTGAGCCAAATAACAAAGTCTCGAAAAATGGTCTGTGTTCAGTGAGTCTGTGTGTATGTGAACAGCCTAACTAAAAAACGAAAAGTTGTACGATACTGAAATTACGTATTTAAGGTAGGTATATGGCTGTGATGTTACAGCAACTTTTTCGTCAAAATCGACCAACCGGGGAACTGCTACTTTATTTAATCGATTTTATACTTTTGAAACTTGCCTAATGTCTTCTCCTTAAAGGCCTTTAATTTTTCATGTATGTAGTACATCAACGAAAAAATGCAGAGAAAAAAATTATGACGAAAAGAATATTTGATTTGCGCTTAACTTAAAAAGGATGCAATTTATAGTAAATTATATACAATTAAAATAAATTAATATACAATCGTATGGAAGGTTATTAAATTATCTAAAAAAAAAAAATAGGATCATCAAAATCGGACCAGTATCAGCAAAGATATAGCGTATTTTAACCGAGCGCATACGAAAGGAGACGGAAACGACCGAACGGACGGTAAGGAAAAGTTGTGATGCGTGCACCGCACTAGATTTTTTTGGTAAATATCCTGTATTTCATCTATCAAGCTGCTATTAGTATCAATCGACGCCAAATCTATTCTCCATGACATTAGTTTCGATCTTTTTTAATGCATAGAGTCATTTCTTCATTAATTGCCAAAACGTGTTTTTTACATTTAACTTTTTTATTCCTGTTATTTTTTTACAATATATAATTTTTTTAATAGTTAAAATGCCTCATATACAGTTTAAAAAATAGATAAATAATCGAAATACCTGGAATACATTTAAAATGCTGAATTAAATAATAAAAAATATGAAATTCCTGCATAAATTTATACACTTATATTTCATCCTTCCATTACTGCGAATAGGTTATAAGTAACGCATAAGTGTTTTTTTTTTCTTTTCTCTCCTAACAGTAAATCAGAAAATTAGCGTGCAGATTCTTATCGCTTCCTTATTCTGGTCGGCTCGCGTGTTCGTCCTTATTCAAGAAAATGCTTAGATGGCGGGTCTGTTATAGGTTCATAACATGTCCTTTAAAAATCTTTTACGAACTTTCTTTCAGCATATTTGGAATATTCGAACATTAACAAGTTTCATACTTGTAAACGGGATGGATTTTTATATTTCTCGTGATTATAGATCGAAAGATTAGATTTGAGTGAGAATAGATTTGAAAATTATTTAGGTAAGCTCGCTAAATTAGGGAGGGAGGGAGGGTCTCGCTACGAAAAGCCGCTGTTTTTAACAATCTCCAAGTTCATACCCGTTGATGCTATTACCTTCGAAAAGCATATTAGGAAGCGCGTAAGGAAGGGTGGGTCGGGTAAGGGGGAAGAGGAGGTGGAAATGTATACATATATTGTAATGCTCTATAAATAATACTAGTTTTGGCGAGGATATAGGTCCTTCGAGAGGTCCTTATAACAAAAATAGACTGTTTTTAAATCGATACAGGCTTCGATAGATCCTGCCTTGTTATTAAATCGGAACGGACTATGTTAGCGAGAAGAGGGACATTAGAATAAACGCTAAAATAGTCAATTTTAATATTAGGCTTCTTCTATAAAAATAAAAATGTTTCAATCAATGTAAACTAATTTAGAACATAAACTTTGTTAGTTGACTAGCTCTACTGATTTATTTAAATTTACGACGACATTAAAAATGCAATAAATAAATGTAATATTTGATTAATAAAATGGCAATGGCTTGTTAAGAAATTACCTATTAATAGCATTTTAACTTTAAATTTAAATTAAATATAAAAGCAGTTTTATTAATCTGATAAAATCGGTTTTCTTGCACAATATATTAAAGAAATAATTATTTCAATTGTTATTAAAATTAATACTATTTATTTAAACCAATTTTATTTTAAAAGGGAAAACTATGGATCTTTTATCCCAAAGATTAGATGATAAAAAAAAATTTTGTACCTAAAAACACACCTATATATGAACAAGAAATAAATCCTCTGAAAAAGCTGAAGCAAGACAACATAACATAAAAGATTTACTAATTAGTATCTATTATTTTATTTTATTTTTCAAGTTTGCGAATATGGCTTAAACACTACGGTTTGTAAATTATGCAGAGATGTATTTAATAAAATATATCAAATAAGCCTTTAAAAAAAAAATATACATACAATTTTATTTCAAATATTCTTTGAAAAATACTCGGTATTTTTTTTTCGTAAGTTAAAATGAATTTACAATTATTAGGATTTTCACAATATATAAATTTAATTAAACAATTTTTCCGTTGTTTACAATGTTTCCAGCCAATTGGCTCATCCTCGGGTTTCAAATCTACAACCGATCAAATAATTGTATGAGATATTTTCAATTTATACTTATTCACTTACATACCATTTCATTATATAAACAGAAAAAAATTAATATATTTTTTTTGTAAAAATTGTTACACCATATTTATATTATAACATTTAAAAAAATAGTGAGAATAGAATTACCAAATTAATTAGAATTTTTATTAATATAATTACTTTTTTTTCAGTCCTCATTCTTAAAATATAATGACTTTATCCAATTTTTTTTTTTTTTTTTTTTTTAGAAATTTTCCGTCATCTCTTAATTTTAAATTTTTATAAATTAAATCATATAATTTCTTAGTAAAACGTTTTAATTATAGGGCATAATTTTAATAAATATTTAATTTCAAATTTCTTTAACTGAAAAAAAAAATAATAGGAATTAAGTTTGTTTACTCACTTCTTTTAAATTGTATTACATAATATTGTGTAATAATTCAAACAAAAAATGTATAAGTTTTTCCTGTTTATATGAGGTAATGATGTTTTTAACAAATGTAAAATTATATCAAATATGCATTTGAATGGTTGTAGATTTAAAACCTGAAAATGAGCCAATTGGCTCATAACGTTGTGACAATGTAAACATAAAGGAATTTTTGAAGTTTGAAGGATTGAAATTTCCTTAGAAAATCGCTTTGATATTTTGTCAAACTAATAAATGGTAACACGTTTTATAAGATAAATATCTAATCCATACTGAAAGAATAATGTTTAACAAAAAAAGTTTTAGAGAATAAAAGGGGGAAAAACCCACTTATTTTGTTTATAACTTAATAAAACAGACTCCATAAATTATAAAAATAATAAAAATAAATCTTTAAAATAAGAAAGGATATAAATTTCTTCAATAGAAGATAAAAATAAATAAGAGCTGGTGGCAAGACAGACAGGGAGGGACGACTTCTTCCCCTATTAGGCTTTGATGGGGTGGAAGCTGGGCGATCAGAGGATGAAAAAGTCCGCATTGGACAGTCAGTTAGCTCTCGGATGTCTAAGCATGGACTTCGGGCTCTTCTCCCGGGCTTCGTGCTTAGAAAGCCTGTAGTTGCCTAGCAACGCATCAACATTGTGCTTCAGAAGGAAGAGGTATGTTCTTACAATCAATACTTTCATCGACCGACAAAAAAAACCATAAGACCCTTGACAGAAATGAAAATATTGAACGAAGTTTGTCGGAGCTAAAAATTAATGTTTTCTTATAATTTCTTATAATCCGTTAAGGATAACAAAGGCGTTCTTAACGCTGTCAAAGTATGCAAATTCACTTGCCCTAGCGGGGAACTTCATCGGCTTAAAATGCAAACGAACCTTTTCTTGTCAATTAAATTTATTTTGACACTTTAAGAAAATTCTTTAGGGGTGAACACTCATTGTATGCTTAAAACGACATCGAGGGATATTTTTAATTTTATAATATAAATTTTACTATTTCATTATATTCTGCAATGTAAACTTTAATTTATTCTAAGAGTAAGCCCACTAAACAAAATTAATAGAGATAATGAATAAAGTAAAGAACAAATTAAAATGTAGTAATATTCAAAAATACCTGCATTTTTACAGAACATTTTTTCTGCAATAAAAAATTAATAATGATTACATTTATAAAACAAATTAAATAAATAAATAAAAACTAATAAAGCACTGAAATTTATGATTTCAATCGTTTAATCTTATTCGATTATCAACTAATTATTGCATTCAGCCTTTTAAAGATCAGTATTTTTTTGTTTATATATGCATTTAAAAAAAAATATATATCTAATAATATAATATTAGAAATGAAATTAGTTGAAAGAAAGCTGATAATAAGAAAAAAATAAACATATTGATTATTAATACCTTGATACTTGATGCATCAATGAGGAAGAAATAAAAAGGATATAATAAGCATTATCATTATATTATTATTGTCATTATATTATGAATTATAATGACGGAAAATAAATAAATAATAAAATAAGACGAAACTTTCTCCATTTTACTCTAGTGTGCAATAATACACCTGTGATGTTGCCAATGTTCATTAATTAAAAAAAAAATGGATCGATATTGAAGAGAAATATAAAGGTCAATAGTTCAAAGCGAGAGAAATTCGTATTTGGCGGTTATAATTGGTAACAAGTTTCACCGCAGGGAGCGCTGACGACGGTGACCCGGTTTTCCCCCGACCTTTCCACAGACACCCCCTCTATTGATTTTCACCTGCCCTCTTGCTACTAACATTCCTGAAAACATTGCAACGACCCTTTGTAACTTGCTAAGATTACATGCAGTTGCACCGGTGTAATGCATTTGCATCCGACCATGTATAACAATTATTTTGATATAATCATAAAATTAAAATTACAAAAACATGTACCATGATATAATCGATAATACTGAACATTTGAAAAAAAAAATTTGTGCTTTCATTTACTAATTTTCTCATAGGATTATTTCCCACTCAAATGGAGCCTGTAAATTACTGAATATGGGTACCAGCTAAAATAACAATTTCGCATAACTAAACTATGAAAAAAACTAAGATACAAGAATTATTTAAATTTTTTTTTATCTCTTATTCCCCCATGGCAACTCTATACAAAAGAGTTTGTTGACACATTGACATGCCCCCTTGCTCTTACGGATTTAATATGACTGTATAATATAAATATCATGTAATTAAATGTGCATACATTATTAAATAAAACTTTAACAAGTGATTCGCTGGCCAAAAAAAATAATTGAATTAATAGGAAAACAAAAAATAATAATAACAATTATTAATTAAACACAAATATCACAATATAAAATGAACTCAATGGTGTTCTCGCATTATCAGATTTTAAGTGATTAAAATTAAAATTATTTTATTTTATTTCTTGTTTGAATTAAAGCACTATTTATTTTTTTAAAATAGGCAACCTACCTTGTTGCAATGTTGTATGGAAAAATGTTTATTAGAATAGATTTTTATTCGTTTCGCAGACTTTTTTTTTAAGTATTTTAAAAGTAGATAATAAATTTCTTTAAATATACATTAGTATCAGTACTGGAAATAAGAATGTTCACAGAAGGAACATGAGGAACCTGAATAATAATTATAATATTAAATAATTAATGATAAAATAAAAATAATAGATTTGAAATATGTTTCTTATAAGTGAAAACAGAAATAAAATAAATAATATAAGTCAAGATCTTATAAATCAACACTAAAAGTAAGTACTTAAGTGTATATATATATATATATATATATATATATATATATATATATATATATATATATATACACGAATATATAAATATTTTAAATATATAAATGAACACAAATGAAGGTTTGATAAAAATAATTATATGTATAAATGTAGTATTAAAAAATACGTTGTTTTTTTTTTTCGTGAGGGGGCTTTGCAAGCCTAGAATTGTTGAAAATTTGGCCGAATTCTTACGTAGCGCGCTAATGTTCTGCAGTTCCTCCGACCTGCAGCGTAAGGATAATAAAAACATGGCTACAATGTTCAATGCGCTGTATCTTTGCTGATAATGGGCCGATTTCGATGATTTTTTTTTTTTAAGTAGAGAATTTAATTATCTTTCAAATGGGCATTCGTAGAATCGGTGATAAATGTATACTTTTCAACTTTTGAAAACATGCCGATATCATTTTTCAAACTCGAGATATAAAATAAAGCAGTTTCAGCGTGTTTCTTTTTTTCTCAACTCCTAGGGTATACATTAAATGATTTTTTTTTTGTTTTGTGAGTAATTTACTATAAATATGTTTCAAATGAATATTTGTATAATCTGCGAAAAATCTATCCTTTTTGAATTATGCGCAAATAAAATAATACAATATCTTCTTCCTTCTTTTCCCCGGGGATGTAGCATATGTATGGAGGGTTAAAGGCATTTAAGGAGAAGACTTTAGGCGTTTCATTAAAATCTTCTGAGCTGTATTGGCGCTAAACTCTAGGAAAGAAGCGATTTTTCGGCTTTTGCGCAGCCACTATCGATAGATTCTAGATAGAAATAGATATATTGTAGATAGATATTTATAGATATAGATAGGTAGATTCTAGATAGATAACACTATACTCTAGATAGATTCCACAATCGATATCGATAGATTTTATTATTAACAATCTAGAAACCATAAAGGTGATGTTGTTAAAATTTGGTAAAGATTAGTTCTATAGTTTTAGCGACTAGCGCTTACAAACGGAAAACGGGCTGTCCTTTTATATAGTAGTATGATCTATGTATGTGTAACAGAATTTATTTACTGAGGCTTAAAACTACAAATAAAAAAATACATATATAAATATACAACATATACAAATGTAAATTAGCCGTCCTTTAAGTCGTCTTTTAGTTGGTTGTGATAATTTATTAACTCCAATGGTCTTACAAAATTATAATGACATTGTTGAGGGCAGTCGGGGGAATCGATTTCACAATAGAAGCCACGATAATTAGCAAGGAACAAGAACTTCCATCGATCTTCGTTGAATAGTTAAGGGCCTTGGAAGTATTAAAGACTTTTATTAGAGTTTGAACTTGAAGAAAATCGGTTTGTTTTCTTATAAAATAGGGCTGTCAGATAATACTAAGTATTGATAACAATTTTTTATTTATTTTTCTTTTTACCTTGCATCGGTGCTGAACTCCACTACTACAGCATATGTTTCAAACATAGACAAATACAAATTTAATCTAATTACTGAAATGAGAAATAATTCCAGTTTCTTTAAAAAAAATATACAAAAGGAAATTAGAATATGTTGTTAAATAAATCAGATGCACCCAAAACCCCAAACAACACACTAAAGTCTATTATATATAAACAACTGTAAATCTCATTAAATAATTTATTTAATGAGATTTACGGCTGTATTAAACATGAAATAAGTAAATATATAATATGTATCACAAGCATAAGTGAAAAAAGAGAAAAATAACGTAATGCAAGATGTTGAAGAACAAAAATTTTATAAGTAACAATTATTTATTATTTTTCAGATAGCTCTTTATTCTGATATTAGCAAGCATTTATTTTTATTTATTTTCTCATTTACGATAATAAAGATATTTGTATAATGTTATAATTTATGTTTACTTTCGTATGTGATTTTTTGATTTGGTACTGAATTTTATCTGTTTAATAGGAAAAAATTTTTTTTTTTACTTCTTCATGTTCGATCATATTTGTATTTATTAGAAGATTTGCTTTTTATTGTTTATTTTTGATCAATATTCATATTCTTCTTTTCTATTATTAATTATTAATTAAACAGAAATATCTGTAGTTTGACCAGAATTAACCATTTAATTGTACTATATTGCTATTCTTGGGGGTTGTGTTCCAGGATAAAGTTGTTTTTCTATTTTAAATTCTAATTTTATACAAACATACCTTAATTTTATTATTATATTTATCTTTATTTTATTATTATGTATATTTTTGTTTTATTATTAAAATTTAGATCGACATACTACAATTTTACTCTTATTTTCTTCACTTTTCATTGTCTGTATTTATTTATTTTTTGTATGAAAGTAAACAATCATCACTATTACCTATTACTCAATAGTGGCAGATATTTGTAAATAAACATAAAAAATTAAATTAAAACAAATTAAATTTGTATTATTCCATGTAGACATGTTCTTCCTCCAATATTATGTTTTATTTAAAAACGTTTATCACATATTTTTTTGCATATTTAACAACGTTTCGAGGAATTTCCCCATTTTCAGGACAACACTGTCATGCATCATTTACTAATATTCTTATTTTCATATCTCCAATCTTTATTTCGTCATTTTATCCATACATTTTATTATTATTTCGTCTTGTTTTAGTCACTATTATTTTTTTAAATTATTTAAATATATTATTATTTTTATTTATTAATATACTATTATTTTAAAAAAAATGTATACATATACATATATACATACATATATATATATATATATATATATATATATATATATATATATACATTTTTTTTTATTATATAATAATATAAATAATTAAAAAAAAAAAATAGTGACTAAAACAAGACGAAAAAAGAATATATATATAAATATTGGCTATAGCGCCAATAGAAAAAAAAGTATATATATAGGTATATATATATATATATATATATATATATATATATATATATATATATATATATATATATATACATTTGTATATCTTTTCATTATCCTTATCTAATTCCAAGAAATATACATTGCTGCAATGATATTCTGAGCATGTATGTATACTCTTTTTTATTATTATCTTTTTTTAAATAATAGTTTCTCAAACAAGACGGAATAAAATAAAATTTATGGATGAAGTGACGACAAAAAGAGTGGAGAAGTGAAAATCAGGATATTAATGAATAATTCTTAAGAGTGTTGTCCTGCAGATGGGGAAATTCCTCTAAACGGCGAAAAATATTTAAAAAAATAAGTGGTAAACGTTTTTACGTAAAATATAATATTAGAGGAAGAAAATTACTTCATGGAATACTACCAAAAATTAAATTTAAAACAAATTCTTACATAAATACCAAAAAAATAAATATATTACTAAAATAAAATAAAAGTTGTACGTATACAACTGTATTAAAAATAAAATTATAAAATGTTCTATCTGATTTATTTATATGGCATGGTAGTGACAATTTAAGGAGCATCCCACTAATTGTATTACAAGATTCGGATGCCATCATCTTTTCAGACACTTTAGGAGGGTACCGATTAGCAAGCATGGTTGGAAAACAAAAATTATGAATGAGAATAATGAAGTTTAGAGCGTTGAGAATTTCAGGAAGAATTTCATATGGTAAAAATCGGGTAATGGAAGAAATAATGGTTTAATGCAACCTTGAAGATCAACTCCGTTAAAACTATTTATAGTAACATACATGAGCTTTTAATAATAATTTTTATATTTAATAAATGCTGAAGTAGTCTGAATCGACGAGCAGTTCCTTGTCTTATGAGGATTTCAAGTTGTCACTAGTTCAGATGACGTCCTAGATAAATAGAACTTTATCCTAGATGAGATTTAAATTTATTAAATTTAAAAATTTATTGGATAATTCTTGATTAGAAAAGTATATTTCAAAATATATTAAATAAATTCATACTATCTTTCTCGAAACTCTCAATTAATTAAGTTAGATAGGAGTAATTTTCAAAGAAACTTATCTTTGTTGAAAGGATTTTTCCATTCGTAGAAAACTAGGTAATTACAAATATTATTCTGTCGAGTGTCCACTTGAAAAAGTTTATACCTTCACGTAATTATGTCAATATGGGTATATGCCGTTCCCAGAAAGTCTCCGAGAACTTCAATTAAATGCTGGAATTCTGAAGTATCATTAAAAAGCAAAACTTTAGGAGGGACAGAAGAGCACTTTACAAACTCTAATAATCGCCATTTTTAATGACTGGGCTATTATTTTAAAAGTAAAACTATTACAGGCTCTCAATTAAAAAATAATATTCACAAAAGCCATAAATGTTCACTATCAATTAATAAATATTTCCGTTTTATTTATGATGTGGGAACATAATCAATAATACTAGCAGATAATTACTATTTTTTTATAAAACTGAAAAGTTTGACGTGATATCCTTTTTACTTAGGAATTGTTATTTAGGAAAACACTGCAGCACTTTCAATATTTTATGTATGCTATGTCATATAATTTACATGAATATTAAATAAATTATATATATATATATATATATATATATATATATATATATATATATATATATATATATATAATTTTATATGTGAACATTTTAATTTATTTTCGATGTAATATAATGTAAAACATTTAACAGGGTTTATTTCATCTATTTAATAATACAATTTAATGAATTAATTAAATAACACAAAGCAAAATTTATTTCAGTTTTTAAGAACACAATATACACCAAAAATATGGTTGCTGTATTTGTAAATTTGAAATATTGCATTTCATCTGAATTTTTATATAATATTTTTATATATTTTCTCTCCTTAATCTATTTTTGTTTATTCTATTGTTTTTTTTTAAATTTATTAATTTAATAGCCAAAAGTGACGGAGCTTCACTATCATCATTCCAAAAATAATTCCAAATTTCATTTCTTAGAAATACAGAACTATTTCAAATTAATGCTCAGAATAATAATAAAATTGTTTTAAAACAATATAATGCCTTTTTCTTTTTGAGAAACGTTTATTATAGCATTTATTAGAACTAGTCATCAGTTTTTAAAGAAAAATAAATGTTATATAAAGTGATTGTATAGCCGGTCAACATAAGGTTTTGCCAAAATAGTTTCTGATGTATCGATCTTAGAAAAGAGAAATGACTAACAATGTGTGTAGCAGTTAAGATATATATATATATATATATATATATATATATATATATATATATATATATATATATATAAATAAAAAAATAGAATAAGGAACAATAATCAATCAATCAAAAATACAGCATTTTTTTTCCCAAAGTCGTTATAATACGATATAAACATTAACAGAAATACTTCCGTCAGCCAATTGTTAAAGAGAAAAATCCACTCACACAATCAAATACGAGGTTTTCTTAACCAGTGAATATAATTTCGTGGTAAATTAAACTGAAACTGAGAACATGTAAAGTTTTTTTTTTTTTCAATTTTACATATGCATGTGAATTGAATCTTATCTTACATCCAATTTTGTTTTTAAAATCATATACATAATTCAAATTTAATCAAAATTATGTCAAATTAAAAAAAGTGAGGCATATATATTTGTTTTCTGAAAAAGATAAATAAATCAAATATTAAAAACTTTTCAAATTCTGTACATATTTTTATATTAACTTATATATGCATTACTATTGTATGCATTATATATTATTACTATGAAAATGCTTATATTTTTCCGCACATCACCTTAATAAACGCCATAAAAAAAAAATTATTAACTGATCATATTACTTTATTTCGCGGACTATCCTTGGCCACATTATTCCGGATAAACGGGATTCTACTAAAAATTTACGATTTTGTTATCTCTTAAAAATAATTTTTGTTTTGATTGCATCCTGATTATATGGGTTGTAAACCACAGTGGAGCGTTTAACCCACTATGAATTTCCAGCTTGGTAAAAATGGCCTTTATAAATTATATTTAGAAATTATATGAGGGTGTGAACTGCAAAACTCTTTACTTTCATTTTGTTAAGTACATAATACATTAAATAAAACATTACAGTATGTACTGTAATGTATGTACATTGAGTATTGCATTATGAAGTAAATAGTTTTGCAGTTCACCGGTTGCTAGATGAAGGGAATTTTTAAAAAGCTATCAATTTTTAATTGTCAAGTAAGCGATTAATTAAGTCCTATTTAGACTCTTCATTCTGACAGCAAACACATATAAATAATTGTATTGTGAATTTCGAAAATGGCTCATCTCGCTGTTTATAGAAAAATGTTTTTTTATTTTATTTTTGTTTTTCATGTACTCATATAAACCGATATTTCATTAGCGAGAATGGCTGATGTCTGTTTGTCATAGTGGTTTAATATACGAATAAAATAACATATGTTCTAATAAGTCCAATGGTTCAAGAGAAATTCAATTTTTTTGTGTCAGCTGTAAGGTTTTTTTTGGAAGATGAGCCCTTTTCGGAATTTACAATTCAATTATAACCATACCTATCTCGATTTGTATAGAATAAATTGAAGTACTGACCAACAGAGACATCGTACGCTGAAAACACACCGTTGAGTGTTTGGTGCGGACGAGGAAGAAAGGTAAACAGCTATGATATTGATTGACGACAATTAATTTAGTAGGAATCGGCCTCTGTGTGCCTTGAGTAAATAAAGGGTCTCGGCTCCTGTGCTCTTCGTGTTTATATTTTTCTGGGGGAAGTCAGAGGAGGGGAGAGGGGGAATACCAATTAAGATAATTAGCCAGAGAGACATAGGCGGGGTTCATAATCCACTGGGAATCCAATTGCAATAAACAAAGGAATCAGAAATATAAAACATCTATATGACATACGGGGAAAATAAGTCGATGGCAAACTAAGCCTCCAGGACAAAACAAGAATAAAAGATTTCTTTAAAATATAGGGCTCCAGGAATTATTCTAGAAGTATGTACCATAATAAAATATTCAAATCCATTTGACAGACAACGGATATACCTTCCAATTACATGTATTATCAGTTATCGAACAGAGCTTTGAGATCGCTATATTCGCCATCAAAAATTTACAATTGCAATGGGGTCATGCAGCTCTAATGCAAAGCTACCAAAATTGAACATAGTGTTTACTCTCAATACTCCCAAACCCACAAAGCTGTAATACCAATTAAAGGTTCTCTGTACTAATTGAGCTTAATTAGTATAGGCGTAATTACTCAACTGGACAGATGGACTAGTGAACTCACGAGAAAATTTCGACTTCATGTGAAAGTACAACTTCATAGCTTCATGATACTTGATAATAAAGGACTACGAAGTCACAAAAAGCGATCTTCAGAGCATTTATCAATCGTCCTTCCGTCTTTCTGTCAGGTGAAATAAAAACATACTTGGACTAAATTAATTAATATATCAAATTACAGGATTGGATGACTAAGCGATGTTTCCTAGGAGAAAATATATGGTTTGCTAATTGAAGAATTTTTTTTTAACGCAAACGATATATCTAAAAATAAAAAATTATAAACTAGCGTTTATTATGCGATCAGTAATATACAATAACATGTATCATGAACGTTCTTTGAAATTGTTAACAGGCGATTACTAGTTTGCGATTGCATGATTATTTCTAATAGATTTAAGAAAAAATTAAACAATATGAAATTTTTACAATATTATACTTACATTTTAAACAAAATGTTTTTGAATTTTTTAAATAAATAATTGAATTTTCTATAAAAATCGGTTAAATAAATATAATTATTAATATTCATCACGATTATAAATGATTACATTCACAATAAAAATCCATAAAATTACCCACTTATTATTGTAAATAAGTGCAAACTAGAATCTAACAAAATTAAATTACAATGGGTGTCACAACTTCGAATAACAAGCAGCAAAATTTTTTGCACCATGAAGGAAGAGTTCAGACCACGAATAACAAAATGGAATAAAATATTTTTTTAAACAATGTTATTATTCGTCATGAATGCTTAAGTGGACGGCAGACATCGGCAGGAAAAATAAATCCTCCAGAAAAATCAAGTCCAAAAATTCCTATTATTTGATTTCCATGGAAATTCGTATTTAAGAGTTTCGAGGGACGCTAAGAACGAATCTGACGCTTTAAAAAAACTTTTTGTTTACTTTACTGGGTTTTTTAAAGCGTTTTTCGGTCTTTGTATTTTTGTACAATTAAACTCATTTAATACAATCGACAATATTTTTTCTTATTTTACACAAAAAAAAACCTATCGATTGGTTTATGAGAACTTAGAAATCCAAGCAGAGCAAAGGCAGAAAAAAATAATATAAAAAATTGCTGAAATTATATCAAATAATTTTTTTCTCGGCCCACAGGACGCATTGGAAAAAACCGTCGAACACTTTTTTTATATATTTCGATCTGGTATCTCCAAAAAACGTTTCATTGAAATCGGTGATGCTACGTCCGTAGCCTTCCGTTCCATTAATTCATCTTCCCAACTCCTCCCTCCTCTCCCCCCTCCCAATACTATCGGGTAATCAGATTATTAGTGAGTCAAATTGGTTCTTTTCACTGAATCAAGATCTCGTGGTAGCTCCATTCACTCGAGGAAAAGAGCTAGAGAATTATCACCTAATCCCTAAGTAAGAGCGAGGTTTTGACTAGGTATAATAAAATTTTCCAAAAATATTTAGCTAGATACTGATAGGTCAAAATTTTGAACGTACTATTCGGTTTTCACTTTCATTTTCTAAAACTCTTTTTATAAGCGGTATATAACCATTATTGCATAATCGTAAAGGAAATAATTTCCATAAATGATGTTCTGAGACCTTGGTATTAGCAGTAAAAAGGCGATTCTGACGATAGCAAGAGTAAATCCTGGTCGATTATAAGCAGATGTTCCAGTTTTGTTTGTTCTCCTATTAAAAATTTTACTACATTGTACGCAGTAAAGGAAGTATTGTAACCGCGAAAATTTTCGGTTTTCAGATTTCCACGGAAATATCCATTTTGACCATCCCTGAATCCATTTTGACAAGTTTCGTCGTGACGTCTGTACGTTCGTAGGTATCTAGGGCATAACTAAAAAACGGTTAGCTCTGGAAAGTTAAAATTTTGAATTAGGATTACTGTAAAATCTAGTTGTTACTATTACCGGTGGTACTTTACTTGAAGGTCATTCATTATTGATTTTCATCAAAAATTATATTAAAATCTTATGCAAACTTCTCAAATTTAGTATTTAAGATTTACATACTGATATAAATATAGTACTAAATTTTGGTCAAAATTGGCAAAGCGGTATCACTTGAATGTAGTAAGTTCATATCCTTTCATTGAATTATATTTATTCCTATTTTAAAAATATATTTTTTATATTTTTTTATTTCCTGATTTGAAATTAAACACGTTCGGGCTGAATAAGCCTTCTATTAAGGTATTTCTTAAGGGGCATGTGGCACAGAATAAAAATTATTCAAATATTGAATATTTGCTTATTTAATAAAAAATAAATATATCTGAATTATTGTTTCCGATATCCTATCTGCTATATATATATATATATATATATATATATATATATATATATATATATATATATATATATATATATATATATATATATAGCAATATTTGTTTTATTAGCTCTCAATGGACAGCAGATGTAAATAATTTGGGTTTAACTTAATTTCTAAATTATTGTTGAGAATTTTTTTTAAGGGGATCACTTTATCCGGTTAGCTACTTAAAGTAAGTAATCCGAATCATCCTGAACATTTTTTTTCGTTATATAGTTATGTCCATTATATAATGATACGAAATTATATTACCTTTTGTTAATAGAAATTCTTAATTTTAATTACGAAATATTAGATGCATTTATACAAATAGTGAAATAGTGATATCAGATTTACTTGTAATAAGTGATATACTTGAAGGTCATATTAGACTATTATCAAAAATTATATTAAATTATAACGTAAAATATCTCAAATTTTATACTTTTATATCAATATAAGTAGTATAATAAATTTTGGTTAAATTGAAGAGTGAACATTTCGACTATAAACAATCAAAAGGCATATCGACATTTAATACAAAGATCATATGGTTCGGTAATATAGGTTATAATGCGATTTTTTTCCACTCTAATTAAACAATTTTATTACTTCTTTTAAATATTAAAATTGAGTGTAAAATACTTGTTTTTCTCACCATTTGTGAGCTGAACAAGTCAGCAGCAGGAGAATAACATATAAGTGAAGCGAGTTCTTCCGCTTAAAATGTTGAAACCGTCGATTTCCAATGCTGTGTCTAGTGAGATAGACAGAAAACGACATATAATAACGGAATAAGAACTTCATAAACGTTTTATTTATTATTATATATTTTTTAAATAATTTCTGCGAAAATACTCAACATTCTATAAATATAAATCGTAACCAATTTTGAAAATCTTACATTTATATTTTGCCTCCTTAATTCACTTAATAACTCAAACTCTAACGACCTGGTATGGGCTACATTTTCACAATGACCTTGGCATTCCTCTTGTCAGAGTAACTGCATCGGATCGTTTCGCTAATTCCCACAACTGATTAACACTAAATTCCAATCCACTGACTCAAGCATTATCCACCACCACATTCAATAGTAGAAGACTGTTGAGGCGATACACATTGGTTCAGAAAACCTGATTTTGTGGCCAAAGTTCAAAAAATTATATTGCTTTAGTGCAAACTTTTAGTGGTGGAAAGTGTTCCATATTAACCAGCTAATACCAAACACTTGTCAAAACATGAAAGGATTAGAAGCCGTTTTTGTAATTCATTCTCAAAGTAGACATCAGTCGATATTTACCAATCGAGTGACAAAGTTTGGAAGTGAATTAAACCCAAAATGTGTGATTTATAAAAAAAAATTAATCCTCACCCTTTTCGTCTTTAGATGGACTCGTCATCTAAGGGTAAGTTATTTTAAATATCGATTTCGTAAAGAATTTGTAATTTTTTTTTCTTGCCAACAGGAAGTTGTAATTCTCTTGAAGACTTTTTGCTCTCACCGCTACATTTTTTTATATGAATATAAAGTCAAAGCTAAAGCTAAAACCCAATAACGTACTTATCTTATGCCATCTTACCTTTATACATATATATATATATATATATATATATATATATATATATATATATATATATATATATATATATATATATATATATATATATATTACAGTCGATACAAATTACAGACTGACTAAACTGAGATCATTATGTTATTATTTTGATTTTCTTATTTATTTTACTTTATTTAATTTTGGTATTTGTTTTTCTGTTGTACTTTTTGTGTTATTATTTTTTTATCTACATTTAATCTTCCATCTAAATTTACCAGCATATTCTCCTTTGCCAGAATTTTTGCCAATAGCATTAGCAGATAGCTAATTTTAATAATGGCCATATATGCAAAATCAGTAGACGTTATACATGATGGTATAGAAGGATCAATCTAATTAGGGATTGATAAATTATTTGCCACTTTTTTTTTTATTGAAAACTGAAAGACCGATTCAGATGTTATACATTCATCTTCAGTTCTAAAAATTTGTTATTGTTGTAAAAGTTTGGTATTACTATACATATTAAATTAAATGTAAT
Source organism: Rhaphigaster nebulosa (assembly GCA_948150685.1). NCBI lineage: Eukaryota > Metazoa > Arthropoda > Insecta > Hemiptera > Pentatomidae > Rhaphigaster > Rhaphigaster nebulosa. The sequence continues at coordinate 26,693,872 of OX411312.1, read as the reverse complement.
ATAAATTAGTATTATAAAACATTTATGAATGATGAATTTAATTAAAACAAGAGATCAAATACATGTTGGTACTCCCCAAGGTTTAAGTAGATTGTATTATATAATCTATTTAAACCGTGGTGAGTACCAACATGTATTTGATCTCTTGTCTTAATTAAATTCATAATTCATACATATTTTATAATACTAATTTATATTACATTTAATTTAATATGCATAAGTATGTGAATTTTGATGACATATAATTTAATATGTATAATAATACCAAACTGTATTTTAAATTACTTATTTATGAATTTTTGTGTGCTTTTAGAACTGAAGATGAGTGTATAACATTTGAAACTAGTTTTCAATAAAAACAAAATTATAGAAGTAATTATTGCCACTTCTATAATTATCAACGCTTAAATATACAAAACTCTTTTAATTATTACAGTTACAGGCTTAAACCTCAACTAATACAGTTTGCAATTCTCATATTTTTATGCAATAAGAAAATTTATTAATTTTTATTTAAATTAATTATTTGTATTCGTATTTTAACGAAGTAAATGGATCTATCGACAAAAAGAATAATTTCGTTATCAATAAGGTACAATAAGACAGCCAATAACAACAAAAAATGTGTAACTCAGTCAGTTATGAATCAATATACTCCGAATCATCGAAATCAAATATTTATATATACACGGAACTATTAATTTCAAATTTCATATCAGGGTTGTAAAACATCAAGAAAATATTAAAAAATTAAAATATCTAATTAGCAATTTAATAATTATAAAATTCTGTATCCGAATTTATATCTTGAATGATAAATAACTACAAAAAAATGAATAAAAAAAAGATGTCTTTCATTCTACTAATACTTTTAAACAGTTATAATTGGTTTTAATTTATTGACCTCAAGCAGGATGCAGGATTATATCAATTATTACAGTATTGTTCCAAATCAGTGCTGCTATGCTAATTTTTTTCCTACTTTGTTAATTACAATGCATCTCAAGGAACAAGATTTAAGTTTTGACGAGGTTTCCAATTTAAATAGTAACTAACCATTTTATATTGTATTTTATATTAAATTGTTAACTTGGTAAAAAAAAAATAATAATTTCTAACCCTCCTTCCTCTATCCACAAACCAAAATGTTCTGAAGAATTACTATTGTTAAAAACTAATCAATTAAATCACCATTGGATAAGTTTTGAAGTCTGTAGTATGTATTATGGCTTTAGGCCATGTATTTGGAGTTTCTGAAACACTCGGTGCTGGCCAAGAGACTTAGAGCTAGGGTTGGAATATCGGAACGCGATATATCGATATATCGGATTTGAAAAACCGATATATTATATCGTTATCCTAACACCCGATATATCGAGATATCGATATTTTGCACCGATATATCGGTGATATTGATATTTTAAATTTTATTATTTAATTTTAATTAGAAATTTTATTTATTCTTTATCATATTTTTAATTTTATCCGTGAGCTGTACTTAACATTACAGCTTAATTATTTAATCAATCTAGGACTCTGTCTCTCAGCTGTTGTAACTTCCTTACTGTTAGAACTCATTGGCGTCACTAACGGTCAGTTGCTTGTTCATTGTTGTTGTTGTTAGTGTCGTGATACAATTGAAAATACAATTTGAAAACCAGTTTTCTAAACGAACAGAGAAAGTAGTCCTATAAATATTTGTTATACAATTAAATGTGCATAGAACATTTTTTTTTTTTTTTTTGTTACACAATGTCATATCTTGATTCAATGGTTTTGGAAATACTTGTTGTTGAACTGCATAATCGAACTTTGTATATTTGAAAAATATTTGGTGAATAATGAAATATGAAAAAAAATTTACCAAAATGTCACGCAACAAGAATGGATATAATTTGGACCGATTTTTAAAAATTAAAAATACGTGTAAAATATTTTTGAATTTTGATTAATCAACATATCCAAGCAAAATGTTAATGTGAATAGATAATTGAACTGAATCAATAAATAGACAGAATGTAATTTACAAAATAAAATGGAAATAATACAATGAAAAGTATTATAGAGGGGAAATGTCCCAAAATTTGAAAACAAGATTAAAGCAGCATAAGACAAATTCCAAATATCCTAATAGTAATAAAGAAGTGCTCAATTTCAAAATCGATATGAAATTGAAAATCATTACATAGACATATAAAATAAAATAGATTTATAATGAAAGAACTAATAATTGTAATGAAAATAGTAAATTTAAAATAAAAATAAGATCTAGAAGAATTATTAAAAGGAAAGAGAACACTACCATGAGTATTGCTAGATAGTGAAGACATAGGCCAGAATATTCAAGAATAGGAATCGAGGCACATTAGGTAGATGCTAACAACTACTTTTAAATTTTATTGTGTTTCAACATTTCACAGTGTGTCATATGCATAGTAAATCATAGGTCTACTCGCAATTGTACTTTATTATGAAATAGGGTCCAGGTTTTTCCTCCTTATCCTTCAAATAAACTTAATAGTTTCAGATTACCAAAACAAAAAATAATCTGGACCAATCATCCACCAAATTGAAATAAAATAGACAATACTATAAATGTAAATAAATTGTTGCATATAATCATTGGTTAAAATATAGCACATGTTAATTTATAAATATAATGGGGTAAATATGAGAATAAACAATATTTAGTTGCCAAACAATAATTAGTAGATAAGATTGAAACACATATACTGTTAATTAATCCTATGTAAAGACAAACAGGTAATCATATAAATGGTGATTGTACTGAAATATATATCAGATGAATTACATGTTTTTAGATAAATGTTTTGAGAATGCTCAATGCATGCATGGAAACTTTATAAAATACAATTATTTTTTAGAAAAATTTGTAGAATTATATAATATATGAAATATGGCAAAAATCCTTCAAGATAAAAATGTATTATAATACTTATTTTTTTTACCAAAATATTATTCTTTTCTATCTTTTTTTATAATGATTCATGAATAATAAAAAATATTGTTCTATAAATAATATTTATATTATTTCATAACCTTCTCATAAATTTCATAACGTTATACTCATTTAATGCAAGGCTTCTTTGCTTTTTCATCCATTTCCTTTCGATATATCGATATTTTTCTACCGATTATCGATGGATATCAATATTTAGTTTTGCGATATATCGATATTTTTCTTTCGATATTCCAACCCTACTTAGAGCGTTTTCACACGGCCCGATAAATATCGGAGTCAGTCCAAATTATTCATTTCACCTTATTTACTTCTATAATTGTTATTCTTTTGTTTTTATTTTTTGCCAGCTGATCTTCTTATTGCTTTATTAAATGGAAAATTTTAATATTGTCAAGAATATGTACCTTTCTTAGTAGTAAAAATCAATTTGCGAACCTTCTAGGCTATTCTGTGCAGTATTGTAGTTTTGCTTCACCAAACATTACCTAATCCATCATAGATTTTTCTTATCATATGGTATTCTCTGCCGTGGTGCTAAAAATAAAATGCCAATTCTCCCTAGTTAGTATATTATTTATTTATATATGTGTGTGTATAAAACATATATATATATATATATATATATATATATATATATATATATATATATATATGTATATCCATTTCCTATTTTTTAATAATGGAATAACCCTTTGCTAATTTATACCAACACTAAAAAAGATTTAAATAAACGATTTGAATTAATAATAACGAATATCGCAAATCTGAAGGAACGAGAGAAATATAAATTGGCAGTAAATTAAACAAGAAAAGAAACGAAGGCAAGCCCTACCTCGAGGCCTTGATCAATAAGGTGCTGGTTGCATGTCCCTCTCTGGATTAAATGCAACACGAAGGAGGTCCTTTGCTAGATCGGTTCCCCTTCCTTATATTCTTATATACTTACACGAAGCACCGGCCATATTGCTGTTATCTTTAAAAAAGATTAATATATTTTTCAAATCAGAAATATATATAAATTAAGCTAGACTCAACTCAACACCAATAGCTAATGACGCACACGCGAACCTTCGATGCTGATGATCGTTTCCTACAAACTTCCATCCACCGACTCCTGTCAAAACACTTTAGAATGTTTGATGTAAACCAGTGATGGAAAATAAAAAAATAATTTATCGATACATCCAAAGTCAAACATTCGATATATGGTCATAAAAACATCGATATTTACTTCCTTGTATGAAGTAAAGGAAGTATTGTAATCGCGAAAATTTTCGGTTTTCAGATTTCAACGGAAATATCCATTTTGACCATCCCTGAATCCATTTTGACTAGTTTCGTCGTGGCGTCTGTACGTACGTACGTTCGTATCTCGCATAACTCAAAAACGGTTAGCCGTAGAAAGTTGAAATTTTGTATTTAGGATTGTTGTAAAATCTAGTTTTTAACCTCCCTTTTTGGTCACTGCATGATTACCGGAAGTGGTACTTCACTTGAAGGTCATAATTGATTTTCATCAAAAATTGTATTAAAATAATATGCAAAACTTCTCAAATTTAGTATTTATGACATATATTGATTTAAATAACGAAATAAATTTTGGTTAACATTGGCAGACCGGAAGTGGTACTTTACTTGAAGGTCATATTAGACTTTCATCAAAAATGATATTAAAATATAATGTAAAACATCTCAAATTTGGTAAATAGGACTTTTATATCATTATGAATGTATTTACTAGATTTTAATTAAAATTTGAGATCCGAAAAGGGTACTTTACTTGAAGGTCATAATAAGCTTACATCAAAAATTATATTTAAATTAAATACATAAATGATATGTTTCGGTATTAAAGGTTACAAACGCAATTTGGTTTCCAATCCAATTAAACATTTTTATTACTTGTTTTAAGTTTTAAAATTTAGTGTAAAATAGTGGTATTCCTCCCCATTTGTGTGTGTCAATAGATGGATGACGGGACCGAGTGTCGTTTTTGAGATACTGTTATCTTCGGAAACTAGTAAGCAAATTCAGGATCACTTTTTGAACCACCGATTTATAGTTTTATAGGCGTACAAGGAAGTCATGTGTTGTCCACATCAGATATTTTTTACTTTATTTTCTAACAAATGAATGCTCCCTTCCTCCTACGCCATGTTAATGTTAGCCACTGCGGCCATTAGTGCCCCTGCAGTCCAATATAATTGTTCATTTTTAGCATAAATGTTTTATAGGTCAGTCAATGAAAGAGTAGTAGACGGAAATGGAGGGACTGCCAAAATTGACTTCAGGGCTTTGTTTGGACTAGTTTAATTCCTGGGATCTAGGAGGGGCAAAGAGAGGAGGGGCGAGAAGGCCATGTTTTTCGGTTTTTCGTTTATATCTTGAAAACTGTTATTCCTAGCTGAAAACATTACATTAAACAATTAAAGAGCATTAAATTTCCTACGATAATATTCTCATTATTCTTTTACGTATCTGTTACAGTTTAAGAAATATAGGCTCTTTTAAGTAAAAATTTGAAATAAAATTTTTGGTTCCATACTATATACTATACTTCGCAGTTTGTTACTTAAACTTTTTAGCGCATATTTCTTAAACTAAAACAGATACGAAACAAATTATACTTTTAATAGGAATATTCTTGTAGAAAATTTAATGCTCTTCAATTTTTTACTTATAATATTTTAAGCTAGGACCAACCTTTTTCGAGATATAAACGAAAAACATGACCTTCTCCTTCCTCTTTTTGCCTCTGGTCATAGATCTCAGGACCTTTAGTATGTTTACCTCTAAACTAGTCCAAACGAAGTCCTGAAGTAAATTTTGGCCGTTCCGCCGTTTCCGTCTTAACCTCCGTTTTTAGCTTTCATTGACTGGACAATTAGCATAAATCATCTTTGCAATTTTCTCAAAGAGCTCCTAATACAGAGCAAGTAAAAAGATGTTAGGCGTCCATTTCTTCACCTGTGGAAATTACGCAATCAGGATTATCAGCTAAGAAAATACGATACGTATGAATACGGAAGTAATCATGACCAGTTAATACGATTGGAATTTAAAAAAAAAAAAATTAATTTAGGAATTTCCAGTTAACATTCGCATGCTGGTATAGAAGGATCAATCTAATTAGGGATTGATAAATTATTTATCAATGATAACTGATATATAATAATTTATCAATCCCTAATTAGGAATTTTTAATGATTGATTTTTAAAACTTAAACATCATCTTAATTTTGATTCATCTAGCCGTCTTACATCTTTTAAAAAAGTAACAAAGTTTGCTTTTATATCATAGCCTTTATTTAAAATTCTCTAAAGCCAAATGGATTTTTTATTTTTATGTTTTTAACATTTTATTTCATAATCAAACAAATTTAGGAGATTTTTTTTTTCTAAATTTTTCTGTCTAAGCTTGTTCCTATTTAATTATTTAAGTTCTAAAGGAATTATTGATGCTGCCTGATCGAGGAGTTAAAGGTTGTTTAGTTTTTCGAATAATTGATAGACATTTTTTTTTTAACAAGACTACAGGATGAACCAAAACTTATTTTCCAGCACAAGAACATAGCCTATTTTTAAACATTATTGATTTTAATGGCATAGATACTGTGTACCGTAGAAGTAATTCAAGGAGAAGACGGTTAAAGAAGACGGTGTGGTCAAAGAAGAAAATACACTGAAAAGTAAGCTTATTTTGACACTAATGTGTGCAGACGTTTCGACCTAAGTTGCAGGCCATCATAAGGGCTAAGGTAACATTGAAGGTAACGTTGAAAACGAGGTAACAACAAAGTAGTATCAACAAGCGAAAGTATAAAAGTATACCCATATTTACTTATATATTTTCATACTTTTATACTTATTTACGTAAACGTTACGTATACTTATTAACCATTTACGACGTGGTTGTTATCTTGTTTTTCTTGACCCTGATAATGTCCTGACACTTAGACCGAAAAGTCGGCACATATTAAAAGTAGGTTTACTTATCAGTGTGTTTTCTTCTTAAACCGCATTCCCAACCATCTTCTCCTGAATTATTGATTTTTAACAAACTTGAATTAAAGAACGATTTTCTGTTTGTATACATTTCGTTTCTTTTTATAGCTGCCTAAACTGCCTGTACCAGACCTGGAGCAAACGATGGGCCGATATTTGGACAACCTTCGCCCACTGGTGGATGAGGATACATTTGAAGCAACGCGCAGGATTGTAAACGACTTCGTAGAACCCGATGGTCCCGGTCCCACGATCCAAAGGGCATTGCTGGGGAGAAGAGAAGCCATGGACAACTGGGTGAGTACAAAACCTTGTAGTTATCTCAATTAAATAGTGAGAGCAAAAATTCGTAGTATATAAATATATATATATATATATATATATATATATATATATATATATATATATATATATATATATATATATATATATATATTTAGGTCATTATTAGATGATTTCAAAACAAAGCCTTCAGTCTCTCAAATATCGGTTAATAACTAACTAGTATAACTACTAATAAGTATACGCCAATTCAGTCATCATCAGGATAGAAAAAAATATTACACTAACTAAATATAGGCAAAGTTAAGAAAGAGCATCGCGGGCGGAGCATAGGGCGGGAAGTTAAGCTCAAGGAGAGGAAAGCCATCGCCATCTATATTACTTCAGACAGCTAGTGAAATATACATGTTTATTTTATTTATTTTTTTTTTTTTTTTACATTTTGATTGGTTTTACATTATTCCAATCGCGTGCACTAATAATTAAATCGTTTGTTACTTACATAACAAAAGGTTTGGCGCATGCTCACTAAAAGATTCTTACATAAGTCGTTTACCTATAAAAGCAATACATTATTTCAAGATTGCTGAACGTATAGTACAATGGCACGATGAATGAAAAAAAATACAATAGTTTTTAATGACTGTTCAACATTTTATACAGCCATTTGATGAATAATAGTTTTAATATTTTATTAAATACACAGCAGTATAAATAGAATCAAAATGTAATAATATTACAAGACAATTATTCAGGTTCAGCGCGTGGCGTATTTTTATCCATCATAAACACGTCTCGCCGATTATTTAAAACCCTATGGTCGGTTATTATTGGATTATCCCAATAAGTCTTGGTTTTATGCCCCGAAATAATTGATGATGGGTGGTATTTATAATAAGGGGATTAAACGATTCATCTCCAATGCTATTGCCTGATGAATAGTATTTGCAGCATTATTGTGCCTTTGAAGGTTCTCCTTACTCGCAAGTATTGAACAGCCCGAAGTTGCATGCTTTATACTCTCCACAGCTTTTTTGCATAAGTCACTGATATGCCTCCTGTATGCCTTTGTGGCAATTGCTTGTTATTATTATTTTTACTTCCTTTCTCTTCATCTCGGCACTTTTAATGCCGGATAAATTGGCCTATCCCGATCATTGTCCAGGGTAAGCTCAATGGATTATTATTATTTGAAAGATAAATTAAAAAAAAATGTATATCAATAAAATAAATGTAAATAATAAATGTATATCAAGATTGGACTAGTATTAGTAGAGATACAGCGTAGTGGTTTTTGTAGTCATGATTCTGTTTAGTATAGTATTATTCTGCGCATGCTCCCATGGAAATACGTTTACTTTTTATTAGTTTTTCGAATATATCAAAAAATATACATATCCCGAAACATTTCAGATGCTCATTGCTCATAAGGTAATTAATTATATGACCTACAAAGCTAAAATTAAAAAAAAAAAGAAAAATTCTTATCGGACCAACATTTGTGGAGATATACAGTTTTTGTATTGAACTTCGTACCAAAAGCGGCAAGGAAAGCCGTTGAGTGGACAGACCAGATATTTTTTGTGAGAAACTGTTCCATGCACGAGAATTTTTGTTAAGATTTCAAGAATAGAAATATATAGCTATGATTAACTCCAAATATATACGTATTTCGGCTTTTGGTATTCGGTTATTGGCTTTTACTTCTCGTGCGAAATCGGGACTGAGTCACATCTTAAGGGAGGAAGATGCAAAATGAACTTTGGTTGTCTGATTGGTTGATCCCATCAAAGTTGAGGTCCCCATCCGGAGAGATGATTGGAAAAGAGCAGTCGGCAACTCGTGGAGGGAATGTGATTGAGTTATGGGGTGACGTCAGGGATGTGAACGTGTTGGTTGCGGTGAGGGTGAACGCGATTCAGGTGGGCTACCTACCTTGTCTGATCGATACTTTGGTCTGCTGGCGAGACCACCTTCACGGCTCTAAGGTATATTTACCATTTGTTTGAAAAGAGTAGGTAAAAGGGAAGGTTAAACAATCATCGGGTTGGAGGTTAAAAGTGATCAAAAGCATTTTTGCGAAGATGAGATTAGGTTCTATCTACCTGTGCCTGAACCAAGTATATACTTAATTATTGACTAAATTATGAAATCATCAAAAATTTCATAGTTTCTGGTTATTTCTTATGTTTATTTTCTCTTCTTTTTTTTTCTTATGTGTATTTTCTCTTCTTTCAGTATGGCAGATTAATTTCCGTTATTTTTGAGACTCTAGGCTTCATGTTTGGAACTTTCTTTCTATATCCTAACAATTATTTTATACCTCTTCTTGAGCTTTTGCTCTTCTATATTACTATGTTTTGTGGAATAGCCGTGTACCACCTGTTTTCTTGATAGGGACCATCCTCTCCATTGCGTTTGACGCATCTTCCTCTTTTTTATTCGTAATATTACTTTTCTTTTTATTATTTGATTTATTTGTATGATCTATTGTAAATTTTTGGTTGTTTGGTGTGTTTATTTTCTGTTTTTAGATGACCCTCTGTTTGTAATTTAATCTTTCACAGCCATCTAGCCTCCCTCTTGGGGTAGGGTGCTGTCTCTGTTTGATGTCTGTTTGGATATGTGGATGTGAGATATGCTACATTTATATACATATATATGTATGTATGTATATATATATATATATATATATATATATATATATATATATATATATATATTTCCCCTCTCCTTCTGTTCTGATGAGGTCTGAATTGGCAAAATATAGATAGGTTAAATGCTTTCCGTAATTTTTGAGGCACTAGGCACAATTATTTCATATATCTTTTTGAGCTTTTGCTCCTCTATATTAAGCAAATATGTTAAAACGGTAATTTATCTATATTAAATTATAGATCTCATAAATCAATTGTACATTGAATCATTGAATTCTAAAACTAAGTACACAATATTTTGTAGTTCAAAACTAAAGATGGGTAGTCTAAAAAAAATATAAAAGTTGAAGAATCAAAACAGATCATTTTTATTTTTTTGACAATATTTTATTTTTATGATCATTTTCATCAATAATTATTTTTGTTTCATTTCTATCATCTGATTTTATAATTTTAAAAGAAATATTATTACTGGTGTCGTAACCCTGAAGATAGCTAATGATAAGTTTATTTTTTATTATATCTTCATCTAACTGATCTCCGACAGATTATTATTTGCAATTATTTTTAAACATTAGAAATCCTACAATCTGCAGTTCACATATTTTCATCATTCGACCAAAAGTACTAAAGTCGGATTAGCACTATTTACCGATAATCCTGTGAATATACTATGATTATAAGCCAAACAACACTCTTGAGTGCAGAATTCACACGTAGCTCTATTGGCTTTTGTTGAAGAAGAGAAGAAGGGCCTACAAAAGGGGATGATGTAACTTGAACCGAACCAATAAGAACACTCAACGAGTCAGGAGTGGTCCAGGACAAAGGATTGATTTAACATGAAAGCTCTCGGCCCCGGGCAGCATGGAGAAGGAAAAAAAAATTCATTACTTGAAGCCCCCTCAACACATCCTCCAATGATGAGTCCTGATCAACCAATAGGTAATCCCTAGTCTAATGGATAAGGCTGGTATGGAACTCAATGGAAATAAGAATTATTATTTGTTATTTAAATTAATAAAATATAATTTAATAAAAACCTCGACTACGGAAATATACTTTTATGAATGACAACCCTATTCATCCTAAGGGACGGAATGTAGTTGCATATCTAATTAAGCGCATTGGTGGCTTGTGACGCCCAAGAATATTTAAACTTGGTGTTGTAGTTGGGTGCCTTCCACATAAATGAAAATCAAGACTCAATACATTGATTTACTTCTGTATCTTTGCATGGACAAAATACAAGAAGCTTTATCTATTTTGAAATGCATATATGCATGCGATGGAATGCACTAGCAAGGAAAGAGCCATAAAGTGCAGTGGAAGGCACCCAAATACTATACCAAGGTCAAGTTCATGGATGTCAACTTCACTTACCAGGTATGTAAATATGAAACCGGAATTTGCCAATAGAAAGCGCTAGCTGTAAATTTATCTACCGTGAAGTCCCGCTGGGGACACCATATTGTTTTGTTATCATCTGTGAAGGTGTTTCAACTCACAATTCAGTTGTCATACAACAGTGTATTTTGTGAAACAACAGTAAACATGTCGAATTTTGTGCCTAGAAACTACGATTTGCGGACAGCATTGATTTTTTGTTACCATTTAAAAAAAACAGCAGCAGAATCCCATAGAATGCTTGTTGAAGCTTACGGTGAGTATGCTCTTGGGAAATCACAGTGTTTTGAGTGGTTCAAAAAATTTAAAAGTGGTGATTTTGACATCAAAAACGAGACACGTGGAAAACCACCCAAAAAATTTGAAGACAGTGAATTGCAAGCATTGTTGGATGAGGATGACACTCAAACCCAACAACAACTCGCAGATCAGTTAAGTGTAAACCGAGAAGCCATTTCCATTCGATTGATTGATTGATTCGATTGAAATGAAAAATTCCGGTTTCATATTTACACACCTGGTACAACCCACCAATGTGTTTTAGTAAATATGCAAGTACATTCCGAACCTTAGGACAAATAGGTTTGTAGGATATAAAAGTTATTACCGTAGCCGGGATTTTTATTTTTTTAAATTTTGAATTCACAAATGACATAATGAGAAGCATAAACGAAAAGTCGAAAATACTTAAAATATAATGAAACATATTTTCACTATTTTGGACTCACATTGGTTCAAAACATTCACGGGAATTGACTGAGTAATATGAGCCATCAAACTTAAAAATAGGTCGTGCAGTTCGCTCAAAAAACCGTTACATAACCTTAAACGGACAGATTAAACATATTTATAAAATAATAAAATATTTATTTAGTATTTTGAGCTTAAAATGTTTCAAAATATTCAAGGGGTCTCAGAAAATAATTTGAGCTATATACTTGCAAATCGGTTAAACCGTTCGCTCAAAAAATCGTTACATATCTACATACGATAAGGCTAAACACGTAACCCCCTTGTTGCTTCACCCAAGACCGGTAAAAACAGGCAAAAATGCTCAAATTTTCAAGTCTTGTAACAATGCTTTCTGCCAAAAAATTATACTGAACTCAAAGGAATTTCTTCTTCATATACGTTAAATCAAATTACGTACGTTGCAAATAATTGTACTCGTATAAATAAATACAAATAATTGTAAGGCGGGAGGCTTCCTTGGGCGCACCGTCTCTACAAAGTAGGTACAGGCATTTCCAATGTTTTGGGGAACAAACTACGCGGTTGAGCTTGGGTGGTGACCGCATCATCTCCTTGTATAACTGTTGGTCATGAAACAGTACTTACTTATCAAGTACTGAGCCCAATACCCTTCTCCTGGGTTTTTCTGGTTCAGAAGCTTATTTTTATTTATCGATATATTATTATCTTTCTTTTTTTCATAGACAACACCACGAATAACATCAGCTTTACATAAATGCCGAATTAATAAACATAGAAAAAGTAATGTCAATTACAACTACTTTCTCTTCCTCTCACTCTAATAAAATTTTATGATCGTTATTTTATTAAAAATTATTATTCACTGAAGAATAATGACAGAACATATCGCCAGGAGGCATATCTAGTTCGGCCACTGAGGAGAAAAACATGTACAAAAAGCCTCTGAATAGACTGTTGACAACTAACAGGGCTGAAACAAAACGAGTAGTAAGCCCAGTCTCTAGAAACTAATACTAATCCCTTAACTAAAATAAATAAAACTAATTGCCTAATCCCTTCATTTCCCCAAATTTTCCACCGCTCATCTCTTACAACGCATCCAATGCGGTAGAAAAGATCCCATCCCACCCACATCGTATCCTCTGATATTAACCTCAAATCCAGGCTTAGAAAAAAATGAAATAAATAAATAAAAACCGAATAAGTAACAAAATGTGTTAATAAAACGGCAAGATATTGAGTAATTTTTCTTTCAAAAAGTAACACCCTAGAAAATAGATTGCCACAGGTTAGTCTTTTACGTTTCATTTTAAATTGACATTGGCATCATGCCTTTGCCTCCAAGAGAGAAATGATATATTGAAAATCAATGCTGCCTAAATAGATTGGGTTGCTACAATACACAGCGTAAATGTTTATTACCTTGTATTTTTATCTCATTAGAAATATGTATTATTTCTCGTCAAACAAAACTCCGAAAAAACAATAGAAAAACCACTAATCTACCAAAAATTGATCAAAAAATAATAATGTTTCCACAGTAACATAAAAACGAAAGTCTAGTAAAGGAATTGGCTTTGTTTGAACTACCTAGCAATACCAGGAGATTGAAAAGGAACTGGACCAGAGATTTCTTTTCGTGGCCTAATAAAGAGAATCAAGTACATAAAGATCCTGTACTTCCTTAAGCATGACATGGCTTAATCTTATTAAAAATAATATTCACTGATTTTCACTGTTTTTGTTTGGCGAGAAAGAATAAATATTTCTAATGAGATAAAACTACAAGGTAATAAACATTTTTTTCTATTATTATAAAAATAAATGAATAATTACATGAAGAAGGGTAAAAAACACACGGTGTTAGATAGTTCAGTACCTATATAGCACTAAGGTCTGGATTCCAGACAGACTGAGGGAGGAAAATTTATTTTCTGTTGTATCAGCCATGGAAGCTGTATCAACTTTGGGGTCGGGATATCCTCCTGGGAAATACAAACCTCAGTAAAGTGAATACAAAATTTTTATCACATCAACTCCTTGTATAATCGTCTATCAAGAAACTTCCTTGCTAAGTACTGAACCCAAGATCCTGCATGGGTTGTACAGATGTTATTCTTTTCGTCTTGCAGGAATAGATTCTTCGAACCCAAGAATCGAGCTACAGACTAGACCACCAATTCCTCCGGAATACATAAACTTTAGTAAAATCCTCAACACTCTTTTTTATTATTTTTTTATTATGTCACAAATAAAATGATTTGTCTATATTGCAGTCTCAAATCAATGACTTCCAATCAGATGATCTCCCAAAACAAGTGATAAAATGGGGCGTATTTGTGTCAAGTTCAGTCTTTATTCTACATTGTATGCTCAGCACATTTACTTGATTAACTAAAGCACAATTACAGCTGTAAATTGCAACAAGATAAAATAAAAAAGTCGATGACCTTTACAATAAGAAAACCCCGAACAGAATACAGAGGACTGCTCAAACATACCTGAGATGTTTGTTCAAGAACCCTCGTTCCACTAAGTCACGTAATGCTGATAAAACCAACCCTCTTCGACCACTTAACCGAAATGCTTTTCCCCGAACCGGGTCCCTCCAATTCACCGCTTACCTTTCTATCCTGAACATAAATGAAAAAGCAATCAGGTAAAAAAAAAAAAAATAATAAACTTCTCTATAAAAGTCTGATCAGTTCTTTGTCGAAAACATATTGTGCACCATCCTCTCATACAAGAAAGCTATTATTGAAGGTATGAAAGGGAAACAATCTCGAACGAAAGTTAAAAGGTAAAACTTCAAAGGATTCGTGATAGAAACGTGAAACAAAAATCAAAAAGTTCAATAAACGCTTTCCATGAAAATTTAAATAGAGAGATGGAATTGAAGAAGAAACACCACATTATTTATGATGGTTGAGGAGAGATTGTTTAATGAATAATACTTATGTTGTATAAATACTTATGCTTCTATTCATAAACGTATAAACCTGCTCAAACGGAATAATTAAATGTTATAAAAGAAAAAACCTAAATGAAGATCAAGATCAAACATTCACATAACTAATAAGGGGAGGCCAAGGAACTGGTATCGCCAATTTAAATGAAAATTTTTTTGGTGTTGCTAGTTCGAATAATATTAGACACATGTCCGAGGATTCTTCCCAATCCGCCATAGGAGCCAAGATTTTTTTTTATATATAATTTCAACAATTCTTCATATTATTGTTTACTGTCTTATCTCTGCATGGATTTCAATTCTCATATATCAATCGATTGGTATATTTTGTTTAAAATAAGAAAAAAATATTTTTGATTGTATTAAATGAGTTTAAATGTGCAAAAAAAAAAAACTAGTAAAGTAGGCCAAAATATATATATATATATATATATATATATATATATATATATATATATATATATATATATATATATATATATATATATATATATTAGGAAAAAGTAAGTCAGACTCGTTCTTATCGTCCTACAAAACCCTTATGGAAGAATTTTCATGAAAAAAAAGAAAAAATTTTGGACTGATTTTTCTGGAGGATTTTTTTTCTTGCCGAAATCCGGCGTGTACTCTAGCGTTCATAATTCCTATGAATTTCTGACCTCTAATCCATACCAATAACTTTTAGATCTTATGCCTTAATAAGGGTGAAAAAGTAGTGTAAACAAAACCTCACACATTTAATTTAATATTTTCGGTTCTACTTTGTTTACGGAGGATTGGGTTTGTGCCATTTCGTGCAGTTGGAATGGTCCTAAACTACTCCCAAGTTTCGTGCGAATCCATGGAATCGTGTCGAAGTTATTAAGTTGTATAAAAATTAGATAAATGAATATATTCATAATTAGAAACCATAAAATTATCTATTTACTATCGCGATTGACTTTAATCATTAAATTAATTAATTTTCTATAAAAGCAAGTTAAACAAATACATTTATTATTACCCATCGTGATTATAAATGATTAAATTCATAATTAAAATCTATAAAATTACCCTTTTAATATCTTAAATAGTTGCAAACTGGATTTTACAAAATTAAATCACAATCGTTGTCGCAACTTCGAATAATAGGCACGGCAGAATAAACAAACTGGGATAAAATATTTTTTTTTTTTTTAGGGAGAAACAAATTTGATATTTGTTTTTGTCACCTAATAAAAACCTTAACTGCGAATTTTCATAGAAATCGAAAAATGAAATTTGTTTACTCAAAATTTTCGCATTTTAGCCTTCGAATTATTTCGAAAATCGCAATAATTGCGATTGGTTTAGGGCCCGAACAAAATACACGAAATGACACAAATTCGATTTTAGTAAGCAAATTAGAACCGAAGATATAATATAAATTGAGGAGTTTTTCTTTATTTTACACTACTTTTTCTCTCTTATAAATTAATAAAATCTCAAAATTATCGGCATGGATTACAGGTTGCAAATTCAGTTTTCTAACGATTATAGTAATGTTAAATTCTGTGCTTTAAAAGTCCTGAGGAGTTATGAATTTTTGAGTGAAGACCAAACATAGGCCAGAAAAAAAAATCCCCAGAGAGATAAATTCGGAAAATTTCTATTTTTCGATTACTACGAAAATTCTTATTTAAGGATTTCAAAGGACACTAAAGACGAATTTGACTTGTTTTTTCCTAAAAATCATTTTTTTTTTTGTCTACTTTACTGGAGGCGTCTTTTGGTTTTTGTAATTGTTTGTTCATTTAAACTCATTTAATGCAATCTGTAATATATTTTTCTTATTTTATTCCAAAAAACAACAAAAACAAATCGATTAGTAAATGAGAACTTTCTAATCCCCGCAGAACAAAGGCAAGAACAGCAATATAAACAATTGTTGAAATTATAGAAAATAACTTTTTTCTCGGCTCCAAGAGCATCGGCAAGAACCCTCGAACCCAGGTAACGTATAATATTTTTCATGGTATCACCAAACAAAGTTTTATCGAAATCGTTGATCCCACGTCCGGAGCTCCCTCTTGTTAGTTAAAAAATTAGTTAAAACTTATTAGTTGAAAAAAATGAAGAGCAGTTCACTTGTTCCCTCAGATGGTGTCTTGCAAACGCTCACGTAACTCAGATTGACTTTCAGTACACGCTGGCTTTAGCTCCCGCTTTACTGCGTCGGTTTCCAAATAGTTTTAATGTTCGGAATGGATCGATCACCCTCCTCCTAGAGTACTAAAGTAATTTCCCCGAAAATATGAGAGAGCCGATAACGACAGAGGGGATAGGAAGGGCGTGAGGTGTTACAGATGTATTCATCTGTGGATGACGCGTTAATTTCCAAAGCAAACCCCACAATCAGCTCACCCCCGTCCAATTACAGCCCTAATCCCAGCCGCCCCTCCCTAACCTCGTTTACTTTTGTTCTCTCTCTCCCTCCTACCCTTCATGTTCCATTCCTGTTTAGCATTTAGTGTCCTGTCTTTTGTGTGTATAACTGCCGGATCATTGTCAACCCGGTCTATTGGTTCCTATATTATGTAACCTTTTAAGACAGATCTGATCTCATTTCACCTATTTCATATTTAAATAATGAGGGATAACTGTGAAGTTACGCTATTTTTGTGATTTGTAGTGTGATGAATCCAAACATGGCCATCAGTCACTTGGCCCACCAATTGTTCACATCTTTATATTTATATAAAGATATAATATTACAATATCATAAATTGTAAATAGATTTTCTTTTATTTCAATCAACATTTGTAAATATGTTACTTCATTTGGGAGCGGAGTAGATTAGTGCTACGGCACTGTGGTACTATGCTTCCGGTTCCGGGTTCGAGGCCGGCTGTGGAAAATAAGTATTTATTATGTTATTAGCCGTAGGTTGAGCCTGTGGGATCGGGAGATCCTCCTGGTGACCACCCAGCCTCTATAAATTGGGTACCCTTAACTGGGGAAAAAAACTGGCGGTTGAGCGTGATCTCGGCCAAATCACCTCCTTGCACAGCCGTTGGCTTAGAAACATTACAGTCATATTAGGCTCTGAAGCCTACTTATCATTGCCTGTAATTGTTATTCTAAAGGGACTTTTCCCGGAATAAATAGAGAGTTTATTATTATTAAATTGAGGAAACATCAAACCACCAAATGGTTGTAAATTAGTCCCTCATTAACACGAATTATGTGGGTACCGTATTCTCCAGTTAGTGTTAAAAAAAAATCGTGAAGTTTCGTTTAAGATAAATCCAATAATTGTTTTTAATTGTGGTTAATAAGATTGATTTCCAAATATTAATTTTTTCACCTATTTTCATTTTCGATATCACGCCACTATTCACTTTTTTTTTTTAATTTCAATTCAACTAATTAAAATTTCAATTTTAATTTTTCAATCAGTAGAGCTCTTGGTAATCGTTTATTGAAGAAATAGCAACTCGATCGTGAAACTCCCAATAATACCACTTTAAAATTTTTAAGCTCCACGAATTATTACAATTTTTAGAATACAAATTTAATAGAACTTTATAAATTTTTTTTTACGAAAACAGACGTTTTACGTAAAGAGTACTGTTGAAACTGAATGCAAAGGACGTAGGAGCCATGTACGCCGAAAGTGAGGAGTTACTAAGAATTATTTAGTAAATATTCGCACATGGAATAAGTTCGTGTCAGCCGAAAATTTCGCTCTACCTTTGCCTAAAAGTGTTCGAGATTCGTGTTAACCAGGAATTTCTTAAAAAATGCCAGGAAATGCATTACTTTTGACGGGGCTAAAAAAATAATTCGTATAATTAGCAAAGTCGTAAAAAATACTTCATTAAACAGAATACAGAGTTACATGATATAAAATAGCGAGCTACTGAGTTGCGCGTTAACTGAGTTCGTGGCAACGAGAGATTACTGTACATTAATACAAAGTGAAAACTTTTTATAGAGCTTGACCGTTTCGATACTACCACTACTGATTCGGGCTAACAATTTTAAGCAATACTTAATTTTCGAGGATTTTAAGACGTTCTTCATTTAACGTAACTACATTTGACTCCGTAAGGACAGTTAGGATAAGTAATCTATATATTAAAAAGCTTATGTGCGTAGGAATGTAAGTAGATAGATGTCCGTAATAGGTGTCTCCAAACCCGCTTAGTAATGCAGGTACTGTATAGTCTGCCCCGTGTCTATTACTTCCAGCTTATTGCCGTTTGGACGTTTTTGACACTGTCACTTGAAAATGGCAGACATAAATATACGAGGCTAAATAGATTATAAATTAATTAATAAAGAAGGCTAAGTAAATAAATATTATGTTTTGAATTTTCTCCAGTGATTAAATCCGTCTTTGGAACGGACTCTCCCACTCCTAATCTTATAAATTGTTGGAAGCGATTTGAATAATTTCAACTGAGAAGTAACTTACATTTAACGTTGCCTTCATTTCTTCTTTTTGTGTTTTATTACTTTCTATTTTATTACAGACCTTGAACTTGACCCAACTTATGACTAATTGAACTAAACATATTCAAACCTATCTCGGTCATTATTCGAAAAAAAGGAAATCTCAGTCCCATGAAGAAATCGGGCTTTTTTGATGCATCTGGCAGACATTTTTTCATTGATTTTGATAAAGCATGGTCTAAGTTGTTTTTTCAGGAGTTAGCTTTCATGTTACTAATAATTTTGCATAAGTAAACATGTTTTAAACATTAAAATCTTCACTCCCTCACATGTCCCAATATTTAAAATTTTAATATTGACTTTGTTTAGCCGTCAGAAAACCTAAGCTATCGCTATAAAAATAAATTGAAAACCAAGGTGTAAAAACCAGCTCAGTATTTTCGAAAAAGAAAAACAAATTTGTCTTAAAATAATTACGTTGCCCATTATTCATATACCTCACCCTCTCACTTTTTTTTCAAAATGAGTACCAAGTCTCCCTCCGAGCCAAATTATAACCTAGACTAACATGCAGTGACTGTGAGATATTATGTTAAAAATATGCTGTGCGTTTGGTGATCCTCATTCCCTCACCTCCTCGTAGAATAAAGAGGGGAAGGTAAATATCGATGCATTTATGTTGCAGTTCATCAGGATTTATGGGGTTAGGTTTGGAGTAAATATGGATGCTCTAAGGTTAAGGCCTAATCAGTAAACAATGAAAAAAATACTAAAGCATCACTCCCTCACACCTCATTACTTCAGTTTTTGTTTATTATAAAAATTATATTCAATATGCCTCTAATTCAGTGCCTTTATTAATAGCCTAATATTAATTTATCTCGTATCGCTTTGTAATAATAACAAAAATAATAATGTAATAATTTATCTAAACATTATTGGAATTAAAGATCTTTCAATAAAACTAAATGTTTTTATTTTATTGATATTATTTCCTTATAATATTCCCTCATATCCATTCTCCCATTCTACTATGCTCAATCCCTCGGAAACATCCTCAGTCTTCACATGACTACAATTCCGATCGATACAAAAAACCGTGGCACATTGGTAGCGAAGCCAGGAAGCCATTATTAGACCTGATAAAATTTATCCTCCCACATTCAAATCGGCCGTGGATCAAAGGGGTTCCTTTCGAAGGGTGGGATAACATTAGTTTTGCCGAGAGGACCTTATGCATAGAGATGAGGCTGTCCCCAGAGCCACCTTCCTTCCTAATCTAGTCCTCATCTCCAGCTATCTGATTACCGCCGCTAATAACCCCCGGGCGTTTCCCCTTAAATTGCTCCCATGTGATGTGTTCTCTTCTGGTAGTTATTGATTGAAAACTACGTTGACTAGGTAGATAGGGAGTCTGATTGATTTCGCTGATATTCGTTTGAATCAAAAGTAAGCCCTGAAGGAAGGTACTTTCAGAATAGGAATTATGAGTAAACAAAAATGCTAAGAGAATCCGAAAGTTCGATATCGTTGCCAGCGGTTATCTCTCTCTGCCGAGCTTCGTCGAAGCTAGAGATGGGAGGTAGGTTCATCAACTGATACAAAGAGTGAACCTTCTTACAGAGGGGATAGTCTCTTTTTCAGGAAAAAATGAGTGGCAGTTCATCCTCATGGCGCATCGCTATTAAAGCAGGGAGATCAAAAACGCGCTCATTCCCTATTTGAGTGAATATGATTTATTGGTTAAAAACAGCACTTTACCTGGTCATACATGAGCGCACATGAACGTCACTATGAGAGAGATAGAAAGGGGTGTCACTCCTCCTTTCCCCGCAATCATTTGAAAGTCCAAAAAGTAGGAAAAATTTACATTTAAGAACCTACTTCAAACTTCAAAAATTGTGTTAAGAAATTAGGATTTTGTCGATACAATGCTGTTTTTTTTAATAAAAAAGAAAATTATTAATGTGAAATCCAATCAAAATTGTGTATATTTAATTTGAAATACAGGCTTTAGGTACATAATAAATTGTAGATTTTCAAACCACCAGTGGCCATTGCAGTCCATCAAACCCCTAATAGCTCCCATCCCCTCTTCATCAACAAGAGAGCGTTACTCCTTCTGCTGGAACCAATAAAAAACAGTTAACCAAGTGAGATGAGAATTTACGCGGAGAGCGTGCTTAATGCATCCTTAGCCATTTGATTCCACTGAGTGGTTGGGAGGAACACGCACCCTTGGGTTCTCACCACCTCATAAAAGATTGTATTCTATATTCACAATTTATCAGCACTATTTTAATAAATCTTAGTAAACCACTGTCAAAACATCAATAATATTTATCGCAGCATGAAATACTAAGCTAATGCATTTTAAGGATAATGCGACGGATTTAGGGTCCACAAATGCAATTTTTTTTATTTATTTTTTTAATTTAAATATTTCAAGAAAATATTGATCAGTCCTATAACATTCTGACCACTAGAAGTGATATAAATCTTTATTTAAGCTTTACAGATCGGACTTTGTAAATCAATGTGTTGATATGTTAAATAATGTGACTCCTTAGTTTAGTTGATGTAAATTTATTATTTCTTAGATATTATGAGAAATATGCCTACATAAAATAAAGGGTCTATGGATAACTAATTTATAATAAACGAAAAAACTAGTGCCCCACTCTTTCTTCCGAAGAGGTAACATTGTTTTTTTGTGTGTTTCATTATTCTTTAATGATTTTATCTAGAATTGTAGCGTAAAACATGAAAACTGGTTTTATTGTAATTAACAAACAAAAATTGGTAAAATGAAATTCATAATGAATTTCAGACTCTGCCATTGTTTATAAATGTGGACAATTATTAATTTTTTTGCGCAACTATTTCGAAGGAATATAATAGGAATAACATAAAACAAGTAAAAAAAAAAATACTTAAAAATCATGAAACAAAGCCTACTGACTTGGTTCCTCTAAAAACGTGTTGTATGTCTTTGCTTAAAAAAAAAAACATGAATGCAGGGTAATAAGTACGGAAAAACTATGAAAATTATGTTTCTCAAAAACGAAGGCAGTACCCATTATTTATGTTTTTGTCTACATTATTTAAATTATCAAAAATATTCGAAAATTCTTCTAAAAAGATGTTCAAGATATTATTCATAAATTCTTATTCGTAAATATTAAATTTTTAATCTTATATTCAATAATAAAAAAAACACAGCAAATTATTACACTATGGTTTATTTTTTTTCAAATAGTCATATCTTTTAAAGAAAATTATTTCGATTTTATTTTTTTGTATTTTTTTTTTTTTTAGGTTTCATCTTTTTTCTCTATCTCCATCAATGGCCGAGGTATAGGCGATTAAAAACTTTGATCAGCCACCATTTTGAAATAAATGTAATGTCGAATCTCGAGGATCATTCTAGGGTGGACTGTGACTTTGGTGTCAGATCTCAAAAATGAATCGGCTCAAAAAAAGCCGCAGACGACGGATGGGCGGAAATCTGTAATAACAAAAAAATTCATATTCGATTTTTTGGATTCTAAGTATCTTGAAATGTGAAATATCAAATTTTGTGGGAGAAGGCTTACATTTTTTTTACTTCCTTGTACGAAGTAAAAGAAGTATTGTAATCGCGAAAATTTCCGGTTTTCAGATTCCATCGGAAATATCCATTTTGACTATCCCTGAATCCATCATCTGTACGTATGTCACTGCTTAATCACCGGAAGTGGTACTTTACTTGAAAGTCATAATTGATTTCCATCAAAAATTATATTAAAATACTTTGCAAAACTTATCATATTTGGTATTTATAACTTATATATTGATTTAAATAACGTACTAGCATTTGTCTAAATTGGAAAACCGGAAGCGGTACTTTACTTGAAGGTTAGACTTTCATCAAAAATTATATTAAAATATAATGTAAAACATCTCAAATTTGGTAAATATGACTTTTATATTGACGTGAATGTATTTACTATATTTTGGTTAGAATTGGTGAGCCGAAAACGGTACTTTACTTGAAAGTCATCAAAAATTATCAAGCTTACATCAAAAATTATATTTAAATTAAATGCATAAATCATATGTTTCTTCAATAAAGGTTACAATCGCAATTTGGTTTCCAATCCAATTAAACATTTTTATTACTTGTTTTAAGTGTTAAAATTTAGTGTAAAATACTAGTTTTCCTCCCTATTTGTGTGTGTGTGTGTGTGTGTGTCAATAGATGGATGTCGCGACGCCGAGTGTTGTTTTTGAGATACTGCGATCTTCGGAAACTAGTAACCAAATTCAGGATCACTTTTTGAGTCACCGATTTATAGTTTAATAGGCGTACAAGAAAGTCATGTGTTGTCCATATCAGATATTTTCTTTTTCGACACCAAAGGTTCATTATTGAAAATTATAAACTAGAACTAAGTTAAAAATATTTATAAACGTTCATTCCCTGATCAATACTAGCAAAATATACTTCCTCAATAGATCATTTTTAAATATGATAACTTCGGTCCCTTACCGCCCTTCCAAGCCAGAGGTTTCTTTTACCCTCATAATATGCAAGAACATCTTTCTTTTTGTTTCTGATTATTTTGACTATGGAGGGGTGATCGGCATAAATAATTTTAAGTTTTGAATGATGGAAGCTAACATTGGTAAGAATGTTACACCTCAGAGAGATTCATGTTGAGCAACTCCCTAGTTCACTTATTATTTTAATTGATCCTTCATACCAAGAGTGACGTTATAACCGATTTCGTGAGTGGCACTAAAGGAGACGGGTATCCGAAGAATTTCGTGACTAGAGAAGTACAGAGGCGGTTAATGAGGCGCACACCGCGTTGGAGTGGCCTGAAGCACACTTGACCGCGAGCTAAGTGCGCACCAGCACACGATACGGCACGTGCGGCACAATGGATGATAATGGTCTGCAGTTAGTCGGAACCGATGCTATCTGTCGGCCGCCGTTGCAACCACCTCACCGCGATCCCCTTTCCGATAACGAGCTGCTTGTGTCTTTTGATCAGCGCCAGTGGTTAATGTTAATTGCAAGCAATTACCGTCCTATTACATAATTATATTACCGATACATATCTCATGAAACCGTTGACCAAAATGTTGTTGTATGGTTGATAAATAAAACACGTATAAATCAGCTTTTATTGTTTTATGTGAAATGGCGTTTCGGCGTACTTAGAAGGTGTTCTTCAGTCCAAAAGGAATAATGGCAGAAAGCTACTGACTATTAATCCAACGTCGGCACACTAAAAACAGTGAAGTATAAATGAGTAGCCCAGTTACAAACACGGCCTGGTCCATTCTTCACAAAATGAGTTAGGCATTGTTTCCATCAAGTTGTTTAATCCTCCATGCAATACGAAAGCTATTTCGTTACCAAAACGGCTTAAACGTGTTAAAAATGGATTTGAATATTTCATTTACAGAAAAAAATAATAATAAAAAAAAAAACCGTAGTTTCAAACACGGCTAAGTCCAGTACAATATAGCCAATCATAGCGCAGTGTTTGAACCGCGTGACACCGGCCAGACTTCAGTTCACCTTTCGTTGAATGTTAACTGTTTCATTTGAGCTTTTGTGGTGAAATAAGTAGTGAATATTTTAATCAAAGCAACATTAAAATACCCACTAAGTTAAAAAAAAACGTGCTAAAAATAAAGGCAGGAAGCTTTTTATTAAAGATTGTTTTATTAAGTGTATTATCTTATTAAAAACTAACCTCTAGGAATTATTTTCATTTGGTTACGAACTCAGCACGTTTAGTTTTGTTTTGTAAATAACAAAAAAAAAAATTAATATGATGTATCATGTCCGTTCCATATTCAATTCTGATTACATATTCGTATAATAAAAAAATAGCAAGATTAATGTTTTTTTTTCTACGGTAAACGGTTTTTCCATGCTCCTGAAAAGTATTGCAAAGCGGACCTGGTAGTATTTGTAAGTGGGCTACTCAAATATATCAGCAATATACGGATTCCAATGTTTCGTAATTTTATTAATTATTTAATTATTCATTTACCTATATAAATAAAATTTAAAAATATTAATACAAACCTTCCTCCATTAAATTCCATCGAAGCCCAAATTCTAAAGGTCAGACCTGACACACTCCTCTCATCTACGTTTCGGTCGATCCCTAGGGTATTTACCCGAGGTATTTGCGATCATACCAAAAATTCACCCATTTCATTCTCATTCGTCGCTATGTTATCCCGATTATACTAACCGATTTCGATTTGGCGTTGTTCTCCAGTTCTCCGATTCTCCGTTGACTCATATTCAGTCTAAATATCCTACCCAATAATTTATTTTCAAAAACCTTAATGTAAGCAGCTACTTTTTACATCCGTAAAGAACAGTAGGAAGTATTGTATATTTTAACTATTAAGTTTCAGGAAATAAGGCGCAAACTAACAAGGATAGGATCCAACATTTGTCTCCTAGATTTTGATGAAACTTAATGTGAATCTAGGCCATAAAATATTAGAATGTGCAAAATATTATGGGCCAATGCGCTCCAGGAATCCCGGAGAAAAAATCGGGAAGTTCGCTAGCGCAAAACACATTTTATGTTATATCTCTGGTTGTAATGAAGGTTGAAAAATTAGTAATTAGAAGCACCAAAATGTCCTTATTTCCAAGTGAAATAATATTTAAAAAATAAGATATCAAAATATTCAAGTACTAAGCTCGGTAAGAATAATAAAAATATCAAAAACGCTCTCAAAATAGTGGGAGGAAGGGTTTTGGGGAGGGAAAGAAACATTAGTTATTCCAAAAATTTGGATTTTCCACCTCTAAAAAAAATATTAGTCACAATTATTATGAAAATCAAAAAAAAAAAAAAAAAGGAGAAACTTTGCACAAATTTGTAAGGTATTTAATAACAATAACACCATAACTGTCATTTTTTTTCTTTTATAGACTATTATTTATATATACTATAAACTAATTTATATGCTCTGTAAGCTAGAGACAGAGAGATAGCAACTCTTTATTATCAAAGAGATTCTGCCCCAACTGCAGTTATATATACTAATAATGATATAATAAAAATTATATTATTTTAAAAGAAACACATTTTAAATCTCTTTAGGGCTAACTACCTAGAAAAAAAAAATGAAAAATATATATATATATATATATATATATATATATATATATATATATATATATATATATATATATATATATATATATATATATATATATTGAAAATTTCAAGTTATAATTTTAGAATTCTTTTATTTTGGTTTTCTTATCTTTACCTTTATTTCTTTATTCGCATCTGTCAAAAATGTAGACAAGCAGTGAATATTTTGGCTGAAAATTGGGTATAGCAGTATGATATCCAGCGGTACCTCTTCCTGTCTTGATTTACAATTAAATGTTAGGCAAGGAAATCCCTCGTCCAGCTCCTTTTCAGCATTTAACGGGTATTACCGGACAAGTGAGTTGAATGAGTGAGTTAGTATGTCGGTGTAAGTAATCATGAAATCATATATTGTGGGTCCATATGAGTTCGTTAGCAGTTGGCATATGAAGTAAAGTTATGTTGCTAACTTACCATAGAGCTTTAGTTACAGACGTTTCTGAATTCTTTCTCATACACTTTTATTCTAAAAAAAAAAAAAGAAATCAATGTAACTTCATGAACGAATCCACAGTCTAAATCCACACGAATAAATCTATTGCAACCTCAATGTAAATGATCCCATAAAATGATCTATTCTGTGGTTTTTATAATGATTTAATTTGAAAAATAATAACAGTCTTATTGCAACTTTTTTTGGTTGTATATTAACTGTGCCCACTCCACCTTTTTGAAGCACCTGTACATGTTTTGTTGCAGAAAATCGATAATAGCGTGTTTTATTCGATCATGACTGCAAGTCACGAGGGGCATGTTGTACGAACATTGCCCAAGCAAGTGTGCTTATATTTCATATTATAAACACATAATATGCCTAATTATATTTTAATTTCAGTGGATATATAATTGTTTTACATCAACATATCCCTTAATAAAAAGGAGGCTAAAGGGAAAAAAACTCTGGTGCGGTGCGCACATTACGCAACATTCCCATACCATACTTGTTTGTTTTCAACCTGGTAAAATATTTCTTCCCTTTCCACCTTTAGTTAATTGAAGAATTCGTCCAAATAATGGTTTATATGCATTTTTTTCATATAGCTTCCTTTAAGTTCTTAATAATGGTGTAGGTTATTTTCAATTTAAAAAAAGTGTTATCCTAATTACAGGCCAATTTTTAATGATGAGTAAATTTAAAAAAAAATCTACATAGACCGTTATTTGGCCGAACTCTTCAATAATAAAATTCTTTCATAGTTTATAGTTATCCATTTTATTACTACTGCCTATGAAGGACGGATAATTATTTCAAATGAACCAAATTAAAGGTACTTTATAGGAAGCCATTTCGAAAATTCGGCATTTAAGCCCTGTCAGACTATTTCAGTGAGGGTAAAACCGAGCTGATATTTAGGACCATTCAATTATACACTGACGTAACCATTTCGATAAAAACCGTAAGAGCCGTTTTCGAGAAAATTGTAAAAAAGTTTAAAATCAATTATATCCAGTGTCACTTCCGAAATATCCGATACGATGTATCTTTGCTACTACTGTTCCGATTTAGACAATTTGTTATTTGTTTTTTACAGAATTTTATTACCTTTAATATGATTCTATACATAATTTACCATAAAAGGCATACTTTAAGTGCAAATATATTATTTTTCGTCATGACTTTTTTCCCTACATTTTCTCGGTGTACTAATTATATTAAAAGTAATTATAAAAGGGCTTGAAAGTACAGGACTTTAGGCAAGTTTCATCAATATCGTTAGAGATATAAAGTGGCACTTCCGCTCAGTCGATTTTGACGAAAAAGTAGCTGCGACATCCCAGGCATAAACCTGCCTTAAATTCGTAATTTCAGTTTCGTACAACTGTTCGTTTTTGAGCTAGACTGTTCAGACGCACCCAGACCATTTTGAGAAACTTGGTTATTTGGACTTAGGAGACTTTAAAAAGTGTATTTTTGTTTAAAACCGTATTTCCGTGAAATTTTTCACGATGTTAAAAATACTCCTTTCTATGCACATCATATATAAATAAGGGAAAGTAAAAACTGATTTCTTCAAAACGCCTTTAATGGAACATAATTTTATATTAATTGCATATATCATTTACAGAATAATGGATACATAAATAAACGAGCCGTATGATACTATTTCAAAATTGCTAAAAAAAATGTATGGCCCTTAATATAATATTAAGATACGTATTCCAACAATAGTCTATCCTTACAGGGTTTGGTTTTCTAATGCTCTCTAAAAAGTTTTAGACCGATATTAATAAGTCAAATGCTGGTTCAATATTATATTGATTGATATATATTATATTATATTTATGTACTTGGGGATTTATTTAATTAGTTAACAAAGATGAAAAAATACAATAGTTGTACATTCATTTACTTTAAAATTATCTTACTATTTTATTAAACACACGACTATATCAATTTATATCAATATTAGGAAAAAATTTATTGTTTATTTGGGTTTAACGTCCAACTTACTTAACTCCAATTAGGGCAAAAAGGACGGAGTTTATTCTACATAGAACGAACCTATTCTACCAGGATGGGAAGGTCGAGATTCGACGAAGATGTAAAAATATTACAGCACATACATAACGTATGATATTTATATTTATTTTAAAAAGTATATTTCTTTGAATGGAATTTGACTAATATAAAATACTGTGGTTCGTTAGTTCGAAGACACATGATTCTGTCTTTTCCATTCATGTTTTTCTCCACCGGCATACTTGTTTTTCTTAAAACGCAATGGGCATTTTCCTGAACTAAAGGATTACGCCAATCGATTTCTGACGTCCAAAAAACCTTATTCTAAAACTTTAATCAAACTCTTCTGAGGGATTTCTGAATACATTTTGCAGAGAAATCGCTGGAATTATACTCTAGGGTTTTACCTTTGTGTCTGGAATAAAAATATTATTTCTATAAATTAAATATGCAAATCTATTACTCAAACTTATATAATTACAAGGTTTTTTAAATCTCGAAACTTTATTTTTATTTTTTTTTTTTTTTAAGATGACTTTATATCGATGTCGTTTTTGAAAAAGGCTTAAGCGGCAAAAAATTGAAATTTAGGTTTCACTTTATTACCGGACGTAAACACCACCTCTATCGAATCCCGCTCACAATATATCCAGAAAAAAAAATTGAAAATGGTCTAAAAATCGACTATTGAGTACGCAGGTACCAAATAATTACATCTCTCAGTCTGGCTTTCACCAGAGCTAGAAGTCTTAAAAATATATTGTAATTATAAAAGTCATGCGGCATAATAAACTTCTACTGTAACCAATAAAGAATATAATTTTAAAAAATCTTTTTTTTTTTTTAATTGGGAAAAATGTTTCAACTGTTTCCTGTAAAGTTTGATAAATGGCGCTTAAGCCTTTTTTAAAAAAACGACTTCGATATAATTATTTATATGGTAAAGATAAATATTATTTTTCTATGTTTAAACGCATCCCACGATTAACGGAATTACCGGTCGAGTAAACTGGTGTCACCAGACATTGTATTTGTACGTAGAGTATATTTGTGAATGGGTTGCATTGATTTGAGCACAGAAAGGAGCAGCATGCGCGCAACTCCCTGGGGAACTCCATTGGCCCCGCTCCGCGACTGCGCGCCAAACAGCAAACGGCTGGCTCATAAGACCGCATTAATTCTATGAGAGGATACTCAAGTGTGACTCAATGGGTTGGTCACCAGGAAACATCGAGAATATCCCCTCCCCTCCCGAAAAAAAATAACGAGTTCAAAAATTTTGTCAAAAGAACATTAATTACAAAATTGATATGAAAAGCAGTAGGTAAATTAATTAACGAGGGCAATACATAAATAAAAAAAAATTATTAAAACAAGTTATTTATATTTATATATTGAAATTTACAACGGCATATATGAATACAATAAGTAAATATATTATCTCATTGGTATGAAATTGCATTCATTGATGGTGATTCAATGTGCGTTGAGGGATTAAATTTAAATGCAATAGGAATTCGGTAGTTTCATAAATCTATACCTAATGTTTAACTCCATAAGTCCAAAAAGGTCCCCAAAACGTAAAAAATGAAAGTGTCTAACAAATGAAAATAAGTGGAAACTATGAGTAGTTTGTGCGTGGGTTTGAAGTTAGTAACTTGTACAGATGAAGGCCATGGAACCATAGATTCTATCCAATAGAAATATGTTAAATGATACTCTAGCATGGAATGTGGAAGGTTTATGTTTTTATTTTAAATTAAACTTCAAATTATTTTTTTTTTTTAATTTTGTTTATTTCGAAAGTACTGTATTGCTCCTTTCGCCACTTTTATATCATTTAAACCAAATATGTCCAACACTTAAATAGAAATTTTGGTAGAAACCAAATTTTGTATTTACTAATTTTCCAATTGATTCATTATCAGAAATAATAATAAATAATGACCCTTTGTAATCGTGTTTGTGTCTGTATGTATGTGAAAAGTCTAAGCTCAAAAACGAAAAGTTGCACGAAACTGAAATTACATATTAGAGGTAAGTATATGTCTGAGATGTTACAGCAACTTATTCTTCAAAATAGACGAGACGGAAGTGGCACTTTATATTATCGATTTTAAATAATTTTACAATTTTCTCGAAAACTGCTTTAACGATTTTGATTAAACTTACATAGTACATCACCGAGAAAATGCAGGGAAAAAAGTTATGACAAAAAGAAAATTTTATTTGCGCATATCTCAAAAATTATTCATTTTATGGTAAATTAGATATATATAGAACCATATGAAAAGGAATAAAAATGATCTAAAATACAGAAAAAAAAATTATCTAAATCGGATCAGTATCAGCAATGATACAACGTATGTTGTAAGGACTACAAGACTAGGTCCTAGAAGAAAAGCCGAATGTGCCCGAAAGCAAACGTAAGCAACCAAACGAATCTTCTTCCATCAGCCCGTCATCCTATGCACTGTAATAATTTAATGAAATAATACAAAATTAGAAATTATTAACTTAATAATTTCTACTTTTATATTATATTATATTTCTAATTTGATATTTAATTTATTAAGTTAATAATTCTAAATTTTATATTATTTAATTGATAATGTAAAAAAAATATAGAAGACGTAGAACTCTTTAAAATTGTATTAGAAAATGGATTATTATTATTATACCTTGATAAGGGAAAGTTGTGTGATGCGCGCACCGCACCAGATTTTTATATTATAGCCTAACCATTCTCTATTTTCTTGGTATACAATTTCATTCCTAAATAAACCTAAAAAAAATTAAGGATGAAAATATTTAAATTTTTAAAATTCACAATTTTCAGGCTTACAACTGGTGGCTTAAAGACATGTACCTTGCAGTTCCCCTACCACTACCAATCAACTCGAACCCAGGTACTTACTTTTTTATTAATCAGTGACGAATTTCAACTAATTATTTGAACTTATATATCTTTTTTTTATTCATATCATTTTTTTTTTTTAAGGAATGGTATTTCCACCAAGGCAATTTAGAGGTTTCTCGGATATAGCTCGTTATGCAGCAAGAATTACAATGGGGCTTTCTTTTTACAAGGAAAAGTTAGATCGGTGAGTATATTTAAATAAATAAGTAGGTTAAATAAGTCAACGAACACAATCATTTTTCATTACCTATTAATAATTTCACAATATTTTGATATAAAATAATTAGATTCATAATATTAAATGGCAGTAAAAACAATAATAGTTGACATTAATAACAACTTAATTACAGTTGTAAGAAATTATACATTATTATTTTTTTTTTACATTGAAGTGTTTTACTATTATTATTGTGAGAATTTTATTTAAGAATTATTGCCTTGATCAACGTTCTGAAATTCCTTTGAACCGAAATTTAGCATAGGATGTTCAAAAGAGAAACCAAAACTGATTATAAGTAAATGGCGGAAGGCATTGAAGAGCTAATGGAGCATTTATTTGAATTTGAGCAAAATTTTGAATTTGAATTTGAAAAAATTTGAATTTCCTTAAAACTTGCACCTCAGTTATTTTTTGAATACCTTAAACTAAAATTATTATCAGACACGACATTTAACACCTAATATTAATTCAACGAAAGAGTTGAAATTTTATAATTAATTTTTGTCTTATTTTTTTAATTTATCTATAGATTCACAAGTGTATTAATATATATATATATATATATATATATATATATATATATATATATATATATATATATATATATAAATACGCAATATAACTTTAAAAGAACATGGCAGTAATTTTTGAAGAAACTACCCAATAGAATCATTCCAATGTTCTATGTAAGAATGTTCCGAAGCATCTTTTCATACGCCTCCAATTTTTATCATAAGCCTTTTTTTTTCCATCACTGGACATATCTATCGTCAAGTTATTTGAGAGATTAAATATATATTTTATTCAATCTTAAATATGAATTGTGATAGTTGTGAATATATCCAATTTTCCCGAACTATTAGGGAAAAATCCTGATCATTTTCTTTTTTCTAAATCAAATTGTTTCAAATGAAAAGCTGTTCTCCATGGTATATCATAATGATGAAATTTACTCATAGTATCGCTCCTTTAGATTTTTCAAAACGAAAATCAAAAAATACCTAAATTTATCTATGTATCCCCTGTTTAATCTATAGCACCGGAATCAATGAATTTTCTGTTATTAATCAATTAAAGAAATATTGCAGAGATTTTTCAATTAGGGATATGATATAATGTGAAAATTTGTTGATTTTTAAAGACTGCTGGAAACCAACCAAAAATAAATTGATTTTTAATAATCAATTATAAAACGTTCCTAAATCAATTAGATACATACTGAAGAAAAAAAGAAATCAATATTTCAGAAATATCGATGTTTTTATGACGATTTATCAATAACATATACGTATATATTAGGTTTTAAATTTGATCACTAACTACAGTAATAATTATAATATATTATCCTCCCCGAGATTAAGGATGATATACAATAATAATAATTATTGTAATAAGCTAAAATTAAAACATAGTATGAAATCATTTGTAGTATCCGACCATCTAACTTACAATACCAGCGATTAAAAAATATGTCTCTGACGTCACTTCTGTTTTGTTGTTTCAATATTTCAAACCCGTTATGATTTTTCAAGTTTTAGTGGTAATGTTTCAAGCCGCAAGTTAGTAAATATTGTGCATTCAAAGTAAGAGATAATTCTTTATACATGCTTGACATTCTTGCCTTGAATTAATTTGGATAGCTGCATTGTTCATTATGTGCATTGTTCATTCATTATTTATGCCTTTATTATGTGTTTGCCAGAGACTACTATAGTACGCATTAACTTGCTTGAATTGTGATTTCTAGAGGAAATTATCAATGAAATGATTTTACATTAGGAAGGAAATCGAAGTGGAGAAGGCTACATCGCGTGAGAAGGGCCAACCCCTTTGCATGGCCCAGAACTACCGCCTCATGACGTCATACAGAGTGCCAGGGAACCCGGCCGACAACCTCATCAACACTGAGCTGGATGGTCCAAACGCTAACCAGCACGTCATAGTCGCCTGTAGGAATAAAGTAAGCATTGCCCAATGTATTTATATATACTTATAATATAAAGACTATGATTCAGAGAATCACTACCAACAATTTTTATTATTATTAGTTTAGCACAGCATAAAATCTGCGCAGTCCCATACGTTTTCAGCCTAAAAACTGTGCAGTTCCATCCGTTTTCCACACTCACGATCGGTTGGCATAATTGGATTTTAATATAATGCGGTGCATTTTAAGGCCAATAGAATCCCAGGTGCTCCCCTCCATTCCAACCACTCCACATAGGATTTCACACTCAAGGTTGTTCCATGTTTCATTTGGTGTGGAGTACTTGGATTGGAGTAATCCCCTTAAAGTTCTAACCAAAGTACTCACAGAAACTTGAAATTTCTTAGGGACCAGCAGACAGTAAAAAATTATCCAAATGACTCAAAAATTACAATATCAAAGTTAGTTATTCAACATACTTCCGTAAAACAACCTTGAATTCCTTGTTTCATCTCTCATTTTCCTCCTTCACTTCAATTACGGCCATATAGTATATGATGGGCTCACTGGAAAATTCGATTCTACTATAAAAGCTATATGAACGGTTTGGTCAAATATATCTTTGGGTCTCCCAGAGACTTCCAATTAATATGCTCTTATTTCCTAGGCTCCTTCCTGTACCAAACTATTAAGGCAGTCTCCTCCTCAATTCTTCCATTGTACACTAGTACCAGGGGAGTACGCAGAATTTTTTTTCGGAGGGAATTTAAATTGTTTTTCGGATGGGGGGATATAATAAGAAGACAAGTAATCACTTATGTGTTTATAATCGCCAAATTGGATGCAAGTTTTAAGGATAAGCATTAAATCAAAAATGATTATTAAAAATAAAAAATAAAAATATTTACTCAAAATAGAAACATTATGTTGGTGGGTATGAAAATATTTTTCATAAATTTCGGAGAGGTCCTGCGTACGCCACTGTCCAGGACCCCAGATCCTGATCCATATCTTCCTTTCCAAAGAACTGCGAGTGCAGCGTTTCAAACAAAATTAATACAAAATATCATTGAAAAATTTTATGCGAATTTTTTTTTTTTTTTTTAATCTTTCATTCCATTTATATCTTATTTATGATTTCAGTTTTATGCGGTTCATTTAAGAAGGGATGGCAAAATTCTTACGGAAGAGGAAGTTGCAGGTCACATGCTTGCCATTCTCGATACAGGAACTGACACTACTGCGCCTGCTCTAGGTCTACTAACATCCACTCAGAGACACGTTTGGGCAGAAAACAGAGAATCATTACTAGACTGTAATACTTTAATTTTTAATTTTTATGTTATTTAAGTAAAAAAATTATGTTTCATAATTTATTAATCTCATTATAGATGAGGAAAACAGAGCAAGCTTGGAGTTGATTGAAAACAGTCTAGCCTTGATATGTCTGGATCATCACCCTTTAGGAGAAAAGTTTTGTCGCAAAGGTAACCGTAATGCCAGTGGGATGATTGCAGGTACAAGGGACGAAACCAGTATGGCACATCAGATGATTCATGGAGGAGGATCAAGACTCAACACGCCTAATAGATGGTTTGACAAAACGATCCAAGTAAGATGGCTTTACATTTTTTGAAGTATCTTAAAATAAATAAATTCCTAAGAGATAAAATTAATTCATCTTGTTTTTTAAATATTAGAGTGAGTAAAAAAAAAGACTATTTCAAGGATTAAAATTATGTTTATTCCTTCCTTACATACATTTTTTTCTAACTTTGGAAATACTAAATAATTTTGAAGTCCATTATGTTCTATGGTTAGTTGCCATTTAGAAACCAGCTGTTCTATTCCCTGCCGGTACCATTCTTCTAAAGTCCTCTACTCCAATTTTTACCCCTTCCAATGTTTGAAATGTTTTCTTCTCTTCTCGGCACAAGATCAGAGCTATAGGGTGGGCGCGGTAGAAGATCGATAGCATCCATTTCAGCAAGTTTTTGGCGCCATATTTCTAGGCGACGTTCGGATTACTGCAAGATGAGCTCATGAGGAACTTCTCTACGTGCTCTCTGCTCTCTTACCTGACTGGTGTAAGTGACGATTCACTCTTGACTGTGCCAAACCAAGTTCGGAGGATAGCTGCCGAGTACTTTTTGTGGGATCGATCATCATCAATAGCGTGTCGTAGCAGAAGGTCGCCCTGAGGCCGTCTGCCTTTCAAAGCTTGTATCGCCACTTTCAAATTTGGCGAACCACCTCCTCAGAGTCCGCTCATTAAGGTTAGGTTCCTCTTCAAATTCTCGTATCGAACGCGAGGTTTCGGCGGCTGAAAATTTCCTTTTTCAGTTATGTCGCAGAATTACTTGAATTTCATACCTCAACGTCACTTTGATTGAAAGAATGCCAAACAAGTACTGAGCCTAACAGAAAGACATTGGGTTTACTAAATTATTCAATATAGTATTAGGATTAAAAATATACCAATAACAACAACATTAGAATTAACAGAGAAGAAAGAAAAAAATAAATTTCATTTTATCCCATGAAACGGTCATTTTTTTGTTTACTCACCTCAATATAATTATTTGTGTGGTATCTAGTTGCATCATGGGAAATGTCACTTGGGAAATGTCATCGAGTGGTTACAATATAATGAGTAAATTAATACCAGAGCAGAGTTTTAATTTCAAAGAATAATCAAGGGCCGATTCTCCTATCCTGTAAGATTGGCCATTTAAAACCTTAGCGAATTCGTCAATACCCACTTCAATCAGTGACTGATAACCTCCTTTCAGGCCTTTAGACTTTTTTTAATGAGCTGAATATTTAAAACTGGCAACGTGATAGGAAAATGCCTTCCACTAATTTATTTTCTCTCAGACTCCAAACTTTTATGAAAAATTAATAAAATATTTGTCCATCGGAAGAATTTTATCGAAGGTTTTATAGAAGAAGACTAATCCTGATTAATTAATAAAATTAAGATTACATCCATTCATCAGAAACTTCAATTCATCAAAAAATTCACTATCTCCTTTCCTTCCATTCCAACATACACTCCTTTAATTTAACTATGTATTGGAACCCAATTCTATCCATAAATGTACATCTTTAGTTTCAATTAAACATCTCCTATTGGTTTACTATCTCCATTCCAAACATATATACAGGGTGTCCTTTTTAGAGGCCCGGCTGAATTTCTCTTGAACCGATAACGTTATAAAAAAAAATAAAAAATACATATTTAATATTTTTCAGTCTAGTTTAAAATTTCAACCTGTTTTTGAAAATAAAATATATGGGGTCTCTCAGACCCAGTACAACTTTGAAATTTCAAATAGGAACCTATGCCTTCCGATACATCATTTTAACGGATTTTTGAAACTGAAATCAATGGTGAAACCAGATTTTAAATTGGTCAATAAATTACAAAGTTATAGTACAAAGTTTAAAAAACAATAAATTTTGTTTGTTTCTGTATTAATTCTTTAAAATTGCCTTTACATTTTTTTTTTTTGTTACACAGGAATTGATTGGGTCACTTTGTGTTTTTATCTTTTTAGCTGTAATTCATAATAAAGGTTTATTTTAAAGATGTTGTGAAGAAACAGAAATAAGTCACTGTACGTTTTGTGAAACGTAGCCGTTTACATTCACCGTCATTGTTTACCCAAATGGTCTTATGGTAGCGAATATATTCCTGAAAATAAACAACTTTTATAACAATTCCTACTTCCTTGCATTCAGTATTAACCAACCAATCAATATACATATACCGAAGAGTGCAGTTTTCCCGTCAGCAAAAAGCTGATATGTACAATTGCTTTATTGAAAGTGGTGGTATTGCTCGCCGTGCAGTCCTGTTGTACTCCCGGAAATTTCCCTATCGTCCCCAGGTGAACCACAAAAAATTTATTCGTATTCCTCACAATATTAGGAGATTTGGATCAGTTGCGGGTCCACCAAGAACCCGGCAGCGCAATTTCGAAGTGGAACTGGATATTTGATTGTATGATATGTTATGGAAAAGCAACGTTTATGCCAATCAAATGCAGCAAAGAGTGGAAAATGCTTGTCGATCGGTCTCTTCTCTTCTCTACTCGCACTGAGCACCATCGAAGAGTGGCTAAGAAGAGCCAATCTTTGGATCTTCGAAGAGGGTAGGCAGTTTGAACATAAAATGCAGGTTCACCAACCTCTGGTTGTATGTGGTATGGAATTTTTTTATTATTAAAAATAGCTATAATAATACTAACATAATACATTGTTTATTTTAAACTTTGTACCATAACTTTGCAATTTATTGACCAATTTAAAATATAGTTTCAACATTGACTTCAGTTTCAAAAATCCATTAAAATGATGTATCGGAAGGCATAGGCTCCTATTCGAAATTTTAAAGTTGTGCTGAGTCTATAATTTTTTTTTCAAAAACAGGTCGAAATTTTAAACTAGGCTAAAAATATTAAATACGCATTTTTTATTTTTTTTATAACGTTATCGGTTCAAGAGAAATTCAGCCGGGCCACCTAAAAAGGACACCCTGTATATACATACACACACACACACACACACATATATATATATATATATATATATATATATATATATATATATATATATATATATATATATATAAAGGATGAGATCCTACTGCCAAGGATACAGGAACTTAAGATTTCTCCACTAAACCCTGCTCGCATAAGCAGTAACGGAAGTTATCTCTATTCCATATCCTCCAATAAGAAATCATGTCAATAAACATTGGAAAAACAAAACTTATGAGGAAGACTAAGTTGGATGAAGCTCAAACAAGTAAAGAACTTCAGATATCTAGGGACAAAGCTAAATGAGTGGGGCTGTGTAAACAATAAGGAAAGGATAAACTCTGCAGGAAGGTGATTTGACTCTCAAGAGAGGATTACTAGAAAAAACAAAAGTGCACAAAAACAATAATATACAAGAATATATTCTTTCTGATACTGACATATGCCAGAAAATTATGTGCCTACACTACGAAGCATAAAAACTAACTTCAGGTCATGGAGATGCAGTATTTCAGAAGAGTTGAGGGAAAAACAAAATGAGAAAAAATGGAAAATAGAAAATGTATTATTTATTTTCTAAAATGAGTGTAGTCAGACAAAAAAAAAACCATTCAATTGTTCCATAGCATAATTCTTAGGAGATGGAGTGTCCAGGAATCAATTTTATTCTATTTTTCATATTTTATTAATATTGTCCAGAACAAATAATCAGATATTTATCAGACTATTGTTAACTAAATAATTTGCAGGAACTTAATATATGAGTTTATTTATAAAATTATATATTATAGATAATAATTGGAACGGATGGTGTCAATGGCCTGTGTTATGAACATTCCCCATCAGAAGCTGTGGCTTTGATAAATGTTTTACAATCAATTATTGAAACCTGTAATAATATCAGCACAAATGAAGTTGTTCCCTGTACATTAACACTTCAAGAACTGACATGGGTCGCTCCAAATCAACTTACAAGAGCAATTAATGAAGCTGCAAGGTCAATTGATAAGTAAGTATCTAAATTAGTTTGGGTTTTAATTCAGATTAGTTTGGTAAAAACAATATTCGATATCTAATGTGAATTTGTAATATTTAGTATTTAATCAAATCTCATATACGTTTTAAGAAAATAGGATTGTAGAAAAACTCCTCGGGAACAAATAGCGCTTTGAAAAATCGCACTAGGACCATTTTGGCCCTTGTTCAAATCTTATTTTTGAAGAACATCTGTTTTTATATTTTCTCAATTTCTAATAATAAAAAAGCCACTACATGGTTATAATTGAAATATACTAATGGTTTTCTTCACAATATCCATATTTCTTAATTTTGATGGATACACTTTTATTTGCAGAATTGAATCTTACTTTTCCTGTTGTTATGTGTGATTGGCAAACATTTGATATTTGAACTTTATTTTTAATTTATTATTCTCTTAAGAAAATTGACTTTAATGTGTATTTTTTTGGTAGTTGAATACACTCTTGTAAATCAGTTTGTATTTTTTTATGAAGATGAATCTTTTATAGTAACATGTGAAAAGTGGGAGTGGTACCCAGTAAAATAAAATCTGGGAACCGCTGCTATAGGATATTGACAACAAATAAAAGAAAACATGAGTGTAAAGATAAATAAGCAAACATGTCTTCCAAAACATATTCAAAATTTAATGTGCCAAGCCAGGTTTGAAATGTGTCCAGTCAGAATAGGAAACCAGTGCTTTGGTCTACCTACTGGGATTCAAAGGGAATTTTCGGGCTGAAGCTCCTCCAAAACACAAAATTAATTTTTTTTTACCTTGGTCCATTCTACACAGTACCTTGGTTAAAATTATATCAATTTTTAAAAATAAATAAATACAATTGAGGGAATGGCATCCATCTGAATGATGGCTTAAGTAAGCAAGTATCAAGAAAAACTATAACAATTTTCTCTCTAAAACATTATTATTCCTGTAATTACCATTATTTAAAAAAAACACCTTCAAATGGTGTGAAAAATGCTGTTTGGATCATTGGCCTTTAAAAATATCCCCAGGGAGGTTCCCCCTGTTGCTATGATATATCTCTATCCACAGACTCCTAGTGTTAGCTACAAAATTAAATCTTGCACTTGCTACTGAAGTAGGACAATGACTTCTGAAGATGTATGATCAGAAATAAGGTTCAATCTTTTTTGACTAACCATTGTAATTTATTCGTAAAAAATCAATTTATAGATTTAATGATTGAAAGTAATAAACATACAAACATAAACTGAAATAGTTAATTTTTTTTTTCTATTACAGTTTAATTGAAGATTTTGATTATTATGTTTACCATTTTAATGGATATGGCAAAAGGTTTATCAAATCCTGCAAAGTTAGTCCTGATGCTTACATTCAAATGGCATTACAGTTGGCCTATTATAAGTAAGTATCAATAACTTATACAAAGTAATTCCAATAACAATTAAAATGATTTTTGCCTTAAAAAAAAAAAAAATCTAATCCAAATAATTATTATTATTTTCAGATTATACGGTAAGCTAACAGCAACATACGAGAGTGCTTCAACCCGTAGATTTCGACTTGGTAGAGTAGATTGTATCAGATCAGCGACTTGGGAGACATTGCAGTGGGTTTCAGCTATGGCTCAATCTGATGATTCTAATGACCCTTTAAACCCGGCAAAAAGAGTTACTTTCAGTTTAGCTTCAGTAAGATTTCTAGTTTTATTAAATAGGTTTATAAACCCACTAATATTAATTAATTAACAAATAATATTAATTAATTTACTTATATTATGATATCAGCACAGGACCTCTGCTAAGCCTTCTATTAACTGTTATTGTTTTATTTTGTATATTGATGGTCAAATGTACGGTAAATCAAGAAGTAGATGGTCCGTGTGGTAGTCAAGAATAAAATAAAATAGTTGTAACTATTTATTATATCCCATGTTGCTATTATTATTTTAGGTCTAATTAACATTATATGATAAGTATTGCTTAGTATTCTAAAAATAAAAATCTTGAATAATTTGTAATTTTTTTATTAAATTTTTCCCCCGACAAACCAAATTTCCAAGAAAAATTATTATTTTTAATAATACTAATTAATTAAAATGTACTAATGATAATTATTAAGTTAGTTATAAAAATAAAAACATTTTCTAGTATTAATAATTATTTATGATTTTAGGATGAAGAAAAACTAGCTCTTTTTGATGCAGCGATGAAGAAACAAACAGAAATCATGGTTGATAATATCATGGGTCAAGGAATAGATATTCATCTTCTTGGACTCAGAGAACAGTCAGGATTAATAGGAAGATTTCCAGATATCTTTCAGGACAAATCATACAACCTCTTGAATCATTTTGGATTGAGCACGAGCCAGGTATTAAATTTTTTTTTTAATTCTAAGTATAAGTTTTATCAAACAGTATTCATGAACTCATTTCTTCTATTATGTATATGTATGGTCATTACCGCAGTGTTTTGAATATAATGTTGCTATCATAGTGCGACTACATTTTTGTTTATTAGTTAATTGTAGTTAACGTGATTAGCATAATGATAACTATGAATTATTATCGACCAACAACAACAATTTAGAAAAAAAACTACTAATTATTACACAATGATTTATTGTTTACAAATAGTTGTATATAAAAAAAAAACTGGTATGTCCAATCATACGACTTTTGTTTCCACTTTGGGTGAAAGTCCAATACTGCTTGCTATATCTTCGCTAATATTGATCTGATTAAGATTTTTATTTTTGTATGCTTTGTTTTGTAGACAATTAAATTATCTTTCAAATGAGCGTCCAGAATATTCTGGGAGATGTACAATTTTCGAGCTATCAAAGCACTAAACAAGTGCGAACTGGTTTCCATAGGAACATGTGCAGAATACATAGCAGACTACTAAAAAATGTGTACAAAGTTCAAACGTGGTGTACTGGAATCATGGGACGAAACCCTATAAAACAAAAAAAAATTGGTTCACTCGTTCAATAAATTAAAAATTGATTTAGTTTTTTTCTCGTTTTTTTAAATTTATGGTATGATGATTCTAAAACACTTTACATTTCTTCTCTATCTTCATAAATGGTCGAGATATGGCATATGAAATTTCTAATTGGCCGACATTTTGAAGCGAAATGATAGATGATAATTTCGAGTTCTGGGGATCATCCTGGAGTGACCAGTGACTTTGGTGCCACATCTCAAAACAATCGGCTCAGTTGTCTTGGAAAAAAAGCAGTGGACAGGAACAGATTTTTATTACTTTGATTTTTGAATTCTAGTATCTTGAAATTAAAACCTCAAATTTTGAGAGAGTGTTAATTTTTTTTTGTTGATTACCAAGATCCATTATTGAAAAAAAATAAACCAAAAGTAGGGAATTACAATAAAAAATTTAATTAACGATGTTGGTAGTTATAAATTTTAAACTTCTTCTTCTTCTTTTCTGGCACAACAATCCATTGCTGAATCTATGCCTCATCCAGCAGCCTCCGCCAGTAGGCTCTATCTTGTGCTGCAACTCTCCAGTTCCGAAGCAGTACAACATCTGCTGCCATTCCATCTACCCATCTTGTTTCTTGGGGACCTCAGTGTCGTTCATCTTTGCTATATGACCGGCCCAATCAAGTCTCCCAAGCTTGACAAACTTTACTATAACCATACTTTGGTACCGCTCTTGGAGCTCCTTGTTGGTGCGTCTTCGCCAAGCGTTTCCCTCATGGATAGGGTCTATTTTTAGCTACTTTTAACTAATTTTAAACTACTAACTACAAATATTCCCTTATTTAGGATTAGCACTTATTTTTTCTAGATTTCTTCTATACTGGATTTCTTTGAGTAGATACTGTTTATAAGCATGACATTGATTTTATGATTGCTTGCAAGTGTATCAATTTTTAATACTTGTTGAGATTATTCTTGATTAGGGTGGATTATTATGTTTTTAAAGATACAGATTATGAATATTTCATTGACATTTGATCGCAGCTTCACTTTATGATTTTTTTAAATACCAGATGGGGTCATACAGGAAAGCTCCAACAATTTTTTTTTAGAATAAAAATTTACAGTTAATCACATGATGTTATATATTTAAAATGAATTATAATGGCAAGTTACAGATTAACTGGTAAGTATTCTAGCCTCTTATATGTATAGCTTCATTTTAGCTATGAATATATAGCCAAAACTTTGGCCTGGGGTCATTGAAGGCCCCACCTGGTACCCAGAGAGTTAAGTAGTTTCAATAAGTAAAGCAAATAACACTAGCATTTGTACTGATTGTAAAATTGTTTCAATCTTGCTAGGTAGCAACCAAAATTGGATTTATGGGTTATGGACCGGTGGTACCCGATGGTTATGGAGCTTCGTACAACATACATGAAGATTCAGTCGTATTTTGCCTGTCTGCGTTTTATTCATCAGAACACACAAGTACTTCTCGATTCGCACAAAGTCTTGAAGAAAGTTTTAATATTATGCAAACGCTTCTTCAAATTCGATTGTAAAAAAAAAAAAAAAAAAAAAAAAAAAATCTTCGCATAAAAATTTATCATTTAATACTTGTATGTAGTCTGTAGTACTTTTCTCAGAATCTCATAGTTTAGAACCTGACTAAAGACTACTTATTAATTTTTCAATAGAAGTATTAGGATAGGATAGGATTATTTATTTTTAAAATACTTTAATAATATATGAGCATATTGCTAAACTGAACATATCATTGTAAGAACTGAAAGTTACCTATTAATTTGACCTAGCAATGTAAGTGTATTTTAATTATTAAAAAAAAGAAGATTATTTATTTTCATTGGACTAACATTTACTTACCTTGTTAGTAAATGTGACCAAGAACAATACATATCATTAAACATATCATTAGATTTTAAGATTAGATATAAGTCAAGTTTGACATCTGATAAACTAATGCATATCATAAAAAGTGTTAATCTATATTTATTGAATAGTATCTGATAAGACCAAAGACTAGCTCATAATATAAGTTACTTTTTAATTATGATTATTTAAAAAATTGTTGAATTATGTAGAATGTTGTGTTAAATATTTGAGGATTTTATTGCGTTAGAATATTAGAACTTTTGGCTGGTTCCAATACAATTTTTATTTATTGTTCAGTAATATTAAAATTATATTTCATTATAAATGTTATAAACCATCCCATGTTTTATTAGATAATGTTATACATTGGTTATAAAATTAGGACATAAAAGAAAATTATACTATTAACGTACAGTCGAACCTCCAAA
Source organism: Rhaphigaster nebulosa (assembly GCA_948150685.1). Classification (NCBI taxonomy): domain Eukaryota; kingdom Metazoa; phylum Arthropoda; class Insecta; order Hemiptera; family Pentatomidae; genus Rhaphigaster; species Rhaphigaster nebulosa. Next base: position 26,648,901 of record OX411312.1, on the reverse strand, counting down.
TATTGAACAGAAAGATTCATGGAACACAATTTATCGAAATTTTAATAGAATGAGAATTTTAATTTTTTATAAATGATAAACATATTTATATGCTACATGTAAAAATATTTTATAGCAAGAGTTTTATAAGATCATTTTTTTTTGGAATCATACAAATTAGGTAATTAATTGTAGATTTTTCATACACAAAATGTGTATAGATTGTTAATATATATACTAATAATAATAGTATGTATATAGATAAAAATAGATGTGAAGTGATTTAAGGCGAACATTTTTGTTTCGAAATATGGCAATTTTATTTGGAACAGAGAAAACATTTTTCTTATAAAAATTCAAAGTTTAAATGAAAACCAAATAATCTTTAATCTGAGGCAAAATGTCCACTAAAAAAATACAGCTGAACAGTTGAATGAAATTATTAGTCCAGCGACCAATAGATTTGTGAAAAGACATAATACATTTATGACATTGGTGATTTAAAAATTATAAATAACAATGCCGAGTGAAAAAGCACATGATGATAGCAGAAATAAAGTTTCTTAAAAAATTAAACAAATGAATAATCCCTATATCATAAACAAAATAATTTCAGTAAAAATTTAAGATCATATATATTTTTGAGTATGTTTAAATATTCTTGAAAACTTGGTAATCAGAGAGAAAACTTTATGGATGGAATTGGGTAAGGAATTCCAAAGAATAGCATTAAATATTTGTCTAAGAAAGATATTCTGTGAGAGGATGTATATAGGCCTAGATCTAGTGTTGAAGGAGTGCACAGAGGAATGGAAGCAAAGAAGATGTTGAATATACAGATGTTTTGGGTTTCTCATAAATTGGTATAGGAAAGTATCCAAAAAATGATTATGTGAAAACCAAATTCGGGAGTATCTGAAGACCTCCAAATATAAATCTAATAAAACAATTCATTAATACCTTCAATCTTAATTCAAGTTTGAGACTGAAGAGCGTCCCGAACACCAGACAATTATAGTTTCATAAAAAATATACTATGCATTTTTTGATGAATGAAAGTTCAATATGTAAAGGTTCGACTATACTTTCAAGATTATTAAATATAAACAAACCAATTTAGTAGTCCTAAAAAATGTAACTTTCTAGAGCTCTCTGTTAAAAATGAAATAATTTATGGTATTCGTGACAAATGTTTAATTATTTGTGTGTTTTTAAATATATAGGTAAGTGTTTAAGTACTTAATAAGTGGTTAAATAGAATTAATGGATGTTTCCTGCTTTAGCATAGTATAGAAACTGTTTAGGCAGGCTGCACGTGTATTAGCAATAGATAAATAATTCAATATTTTAAATAAATAGATAACCATTAAATTATAATACTTCATAAAATTTAAATATCAATATTTCATAAGAGTGGCTTGTTTATTAATCATAGATTATATCTATGTTGTGTATTAAACTACTAATTAATTTTATTATGAAAAATGTACAGAACAATGGAAAATTATGAAACCACTTTTTTTTTTATATCTATAAACATAAATCATTTTGATTATATAGGGTGGCATAGTTCTTAAAGGATAAACACAAAGAATCATTTGTACAGCTCTGAACAAACAAATAATACCTATTGAAAAATTTTCAAAACATCTTACAGAAGATATTTTATATATATTTTTTTTTCCAATTTTATGATTAGACAATTTTTAAAGATAATGGAGATTGAAAACAAGATCGTTTGACTAGAAATTAAACACTTTTCAGAATGTCACATTGGAATTGCCGTAGCATCAATATTTATTAAATTATTCGAGTTTTTAAAAAAAAAGTTGAAAAAGCAAAAAATATCCCTGTTTATTTTTTAATTTTTTGTTCATTTTGAACCGTACAACTGATTCCCTTACACTGTCCACTAATGATAGAAACACTCTGTATATGTCAAACATTTATTGTATATTTTAATTCTGAATATATTGTCGAGTCATTATATAAAATTCAATGATTAAAAAAAAAAAATTCTTCCCTTTAAGAGTTCTTCAGATGTTGTAATTGTTCTTGGACAGAAACATTATACTATCAATCAATATAATGTAACAACAGACAAAAAAATATTAAAATTAAATTTAAATGTGTAAAGATTTTGTGCTCTGAATACACCCTTTTCCAAATAAAGAATGTCTACATAATTAAAAAATAAAATTAATTTTCCATTATCTCCAACACTTTGTTAAATATTTGAGGTTTATAATGTGTTATCATAAGGCTGTTTACATTACTAAAAATAATCTATTTCTGTCCATTAATAATAAAATTATGTTTCATTATAAATGCTCTCTATAACCAAAGACCAGCTTTTTATGCAATGAAAAAACCTAAAATATGTAGTAAAAACTGACAAAATGAAATTATTCTCATCCATGATTATCGTAATGTAATGAATTACGGGTCGCTAAGGTGAGAGAAAAAAAAGGGAAAATAAAATTTGGTAAATGTGTGAAATAATTAATTACTTATAACCTAAGAATAAATCTTTTTCATATTTTTTTTATGATCAAAAACATTTTTCCATTGAAAAAAAAAAACATAAAATATAAATTAATACTATTCTTTAAGATGGTGAAAGAATGAAGAAACATTTTTAAAGTATTTATAAATGAATTATTTTTATTTTTTATCTAGTTTTCAGTTTTAAACTCATTTTGTTTTTTTTCTTCCTAGATATTCACAAAATATAAAAATATATGCAATTATCCACAAATGCAAAGCCTTGTTAGATAAAGATGTTACTACAACTGCTTAAACAGAAAAAATAAACCAAATATGATTTCAGAAAAATCTGGTCTCTAGTTATATAAAATCTCAAGTTTAGAAAATAAAATTATTTGGTAGCTATACAGTTAGAGTATCTACTGAAAAATTATTATTTTTTTACTTAATTATAAAAATTGATCAAATTAATTAACAGGAAATCAAAAAATGTTTATTATGGAAATATAATCCAAATAATCTAAAAAGCTTCTATTTTTTTAATATAAAATCTTATAATAAGTTTTCATAACAAATTTTAGTTTTCTTTTTACATAATTGCATCAGATTTTGTGCAATATATTAATAGCTTCAAAGAGAAAATTCAATTTATATTATTATAATAATATATACCTACTTTTTTATTTTCCAATAATTTGTAAAACGGCAACTAATTCACAAAAAGTACGATTTTACATGCAAAGTGTGAATTTGGGGTTCAAAATCTAACTAAGCACACATACATTTTTAACATAGTATCATCTACATTAAAAATGTTGGTTATGGAAAATTATATTAGTTATTAAGGTTTACTCACATTTTAGTGAGGCCCCACAGTATTTCTTGCCTATGGTATAATTTCAATCAAATTTACCTGAAAAAAAGAATTTTCAATATTAGATTAAGTTAATTAAATTATTTGGAAAAAGGTCTGAAAATACCAAATCTGTATTTTTATAACTAAAATAATACACAGCCTATGATATATAAATATATATATGTCTATCAAATTTAATATCCATATTTCATTTCCATGATATGAAAAAATGTAATCAAATGGTTTGATTCTGTTAAATTTTAAATAGTATAATTATTTTTATATAATTCCATGTAAAAACTTAATTATTTATTAATTTATGGATATAATGTCTTAAAATGCAACTATTGTTATTATAAAGAACTTTTGACTTACAAACAAATAATCAAGACTCGAGGCTTTCGTCCCACAATATTTATGTAAATGCATTAAGATATTTAATTTTAATAACACAAAGGATATTTTATGAAGTCGGCAATACAGCAATGGCAAATCAATTTCTTTAAAAAAAAAAAAAAATGCATTCAATCCTTTGATAACATTATTATACAAAAGTTCGTCTGTTTAAGATTATAATAACTTAAGGTAGGCAAAGTTTTTTTATAGGTTTTTTATAGAGACCTAAAATTTCAACTACTCTTTAGAAATACCAAAGTTTTCTAACGTTTTGGAGCAGATGGAATTCTTCATCTCATTTTTCCATTTCTTACTGTGACTTACCCTAAGTTCTTCTGATCTCAAATGATTCCAAGCAAACAGAAATAGTTATAAAAATTAAATTAGAGATTGTTTTTTGTTTATTTTTTTAAATGGTGTATATTAACAGTATTGAATACAAATTAATAATAATTTAAATTTCAACACATATTAAAGACCTTTAAATTATTGCTAATGAGAACACTAGTCAAAACTAATGTTTCCAGATATCCTGAATTTGAATTCTTCTTCCATCTTAGAATGATACTTCTTCCCACTTTAAAATAAATAACTAGCTCATAGGGAACAATTAGACGGATTTAATTTTAAAATCTAACTATTTATTGATTGACAGCAAAAGCATGAAATCTATGTATCGTTCATAGTTTTTAAATACGTCTGACCATAATTATAATGAAAAATATCATATGGCGATTATATTTGTACAAAGTATTAAATAAATACATCAGAAATTTCTGGATCAATAAACAAAAATATTTCCTAGCAGATAAAGCAATTAAAATAGTAGAATGCAGGAGAAGCTTTGTTGGATTTGCGATCAATTAAAAACACAAATAATAAAAAACTTATTATATTATGTTCCGACGTTTTGACCAAAGTTTTAGGCCATCAAAGGCTGAAACATCAGCACACAATATAATAAGTTTTTTCTTATTTGTGTTTTTCATTGACCACACCCCCAACCAAGCTCCTGTATTTCTTTTCTATTTATTCTCACGGCCAACCATATGCTCACCATTAAAATAGCAACACATTTTGGTCCTAATGTACTATCTATTTTTTTTTTCTATAGTGGAATTTTATTTCAGTTTACTTAGAACTAATGCTCGATTCAAAAGAGTATTTGCTTCCATAAATAATATCTGGATTAGAGAATATCATCAATACTTTTATTATATTCATCCCCATCCCTAAAATCTTCCTGCCATTTTTAAGAGCCTCTGCGAGGTTGAAGTCAAGAAAATTATAATCAAAATTATCAAATTATACATTTTTTATTGGAACTTTAACAAACAAAATAATGACGGTGAAATTTAGTTTTAATAAGGATAAATGAACACATGTATTCTTTAGTATTTAAGAAAATACTAATTTAAAAAATAGTTAAGATAAATGATATTAAAAAAAAAATGATTTATTTTTTTTTCAAAAAACATGTTAATTTTCTGACAAGTAATTACTAATTTGTTATTGTTTGTATGTACTACAGTATTTTATAAGAATTTAAATGTTGCTAATGGATTCGAAGATTACTGTATTAAATTATTTTATTGATGTTATAAAATAAAGTATTGATAATCTAATTGTCTGTTGTTTTATGTTCCTCATAAAAAATATTTTTAATGAAATTTCCATATATTAAAACAAACTGAATAACATGAATAACCTGTCAGAGACTCATTGAGGAGGCCAGGGACCACACCGGTCAGTAGCGCCATGGAAGAAGAAGAACATGATAAATAGAAGAACAAGTTTATTCACAAAGATATATAGAAAATGAAAATGGTCCATCTATCAAGGTTTAATTATAAATATATGTAATGTAGAACTCCGAAGACTGGATTATCCTGGAATTTTTTTTGTATTTATGACAATTAATTTCTTGCCAGTAAAATATATTTTTATAGCAGGTTGCTTAAAATTTTGTAGGATAGAGTTGAGATTCGAGCCATGTCGATGTATTGCAGATAAAATGGCGATTAAGCATTGCCATGAGAAAAAGAATGAAAAACAAGAGCCAAAAAAAATTTCTGATTATATTTATATTGTTTTGCAGATTTCTTTAATAAATACTATTAATATCAAGAATATTTTATTTACTGATCATACCATCCCTAACCCAGATTTTCATGTTATCCGGAATAACTCTAGCCACATTATTCCGGATAAATGGTGTTCTACTGTATATCAATATTTTTTTTTTATTATCTTTATTTGTAAACTCACACCTTTGAATAAACTAGATTGAAGACAACCAGTGAATGTGCTGAATTATAGAAGACAATAATATGTGAGGCATGATGGAGTCGAGCACTCTTTAGTACAATCATTAATACTCCTCCTGACTTTATTTCAGATTTTTACTTAATTAAGGAGAACTCTCACCTAACTCCTTTTTACTCTCTGTTATACATTGACAGGGATGTTTGATGCAACCATGTCCGTGTATAAGTCTATTAGAATGTTCATTAAGTTTGTCCTGAAATATCCTATCATTTGTTTAAATGAGTTCTTGTTAAGTAGGTGTGCAGTAGCATAAGTATGAATTTGTGTGCCCATGACAGCCAAGCTCTGAGGTCCTCCTAAGCTTCTTTCTCAAAATTTAAAGATGTGGCTGTGTGCTATACATAATAATACAATGTAAGTTATCAATTGTATTACTTCATATGATATTGTATTACTACATGTAAATACAATTTTATATTATATTTTATTGTTCTAAAGGCAAATTCAAAGCCCCCTTGAGCCGAGGCTTGTGGCATTTGCCACCTTGTCACCAGCTAGTTACGTCCCTTTAAGTGTGTTAAGTTCGTGTGCAGTTTTCTGTAACTGAAGTACCAAAGATATTGTGTAACAAGTCACTTTATTTGTGATTGAAATGTAAGTAGTTTGTTTGTGTGAGTTTTTTTGGCTTTTCTTTATCAATAAAGACAAAAACAAAATATCACCAACTTGTTTGATAAAAATAAGAAACCCTAATTAAAAATTCTGTAGACTGTTCTCCTAATATCTATTGTCTGCATTGAGACAGAAATACGATTGTTCATGATTATCATTCATTAATATTTTCAATGTTTTCTGCATTTATTTTTTTTTTTTTACCATGAATACCATCCAAAATGGTGGAAGTACAGAAAAAACTCAGATGAAATAAACTATATCTTCATGGACATTGAAATTGCATTAAAAAAAAATCAATCATTTCATCTGATCAGGGTTGGAAATAATGATTAAATAGATCTTTCTTTAAAAATAAGCTTTATGAAGCATATTGCTCTCTTTCATTTGAAATATGCAACAAAATTTTATTTGCTATCCATCTGATGGTATTCAGTATTTTCAGAAAATCTTACTCTTGCCTGTTCATAAAGCTTGGAGAACAGGGTAGATTTATTTATTTCTTAACATTCCATTTGGCCTTTAACCAGGGATGCCCACCCCCACTCTTAGTCAAGGACTCTGACCCCCAAACTTCCTGTTACTTCTCTTTAATGTGAATCCCTTCTCATGTAGACCAACTCCCACTGATTGTTTATCACACTAATAGACTTATAAATATAAAGGACAACAAAATTAACTACTTATAATTTTACATTATTAGAGTACATCATTTTCATTTTAACTTTATAATATAATGCATCACTTATACAATTTTAGTTTTGGGATTCATTTTTTTTTTCATCAAACAACCCCTCCCTCTACATTAGACAACCAAAAATTCCATTTTTTGCCTTCTCACCTTCCAACAAAAACTTCAACTACAATAATGCCTCTTTATAAATAATCGAAGTTTTTCAACAAAGGCTTTTTTTAATGTATTACTAACTAGCAACACACTATTTTCCCGAACTGACACTATTAGGAGAAATCATCAGTCAGAAGCCAATCAACAGGTTGATTGAAACCCAAAAAACTGAAGATGCTAAAGAAAATCCACATGACTTACATAATATAATATGCATTAAGGACATCTCATTATCCACATAATGAAATATGAAAATTACAATAAATAATATTATAACTACGAATGATGCATGAATAAAGTAGATGGATCTGATTGGTCTAGCCTGTTGGAAAAATCTATCCCTGATCCTTAGAAAAAAATCATTGGCTACCTGAATTCCATTTGTATAAAGCGTATTTATCAGGTAAACTTCTATTTTGAAGCACTTCTTCACATACGAAACTTAAACAAATTCCTCACTTAAAATTAATTTTTAAACAACCATTAAAGTCAAAGCGAGCCAAAAGCTGTGAAAAATTATTACCTACACAGTTTGGGTACACGATAAAAAATAAAGTTATGCCCTGGATTAAATGTTCACAATTCTAAATTACAAGATTGTTTTCTTATTGTGAAGAAGTGTATTTTTAATTTCTTACTTAAATTGTTGGCTAAGTAAAAATTTATGTTACTCAATAATTCGTATTTTATAATAATCGCAATTAATACAATTGAAGATTTTTATTTCTAATAATGCAAATAAACGTTTTGTTTTAATTAGTTTGCATGACTTTAATTAAGTACCAAAAAGTAAATTAAAACACGAAAATATATATGCTCGAAAGTAAATCAAAAGAATTATACATAACCTCTTTGGCAGTGAATAGAGAGGGAAGGAAGCATGAAATAAGAAAAAATGGCGGAAGATCTTGAAATATTGAGAATTTGTACTTAATTAATTTAAAGTTTTTCCTATTCATATTTTAACGATTTTCTCAACACGGTTATAGCGGCTTTCTTATACAACAACTTTATTAAGCTCCTCCCGAGTAAATGCAATGAATAAGGACCATAAAATCATGTTTTATAAAAGTAAGGCAATTACCAAAAACCAAATTTTCAACTGGGGATTTGGAGTCATACTATAGTCATTATCTGTATTTGATTATATCTATTATTATTATCCATTCCTCAAATTTCATGAGTGAAAAAGATTTTAAAAAGGATTCTCAGACCCAAAAAATAATTGTATTTAGTTGATAAGAAAATTAGTATACATATCTTGCATCTAGATTAGAATTCAGATATTGAAATATTTTAGATAGTGGTACATAATGTTCAAATGAAGTTCCAGAAACCAGTAAAACAGATTTACCAATATACTGTTAAATTTGTTTTGTTTGTTCATGGAATTTCATTTGTAGAATTCAAATACCACCATATTTCAAAAAATATCTATTTTCTGGTTGGTTCTGTTTTTAGGTGTTATGTTTTATAAAAATACGTAAGATTGTTTGATAAATTAATTTAGTTAGAGATATGAATAGTTAACAACTATTCATAAGATTGCCATAAGATAAATTTGAATGGTATATTGTAGGAGTATTTCTTTAAGTATTTCTTATCCATTTTAAGGATAACGTTTTCCTTAAAAATTGTAAATTATAGAATATTTTTTGCACAATGGTGGGAATAGTTTAGATTTCCAGTGGCCTAAAAAAGTTAATCACTGCTGACCAAAGCACACCGGAAAAGGAGAAAATGCCCAATCTACTCCCATTTTATTGACTAAAGTTAATTTGAATTTTTAGAATGATAATAATATTGACATAGCTTTTTAATATATCTGCATTTTTACAATTCTTTGGGCTCTAAAGCCTCTTGGTCTAAAAAATATATATTTGGAAAACTAAATTATTTTAAGTGTAATATATCTGAACACTAGAGGAACTAAATTATTTTAAGTGTTATATATCTGATCACTTCCTTGAATGTTTTAAAAATAATAATGTAAAAAGCATTTGTCTATGGTTTAAAACACTTGGCTATCATGAGGGGTTGTGCAAATAGTATACTATATTACTTTAAAATAGTGATTCATAAATCAAATAATTGTTTTTTTCAGGCTTAAAGGTTCTGGTAGTATTTTCTTGCAAAAAATTAAAGTGATTTTCTTTGCATTATATTGTGAAAACTGCAATCTTTGAAGATTTTCGAATCTCATCTCATATTTAATATTTCAACTCATTAATATAAGCTTTATTTATAATTAAAAGTGTTAAATATGAAGAGGCAATGAAAACAATACGTGAGAAGCTTACTTTAAAATCTTTACTATAGGTGGTGTGAAATAATTTACGAAACATTTTATTTGGTTTTATATTAATATTAACTAGACTAATTTTACTTCATGGCTAGTCTAATTCTGATGCCTCTGTTAATTTTAAAGGGGATACAGTTTATATTTCCTAAGACAATATTAGTTAAGTAATCTTTACAAATTCTGAAGGACTTCATATTTTAAATGAACTTACTGAAGAGGAAACACTTCAGAAATTAACACTCTCGTTACGGACATGATTTTGTAGAAATACCCACTGCCCATTTATTTTATTAATATTTCATAGTTTAATGCATAATTATTACATTTTACCTTTATCAAAAATATCCAAAAATCAAAAATTAAATAAAAAAATGAATAACAAAATAATGTGTTGGTCGATTAACGAATGAAGTACACTTCTTAAAAGCTAGAAATCTACTGAAGTCAACTGTCACTACCCGAATTAGAAAAAAAAATCCCGATCATAGACTAGAAAAAGAAATAGAAGAACCAAAGAGCATGGTCCTCGCATGAGGACCAGCATCCCTAGGGATATACAGATAGGGCCTTCTGTACTGAGTGTGTTAAAAAAAAAAAAAAGGATATAATGCTATACAACCATTAGAAAAAATCTGTTTTGATTTTGATTTTGCAGGATGCAAATAAATATTACTTGGTTAATGGACCACAACACCTATTAGATGAAAACAAGATTTGAAAGAAAATCTGAAGTTACCACATCGAATTGTGTCATCTGAGATTTAAGGTATTTCATTTTTTTAGAATAAACAGTTTTTAAGTAGTAAAAAGTGTTGAAATTAAAGGTATTTAGAATTTACTAACAGAAGAATAGAAAAGTAATTTTTAGGTGCTATTCACATTCAAGTCCATTTTCTCATTTACGCCTTTTTCACTAAAGGACCAGTTATTCCAATTCACTGTAAATAGAAAATAAATATAGTTTGGGGTAAGAGAAACAATTTGACTAAGGTTTTGTTGTACAATAGCATATGCATTGGATGTTCCTATCAATGTGCCAAAAAGCCACATACTTATGCTTCTGTACATATTTCTCTCACCACGCATTCCTAGCTACTAAAGCAGTAGGCAGTTGATCACCTGTGCTTGGTGAAACTATGCCACTATGTTTGCCATGTAGCTCTCACCAGCTCTAGATTGCACCTCAACTCTCGAATCGTCTTTATTAGATCATATTAAGGACCCTCAAACACTGGTGTAGCCAGAGAGATAGTCCGGACCTCATTTTCATACCATAGAAAATATTATATATATAGGGACCCATTACATGTCCGGTTTTAGGTGGGTTTCTTTAAAGTAGATCCTTGGATGGACCCTCCCAAAAAACAAAATACTGGCTACGGTTCTGCCTTCGAAGTACTTATCAATAAGAAAATTAATAGAAGAAGCAGTTACTCATGGCTAGCCATTGTTACTTGTTATTTAAGAATAGCATATATTTTATTCACACCTTGTTTTTTTTTATTATATTGGGATTTAATGTCCTTTCCTATCTTATTAAGGCAATTAGAACAGCTTATCCTACAGGTTACCAACATATTCTAACCAGAGTGAGAAGATTGAGATTCATTACATGAGGCCGCCATGAAATAAATTTCAAATCACCCAGGCCGGATTCAAACCGGTGCACTTGCAGTTGCTAAGGTGACGCTTTAACACTCTCGGCCACCATAACCTTTTTATTCATACCTTATTGCTAAAAAGTGTTGCTTTTGATTATATAACTCACCTCTTGTGCATAATTGATCATATCAGGAAACAGCCATTGTAGACATTTTTTGTGAACTTCATTAAACTTATCAGGGAGTAATTGTTTGGGATAATTAACTTGGTCACTTTATCCAGTCATATATCTTTAATTATTAATTAAAATTAAACATTAACTTTGGTATAACTCTTAAGATAATTTGGTATAATTCTTAAGGACCGTTCAGGCCCGCCATAAGAGGGAAGGAGGTAGTGGGGACGAAATTCCTGGGGCCCAGACTTGCCGGCAGTTCAATTAGTGTTGGAAAAAAAATGTATATAGCCAAGAAGTTATTAAACAAATATATGTAAATAAAGAAATCATTTTAATCTCTGAGCAGTATATATTCTTGATGTCTTGGATGGATGTATTGTCTATAGTTTGTTTTTTATCTGTTGATGTGAGATGTGCTGTATTGTTTTGTATTTATATGTGATCTTTTGTTTTCTCTAATAATACCTGAATTGGCGAAACGTTGACTGGTTTGTTATTTACTGCTATTGTAGAGACTCAAGGCTTTGTGTTTAGAATCTTCCAGTTATATCCTATGATAAATAATATATAATATGATGCATAATAATAATGCATCATACTCTGACAGTGTAGTCTAATATGAATATTAAGTAATTTTGGAGAAAAAAAAATTGTTTTATTTTATGTAAAACAATTAACTCTTGTTATTATAATATAGTAGTAAGTATTATTTTCATAAACCTTAATCTATATATTAGTATTATTGACAACAATATTAGTATTGTTGAAAAAATATGAAATCTTGATGTGTTCCGCTGTATTATTATTATTATCTGCTCTGAGATCATTATGTAATGGATTATAGTTAATAATTTAATTATAGAAGGTTCATTTAATAGGGTAAATTGTTTAGAATGAATGTTTATTTCATCTCAAGGCATATTATTTTATTTCTTCAACACATATTGCTTTAGGTTAGCCTCCATAATTATATAACCCATTATCTCTCTCGTTCCTCATTTACTAAAATACCATGTATTTCAGTCTAACTAAATTAACTCATTAAAAGCAATCAACATAATCAATAGAGAGAGTTATTATGAACCATGATGACAAAAAATTATGTGAATGAATCTAATTGGTTATGAATTGGCAATAATTATTCAAAAGATATTTATTAATATAACATCTACAATTGTTGCATCTTTTTTAAAGAATTAATTAATAAAGCTGCCCTCTTGGATAAACAGTTATTTGTTTGACTTTCGGTTTTGTAGTCAGCAAAGATGCCTTTCTATTAGCAAAGTTGTGATGGCCAAATTCTTTAGTTGTGAAAATTTCATCTCTAATTATCGATTGAAGATGTAGTTGGCCTTTTGTAGTTACTTGGTTTTTAGATTTCTTTTTATGATACCAAACTTCTGCTCCAAGTGTCAGCAGTGCTATGAAAAGCCCAACCAGCGTTGCGATGAAAACACCACCTGAATAAAAATATTAAAAATTATATATGAATATCTTATAAACATACAGTAGTTGTGTAATATTTTATGTATATCGTTAGGCTCACTTTGCAGACCTAGCTACAAACAAGATATGAACAATGGTTAAAAATTCTTTATAAATGTATTCATAAAAAAAAAAAGAATAAAAGTAAATAAAATAAATATTTTTTTCTGTATTCTCATAATCTTCTGAGTCCTGTAAGACGTTGAGTTGCCTCAGTCCATGTAATGTAGACGTCTCTGTATGCAGCCCTATTTTTTTCCAAGACTAAGTAATCATTACAGGTTTAAAATGATGATATCTTAATTTAGCAATCATCATAGATAAATTGATTAAAATCATATGTAGAAAAATGCATATGGCGACGCATAAATACATATTAAAACAAAATGGAGTAATTAAAATCTCAAAATATGTTAAAAATCTCAACCCTTTCTAATCATATTTATTCATAAACTTACCCAAACTTTCTAATGTAATTCCTTCATCTTCATCAACATTGTCACATTTTGACTTGATTGTCGAATTCCAGTATTTTGAAGCAGTAGCTTCAAAAAATCTTTCCCTTTGTAGATCTAAAATTCTGTAACATGAAAATTTTGTTGAGATAAAAAAGACTTTTCTATAATAATAGTGAAATACAATGCAGTATTAAAATTACTAATTTTCTTAAATATAAATTGTTTCTAACGTCATTGATTAAATTTACTATTTTTTTTTTCACTATTCTCTTTTAACAAATTTATTTTATGTACAGACATAAAAAAAAAGGAAATAAAATAATGTTAAAAACGTCATAAACTTTAGTATGATAAATATCATTCCAAAGTTGTTTCATATTGTTTTTTCAAAAATTGTTGTGTGGTTTTGATTTTTTGGTTTATTCAAAATGACCCCACAAATTTTCCTTGAATTGAGTTCAGTAGCTTTAGAAAAAAAAAAAAACAGTGTTACAAGATTTTTTTTGTTATTTTGCCACGACATTGAAAATTTAAAAAAATGTATTTCCAATAATTTTCAAATAATTACTATAAGGATAAGCGGGAACATTACTTCATATAAATTTTTAAGGTCCTCCATATTGAATTGCCAATTGTCATATTTCTTCTATTTAAGTTAGTTGGGAAAGTAAAATCTTATTGCTAAATAATAGAAATAGGAAGAGGAGAATAAAGTCAAGTACCTACGGCTAATTTCTTCATTAAGATGTGACCCTTGTTGCACAGCAACAGCATATGGTTGTTCAGCAAATGGTTCTCCAATCAAAGTGAGGTTACAGTTCTTAAATACATGATATTTTAGTTCTAATAGATCATGTATCAATGCAAATTCAGCCTGTTCACTTTCTATTACCTAAAACCAGGCAAGTTTGACTTTTTTGGAAATTATTTTTTTAAATGTTATAATTTAATGATATATAAAAAAAAATAAACTTAGCAAAAATAGTACATATTATTTGGCAATCTTTCCAATCTAGCTAGTTGGCAATCATGACTAGTGTAGTACCCGATCAGGCGTTCTGATTCTAAACCTTATCCCATAAACATCAATTTGATAAGGAATTAACGTTGTCCTTATCTTTTAAAATTTCTGACTAGGTCCCCATTCTATTTAGGTTCTATCTAGGTTTCCATTTTGTTTTTTTTTCAATGGATTTCTTTCCATTTCTTCTTTTTCTTATTCTTTCTCTATCTCTTTGAGCAACTAAATTTTATAAGATAAAAATTTAAGTTGTTAGAGTTATCATTATTACCTCCATAAGCAGCCCTTTCATATGCAAATGTGACTCCCGGAATGCTATATGGATTAGGTGGCTTCCGCTGAAACTTTAAATATGTATGGAATAACTATTATGTATTTGCTTTCTTTTAATTACATTTTCTTACTTATATCTGCGTATATGACTTACATAGCACTTAATACTTGTATAAAATTTGTAATCACATTAATTTAAGTTGTTTTAATCCAATCTATTTGATAGTACACTGTGGTTATATATTGAGATGATTTTATTTGGTGGGAAAAATAAAACAGATATTAGCTGTGTATTATCTTGGTAAAGTTTGGTAAACTAGCAAAGCCAGCTTTGCTCACCTTCGTCAGTGCTACTATATATATATGATACTATGTGAAATACTATGTGATACTATATGAAAATAAATAATTTAATTTGAATTTTATGTTAATATTTATATTTGTGGAAAAATGATGTAACTCAATGGGTAAGGTACTGGACTCCTAACTTCCAGGCCCAGGTTCGAGTGTGGCTGTTGGCAGAAAATATATATTCTGTTATATAAGCTGTGGATCGGCACTGGGGTCGGGAGACCCCTATTGTGGCCCATTTAGCCTCTGTAAACTGGATGCCCTGACCTTTCATTGGATTGGTAGATAAACCTGATAGTTAAGGGTGAATGTTGACCACATCACATCCTTGTAACACCATTAGTAAAGAAACAGTATGTTCTTGCCTACTAATGAGCCCAAAACCCTTCATAGGTTTTAGTGATACAGGCTTTTTACCTATGATATGGTTTATTACAATATATGAAAAATCAAAATCCAACTCTAATTAATCTCACGTGTTCCTACTCCTTTCATATGCCTAATGACACATCATATATCTGTTTAGAGATAGATGAACATAGCCTGAATCCACCTAAAAAGCCTGAATTCACTTAAATAGTAAATGTGCCAATACTGTAAAATAATTCACAGGTTTAATAAAATGACTAAGATACACACTTCTTTCTTGCTTCTCATTAATAAATTCATTCATAATCACAAGTAGCAAACAACAATCATTTATATGTTAATCATTTGAAATTAGATGATATTTACTTCCAAACTTAATTAGTCGATAAAACTTTGCTCTATCAATTTATCATATTATTTATTGATTCAGCATTAATAAAGCCTGAATAAATACAATAACATTTTATTTTTTAATTTGAAAAATAATGAATAGATGTCCTGAGTTGATTTACTTCTTTACTTCTAAGGTGTTCTAAGTTGGAAAGTATGTGCCAAATTAGCCACAAAAAAAAATAAAAATAGTATTAATTGGCTAAGATTTTTTTTTTTATTATACTGCACAAATTCCTAAGAAATACAACATGAGAGACATCGACTAATGTTTATCAAAATCGCCTTATTCCTATGCAAGTAGCAGACCCCCTTTCTCCTCATTTATTTGACAACTTTTTTATATGTGCTGCCGCACCGACCAGAGGAACCATTGATGCATAGGAATGCGCACATCTTCCTTTAGTAACACAGCCCATTGTTTCCTCAAAGAAGCACTTGTCTCCTCCTTGCTTCCTTCTTCTCTAAAGTGTTTACAATCTCATTGCCATGCAATCCACAGTGTTCCAGGATCCGTTGGAGTACAACCTCTCTCTTCTTTAACAGCAGTTCTTCTATGATCTTCTGATAGGGCAGTAAATCAACCGAGGTCTTGTCACCAGATCTGGAAACTGTCAGAACTGCTATTCGAGATTCAACCAGGATTATTATTGTATTTCTATTTTTATAACCGTATTTAGAACTAGCAAAATAGTATGAATTTCACATTCAAAATTTGTAATCCATTTTCCAACAGGCTCTGATATATGGAAATTGGATTCATCTGTGTAAACGAGTATCCAAAGTGGACTAGAGTCCACTTTTGCATAGCCTTGAGGGTCAGTGGTTTCAGGTCTTCATGGACTGGTATGAGCTTTGCTGGGATCTTTAGAGGCAATAAAGAGTGGAAAATTGTGAGGTTTCTGTCATGGAAATGCCCTCTACGTAATCCATAAATGTTTGGGTTTTTAATCTTGCTGTACGCATTGAATTGCTTGTCCAATAGTCCATATGCAGTCTTTTAATTCAACATTCTTAGAGATACAGTGCATTATTTTCTCTTCAAAGCTCAAGCAAGTTGCATGGCTTGCATTGCATGGAATGCACCTAGATGTTCCAATTTTAATTTGAGGAGCTGCATTTTTTACTTTTTCAACCTGTTTCTGGAGATTTTTTAGGTGCCGTCATCAGGAGTTCTATGGCATATTGAAGGGGATGTAGAGTCACCGATTTATTTTTGTTCTTATTTATGAAATCAGATATGATTTTTTTTACTAATAAATAAAAAATTGAGAGAAAAATGTTGGTCAAAATAGCCTGATTCATATTTATACTTTTTTTTATTATTTTCTGTTAATTACTTTTTTTAGCCCTTCTTGAAGATTTTCAACTGGACCAGCCTTTTCAATAGCATTAAGAATGTGTCCATACTGTTCTTTGATAGGATAATCCCAAACTCTGAACTGAGATTGGTCACTTGAGCTGTTCAAAGTTATTTCCTTCCAGTACCTGTAACATTTTTTTATAAATGTTAATTTTAAATATGTATGTTGGTGTGAATTAACAATTTGAAATTTTAGTTACTAAAGTCCAAACAGAAATTGAAAAATATGATATTTGAAATAAAATTAGCAGGCTATAGAATTATTAAGAGTTGGAATTGTTAGTAGCTCTCTCCAGAGAATTTTTTTTTTTTAAAGAGAAGATAAAACAGTGATACTACAACAAACATTGATTAAAAAAAAAATAAAAAAAAACCCTAGGTTTTTGAGTGATCAGATTTACAACAGTCTAAAGTTATCGGAGAACATACTAAAATTCAACTGGTGGTTTCATAGGATGATTAGTGGAGAGAAAGTAGCGAATTTGTGCACAAGCAGACTAGGCACTCACCTGGGGCTGAAATTTTCGGGGAGCGGCAAAATTTGAGTGAAATTATATTTTTCAATTCAAACGAATTTGTAATAATTAAATACAGCTCAATTAAGCGCAAATAATTATAAAAATTATCTCCACTTATTTTTTAGCGTTAAAGAAATAATTGTTTTTGGAGATATGAGTGGCTGAAGGGGGTGGCATTATCTGCTATGCCTCCGGGCGGCTGTATAATAAATCCGCCACTGTGGAGAGTCAGGAAGATAACTAGGCTTCCAGTTCTCTGCATAAAACAAATTAATTAGACTAACCGTAGCAATGTGTATTCTCACAGACTATATATGCAAATTAGAAGGTTAAAATACTTTTATAGTAATATTATAATAACTGTAATATGAGCTTCTATGCTACATAGATCTAGAACTGTAGAGACATACGGAAGTGAGAAATGGTCACTAATGTAGGAGGAAGAAGATATCCTATACATATGGTAAAGAAAAGTTCAAGATTTCAAGAAAGATTTTATTACTTATCCAAGTAGGTAATCATGGATGGTTTGAATGAATGCAGAACTCATCATCATCATCATTGTCTATCCTCTATGAACCGCATTAAGCAGTGTGAGGAGGAAGTCTACAGAACCCTCTCCAGCTCTGCCGGTCCTCTACAAGACGCCTTCTGTCATTCCATTGAAGTCCTCTTCTCTGGAAGTGGCTCTTTACCTCATCTTCCCATTTTCTTCTTGGCCGCCCTTTTCCTCGCTTGCCCTCAACTTTAACTCGATAGGTTTCGCTAGCGATTCTGCTTGGTTCCATCCTCAGGAGGTGCCCTAGCCATCTTAGTTGACTTTCCTCTATTATATCGTTTGCCGACTTAACATTGAGGTTCAACCTGATGGTGTTGTTGCGTATTCTATCTCTTCTTGTTTTTCCTTCGATCTTTCGAAGAAATCTCATTTCCGATGCCTGTATTCTCGATCGATGTTTCTTTGTCAGCGTCCATGATTCTGACGAGTACGTTAAAATGGGCAGAAATGTCGATCGGAATACAGCCACTTTTGTTTTCTTTTCCACCTCTCGCCTGCTTAGAAAACCTCTCTTCACTGCTTCAAACATGCAGAACTCAAAGATGCTAATAAAGTTACAAACTTGCAAATAAGTTCCTGAAGAAAAATATTGTGACATAAAATAAAAACGCAACCCTTTGCTTAGAACGCTTTCTTTTACTTTCTGAGATTCTAAACATTTTTTTGGTAATTAATTTGCCAATATTCTATCTACAAGAAACAGAGCTCAGTGGATATTTGGTGGTCTACAAAAATTGTAAACCTTGAAAATTTGTTTTTTTAACAATCTAGTTTAAACTTTTAATACAATTTTTCTCTACATTCTAAAGTTGTGTAGTTTTCCCCTATGCCCTTCATAAATAATTGGCTTCTTACAATAAGGTTTCAATTTGTAGCATGGTTGTGATCACATCATTAATGATTTTTAATAATGCTTTATTTATATTTATTTTTGCTTTAGAGTAAAAAAAAAAATTAAAATAATTTATTACTTGTATAGAGTTTCCTCTGCAAATTTCATATTTCTAAAATAATTATGTGCATCTGAATCTTTGACAACTGTGTAATTAATTCTTGACTGTCGGGCCAAATGTTTTAAGGATTGTACTGGAGACTGTAAAATATTCATTAGAGAATTATTACCAATAATGTAATGGATAAATTTAAAAAAAAAATTATATAGGTGAACAATTTAAGGAAGAACCTTTTAGTACGTATGCCGCTAACAATAACCTTTTGTTGATGAAATAACAATCAACTTACGAAGTAGTAAAGGTGATTGAAAGAATGTTATACAAATAAATTTTTTTTTTTTTAAATCAGGATGGTATATTAGACAAGGTAGCTGTCTGAAGATAAGTAGAGGGAGAAATATTTCCCCTCATCGAGTATAAACTCCCGCCCTGAGCACCGCCCATAAGGTTCTTCCTTAAGTTATTTGCCTAAACTATAGGTTAATTGTATATTTGAAATTTTCATAATTTAAACATATTCTGCAGAATTACTTTTTCTCTAAGTAGGTCAGAATGATTTATCGAGCAATCAATGAAAGTCATGGTGTACTTTTTTTAATTTTTCCAGTACAGTAAGTTAAAATTTAGAAACATATTTGAAATCAATAAAGATAGTGCTTCTACTAATATTAGATCAGAATCAAGAAGTGTTGACTGGTTGTAGTGGGGAGAGTGCATAGCCCAACCTTTTCCTCAGACCTCCTCCCTAGGACCTTACTAGAGCATAGCTGCCCATAAGAATTTTCGACAACTTTGGGGAGCCTGGCAGTCAGGGTGGACTTGGGTACACCCTTAGCGGGAGCTGGGTGTCTTAGAGAATCCTCATCACAATTTTTTAACTATGTCTTTATTTTATTGATTATTTTAAGTAATAAGATAACTACAACTCGATAGCTACAACTTTTGAAATAACAAAATTCAATATTCGCTGCGGTATTGGTACTTGTAGGCCCGAATTAAAACCTTTAAGCCTCGGGAGCACAGCATTTCTACATGCGGCCGTCTACTAGAGACTGCCTGTCCATAAAGGACCTCGTTTATCTTAACTTACAAGGGGAGTACCAAACATGGGAATCACAGATTCCGATCACTTTTATCTGTGTTATAGAATAGGTCCTCTCAATGCTTATGTAAAGCCATAAAACACAATTCACTTTCATTCTCGAGAAATATCAATTTGAAGTTCTTTGTATTATTTAAGTACACGCAGCTGTTATTTCAGTTTAACGGTGGCTGTGGCCTCGTGGTTATGCCCGAATTAGGTGATATATTTTTATTCTTTTATTGTTTTTTATATCTCTGATATTTATAAATCATTAAATTGGTTTCATTAAATTTTTTATTTCAATTTAATTTAATATAGATGAACATTTCTTCAATTGAGATTTTTTCTGTGGTTATTCTTTATTTATTAATTACTTATTTTAAAAAAAATATATATTCAATATTCAAAAGTTGACAATGATATAGAAATTAATTCAAATAAAATAGTAAAAATTACCATAAAAATAGGAGTTGTAGTAAATATAATAACAAAGTGATAAATACCTATAGATAACTTTTATAAAACTATTATTGTTGCAATTATATTTTATTTTTTTTTCAAATTGGATAATGAGAAACATAATTCATTCACATTTATGTATATTCCTCTCTCAACAATCAACGTGGAGGTGAACCAAGCATACTGGATCATCACTGTAAATTTAAGTAAGTTCAATCAATGCAATATAAGATAATGCATTTTTTATGACCAGATAAATTGTTACTAGACCTTTGCTGATTGTAAGTATAGAAGGTAAACAAACATTCTTATGAAGGTCGCTCAGGTAGTTGGTTTCAAAGCAGATAATATATAAAATCAGAAAATTATAGTGAGTTTAAAATGTTCCATTCGAAAATAGTTAATTAAAAAAAAAACACCAATGTGATATACTTTCAATATTTATAACATTAACGATAATTTTTAAATTACTATAATTATTTTCAGTGCATAATATTTTGATTTTCAATTAATTAATTATATTTAATGATACTAATCACTTTGTTATTATATTTGGAGGTACGAATTGAATAACTTTCACACCAGACACGTTACCGCGAGGCCATAGCCACTGTTAAACTATCTCAACAGCCATGTCTACTTAAATAACACCAAAAAGTTCAAATCTATATTTCTCAAGAATGAAAGCGAAGAGACCCAGAAGAGTCTCAGCTTGCGCTGAGAATAAGACTGGTATATGGAAGAGTATATCCTGTAGCAAACCCCTCCTCTTGAATGGTCAACACTTCTCAGTTGTGCTCTACTGTAATAGGAATAATTGTCGCTAAAGTCTTATAAATATATATTTAAAGGATTGATTATAATTAGAAATCCTACTTGCATCCGTTCCACAGTTAGGAAAGCTGCTAGATTAGCTGTAAATGTTGCCAGCATAAGAACTACAAAAAGCCAATACGCAGCTACTAGAGTTCTTGCTGAAAGGGACTTAGGGGCTTCACCTCCACCCTGTGGTGTAAAAGAAGTCACTGCGAACCAGAAACTTTCCTTCAATGTGAAATTTCTGCAAATCAAATTAAAAAATAAACTAGCAATATGTTGATATGTTACTAATCTCCTTAACAAATTTAAATTTCTGGAAGGTTAATATTAATAATAAAATTAAAAAGTACCTTGAATCAACACGTATGCCATATGCCCTGGACTTAATACCAACCCTATTATAAAAATTTCATCAGAACCACATTTTAGTCATTCTTTGGCTCTGATTCAATCTTCATTCAACTCCAATCAGCCCTATAATCCTCTTTGAAGATGAAATAGCAGTAGCCAATTTCTCCATTGAAGTCTTGATCACTTGCATCTATAGTGCTCTGATTAAAGCTGTTTCAAAACCCGATATAAGATTAGAATAAAAACACTGATTATTTTCTGAAGTCAGCCTTTAATATCCCTACATTTGAGGAGCTTAGTGAGGATTTTTCAGGCAGTTTAAATAATATATATATATATATATATATATATATATATATATGGATGGTTGTGTTTATTAAAATGTAAATGAAATTTCTATCAATGAAAACATTACTTTTTTAGATAACATATGTACTAAGGGAAGGTGCCTCAATATATACCCCTAAGCCAAATTATTTATTTGAAGTCAGAATTACTCCACAAAATAAAAATGTATTTTCATTAAAATACTTAAAATGTTTTGATTATTGATTATAATTGTCAATTCAAACAAATTTCTCTAATTTTGATAAGGATAAACACAGTTCGTGAAACAATTAATCCATTTTCTTCTCGTTTGTCTTCAGACGAGCTGACAGATCTTGAGGGGAACGAATTTAGGACAACCTAAGAAAACAATGGCAGATTTCCCTTAATGGGTCTCAGACCATTTGAACATACTCTAATCTACGAATAGTAATGATAAAATAAAAAATATCTTTCCTTGATGATTTTTTAATTGCTGCTATTTCATAGTAATCATGTGGTAACACTCTTGACATACTTACCATTTTTTTGGGGATCAAGAAAGTCCTCTAGCCACCCTCGTACTTCGATTTAAACTGAGATAATACTGGGAAAAGTTGAATACCTTGTGCCACAAACATCTCCTACAATATCTGTCCCATACAAAAAATGTGATAACACTTGTAGCGTAGCACTACATATAGTGATACGAAGGTGGGACAACTAGGTAAAATATCAAACAAAAGCAATTTAGTGCTCAAAAACCTAAACAAGCCGAAATCAGAAAAATAAAAATTTAAGGGTTGGTAGCAATCAATCCAAAATAGTATCATTTTTAAAATATTCAGTAATACTAGGGGAATGTAGCACTGACATTTTTTAAAATTGAATCATTTTTAATTTACAATCTAAAAATGATAGAATAAGTAGCTACTGCTCAAAATGTTCGTCCTGATGACAAGTACCTACAGTATTTTTTTTTCATTTCCTTAAAATAAGAAAAAATTGCTAAACAAATTTATTTGAATCCTGAGACATGAAATTTATCATTTTGGTGAAATCTATCCGTATATATAGGCTTATTTGTTCATTAACATTTTTGAAAATTTATGCATTTTACTATTTTATCGTACTTCTTTATCATTACATCCCCTTACTTTTTTTAGGAATTGATACTTCTATACCATCATGGGGACGTCAAATATTTATCTTGTATAAAGAATATGAATAAGAATCAATATATCATAACTTCTTGCCTCTATGTGACAGATGAGGCACTCGGTCATGAAACATGTTAACTGAGAAAATGAAAACTTTTATAATATTTTTTTAATTACAATGGTCTACCTTCATCCAGCAGGTACTTAACATAACTTAATGACATCAGTCTTTAAAGAAAACAAATTTCCTACAGATTATTATTCTTCGTGAAAGGAATCATTTCTTGCCAAAAACTTTGACACATAAAAATGTAGACATCATGTTTTAAGACCGTGCACCTCAGATTATAATATGCAAAAATAAAACGATTTTGTAAAATTTATATATATTTATAAGAAAAACAGATAAAAATTCATAGTTATTTAAACATATAAAAAAACCAAAAAAAAAACCTGTTCTAAGAATGAATTATGAACAGTAAGTATTCATATTAAAATATTCAATTTTTATAAACAAAATAAAAATAATTCATTATAGAAATATTCTAAAATGAAAAGAATAAAATAAAAATAATAGATAACACTTATTTAAACATAACATTAGTTACATAATGAATGAACTCATTCTATGTACTATAAAAAATTAAATTAAATATTTCTATGTCATAATACACTTTTTTATGGAATCAAAACCTGTAAAGTAACACTAGTATTTATAGAGGTGTTAAATCATTTAATTTAATGCAGTAATTATGAAGTATGCAGGCAGCAAGAACTATGTCTGGGTCACATCTGTCGAGTGACTTCAGTTTTGGAAATCTTGTAAGCAAGTAATTAAATGTTTCTTTCAATATACCTATTATGAATTCATGCATAATATTATAAAGTTGATCCTCAGCGGATGTCACGTCTTTGTAAGGTACTATGATATTCTTTCTGTATTTATTAGGAACATTGAAATCTTCTGAAATAATAACTAACCCATTATTGAGATCTCGAATCTTGTTCTTCAACATACTTTGGTTGAATACTACTCTTGGTCTAGTATCAAATGATGTGCATGTATCGATGAATATATGTTTTTCATTACACACTGCTTGTAGCAACAATCTCTGCCCATTTTTACATTTGACAATACGATGACCCATCACTGCGGCAGCCTCAGGAAAACAAAACCTCTCCTTAATGCATGTTGCCGAATGAGTAAATTCCTCAGGAGTTGGCCAAAGCAGTCCAGCATCAGCTTTCAATTTCAAAATATAGACGACACCCCTATTCAATAATTGATTAGCATTTTCAGTAGTGCCGAGTTCGAACATACTAACAGCTTCTTCAAGTTCTTTATCTTCATTTCTTAAATACCACAATAAAAGAAATAACATCTTATGAATTGGCTCATTGTTTTGTGATATTGCTTTATGTTTTTTATTATTGTTCATATCAAGTGTAATACCTTTTATGAGTTCAATCAAAGTCTTGGCAGTCTTTCTTGTAACATGAACCATTTCTTGAAACTGTTCATCTTCACACATAGTAAATTCAAAGTAATTATCAGGTGTTTTAAAAGCATTAAAAGAATCACTTTTACTCTTTGCTACTTGTTTTGATTCTTCCAAAAGATTTAATAGACCTGAAAAAACACCCTCATTTTTCCTAGCATATTCAATCATTTTAGTTTTCAATACTTTGTTAAAAGAATTAGCTGAAGACGGTTGAAGAGTGGACACTGTGGCTTCAATCAACTGCAATATTAATTCCTCAGACATTGTTTTGTTTGCAATATCATCAACTTACTTGGGCGTGGTATTTTGTTTTCCCTCCTTTACCAATGCTATGAGGTCATACAGTAAAACAGCTGTTTAAACTTTAAATTATTTATACTCAACTTAAGGAGGCAGTGGTGCAAGAACGTGGTAAGACAGGACGCTGCAGTGAGGACTGGTTCCGGTTCGATTCCAGCGTGGAAAAGTTGACTTATTTCTTAGGGTACCTACGGAATAAATCTCGAGCTTCTCA
The DNA here is from genome assembly GCA_948150685.1 of Rhaphigaster nebulosa. NCBI lineage: Eukaryota > Metazoa > Arthropoda > Insecta > Hemiptera > Pentatomidae > Rhaphigaster > Rhaphigaster nebulosa. The sequence goes on along the minus strand of OX411312.1, from coordinate 26,623,379 downwards.
CTCTGGTTAGAATAGGTTGGTAAAGTGTTCATTCCTGTCCTCAGGGCTGTCCTAAGATATTCGGCGCCCGTAGGTTACTAAAAAGAATGTGCTCCTCTTCGAAAGATACGCATCCATATATTTTCTAGTTCATTTATAACAGGTTATTTTTTTATTTTTGTCATGAAAAGATTTTGAATAAAAATAATTAAATTACTAATAATAACAAACAAAATTTAACACAAATAAAATTGCCGTCCCCAAAAGGCTTGGCCCCGAGGCTATATCCCATTTAGCGCTGTGGTCAGAGTCAGTGGCGCAGGTAGGGGAATTTTTTCATATAAGTTTTGTATTTTGAATAATAATTTTTTATCCTATCTTCATTCTTATCCTTAAAACTTTCACCCTAATTGGTGATTATATACACTTAATAGTTACTTGCCTTCTCATTAAATCCCTCCTCCGTAAAAAATCTAAATCCTCCCTCTCTCCCCCGAAAAAACATTCTGCGTACGCGACTGGCAGTGTTGCCAGATTGTATTTTTTCCTCCTAGATTTCGTTTTTTTTTCATCCTCCAGTTTTTTTTTAGGGTTAGAAAGTTTCTAGGGTTTTTTAAGTGTAAAAATGTTTTTGGGTTCTTTTTGTTTTTGTTTTTTTTCCATCTGCTGAATGTCCACCGTTTTTAGCTGATTAAACTACAAATTAGATTGATTAGATAAGATTGGTTTGAATGTTAGAATTTGTAAGAAGCAAACACATATGTTGTTTATTTTTGTGTATAGGCGTAAATCCATTAGGTCATCAATACCTATGGTTTGTTTGATCTACTCAGATTTGGAACAAAAAAAATTAGATAAATAAAATTAAAAAAAATATTTTATTTTTGGGAATAGGCCATCTTTGTTCCCTAATTCTTTATTTCCTAATTCTTTGTTCCCTTCTTTTCTTTCAGTATGCTTTCATATGTTCACTACGTTTCTTCATTCTGTCGTCAGACCATTTTGAACCAGTCTTCTTATTATTCTCATGATTTGAACAAAAAATCAAATTTTGAACTAACAATCCGATCTTATTTTGGAATCTAATTTCTCGCTTTGTATGTAATCCACTATTGCATCACGCAATGCATTGGGACTAAAGGTTCTGGGGAGTCCCAATAAATACAATCAAAAGGTTGTGTCGGAGAAACCTTGGAATCCTTCTAAAATATTATTTTATTTTATATAAAAAAACAAACAAATAAAATGAAATAACCTCGCGCAGAGGCAATATCGTTGCCAGTGAAGTTCTACTGAGGTGCGATTATTTCTTGTTGAAACACATTTGTTGACTTCTCTCTTTCACACAAGTTAATAAAAAAAATCTGGTGCGGTGCGCGCCGCACACAGCTTTCCCTTACTAATCTATAGTAATAATCTTTAAAATTATTTTAAAGAGTTCACATAAACACTACACGAAATAAACTCAGCAGAATGCACTTCTTTAAGTCAAGTCTTTTCTCACGTTGGTATAATAAATTAGTTTTTAAATAACTTTAGTAATACAATTCTGCACACTAAATATTTTTGGTTTGTCAAGCTGAAAATAAATTTTGAAATTTTCGGTTTAGTTTCTATGGAATCATTTTGTTTCCATTAAATAATATAAAATTAGAAATAATTAAGTTAATTTCTACTTTTATGTTATTACAATACATTGTTACAGAGCGTTTTGTTAACAACAGGTTGCCGGCTTGGTGGGAGAAAGTTCGAGCGCATTCGTCTCCTTCCGGAAGCGCTCGGTTTTCCCTCTAAGGTCTAGTAGTCCTTATGACATACGCTTTATCTTTTCTAATACAAGCCCAAATTAAATAATTGTTTTTTTTTGTTTTTTAGGGAATTACCTTTCATATGATTTCTCACAAAATTTACCTTAAAATGCTCACTTTTTGAGTTATGAGCAAATAAAATTTTCTTTTCGCTATAACTTTTTCCTCTGCATTTTCTCGTTGATATACTACATACATAAAAAGTTAAAGAGCTTTAAGGAGAAGACATTAGGCAAGTTTCATCAAAATCGTCTGAGCTGTTTACGAGAAAATTTTAAAAAATTGTAAAATCAATTATATAAAATGGCACTTCCGGTTAGTAGATTTTGTCGAAAAAGTTGCTGTAACATCACATGCATGTGCCTACCTTAAATACGTAATTTCAGTATCGTACAACTTTTCGTTTTTGAGCTAGACACACAGACCATTTTGCGAGACTTGGTTATTTGGACTCAGGGGACCTTAAACGTGTATTTCCGTTGAAAATTCGAATTCGAAAATTTTCAAGATCGCAATACTTCCCCTTACTATATACGTCGTATATAGGCAAGGGAAAGTAATACATGGCATGACGGATTTTGTAAATTTTTATTTTGATAACTTTATTTATTAATTATTTGTTGCATTATTAACTTGGTCTTTACTGTTTTAACTTTTCATTTGTTTCCTCAATTTAATTATTATTTAATTGAATTCTTAGCTCACATCATTCTTTCTAATATCAAATATATTTTTATTAGCGTAATGCTAAACCTGTAACGGGATAAATTTAACCAAAACTTTTGTATTCTGTTTTGTAGATTATATTCAATTTTAGTCTTGTTTTTAGTTTGTTTGCAATCATTACTTTGACTTAAGTCTTTAAACTAGTTAAATATTAAACTACTTCATATATATAGTAATATTTATATTTGTTGGCATACTATACTGATATTAAAATATTTTTTTTTAAACATTTTTATAATGATGTCTGTCTTCTGTTTTTGGTGTGTGTCTGTTTGTTAGTGTATGTCGCATACATTCTAACAAATATTATTTGAACAAATGGTGTGAAATTTTGGATTTAATTTTTTTTCATTTATGGGAAGACCTGATTACATTTTTTTCATAATTGTCCAACCGAAAGTGGTGCTTTATTTGTAGCTCTACGCATATTTCAGTAAAAAAAAAATGCGTTAACCCTTTTTATTAGATTTGAAAGTAAAAATTAGAATGATTTGAAAAAATTAGTTTGAAAACATCTCGAGTTTTTTTATTAATCTATTTTACACGTATTAACCAAACCCGTTATATATATATATATATATATATATATATATATATATATATATATATATATATATTAAACAAGGCTTATTATAATAAAGCATGCTTATTGTACTTGTAATAGGATCATCTGCCTATGTTGATTTTGAAGGAAAAACTATAAAAATAGAAGTAAAGAAATGAATTAGGCTCGGAGACTCCTTATCACCCAAAATTTTCATATCTGTACCGGATCACATGTTTTCATGCGTTGGATGGGAAGATATAGAGATAGCAATAAATTGAGCAAATCTCACACATCTAGATTTTGCTGATGATGTAGTTCTGATAAGCAAAAATCCACAAGAGGCAAACTGTATGCTGGAAAAGTTAGTTATGGTTAGTCAGAAGATAGGGCTAAAAATCAACCTGAATAAAACGAATACAATGAAAATTAATTGCCATGGAGAAATAATATTGAAAGGAAACATCAAAGAAAAGGAATGCACACGGTACCTAGGACACTTAATGCTCAAAAATAATGGCCAAATGGGACGAAATTATAAGCAGACTCAGTCTTGGATGGCGGGCGTTGTGAAATATAAAAGTATATCGACGTCGTTTTTTGAAAAAGGCTTAAGTGGCAAAATATCGAAATTTAGGTTTAAATTTATTATGAGGATTAAACACCACCTCTATCGATTCCCGCTCACGATATATCGAGAAAAAAAATTGGAAATGGTCTAAAAATCGACTATTGATGACGCGAGCAGCAAATAATGACTCTCGGTCGTTTCTCTGACCTTCATCAGTGCCAGAAGCCTTAAGTGTATATTATAATTACAAAGGTTTTCCCACCGTAATAAACTCCAACTTTATACAATAAACAACAAAAATAAAAATTGTTGTTTGGGGAAAAATCTTTTCATATGTTTCCTGTAAAGTTTGCTAAATGGCGCTTACGCTTTTTTCAAAAAACGACGTCGATATATGGATCCAACATTGACATGACATTAATAAGAAAGTTATGGATGGCCATTGTACTACCTGTCATGACATATGAGACATGGAACCTAACCTTACTTTGACCTGGAAACAATGCATAGGTCGCCCTTCCAGCGATTTCTAGTGCTCTTCATGCTAATTTCGTGCCCCCGTTTTCGCACTTACTTACTTTTAAAATAGGTTTTGTGCTTTGTTTATGTTTATTTCTAAAATGAGTACTTTACAATCGGGACGCCTTATCACTGGCTCGGGCCGAACTTACCCGAAGATCGCCGCACTACCACTCTTTAGAGCTATTTATGCTAACCAACTGCTTTGTATTAAATTTTAACATTCGTATTTATCGGAATTATTAAAATTATTACTACTTTAATTAGATATTATTTAAAGTTATTAGTGCTGTCTACTTTGGTTCATTACGTTTGCCCAAGAGATAAAAAAATCACCAACAATGGCGCTAGAGAGTGGTAGTGCGGCGACCTTCGGGTAAGTTCGGTCTAGGGTTGGAATATCGACACGCGATACATCGATATATCGGAGTTGAAAAACCGATATATTATATCGATATCTTAACATCCGATATATCGATATTTTACACCGATATATCGATCACACTATATGCTTAGCTATATTACAGTAGAATCTCGACAATTCATATCCCAGTAATTTGTATAGATTTTCTGATCTCTTGAAAGTCTCCCTGTTTCATAAAAAAACACTGCAATCCGGTTCCTCCGATAATTCATATTTATTTTCTCTTCCAAGTAATATAAACGCCTTATAATTCGAATTTCCAAATAAAAAATCTGGTTAACTCTTAATCTTTTCAAGAGGAGAGGTGAGTGAGTGAGAGAGGAATCGTTCCTTTGAATTTCAGTCGGTTTACCCTTTTTTTCTATTCAGTTTTCTTTAAATAAAATTGTAAAAAACCTGTAACCATACTGTAGCCGACATCATAGATTGATCTGAAAAATTAAATCCGCGAATGCAAGGTGCTTTATAAACAAAAACTTTACCGAACGCCTATTCGGTAATAGCATGTATCATAAGTGAAATTTTTAATGAATGGGTACAGATATGGAATAAAAACAGCGAAAATTTTCAACTGTTTATTGATAATTGTACAGCCCACAACAGTACAACAGCACTCAGCGATGTTTATCTTCTGTTTTTGCCTCCCAGCACAGCCTCTATGCTGCAATCTCTAAACTTGGCCATAATTAAACGATTTTAGACATTTAACCCAAGGAAGTAGTGATGCAACTCTTAGAAAGCATCAAGGATGGGAATCACCTACCTCAAAATTAAGAACTCCCATGACTTTTCGAGATTTCACCTATTTGGCGAAGTTTTAGCAGTAGCTTGGATACTGACTGACGAGGAAATTTCGACTCCGTAAAAAAAAAGGAGATGAAGAAGAAATTGATGTGCCGACGATTAGTTCTAAAATGGCGAAATAATGCGTCTACAACGTGTCATTTCTTAGAAAAATCGGATGTTTGTGTAAACGTATTTTCTGCTCTGAATATGCTTAACGAAGCCATCGATGAGATCCGTCTTCAAGGATCGCTCCATAAGAAAATAATCGAATTTTTTTGTTGATCTAACTATATCGTTTGTATTTCTATTTATATTAATACAATTTTGTATTAATTTTGTTATTTCCTATTTTTTACCGCCGATTATTGGAAATCCCGTTAATTTGGATATCTCGATAATTCATATATACCTTTCGAATCCTTGACCATATGAATTATCGAGATTCTACTATATTTTATTTTAACAATTTCCTTTATTCCGTAAAACTCCAGAATCGTAACGCCAAAATGGCGAAGGTCTAGATTTTTAAGACCAGCCAGGTCCTAAAAATCTAGATGTCCTCCATGTCTGGGTTACCATTCTGGAGTTTTACCAGTAAATATAACAATAAACAATATTCAATTACAAGCAATAATTAGTAGATAAGATTTACATACAAATAATGTTGATTAATCCTATATAAAGAAAAATTGATGATTTATATAAATGATGATGGTACTGAGATGTATATCAAATAAATTACATACTTTTAGATGAATGTTTTGAGAATGCACAATATAGACGGAAGAGTTATAAGATAAATAAAAATTTGAGAAGTTTGAAGGTTATATTATTGAAAAACTTCTATAAGACTATAATATGTCAAATATGGCTAAAAGTCTTCAAAATAAAAATATGTTATAATTTTTTTTTTCTTTGAGGTATAATTCTTTTCTATCTTTTTTTATAATGATTCATGGCTAATAAAAATATTGTTTTATAAGTAATAATCATTATATTATTTCATAACCTTCTTCACAGTTTAATAATATTAATAGTATTTAATAATACTCATTTGATGCACTTTCTTTGCTTTTTCATCCATTCCCTTTCGATATATCGATATTTTTCTAGCGATTATCGGTGGATATCGATATTTGGGTTTGCGATGTATCAAAATATCGAATATCGATATTTTTCTTTCGATGTTCCAACCCTAGTTCGGTCCGAGCCAGTGATAAGGCGTCCTGATTGCTAAGTTGTACCCGAAAATGTGTTTCTTATTTTTATTAGAATTTCGAATAAGGAGGGAAATATAACAACATTGATAAAGTGAAAGAGAGAGTTAGCTAGTAAGATCGAAAATTGATATAATTTAAATTACTTCAGGGTCACGGCCTGAACTGAAAAGGATCCGTTTGGGTTTTATTAATCTCTGGAGCAAGTCGACAGCTGTCTCTCGAAAGTCGACAGCAGTTATACTCGTATAATAAAAGCAGTAATAATTTTAATAAAATCAATGAACAAGTTAGTCACTATATTTGGTAGCTCCTTCGCTTTACGCCCGTTCTTTCCTCCAGCTTTGATTGTTATTTCCTTTTATTCAAGCGTGTTATTTTTAAATTTGAAATATAAATTTTTGTCAATTGTTTTGTTTTATATATATTTATATAACTATATAATTTAATATATGTTATAATAAATATAATTTTTAGTACTACATAGGTTAAAAGGCCTTTATGATAAGGCCTTTGGACTCAGGGGACCTTAAACGTGTATTTCCGTTGAAAATTCGAATTAGAAAATTTTCACGATCGCAATACTTCCCCTTACTATATACCTCGTATATAGGTAAAGGAACGTAAAAAAAAGGAACTACTTAGTTCAATAGGACTATCCCAAAAGGAATGGTTCTCAAAAATAACGATTTTGTCCATCTCTAATGGTTAGTAAAGGAACAGAGGAGTGAAGGAGGTATGTTGACAATGATAGTAATGTGGGCATCGAACCTTTGGGCTCCTTAAGACATGGGTCATTACACTTTAAATGGCCGCTTTCGCATCCCCAATATTATTTTAGGGCTTTTAAAATACTATTTTTAAAAGCTTTTTTTTTTTTAATTAATGCTATGCAGTTTGGTTTCCTGAACATCTTTACCCAATTGTTTGACCTTTTTTGAAACTTGGTTTGGAAGAAAAATGAATAAATTAGTAATAAAATTCCAGAAGTGTTACTGTCCTCCATCCATTTTTGAAAAGAAACATGTTCAATTTCAATTGGAAAAAATATGATTTGTTTATATTGCATGTTTCTTTAAATTTTGGATAAGGATGTCAATTTTTAGAAAGCTTACATTTAACAGGGATTAAAAATTGTGTAGAGCGTCGCTTTTGTTTTCAAAACAAACAACAGCTCGTTAAAAAAAATGACTATAACAAAAATTTTCAATTAGATGGAAATTTGTATTTAGTTTTTTGACAGGGATTATAAAATAATCGGTGGTTTCGGACTTTAAAACTCCTTAAATTATTTTTTTATTACAAAACTACGTGTAATCGCTAAAGAAATAGCAAACTTTGAAGTCGTCCGAAGTTTGTTGTTCATAAATGAGAATGATCTTTCTTGAAATTTAATTTTTCAAAATAAAGCTTATGAATGTTACCGTTCAATAGACCCTTCCCGAGTGGATTATGGTGAAATGTTATCTTATTTGAGAAAAATAAAAACCAGAAATCATCAGAGGGTATGAGGGCAGAATTTTGCTGGTACCGACTGGTGAAAATTAAGTGGGTATTTTCCTCATTTGTAGAAGTTACAGACAATTTTCGATGAGCTCGATATAAAAAATGGTAACACTCCTGCATTGGAACCGCATTATGAACAAAACTGTTATTAAGAACGAGCAGCTAATTATGGGACATTATTAAGTACCTGGGTAGTTACGATTTCCAACAGCAATTGCTTCCGTAACAAGAACTGAGGTCACTGAAATTAATGTATGAATTTTGGTAGCACTCTTGAGATCCTAAGTAGTACTTCTACCAATAAAAAATATTGAGAAAAATAAAAGTTGAGAAAATTCTCTGCACACTATCTTCAATTAGAGAGTATAAGCTACCAATTCATTCATTTGACAGAATTTTCTGAGCATTTTGAATTTCGGAAAAATAATCAGCAGCAACTCAAAATCTTATATTTAAAGTGAAATGGCCCACATATTATTACGATAGCTAAATTTTAAGAGCTGGGATCTCTAGGAACCCCGCTTTACTTCTCCCACATGTGGGAAGAAGAGAACAACTTGGTTCAGGGTACCTCAGCCCAATGTAAATATTTATATAAAATATAAATAAAATTTTATATATGATATAATTTATATAATCTAGTTATTTATGAGTTATTATCTTTGTGATTATATTTTGAGATTTTTATTTAATTATTTAATTTTCTTCTAGTTCATTTATCTTGTATATATATTAATAAGGAGTATATAATTAGTATTAATAAGGACCACTACACATCATTATGTTTAAAAATTGAACAGTTTTATAAAATTTCAACAGTGTTATATTTTCAACTAAAACAGATACACATTTATAGGTCATTTAAATAGATGACAAAAACATATGTTCTAATTACAAATAATGAACAAATAGTGTTATATCAATTTGAAACAAAAACCTTAAAATACAAAGCATAAATTGAGGCGTATAATTTAAAAACCATCCAAGCCCATTCTTTTTTCTTTAACAGATTCACATGTTATTTAACTTTTGGTAGACTACCTGGAAATTTGTTTGAATTAGTGGATTTGATTTAAAATGGTAATACATTTATGTCATAGTATATTATGTCTTTCAGTTCATCATTGTTGTTTTGCTTCCTTAATTAAATTGAATGACAATGTTGGTAACACTGCATCCAACTTATTCAATACCTCGTTCTGTGGCAATTGTATATCTTTGTTGTCTTAAAGCCGTTTTTACTTACTTGTACGCAGTAAAGGAAGTATTGTAATCGCGTAAATTTTAGGTTTTTAGATTTCAACGGAAATATCCATTTTGACTAGTTTCTTCGTGATGTCTATACGTAAGTTCGTACATATCTCCCATAACTCAAAAACGGTTGATCGTAGAAAGTTAAAATTTTGTATTTGGGATTGCTGTAACATCTAGTTGTGAAACTCCCTTTTTGAGTTTCCAGTACATGATCACCGGAAGTGGTACTTTAATTGAAGGTCATAACAGATTTTCATAAAAAATTGTATTAAAAATATAATGCAAAACTTTTCAAATTTTACCTGCAATACTTATATATTATTATAAATAACATAAAATATTTAGGTTAAAATTGGCAAACCGGAATTGGTACTATACTTGAATGTCGTAATAAACTTTCTTATATAATGCAAAACTTCTCAAAGTGCTGAAAATCAAATTCATGGATAAGCACATTTCAAGGTCCATACTAACCGTTCTTAATATTTTTATAATCGTGCGTGCGTTTATAATTTAATAGACCTACAAGGAAGTCATAAGATGTCCACATCAGATATTTTAATTCTAATCTCAAAATGCGTGAATTTAATATACGAAAACGAACGTATGATTTTTATAACGACTGGAATAATCAAAATCCTTTTTCAATTTCCAAGATAAATTTGTTTGTTAGGTGGCATAAGCATTGCAATACCGAAGAAATATAAACTTCTATAAGCTATTTTAATATCCTCTTAAATCTGAAAATTATTAACAATATCCAACACCTAATTTACATTGGGTAAAAACACACAAAAAAACATATGGTGCCCACCATTATAGATAATGTTATGTGCTCCCAGTCAGAAAAACCTTGGGGACTTCTGATTTAGACCAAAATATTTAAAAAAAAGAAAAGAAAAATGGACTTTTTGGAATTCTACGCCTCAATTATAGATAGTATATTTTAAAATGGAACTAAATTATAAAAAAAATTATATATATATATATATATATATATATATATATATATATATATATATATATATATTTTTTTTTTTTTATATATACTTATTCACACTAATATTTGAAAGGTTCGGCCAAATAACCGTCCATGTAGTTTTTTTTTTTAAATTTACAGATCAATAAAAATTGGCCTCTAATTAGGTTGATTGAAAATCAATTAATAGGCCATTAATTAATTCCTTCTAACTCTTATGGGAGTGGAACCATTATTATTAGTTTAAGTTAAGATTGTGTAATCAAAAACCCAACATAGAACGTTATTGGAACGAACCCTTTATTTATATTAATAGTGTAATCACAATAAAACAAACTTTTCATTTAAGTAAATATTTAATTTTTGTCTAAATGATTTCAAATGCCATATTATAAATACCATTTGAATAACTAACAATGATATACATACAACTGTCTTCTCCCAACTTGAATCCACAGAAAACTATTTCTACTTAAATTTTAATATGTTTTAAATCATCAAAAAATAGCGTTAGGTTTCAAATGATTGGTGATAAAACAAACTAAAATTAATTTGAGAACCTTTTTTTTTGGATTTTATGATTTAAAAATGAAATTAACCCATAGGATTAAAACTCATGAAGAGCCTTCAGTAAGGAAGTACTATTTCTTGACCAAGTGTCATACAAGGAAGTGATGATAAAAATGAAAACGTAACATAAATAATTTATTAGTGAACTAAATTTAAACTAATAAAAACATAGTAAACTAAACTTAAGCTAATAAAAACATAGTAAACTAAACTTAACTAATAAAAACAATCTCGTAAAAAGTTGGAGGGGAGGGGGCACAAAATCAATTTAACAAGAGAAGAAATTTATGAGAAATCCTCAAATAGATATTTGATTATAGAGATTAAATATTTCGAAAAGGAGATTTACATTAGTGTAAACAATAAATTGAAAGCAATACAAAAATGAAAAGAATTGTAAGCAATATAATCATTTTATAACTGTTAACAGATGCACTTAAAAGTACTGTGCAAAAATGACATCATAAACACTTTTTCTTTTTAATTAAAAAAACAATAAAACTAAATATTTTTGTATCATAATTTGTCACTAATACTGGTATTTATAGAGGTGTTAAATCATTTAATTTAATACAGTAATTATGTAGAACACAGGCAGCAGTAACAATGTCCGGTTCACACCTATCGAGTAACTTCAGTTTCGGAAATCTTGTAAGCAAGAGATTAAATGCTTCTGTCAAAATACCTATTACAAATTCATGCATTATATTAAAAAGTTGCTCCTCTGTGGATGTCACCAATGATCCCTCCTTATACGGAAATAACAAATTCTTTTTAGATTTACTAGGAACATTGAAATCTTCCGAAACAATAGCTAATCCATTACTGAGATCTTGAATTTTGTTCTTTAACATACTTTGGTTGAATACTACTCTTGGTCTAGTATCGAATGAGGTACATGCATCAATGAACATACTTTTTTCATTACAGACTGCTTGCAGCATCAGTCTCTGCCCATTTTCACAATTAATAATACGATGGCCCATCACTGCAGCTACATTAGGAAAAGAAAATCTTCTCTCAATGCATGTTGCCACATAAGAAAATTCTTCAGCAGTAGGCCAAAGTAGTCCGGCATCAGCTTTCAGTTTCAAAATATGGGCAACGCCCTGATTAAATAGTCTATTAGCGTTTTCAATAGTGCCAAGTTCGAACATACTGATAGCATCTTCAAGTTTTTTATCTTCATTTCGTAAGTACCACAATAAAAGAAATAACATCTTATCAATTGGCTCATTGTTTCGAGATAGAGATAATGCCCTATGTTCTGATTTATTGTCCATATCAACTGGAATACCTCTTATATGTTCAATAAGGATCTTAGCTGTCTTTCTTGTAACATGGACCATTTCTTGAAACTGTTCATCTTCACACATAGTAAAATCAAAGTAAGTACCAGGTATCATAAAATCGTTTAAAGAATCACTTCTACTTTTTTTGGAATCTTTTAAAGCTTCTAGCAAAGCTGTAAACATAATCTCATTATTTCTGGCAGATTCAATAACTTCCGCTTTGACAACTTGATTAAAAAAATCTTTAGCCGGAAAAGGTGCAAGATATGAGAGCACTGCTTCCATAAATTGCAATTTCTTTTCTTTAGACATTTTCTTATTAACTACATCATCAAATAAACTTACATGGGCTGGGCTATTCTGGAACTCCTCTTTGACCTTTGCCATAAGGTTATTAAGGCGGTCGACATTTTCGTTTCCAGTTTCGATTCCATCATTTACACTACAGCTATCTTCAATTGTAATATAATTTTTTTCTTGTATTTGTTTGATAGTGGTCTTTCTACGCCTTGTTGGATGCCTGTGGCACTCGAGCTCGTAAGCTTCCTTTTTATCGTACGGTTTAGTCATATTTCCTGTCTTTGTAATTTATTTCATCTCAAAAAAACAAAAAAAACATGTATGATCAGACAGTAAACAAAATAAGTTTAATTTGCACTCTCAACTTCTGATAAACAAACTGTTTGTAACCTCCCGTATAACCCTAACGCTATCAGTGCTATCAATAAATATCTATTTCCTATTTTAACTTTTAATATAAAACAAAGATACTTTAATGTAATCAAATAAAAATAAAAATATAGTTTATGGTTATGATAATAGAAATAGTATTTAATGCTAAAAATAAAAGCTATAATGATCGAATATGTAATAATTATAATGAATAATTAAGTTGATATAGTATCATAAAAACTATTAAAGAAACGTATTTATGATGAATAGAAACAAAAATTAGTTGTAAAAGAGGAACTTGATGAAAATATCGATATGCTCTTGTTAAGAAGTCTGAATTACTGCAGTGAGGTTGGAGGAGGAGAAGGAACGGTCAATTTTTTGACGTCAAGGATTTTGCGCAGTTGACCCTTGGCTAAACGTTCCGACATATTTTAATTTTTATGAGTTGGAAAGAAATCGAAGATTGGATCAAAAGAATGAACAACGGTAAATCATTTCTCGAGAATCCTTCATGGCGAGTGAACAAAAATAAATGACGTCTTTAAATCTTTTCCAACTTTCTCGACCGAGAATTCCTTTTGTTTTTTTTTATTGGTTTATTTCATTTCTTTTTTAGATTAGAATATATTCTGTGTGTATGTGAACAGCCTAACTCAAAAACGAAAAGTAGTTTGAAACTGAAATTACGTATTGAGGTAGGTATATGCCTGGGATGTTACAACTTTTCCTCAAAATCGACGTACCGCAGGTGCCACTTTATATTGTTCCCATGGTAAACTTACTAATGTGAAAATCACTATTTTTCAAGAGAGCAAAAAAACAAAAAACAGTTGTATTCTTCTGTTTATATTCTTTGATCTCATAGTTTCATGTGCATTTATAGTTTAACCTTTATAATTATAGGCATATTCGTTACTTTAATATGGAAGCTTCAGACTTTTAGACGTTTTTCATAAAAATGCAACTGCGATTTCATTACTTTCTAATGCCGCAACAGATTCGTAACTTTACTACAGGTTGTATCAATCGAAATACTTTCGAAAAATTGCAAAAACAAAAAATCAAATTTTTCTCATTCGTAAGTTTTTCATCGGACTGACGATATGATCTCTTTTTCACTTTTTTTTTTACATTTTTTTTCGAAAACGGTTCTATTGATTTTGATGAAAGTCTTCTCCTTAAAGACCTTTAACTTTTCATATGAATTTAAAGGACCTCTTTAGATGATTGATTTTACACTTTTTTAGTTTTCTCGAAAGCGGGTCTGACGATTTTGATGAAACTTGCCTTAAGTCTTCTATTTAAAGTAATTCAACTTTTCATGTGGAACATCAACGAAAAAATGTAGAGAAAATGTTATGAAGAAAAGAAAATTAGCGCTTTACCTCCTTGATTTGCGTATAACTAAATAAGTAATCATTTTTTTGGTAAATTATGTTGGTTATCATGTAAAATGTAATTAAATCCCCCCCCCCCCAAAAAAAAAAAAAAAAAAATTTTTTCTTATGAAAATCAGATTAGTATTAGGAAAGGTACAGTGTATTTTCCCTTATATCCACCATGTCTTCTGTCTTCTTGTATTCTATGTGGTTGCAGTCTTACCTTTACTTTTGCTTGTCCTAATGAATTGTATTTTTGGTGAATTACTTATTACAAAAAAAAATATATATATATATATATATATATATATATATATATATATATATATATATATATATCGAAAATGACTGTGCACACTTGCTGTGCCCACAAATAGTTTTTGCAAATTTGATATTTATGTTTTGCCAATCTTCTTGGAATTTTTATAGAAAATCTAATCGTTTCATTATAGTAAAAGTAATTGTTTCATTCCTTTACTAAGTTTTACCTCAACAATTACAGGTTTTTTTTACTATCCTGCGGCTTTGTCCTGAAATGCCCTGATCAATTATACCTGATTTTGGACAGAAGGAGCGTTTGAAAATCGTTGAGCCCTTTACTTCCAAGTTATTTTGCAAAGCTACATGTAGATAGAATATATGCTTGATATATACTTGTAGATAGAATATAGCATGTATGCTTGCTCCGCACGCAGTTTTGATGAAGAAGAAAATAAATTTTAGAGCAGCTAGACCTCATATATTAATATCTTTGAGAAATAAACTTAATATACGGGTGAGAATGTGTCAAATGAGCAAGATTTAAAATGTTGTATAAATTATTTTTCTTAATTAAATATTTGTTGAAATAGGCAGCTGTCTGTTGTTTATTCACATTTTTTATAAATTTGTCTATGTTTACTTTCACTTATCAGTGCTGTTTACTTATCACTACTGTGTATGATTGTTTAAAGAAAAACTAGATCGACTGATTATTTCCATAAAATTATGTATAGAACTTTATATTTTTTCTTTAGTATTTTTTTAACTAAATAAAAATAAAATACAAATAAATGATATCTGAATATACATATAAAAAAAAAGAAAAAGACTACAAAAGATAGAGTAACAAATATTAATACAAACATTTATATAAAATAAAAAGACTCAACCAGCATTAAATTGTAAAATGTCGACAAGATTGTAATTTAAAAAAATACAATTCAATTGAATAATATTTAAAAGTGAATATAGAAATATAATAATTACTAAAAAATAATCAATCTGGTGGTGTAACTTAAAATGTCACTTTTACTACAATTTATTAATCAAAATATGCTATATCATTCTTCTAATAAATTTTTCATTTTCTCTTCATTGGTCTAGTTGTTAATGAAGAAGAACTCCAATTTTTAATACTAGGAAGTTTAGCATGGTAAATCTTAAAATCAATCATGTTAGAGAATAGGCACTTGTTCACATTTTAAATTTAATGTTCTGTTCCAATTACTAATTTATTTATAAATTAATTGTTGCTGTATTCACTCCCTAAACAGAATTATAATGTGATATAGCCGTATAAAAACCTATCATAGGTTAGGTAGTGTATTTATATTGACTATTCATAAAAAGATTGTTGATTATATACTAACCTGCAGGGATAGGGGTATTTCTCCTTGTTGTTTCGAGCGCTGTAAGGTGAATATCTATCTAGAAACCAGATCATTAGCGCAGTTAAGCATAAGGCACCGAGTATGCTTAACCAAACTTCCACTCTGAGAACGGTCATGAATTTGAAAAGGGATGTCTTTTTTAATGGTTTTCTCAAAACTTAAAAAAATAGAGAAATATAGTTTTCACATGAATTTGAAACAGTTATGAATACTAAATATCTTAAGCATACCTATGGAGAATCCTGTTTGTTCAAAATATGGAGCAACAAAATCAATTACTTCTTCTCGCTCTGAAGTCATTGTTAAAGAACCAACAACCATGTCTACTCTCTGAAATATAATATATATGGATATCATTATTAAAATATCATTTGATGGAACTGTTAGTGACTGTTTTTGATCTTATAACAAAATAAAAATAAAAACAATATTCACTTTCTGAAGTATAGCTATTAAGTTTATTACTGTAATTTATATTTATTAATCTTATTTCAGTAAGCAGTAAATAACAAATTGGTGAAAAAATACAGTTCATCCGTATACTAAAATAACTAAAGTCATTGTGGTACAATGTATCACACATTGCCCATTATCTCTGTACTTGAAGAAATTTCCTCAAAACCCTATGCTTTCTTCACTTCCCGTCGTGGCCCTACCTCTGAGTGCCCACAAAATTGGTATCCACAATTTCCAAACAATGAACAATCTGAATTGAGCATAAAGGAAGTATTTTTTTTTACTTACACCAGTGGCAAGCATTCCAACAAGGCCATCCCATGAACCATTTTCAAATCTTTGTCCGAACATATGGTATTCAACTACTATTAATTGATATTCGAATTGCATGCTTTCTGCTAGCCTTTCGATCAAATCCAATGCATAACCCTCCCATTTCACACTGCCATCTGAGTTCTTCTGATTAGTTGGGTATGCGAATGGAGTGCTCTGAAAACATATTTATATTTTAAAATAGGGTCTGTAATTATAAGCTATATTCATTATTACCTTTATAATTTTAATAATTATTTTTCTAAATAAGGAGTTCCCAGACTATATGTCACTGCGTACCACTTTCACTTTTCAGATAACTGGTCGTACCACCTGATACTATCTGATCTTATGTTATTAGTATTAATCGCTTATCTTCATAAAAAAATTCAAAATGATTTACAAAAATTTATTAAACTAATAATCAATATATATTACAGTAAATGTACATAAGAATATAATAAATTGAAATTAAAGTTCAAAAATTCAAAATCAAAAGTGAAATTTAAACCACATAACAACAGCAACAGTAACATTAACAACACAATAAATTCTTCAGATAAAAGTGTACCCATCAAAAATAAGAAATTTGGCCAGTATTTTTCAGTTAGAAGTATATTATTTGTTTACAATCAGAGTATCAAGGTTAAGTTTGATGGAGCTTAAGACTTCTTCAACACTATCCTGAATCATTTTTAATAATTTTTTACTAATGGTTAACCTTCATTGAATGTGTTAAAAAGATGATTTTATTCATGACTTTAGCTTGTTTATTCATGTATTACATGGAATGCCCTTGCATACCACCAGTGGTACGTATACCACAGTTTAGGAACCTCTGTTCTAAATGATGATTAATTCTTATTTCTGAAGAAAATGGCCCATGTTGCGGTCAAGTATAACGCCAAAGATAGTAGAAGCTATTTTATGAATGCTGACACTTCGACCCACATTGCAGGCATTCTTCTGGCTTAGAAAGAACTAGATACAAAGAGGTGAAAATATGACAGAAGTAATAAGAAAATTGATTAATAATAAAAGTAATAACATTAGAGATAAAATACTTAAGTATGAAGATTAGTGATGATTGACATTGAAATTTGTAGATGATCAATCGAGAAACCTTTTAGAAGAGCACTCTATAATGGGGCCAGGTAATAAACCTAAAGAAAAGAGAATATAAACCCTTTAACTTATCGGGCACATCATTGACAATGGAAAATTGGTATCTTCCCCACAGCACAGAATTTAAGTATTTCAGAGTGTGGATAAATGAAAAAGGAATCCTCGATAAAGACATTCCATTGAAAATATCTCGAGAAGAAAGATTATTGGGATCCTAAACTCAGTCCTGTGGAATAAAAATATTTCATTTGAAACAAAAAAAAGAATTTATGATTCCTTTCTACTAGGAACACTCCTATATTGAAATGAAATGAAATGAAATTTTTTTTTATTATTCTGGGACTACTGAAATCCCTTTAGAATAATTTTTAGGTACATTTGTAATGATCGAGAGAACCAGAGGGAACCAGTTTATTGGGAACAACTACCTACATACTGGGAACGACCGATGAGGAAGGATTGAAACCATTGAAGGGCATTGGGAGACAAGGAGAGACTTTAAAGTTTGGAAAGGAGGATATGGTCAATGGAATCAAAGGCCTTGGAAAAATCAAGGAGGATAAGGATGGTGATTTTCTGTTGATCTATGGCTTTGTGAAGATCTTGGGAAATTTTAATGAGGGTGGAATGAGTGGAGTAGTCAGACTGGAAACCGGCTTGGATAGGATTCAAAAGATTGTTCTGCTTGAGAAAGTGAGATAATTGGGGTTGAACTGAACATTCTAAAGGTTTGGATAGATTTGACAGCAGAGAGATTGGGCGGAAATCGTTGAGGGTTACTGGATTTGAGTTTTTCTTAAGTGGACTAACAAGAACTGCTTTCCAGATAGTGTGGGGCAAGTGGTGCTTTGTAGCGAGAAGTTGTAAATGTGATAGAAGATTGGAAGAATGGAAGGAAGTGAGGTTTTAATCAATTTTACTGGGATATTATCAGACCCATAGTCCATAGTCCATCAGGCCAGTGGGATGAGAAAAAGAAAGAGCAAGAGACAAAGTGAGTGTTGAGGTCATCAGCAGATGTAGAGATGGGCTGGGTTTGAGTAGGTTTACCTGGGAACAGTTTGCATACCAACTTGATTTTGGAGTTAGAGGTGCTGGATAAGGACTGGTGGAAATAAAGGGATTTGGCTCCGGCGAATTAAGGATTGAGCTCTGTTTCGGAGTTGCTTAAAGGTGGTATAGTCTTCAGGGAATAAGGTGAATTTAAACCTTTGCCTAGCCACATCACTTCATATCATTCCTTCAGTGCGGAAGTCAACTAGAGGGCTGGAGGAGAAGAAGAGGTTTGATAGGTAAGTGTGATCAGAGGAAGATGACAGTAAATTGGTGTTAAAGTCCCCGGTGAGGATGATGTTTCAGTATGAAGGGATTAGGCTATAGAGGGTTGTCTCAAATTCTTCATCAAAGTACTCCAGTGGGACGATAGATGACAACGAAGAGTAAGGAATAGGAAGTAGTTGAGATTTCAGTGAAAAGGTATTCAAGGTGAAGGGAAATGGAAGGGGGTGACCAAAGGAGGATTTTGGATTTAAGGCTGTCATGAACAAAGAGACCTACACTGCTACTGGTTCGGTGTCATGACAGAGCAGAGTATAGTTGGGAAGGAAAACTTGGGAGGTCAGAATGGAGGGTTTCGGTCAGCTTTCAGGGACAGTAATTAGGTGGTAGAAGTTGTGTAGGAAAAAGTTGTAGAATTAATCAAAATGGGCTAGGAGTGACTTGTGCTGAAACCGAAACAATGAAACAGCTGGAGGCCCAAAAATTACTGTCTCTGGAGATGGATTTCCTAATAAGAAGCTACTGCATCTCAAGGCTCCAGCACAAATCTAATAGTTTTATTAGAAACTAGATAGGGCAGGAAAAGAATATATTGCATAATATTGAAACCAGGAGGCTTCAATGGTTTGGCCCCTTAATGAGGATGGGAAATGACAGATGGCCAAAAAAGTTTTTCTTATATAAGCTAGAATATAAGAAAAAGAGGGGATGGCCAAGGAATACATGGATTGAAGATGTGAAGGAGGGAATGGCTACAAGAGGAGGAGTGGCTAAAAGTGGAGAACTCTGGGCGATTACCAGAATTTTCTCAAGCCATTTCATCCTGATGGTTACAGTAATTGTATCAAACTGAAATTATAATAAATAGAGATAAAATTAGTTTAAAAAATAAATTAAATAGCAATAAATGGCCAATATTATAAAAATGTAAATGATATCTTTCTATAATATCATTCTTTATACTTATATAATATTTAAAGAATTTATATTTACATAATTTATTATTATTTAATTTATTTTTTACTAATTTTATCTCTATTATTACTTTTATTATTTATTAAGATGTGACAATATGGCTGAAGTAATAATTGTTAATGATTTATGGGAAAAAAGAAGAAAAGAAAACTTTAACCTCGAGAACACAATTTATTAATGATCACATTTCACAAGAAGAAGATAACAACAAAGAGGAGGTTACAACATAGAGATTTTAAGATAAAAGTGTCATTGAATCTCAACAATACTGTCACATTTTCTTCCCATTTAATCTTGTTCTCTTTAACCCTGAAGTAGATCTGCTATGTGATCAAAATATCAGCTTTCATTAAATAGTTTCTACTATTTTTATTGTAATTTTTGACCGCCTCCTGGACCATCTTACTTTTGATTAATTTTTTATAAGTGCAATTTTTATTAAAATGTAAACTATTTTGATGTTTGTAGTTAGGCAAACTATATATTTATAATGCATAAGATTCAACAGTTGATACTTATGTGTCATGTCCTTTATGGTGTTATTTTAAATTAACCAAGATGTGCTAATGATTTTTTGAAGGATTTTAGATTATTCTGTTTGAATTTTGTTTATGTGGAAGTGTTTTGCTAAATCCCAAACTTCTGCTGTGTTAGTCCAGACAGGTTTCAGATAAGTCCCTTATTATGTCAATTTAGTCAAGATCCTGTAGTCTAGAAGATGAGAAAGTTAATACTATTGTCTTGTCAATTCTTATCTTAGATGCTATAGATGAAATAAAGTTTAATTTAAAATTGCTTTAATAATTTATTAATTAATTAGACAAAAATTAATTTATAAATAAGTCAGTTAAATATTTATTTGTTGCACTTTTGAATATAATTATCAATCATGATCAATTGAATGTTATCAATATTACATCGAATCATGATTTGACTAAATTTAATCAATGCTCACGGCTCCTGTGCCTATTCTGAAAAAACGTTTCACTCTGGGCATAGCCGCTGTCCTTATCCCGGCAACCGGATCCCAATTTCCAAGTTGTTGGGCACGGTTCTCTCCAATATTCCTGATTTCAAATCGAAGGTCTAGCCCAACTTCTCCATATTCTGTCATGCGTAGGAGCCAGCTATCATTTAATGCCTATTAAAAAGATTTACATTTTTAATTTCTATTAATTATCACATATAATGAATGATATGTCATCAATATGATGTCATGCTAAAATAAAATCAATGATATCATAACACATAAAATGAGTTACATGTATTAGTATTATGAGAATACTGGAATTTTAAAGAAATTAAAATAAGTGTATTTGCATTTTATTGTATTAATCAAAGCTATCAATATTAATCAATGAATAATTCTAAACTGAGATTTTTGATAGTTTGTAACATTAAACCTTCGGTTTTACTCGGCATTATGTTTATAAACAAGCAATTAATTTAATCTGATTGAATGTTGATTTTCTTTATCTTTTGAAAAGAAAATTTAGAGAAACTACTTCATCTTAGGTTAAATTTATTCATTCTGCTATATCGATATAAAATAAGAAAAAATAAATAGAACTTCATACTAAATTGATTTCGTCAATATTTAAGTCATGTCAGTATCTCACCATACCGACTTATGGCGATTTTAAATTGCTATTATGGTTTCATTTTTTTTTTTGATAATTTTTTTTATCAAAATGCTCAAATATATACATTTATTCTCTAACATGCTAATTAAAAAGAAGTTTAATTCATATAAATGCATTAATTTGCAAAGCTATTAATACTGCTGTCAAAAAAACAAAACAACAGACAAAATAAAAAAGAGGTTGTATAAAAATCTGGCATTTGCTCATTTCAATGGGGAGAAATAAATTACTACATAACATTACTAGCAGCTATCTTTTTTTTTTGTTTATGATTTGAACGTTTAAATAAATTATTAACTCTTTTAGTTGTTATTGCTAAACTTTTACTTGTACTTACTTTGTGCAGATTATCATAAAATATAGTGTCATTTTTTGGATTTATTGCGGATGATGAACAGGAATAGTTCGATGGTTCTGCTGACAAACCTTCACTTAAACTTGATTTTATTGCCTTATCTATCACCATTTTTAGTTGTTTAGCCCCTTCTATTTCAAACTAAAAAAAAAAAAAAAAAAAAGTAAGAAAGATAGCCAATGGCTTATACACACACACACACACACACACACACACACACACACACACACACACACACACACACACACACACACATATATATATATATATATATATATATTTTTTTTTTTTTAAGTTAAAAATGCTTGGTCTATATTTGACCTGGTTGTGAACATTTCTCTTTGATGGACAGATTTATGTAAAGAATAATTTTGAAAGTATTAACATGGAAGATACTGATTCTTTTTGCATTAATTTGAAATAAATGTTTGTTTATTTTTTACCAATAAAACGAGTATCACACAATGATTTTAATGAAACTTTATATATTAATCGAACTGAAAGATATTTATTCTATATTTTTATTGGTGTAATTTGCCCTTATTGCTGAAAATCACTTTATAAATGAAGATCAATTTTATGAAAAAAATCACTTAGCATTTTTATTATAAAATTAAAACTGTACTAATTGTGTTGTGGTGGAAAAAAACAATCAGTATTTCATTTTATTATTATTATTATTTTATTAAGGCCGAGACGTGTAAGACCTAATTCACATTGTATGCGACAACTATTCATTAGCAAAGGTAGATAACTACCAATACCTGGGAATGATTTTCAGCAGTGAAGGTAGAATCGACCAACAGATTTTAAATAGAGTCAGGATTGCCAATGGTGTATTTTACTCCATCTGCATTACAATATTTAAAAAACAGGATATAAAGAAGGAAGCGAAAATAGCTTTATTTAAAACAGTATTCCTGCCTGTCCTTCTGAATGGTCCAGAGAGTTGGACTGTCTTCAACAAGTACATGAGCATGGTAGCTGCCTTATAAATGAGATTCCTTAGAAAGATCCTTGGCAAGACAAGAAGGGATTGCTGGAGAAATGATAGGATAAGAGAAGATCTAAGTGTAAGGCTAGTTGAGCAAGTTGTAAAAGATTGAAATGGTTTGGTCATGTGTATTATATGGGCGATAGTCAAAAGGCTAAATGGTTTCTAGAAGCGAGACCAGAGGGAAGGCGATCCTGAGGCAGCTTTATTTGTTTTTATGCTTTGTTTGTGTGATTTTGATTTTAATTGCTATATCTTGTTTTAAATTTTTTTCATTCTTTTATGTTCTTCCATTCTTGAGATTTCAAGTACTTTACTTTGTATGCTTATGAAATTCCTGTATTTCCATTTTATTATTAGAAATTTTTATTTTATTTAGTTATCCTGCGTACTTTCATTGTGTTCTATTTGTTCAAATTATTTCGTCTTTATATAGGAATAGTAGTTGTTTTAACATATTGTTCATACCTTGTTTGGTGCCTTTGAGAAGCAAAATGCAAAGTGGAATTGAATTATCAGCATACATTAATAGTATTTCTACTGTGTATGTTAAATTTTAGATATTTGAATTTATTTCATGATTGTACAAATCAGCAGTGTCCTAAAAATATATGATAATATTTTTCAAAGATCTTAAAAAAAAAAAAAAAAAATACAACCTGCAGCTGTATCATTTTGGTGTATCTGGATACCACGTTGGCTTAGCCATTTAGAATTTTATACTTTTGGCATAAGATTTAGCTGTAGTAACTCCAAAAAAAAAAAATAATAATAATAATAAATCCTAATCTATTTTTGTTTTTTAAATATTCAACTTTTGTCTTTTAATTTGTAAAATCCATCTTTTTCCTTTTAGGAGTAGATTTCATACTTTAGAGCAAACTTTTGAA
This sequence comes from Rhaphigaster nebulosa, assembly GCA_948150685.1. Classification (NCBI taxonomy): domain Eukaryota; kingdom Metazoa; phylum Arthropoda; class Insecta; order Hemiptera; family Pentatomidae; genus Rhaphigaster; species Rhaphigaster nebulosa. Next base: position 26,599,470 of record OX411312.1, on the reverse strand, counting down.
ATTATTTTTCATAGTTCTACAAATTTGCAGTTTCATTAATAATCAGCTGAGTGGCACTTGTAAGATCTATTCATAAGTAGACCTACACCCAATTGGACAAACTTTTATTGAATTTATTACCTCAATGATTTTCCTTTTAACAATTGTTACATATTCATGGATTTTAAAATGTATGAACTTACATTGAATGGTTCAGTGCAGTGACATGGTAACATCTGGTTAGGTTCCGTACAGCAAAGAGACCTCGGCATATATACTTGCATTATCCTTTTCTTCAGCATGGTTTTATTTATTGCTGTTGTTCCAATGTCCATAAATACAATAGCCCACCTATCATCCAAGTATACCAGATTTTTTTCAACTGCCTGAAAATTCATTGTTATTTATTAAAATAATATAGTTTTAGTAAATCACAATATAGCTGAACTCATATCTTTATTAATAATGATCATATATATTTATATTTCAAATTATATTACATTACTTTGTTTAAGATGTTATTAGCTGTTCTATGATCAGCGAAAATTACATATGATGAAGGAGATGGTCTCATATCTAAGAGAGATTCTGCTGATTTGTCATCTAATCCAAGGTGTACAGTCACTCGAAGAGAAGATTCTCTTACAAGATACCATAGGCTCTGTTCAAAATCTAGAATAAAGATATTTTATAAACGTTGAATATTTATTGGAAACTGTACAAAAATTCTCATGAAAAAAATTATCTCACGGTGGTTGTGTTGAAAAATAAGTGCAGCATCGGTTGAGTTCCGAAGCTTTATGAGAGTTAGCTCTGTAGCTCGCATGAAAGGAGTGATGCCCAGGTCCGCTCGCAAGTACCTGATACCTGATATTTCGGCCACACTATCCCAGCCTGACCAAGTCAAATCAATTACCATCCACACTCCAGAGCTGATTTCCTCACATACTGAAAATAAAAGCCAAACTTTAATAGTTTTGCAATCTTGCTCTTTATTTCAGTTATAATTTTTATACAATTGGTAAAAATTACAATTTATACATTACAATACCTACTCATTCACTTTTTTTCTCTTTCATCTTCTGTTGTAATTCATCTCCTTAACCTTTCTTTCATTCATCTCCTTTCATCTCCGTAACCCTGTTGAGAAGCTATACTTTTTCGAAAATTTATATGATCCATTTAAGTAGCTTACAATATGCAATGTTATTTTGCATTTTTTAAGTATTGGATAAATAATTTCAAAATTTAGTTTAACAATTGAAACAAGATATAAAAAAATCAATACAATATAATTTAATAAAATCATTCGATACATAATAAAGAAAAAATAAATTATTAATAGCAATAAAAAGAACTTCAAAGAAAGAACAAGTTACAAAAGGAAGTAGAAAGGAAAATGACAATGAATAATGTATGGAATATGATGGGTGTTGTTAGGTGTTGTGTATACTGAGTAAGGTGTTGATCTAGGCAGTGTTTAGTCTTCTTCTTCAGCCTCAGGTTTAAGGTTGGCTATGACAGAAAATGTATGTTCTGTTAATAAACAGTGAATAGACTCTGTAGTCAGGATACTTTCCTGAGGTGGACTTGGCAACATCAAGCCAGTTAGCCAATTCCCATTCTCTATATAGCGGGTGTTTGATCCCTCTGTGGGTTGGGAGAAAAACCTGCTGGCTTAGCATGATCTTGCTTATTCATATCCTTATTTATTTATAGGTCAAGAAACAGTGATTCCTAGGGGCGGATTTGTTGTACAGCCGCTCACAGGCATGGCAGATATTCCGACCCCTCTAGCCTCTCCTGTCTCCAACAGCAATTAGAGTTATTACATATACACATATAAAGTCATTTTGAATCTGAAAATATAATCTCACTCAAATTTTGCCACTCCTCAAAAATTGCCGCATCAAGTAAGTACCTCTTCTGCCTGTGCGTAAATTTGCTACTGGTGCTTCCATATCAAATTCAACACTCTTCACAATTGTAGTGGTACAGATTTATTTTATTTCTTCTTCAGATAAAGATGTGCAATGAGATGTCATTTCCTTCTTGATGAGATTTTTCAATTTTATATCAAGTTCAATTGATATAAGTTAATTGAGATGGTGAACTTAACAGCTGCTTCTTTTACTTTGAAAACAGTTATTTTTTTATAAAAAGGCCAAGTATGGCTTACGTATTGAAAATAGGTATGTGTCTAGGATGTTAAAACTTTTTTTCTAAAATTGACTTACCAGAAGTGCCACTATCTATCATTAATTTAACACATTTTTATAATTTTTCAAAAAAGGCTTTAAAGATTTTGATCAAGCTCGTTCTATCATTGTACAATCAAATGATCTTTAATATATGCTAGATCTTATCCTCATTAAAATAGTTTGACATGACTTAGTTGCCGAATTTTCAAATGGCTTCCTCTAAAGTACCTTTAATTTTGTTTATTTGAAATAATTGTTCATCCCCCATTGTCAGTGGTTATAAAAAATATTTAGATGTAAAATATGAAAGAATTTGAAGATTAACTAAAGGAGAAATATTTTTTTTGTTGAAAACAGATTTCCGGAAATCAGAGTAGTAATGTAGATGTATAATATACCGTTGAAAAGATAAAGATTTTAGAAAAAATAATACCCAGCATATAAAATCGTAGAAGTTAATGGAGAGTGACAAAAACTCATACACTTAAGTTATTGTTGTAGATAATAATTTCTACTTTTAATGGAAACTGAATGGGATTCCCATGACAACAAAATGAAAGCTTTTAAAATTTCGACAGCCCTACTCGAATAGAATTTAATTTCTACTCAAAGTAGGCTGAAAGTTGTGTGCACTACATCAGATTTTTACTTTCACTTATTTCTTTTCAGTAAGATAGAATATCTTGAAAAATTTGGGCAATTTGCCTGCCAGAATTGAATGCATAAGTTTGGCACTCACTTTCAAACACTGCTATTCACAAATATACATCATGTACAATTTTCATTTTCAATATCAAAGATTTTTATTTATAATCAATATTTCTCAATACAGAAGCAACCTACATTATATTGTAATTTATTGTAACTAAAGTTGTATTTGATTGTATATTGTATTTACCTTTGTTAAATGATTCTTCTTCATTTTCACGATTGAGGACAACATACTGTTCTTCCCAAATTGCGTCTGTCTGAACCTCTTCCCAAATGGTTCCATTTTCTTCTTTCAGTATGACTGAAATAATTTGAAATATGTTAAAATTTGATTATACGTTGCTTTCTAATTTAAAAACAATTAAAATATTAGATTTTAAACAGAATAAATAATTAATTAATTTTATAACTGATAAATTATATTAATTAATTGTTTAAGTACTGAGTGCATATTGCTTTTCTCGTGAAAAATCTCTTTCTCCTTTGATCATATAAACTGTAGTATTTTAATAAAAAGTTTCATACATAATTCATATATTTTTTAATTTTCTCTTATTAATTCCTTTAACTCAAAAATTATTATTATTTTACTAAATGTAAGGTAAAGTCTGTTTAATATTTCTTAAGAGAAAAAAGAGGAAATATTTCTACTTCCAAGAAATGTAAATTTTTGTAATATTTTCTGCTTTGAAGTTTAATTAAACTGAATGATCCTTATTTTAAAATGATCCTATTTTGTGAATAGTTGAAAAGTTTCAATTGATTTTTTATTACTTTTCTCTTCCATAAGAAAAAATAAAATAAAACTCATATTAAACAGTATAATTTTTTATATGTTAGAATAATTTTCTGAGATAACCTTTTTAAATGAAGATATACATTTTTCTATTACCTCATTTTTAGTTTCACTGTAGGATGAAATGTATTATTTTTAAAAATTTTAATTGGTTAAAGTATAATATATACGTTATAATATAATATAATCTCCTGTTAATTGCTTTTGAAATTTATTATTAATTGTTGAAATTTATTATTTAATTGTTGAAATTTATTATTATTCCTTTCCAGTTATTCGGTGGATCCATTTTCTTTTGGAGTCTCAACAGTTACTGCTTATGGATTCTGAGGTACATGTCTATTTCTCTGTTTCTATTGTATTATCTATTTTTCGGTAGTTATTTATTTCAGGTACTTATTAAATGTGCGAATTTACATTTTTTGTTTATGTTAATTAAAAAAAAGTGTTATTTGTTTAATTTATCTATTATATCTACATTGTGGGAATCTGCTTTATAGCCAACTGTTAGATCCAGATTTCTATTGATTGATGTTTATTTAGTTATTTTTCTATTTTTGTTATAAGTTAATATTATAAATAATATTTTCCAGTTCTTTGAAATTGAATATGTGCTGATTAATAATATTTTGATGTGCTAATGCAGTTTTATTGTATTTTTTGTTTTTACTTCCTTTTACGAAGTAAAGGAAGTATTGTAATCGCGAAAATTTTCGGTTTTCAGATTTCAACGGAAATATCCATTTTGACCATCCCTGAATCCATTTTGACTAGTTTCGTCGTGGCGTCTTTACGTACGTTCGTATTTCGCATTACTCAAAAACTTTTAGCCGTAGAAAGTTGAAATTTTGTATTTAGGATTATTGTAAAATCTAGTTGTGAACCTCCCTTTTTGGTCACTGCTTAATCACCGGAAGTGGTACTTTATTTGAAGGTCATAATTGATCACCATAAAAAATTATATTAAAATACTTTGCAAAACTTCTCAAATTTGGTATTTATAACTTATATAATGATTTAAATAACATACTATATTTTGGTCTAAATTGGAAAACCGGAAGCGGTACTTTGGTCATATTAGACTTTCATCAAAAATTATATTAAAATATAATGTATAACATCTCAAATTTGGTAAATAGGACTTTTATATCAATATAAATGTATTTACTATATTTTGGTTAAAATTGGTGAGCCGAAAACGGTACTTTACTTGAAGGTCATAATAACATTACATCAAAAATTATATTTAAATTAAATACATAAATCATATGTTTCGGTAATAAAGGTTACAATCGCAATTTGGTTTCCAATCCAATTAAACATTTTTATTACTTGTTTTAAGTGTTAAAATTTAGTGTAAAATACTGGTTTTTCTCCCTATTTGTGTGTGTGTGTCAATAGTGTTGTTTTTGAAATACTGCGATCTTCGGAAACTAGTAACCAAATTCAGGATCACTTTTTGAGCCACCGATTTATAGTTTAATAGGCGTGCAAGTAAGTCATGTGTTGTCCACATCAGATATTTGCATTTGTGTTGCTTTATGCACTCTTGCAAAGGGAATGCACAAAGGGAGAGTCACCGATTTTGATCAATTTTTTTTAGGTGATTCTACATTGAAACAAGATAAAAAATTTTGATTGACAGATACCAAAAAACCTTATCGTTGAAAAATCATCGAAAAAAACATTCAGTTATAATGGTTCTCAAAATTTTTAAAGCCACAAAATTACGTTACGATTTGAAGCTCTGTGTCTCATCTTCAGATTATCCGCTATCGACGTTCTTGGAATCGTTAGAAAGAGAGGAATTTCTTTTTTCCTCACATATAAAAAAAACTATTGCATTATATCAGGTCTGTGTAAAAAAAAAAATGTAATTACCAAATAAAAATAAAATTAAAGTTTTTTGCGGACAACTACTGTTTTGTATGTAATAATTTGGAATACTATGGCTAAAGCGAATCGCGTAGTCTACATTTACGCGTAGAGTGAATTTACCGATAATTCAAATTTGGTGGGAATCGTTCAAAGGGTTGCTGGTTTATGGGAAGTTTTGTGATTCTTTAAAAACACTTGATTAATCAACATTTTTATTTTTAGATTCCCTAAATAATTGGAATATAGGTGTTTTTCAAAGTTCTAAGACCAAATCTGACGCCAGTTTTGAATAAAAAAATTATGTTAATATGCTCCACTCTGTAGAAGAATACTGTTTTCATTACGTATTATTCAATGGGTCCTTCAGATCGCTTTAAAATTCAATTAGGTATTTCATTTTAAAAAAAATTGGTTTACTCTAAAATTTACTATTTATGGATCACGAATAGTGGTTTATGTTACTTATAACACTTGAGCATTTCCTTAAATATTAAAATTCAATTCAATTTAGTATATCATCCCGAACAAGACTGGGTTCTTAACCATCATATAAATATAAATATAAAAACATTATTTGTGCTCAAGAATTAGTATATTTTAATATTTAAAATTATCGAAGTAAAAGTGTGTTTTCACCCAATAGTAATACTGTTCTGATTACATATAATTCAATTGACCTATCATGAATATATTCGCACCAAATATAGCACATCTTACATCAACAGTCTAATAAGGCGCATCAACCAGAAACAGCACTCCAAGACATTCAATCACACACTAAAGGCAAAGGGAGGTCTTGTAGGACTACAAAACTTAATAAGCTAAAACTTTTTGAAGAGCTCTTTGGCGTAATGCCAAATTTTACAAGAATATGAGGTATTTAGTTGAAATATTTTCCTCGGTTTATAGTTAGAATGACGAATTATTATAAATATTTTGTTTTTTGCTTTATCGAGTGAATCTATTGCAAATGATTGTTCATCGGATCAGATTCCTGAAATTGCGACCATTCATATTAATAATTACATAATTAATGCCATAGTTAATCTTTAATGTTCTAAAATAAAATAAAAAATCTTTTCAGTTTAAACATTTTTCCCAAATAAGCGGATCAGGACAGCTATAAAACTTTCTTAAGATGACGTCATAACGCATTATTGTTAAGTACTGGGGTAAATGTATATTTCAACTACCTTCTATTCTTATATGGCTTGGTATCATAATCACAGGTTCATAAAGCTCTCAAAAAATATTAAGGTAGGTATTAAAAAGTCAAATTCAATATAACGCCTCCTGGTCTTTCAGCTCGTTCGGACAGACTTAGAGTCTGACCTGGACTAAAACACATTTAGCATTAAGTTTAGATTGGGTTTCCAATAATAAGTTTTAGAGTGGGCTTCATAATTGCAGCAAGTCACAAACATTTACAAGAACTTGGCTAACATACAAACTAGCAAACCACAAGCTTTCTCTGAAACACAGAAGTAATCATGGCGAAGATCGAATTGTCCGGTTTAAACTATTTTTATTTAAAAAAACAACACAAACATATGAATGGAACACTAGCGTTCCAAGCTTCCTTTGATTTATGCCCAAAAACCGACACTAGACCGGAATGGCTGCAAACCCATGCAAGCTAATCCAAATAGTCCATGTATACGCTCGTGCTTGTGGTTTTGCCTTGCCAAAGTTTGGCAAGCGTTCCAACGCACCTTCACAAGCACGTAGGGGTTTCGTTATCTCACAAACGATCAGAAGACATTATATAACGCTTTATTCTTTCATACAAGCGGGACAAAAGCAACAGTATTATTGAATTTTTATATTATTTGATTGGAATTTGGAACTCGGCAGCCTACGCATTTTTATTTTTTATTTTTTTATTTATTATAGTACAATTTTAGACCATTTAAGTTCCACAGCTTGACGTAATTCGTTTACTAGGGAGAGATCCTTGGGTGAAATCGGTAACAAAGCCTTATGTAAAGACGAAAGACGACTTAGCAGTTTTTGTTGGTCCGTACGCCACGCTCGTAAAGTTTTGTCCTAATCATCAGGTTCATTTGGAATTTTACACAGTTATAGATCAACTGTACTCAATTACAGCAAAAAGTCTTTCAGCGGTAATACTTTTTTTTTTCTTTTTCAAAAAGATTCTAGAGAATCAAATTGGGAGCATACAAGTAAAATGCACTATGCATCATCTGAATCTGAAAACAGTGGATAATTGTGTTTAAAATTTCAAATCTATTTGTTGAAGAAAAAGAGTTTTTCTACGTCGTTTCGAAACGACAAAAGCCCATTCTCACAATAAAAAATTATAGTAATTTTAAATAAAATAAAATAATGTAAATTATTTTGTAATGTAATTATGTAATTATTAATGTAAATAACAACTCTATAACCTGAAAGCTCGATGCTGATACCAGTAACAATCTTTGTTTGCATACCTCCGTCCTAACCTAAATCCGCAAGGCCAACCTTAAAATCCTCCCACTTACGTCTCAGTCTACCTATCAGACGTTTATTCGTCAGTTCAGTTTTGATTGCATTTATAGAGATTTCTTCATTAGGTCAATCCCTTCTCACTGCAGACAATAACCTAAGGGGTATGTTCTCACGTCCTGGATCATGCCTATTGTCTTTTTACTGCTTCCAATAGCAACAGTTGCTAAGCTTATTTCAACTTTTCTTTTTAGTTATCCTATTCATATAAAGTCATGTATCGATTGGATTTCTAACTCCCTTTCTAATAATTAGTGAAAAGACTTATAGAGAAAGGAAAATTTCCTGGAAGTATAGAAGGTAACATTCATTGAATCTTAATTCTAACTTTCAATGATCCTATTCCTCATATAAATTATAAAAATAATCATTGGTAACACTTTTCGATAATAAATTGTAATTCCTATAGTTCATATTGTTGTGAGCTCGTTAATCTTATAAATCAAATAATACTTCTAAGTTTATGTCTGTTACGATTTTTTTTTTGTCAGCTTTTCACTAGAAAACGGCTGAACAGAATTCGACACAATTTCTATCCTTGTTATATATATATATTTTTTTTTTATTTTCGATAGTATTAAAAACTATTGGTACTACCGATAGTTTTACATCAGTACTTTCCGCTATCGAAGATTTTTTTCTGTGAATCTTCACTACTTCAGGTCACTCTCAACTCATATTGCATTCTTAATTCATACGACTGAATTAATCTAAATGACATTGTTGCCATTTCATTCATTAAAAACTACTTTTATTATTACCGTTACTGCAGTGCTGATAAGAAGTTGCCACGAAGGACTGCGCTTGCAGATAGCTGAGTCTCATTAGCGGCCCAAGGACTAATGCCTTTGGTGATTAGAGACATTCTCTATCGTGTTAGTGCTCACCAATTGCTTTGGTTACTCTAACAATCTATAACATGATTTAGTATCGATCTCTGTTGGCTAAATAACGCTCAGTTTTACAATGTATTAATAGGGTAAAAAAAAAAAAAAAAAACTGCAATCGCAATACAAAGGTTTTAATTACAGCAGTTACTAAACGTTTTAATTAAACTTTTTAGATTCTATTCTTAATTATAATAACTATACTAGCTGAGGAAATCGATAGATCGATAGATAAATGGAATTTTATTTACGTTACAGTTGCCGATTAAAAAATAAAAAGAGTGAGTACAGTTTTTACTACTTTAATAAAACTTTTTTATTATCCTTTGGTATAATGATTGCAAAAAAAAAAAATATAATTTTCCTTTGTCCTATAAATGACTGAGATCGAAACGTATAAAACCTCTAATTGGACGGCATTTCGGGACAAAACGGCTGATGATAATGTCGAGTTCCGAGGAACATCCCGTGGCGAACTGTAACTTTGGTGACTAATCAAAATCGGACCAGTAGTCCCGGAGAAAAGCCGCCAACTTATTTTGAAACGTAAAACCTCAAATCTTGAGGGGGGATATTTTTCTTAGCCGATTACAAGGGTTTATAATAGAAAATAACAAACTAATATACATAATTAAAAAAATACAATCTATAATATAAAATATTTATTGAATTATATTTACATATAATATAAATATAGGTATATTTTATATATATATATATATATATATATATATATATATATATATATATATATATAAAATATATATATATATATATATATATATATATATATATATATATAAAAAATATATATATATATATATATATAAAAATATAATATAAAAATATATATAGTATATATATATATATATATATATATATATATATATATATATATATATATATATATATATATTTCTTTTGCGTCAAAATCGATTTAAAAATATTCTGAAAAGCACTGATAAACATGATCTATGGTTGTAGTAAAGAATTTTAAACTATCTATTGGTAAACTTCTCCCCTTATCTATCGACTAATGGTTCACAGATCCTGGGGATAAAGAATATTCAAGAGTCTACGATTCCTCTGGATTCCATTCAATGGTATTCAAGGATATCATTATTTTTTTCAAACTAAGATTCAGCACTTTGTTATTGCTTGTTGGACTTAGTATCATTATTTACTCCAAAAATAGCTGTAAGGGCGGATTATCCTATAGGTTACCAACCTCTCTTAGCCATAATCTGAGACCGTGAATCTTTCCCGAAATATAGCTGCTCATTTACAAGGATAAGGTTAAGTGGACTCCTTATTCTTGCCGCTAAACAGAAAAATCCAACAACACGTGTTGCTAATGTTGCCAACAACCGGTGTTAACTATTCTCATTACCAGTTGGTAAAAATAAATTTATAAGAATTGACCAAAGTGCATGACCAAATAAATATCTCCAACAGTCCAATCTTAAATTTATTCCCATCTATAACAGAAAAAAAAAACAATTACTCACCGGTATTACTGGGAAAACCCTGACCCTTAAACCGTTTACTTAAAAACATCCTGCCTATTTCTCGTTCATTGTTAGTACAATGCGAGAAGGAACCAGTACAAACTTTTCTGTTTGATATAATCCATTTAAACCTTGGTGAGTACCAACATGTATTTGATTTCTTGTCTTAATTAAATTCATAATTCATAAATGTTTTATAATACTGATTTATATAATTTGATATGCATAATAATACCAACTATATTTTGAATTGCTTATTTTTGAATTTTTTGTGTGTTTTTAGAACTGAAGATGAATGTATAACATTCGAAACTAGTTTTCAATAAAACAAATTTATAGAAGTGGCAAATAATTTATCAATCCTAATTACAAAGTGCATTCGCTAAGAAAAAAAAGTGTTTTCCTGAAATTACCAAGTCCGGAAAATTTCTTTATCCACACCATTCAGATAAAAGTTTCATTGATTTCTCCTTGACGTTTTTCTTAGAAAGCGGATTGGGAAATCACTTCCTACATGCATTGACCAATCAAGCTCGTTTATCTCTTCTTTTGCATTTTTTTCTTAAAACTCCCCAGAAATTTTCATTAATTTCGAAGTCATAAAAACATTTATTCTTAATTTTTCGTCCACTATTGGAGCTTAAAGTATAAATTTGAGGTGAAACATAAAAGTCCTAAATTTATCTATTTCTGAGTGGATTTGTTTTTGAAAATATCTAATAAACTAGCTATAAGATAAGAGTCTACTTGAGGCAAACTACTCTAAGAGTGCGTAGGAGTGATGACCTCAAAGCATGTTTGAATCTTGATGTAGTTTTCATAGAATAAAAATAATCGGCCAGAAGGTTCGTCCACAGATCCTGTTATTCGGGTAAAGAAATATGCCCTACTCCAGCCTGCAGACCCTTTGCGGCCGTAATCCGTGGACCTAGACCGATTAGTCTCTGTCCTTTATACTGAGTTATGGTTAGTCTGCCGCTACATCTTGGTAACCATGGTTCACATCAACGGGAGGCTAGGGTTATAAAAAACACACACACACACAGAGTAGATCTACACTTATCCGGAATAATGCCAAGGTTATTCGGAATAACAAAAAATTCGGACAAGGGAGGCCGTATTTACCACTTGATAAACTAGATCCTTGCCTAATGATTCACAATACCGGGGGCACATGCTAAAAAAATATCGGTTTAAATAATAAATAAAATGTTTATATTATTAATAATAAAATTAAAGTTGCCACAATAAAGATTATTTCCTTGAGGAAAATTGCTGAACGGTCTTATTAAGAGAGGACAGTAAAATCTTAAATCGTTGAGCCCAACTCGCGGATTTTTTTTGTTGTTTTAATAAGTAAATAAAAAATTCTTGATATTTATAACAATTATTAAAGTAATGTGCAAACAAATGTAAATATTTACATATACAGATAAATAATTACATATACAGATATATATATATATATATATATATATATATATATATATATATATATATATATATATATATATATATATATATATATATATATATATATATATTTTAATGGATTTAATATACGATCCCATTACATACATATGTATTTAAAATTTAAAAAATAACTTTTACATGTTAATTTTTTTTATATATGCATTTTGAACTACGTAATTAAAATTATGACTTTCTGTTAACACCAAATGCTGTATAATTTCGTACCGGTTTATTGTCAACAATAACAAGACAATAGCCTACTTCAAGATATAAATTGCACATTCATCAACCTCTGGAATAAAACATACCAAACTCGTTTTTGAACGACTCATTTATATCTTAATGAATAGAAGGATACAATAGAGTACAAACGTTATGATGTACAAAATTGTTGCACAATTTCAACACCATAATGGTGTTTCCAGTTTAATAAAACAGCCGAATATGAACGCTTCTGGTAAATGGAACTGCTAGATGGAATAGAGGAATGCCATTTATCTTTCAGTTAGTAATTTCGTGTTTATAATTATTATAAAATTAAACTTCAGCTTAAGCTGCATCGTAATTAAACTCAGATTTGCTAGCATAGAATGAGCATTTGGTTGGTTCTGTTGTTAATTTTACTTAATTTTTAATACAAAGAAGGTTTAAAGTAGTGTGATACTTTGCACTTGTACTTTTGTGTACATGTACTTTTTTTCCCCTATCTCTCGAAAATATCTCGTTATTCTTAAAAAATAGAAAATTATTTCGGGTGCATTTTCAGTTCGTTATTTAAGACGAAATAACACGGCTTATACCTCTAAATATATAACATTTGGTGCAAGCAAATACTATTTTTCTGATCTTATCCGTTCATATACTGCATCTATATATTTATATGTTAAGCGGTAAAACGATGATTGTTGGAGAGCGATGTTGAAGATAATGTTGAACGTCTAAAGGACGGTGGTGGTTTGATATCTTATGGACTGGATCTTTTTGGTATCAGTGCCAGTATTGGCTTCTACAAGCCCTCCAAGAGCAACTCTTGAAACCGACTACGACCTCCCCTATGAAATTTAAAAAAAAAATGATGTTGGACAAACATGTTGTTCAACTTGTCGTTATGTCTTTAGAAAAGGACGACCAACCGTGTTGACTTCTTTTTATCTATGTTAATACATATCTATACATATCTGTGTTGAACGCGTTAATTTCTGGAATTACCACTCCAACTTTAAAACTATTTTTGCGTTAGATTGGCCGTTTATTGGAAAGGCTTTTGGCTTTATAAAATCAGTGTAAGACCTATAGGAACTGAGCCGAAACCATAAATAAGTTGCTGATAAATAAAAAGTGTTCAACTTGTGTATGAGTCTTTGTCATGAAGCAAGTTGGCTATTAATTTTTTTAAATAAATGTGAAATTATTGTGCTTTTTTTTGTGAACGATATTTTGTAAATAAAATCGGAGGAGGCGTTTATGAAAAAAAAAGAAATCACTTAAAATATTCAAGTGAAACTTTATTGCTGTTAATTTAAAATTATCATCGTTTTGACACTGTTTCATGAAAATTCCTGCAACAAATGGGATAGTATAACTTATTATAGGTTATTATTTTAAAGCTTATTTCTTATTTTAGAGGTCAATCCAAATTTAACGCGAGTGAAACCGCGATGCGCATGCACGTTAATATATATTTATATGCCAGTATAGTATGTTATATATGTCAACATATATAAAGCATCGATATATTTATATTGGTTCCAGATGGGCACCGATCCATCGGAATAATACTACGGACATCCGTCCTATGGTATGCTAGTTTGAAACTACTGTGGGACGGGTGTCCTGATTACCAATTCATATTATAGTTAATTAGATGATAGCATAATTTTTCGTGCATAAAGTAAACTCCAGATATCAACCTGACTATTTCATTTAAAAACTTTATGACTACAAATGAAAATATTAATGGAGCATTTCATTTATTACTTGGTTTTGCCTGTACAATTTAAACCTCGTTTACACTTTGACTGTTTTCTGTCATGGTCCCAATGTGGCAATGCTAAAATTTTCTTCTCTAGACGCTGACAGTGAACATTGTGACCGTTAAAAAATGGCGGATGTAGAACAGCTGACTGAACTAATTTATAGATCACCGTAAAAACTAAACTACTATATTTTTATTCCTTGTCCAAGAATCAAAAAAGCACTGTCTTCGATAATATGAACTTTGCTCCTATGGTATCTAGCGGTCTTCTACCTGGATCTCTCTCTGGATATCTTCCCTCAGGTTTCCAGATCTTCTAGATGTTTCCCTTTACTTCGGATCTCTAATTCGACTGACTTCTTCTGTTGCTCTGCACCATCAGATCTTCTTCTATTGACTGATCTCTAAATTTTCTCTCTAGGACACCCTTCCATACTGATATTTTCTCCTCTCTCTACTTCTTAAATTCTTTCTTGTATAGTCCCACTCCAATTTCCTGGAATCTCCGTCGTCATTCCTTTACAAGATCAGAACTAACATGATCCTCCCTCCTACGTCTTTGGACGTTCATCCGTCAGCTTAGAGATGATTTATGATGATACTTTTTTAGGCTCGTTTCCTCTTTAGTATAACAAGTTTACATGCCTTTTCGAGTTGCGTCGGTGCTATTACTTCAAATGTTTTTATCAGTTGCAAGTTATTACTCATATCCACTGGTGTGCTAGAGATGATATTCAGGAGACTTATGAATTGTTTCATATGAACCATTTTAGAGTTTCTCATACGCACTCTTGTAGGTATACAGAGTTGAAATGGCTTTATCCTACTTTCCGATGATAATATCTCTTTCTTCTTTTCCAAGTCCTTAGAACCAAAAAATCTCTTGATCATCCTACCCTACATTCCTCTATTCACCCTCTAATCACAAGATTTCAACCTAATGTTTGATATATTCCCTCCAATAGAACTGTTTCCTTTAGCGAATCCTTCGTGCTACACCTGCTGGAATTCATTATTCGTCTTTATTACTCTTTCAGATTTTCCTTTAAACGATGCTTATTCCTTCACCTTCCTCATAATCAAGCCACCGCATTGATATTAACAGTATGTATTTATATAATAACAATTACTACTTTGTTAATTAAAAAGTGAGCTTTTATTGTAAGCATTAAGCCGAAAGGGGATCGCTGGAAAAGCCCAATTGTAGCGGGTAAAAACATGTATATGAATGGCCTTAGATTCAGTGCAAAAATGCATTATTTTAGGGAAAAATAAGAGTGAAAATGAAAGACGTAATCGGAGATATTAGTTAAGCAGTTACATTCCATGTAGACAAGATAGATAATGATGCAAAGTTTCAATTATGCTATCGTATTTCAAGACCAAGGAAGGTTAAGGCCATGGGTAGGAGGTAACGAGAGAGGTTTAGTTAGCTGTGCTTACCTAGCGTCGGATGGATGCATTGGAAACCCATTTTGAACATAACTCCTATAGTTTTCTTATGTTTGATAGTTCGTGGTTCGCCCGATAATCAGTTAAAACTAGCATAGCTATGTGAGTTGAGCTAAGCTAATTTAGCTTGGCTCTTGGTCGACAACCCGCATACAAATGAAAGAGAACGGAGGTGAGAGAAGGATAAAATGGCTACAACAAACAATATGAAAAAAAAAAAATATTATTGATAAAATAATCAAAAAAAAAAGTAATAGCAAATATATTTCATATAAATATAAATATAATTGATTTTCATCTTTATTATATCTATGTTGTTTAATTTTTCTGGAAGATAAACAACACCCTTCAAATCTTGGTATACTTTTATCATTCATTCTGACAACGTTTCGGACTTCTACAGTGCTCATTTTCAAATGAACATAAACATGCATTCATACTTATCAAATTGTTCATATTATTATCTAGGATTATCGCCTTCTTATTAATGTTCGTTGTACTATCGTTCCTTCCTAATAGTTTTATCGTCGTACTTTGTCATTATTTCATCTAGACAGTTATATTCCTGAAAAATTAAACAACGAATAATTCGAGGAACCCTTCGAAAAGAAATTAATTACTGGATTTTGAAAAATACATTATATCTTGTCCTTTGTAGCCCTGAAGAAGGCTTGCAACGTGGGCCGAAACATCTCCATTCATTAATTTTTTTTTACTATTTTTACGTCCTTGTTCGCAACAAAGGAAGTATTGTAATCGCGAAAATTTTTGGTTTTCAGATTTCAACAGAAATATCCATTTTGACCATTCCTGAATCCATTTTGACTAGTTTCGTCGTGACGTCTGCACGTCCGTTCATTCGTATCTCGCATAACTCAAAAAGTTGAAATTTTGTATTTGGGATTGTTGTAACATCTAGTTGTGAACCTCCTTTTTTGGTCCCAACATGATTACTGGAAGTGGTTCTTTAAGATCAAAATAGATTTTCATCAAAATTTATATTCAAATATACTGAAAGATTTTTCAAATTTAGTGTAAAAAACTTATATAATTATATAAATAAAATATTAGATTTTGGTTAAAATTGGCAAACCAGAAGTGGTACTTTACTTGAAGGTCATAATAGACATTCATCAAAAGTTATATGATACTAAAATATAATACAAAACATCTTAAATTTGGTATCTAAAACTTGTTTATCCATATAAATAATATGATTACTAAATTTTTATTAAAATTGTATAGCCGGAAGTGATACTTTACTTGAAACTTTTTTTTTTTTTACTAATAGGAATCGTGCTAAAAATTTGAAATCGAGATTAAATATTTTTATAATGGTTGTATGTGTATATGTGTGCCAATAGATGTCGCAACGGTTGTCGATTTTTAGATATTGGTATCTTCGGAAACTAGTAACCAAATTCACGATCACATTTTGAGCCACCGATTTATAGTTACAAGGAATACGTACAAGGAATTCATGCGGTGTCCACATCCGATATTTTATGTTAATTTTGACTGCTAATCTGACCATATTCTCCATGAATTAAACAAATATACTCGATTAGAAAGTTAGATATTATTATTATAACTACCGTTAGATTTATCGATATTCAAAGAAATGTGAAATCCCCTCCCACGGTCTGTGGCGTTGCCCAACGGCGGAAGGATGTGGGATATATATCATCTGTTTTCGTGAGTTATCGACCCAGTTAAATAAATCATCCTAAACCTTAAATCCTCTCACTTGACCCAAACAAATGGGAAGATTGTTGAAATTCGTCACTGTTAAAATGAAACGTAACTTTTCGTTTTAGCTTTAATTCTTTGTACATTTACGGAACTATATCAAGCAAATAAGATTAATATAAAAATACCAGGAGAAAAACTTGTGTAGAAAATAACGATTGTTGGTACTCCAAAGGAATTCTGTTAAAATATGTTTCTTCAGACTCCTTACGATTTTGATATTAAGCAGTCTCATGAACTATAACTATAAATTATTAACAATGACCCCACAGATTTTTTTTAAAAATTTTATTATTTATTTATTTAATTTTTACTTCCTTGTACGAAGTAATGGAGGTATTGTGATCGCGAAAATTTTCGGTTTTCAGATTTCAACGGAAATATCTATTTTGACCATCCCTGAATCGATTTTGACCAGTTTTGTCGTGACGTCTGTACGTACATTCGTACTTACGTGCATATCTCATATAAATCAAAAGCGGTTAGCCGTAGAAAATCAAAATTTTGTATTAAGGATTGCTGTAAAATCTAGTTGTGAATCTCCCTTTTTGGTCACTACATGATTACCGGAAGTAGTACTTTACTTGAAGGTCATTATTGATTTTCACCAAAAATTATAATGTAATACAAAACTTCTAAAATTAGGTATATAAGACTTTCATATTAATATATATATCGTACTAAATTTTGGTCGACATACAACGGCAGACCGTAAGTGGTACTTTACTTGAAGGTCATATAGACGTTCATCAAAAATTATATTTAAATATAATGTTATCTCAAATTTGGTAATTAGGACTTTGATATTAATGTGAATGTATTTACTAGATTTTGGATAAAATTGGTGGGCAGAAATGGGTACGTAATTGAATGTCATAATAAACTTAAAGATTCGGTAATATAGGTTACAAACGCGATTTTTTCCGACTCCAATTAAACATTTTTATTACTTGTTTTAAATGTTGAAATTGAGTGTAAAATACTGGTTTTCCTCTCCATTTGTGAGATGAACAAGTCTGCAGCAGGAGACTTAAGATATAATTTAGGTGGGTTCCTCCGCTTAAAATGTCGAAACCGTCGATTTCAATCCTTTATTTAGTGATATAGACAGTTCTAATGTTGTCAGGAAACACGAAGAAAACTCTTAAGAACTTGTTAGCCACTGAAAGAAAACAACATTTAATAATGGAATGAGACTTCCAGAAACAAGAGCTTGTCTATGTATGTGCCAATAGATGGACTTCGCGACGCCGAGTATCGTTTTTGATATAATGCTATCTTCGGAAACTAATAACCAAATTCAGAATAACTTTTTGAGCCACCAATATATAGTTTAATAGGCTTACAAGGAAGTCGTGCGGTGTCCACATCAGTTACTTTAATCAAGGAGAAAATGATTGGAAGTGAGCTCTGAAATGAAACATACAGTAAGGTAATTGAGTATATTAAGGTAATATACTGTTTTAATGTGTGGCGACGTTATTCGAGTCAATAAATCACTTGGGGATTTGAACATAAATCATACTAAGCGATCATTTAAATTTGGCCTTAACATCCCTCTTGAGGTAACGCTGCCCAAAGCATATCATTATTCAAAGTGAAGAAAAATAGAAGACGCAAGTAGAAACCTGTGGGTTTGAGGTGGAAAGCTACGAAGGTAACGCAGAGTGCATCTTTAATGGACAAAATCAAATTTAAACTTGTCCTTAGACCATTGATTATGATTTGACCATTATTGAAATTTCTTTGTGAGTTCATGCAATATCCAAACTTTCTAAGTAATTCCTTTTGAGGTAATCGCTTCATCAGTTACGATTTGTTTCTCGTTCCAAGTGCATCTCTTCTCTTAGGAAAAAAAATCGTATAATTTACTGGCCAAGGTATGTACCTTAAAATAGTAGATTTGAATTATTAAGATCAAAGTGTTAGAGAACATTGAACGCCGCCTGTAATCAATTTTCAAATTTGATCAACCAATTTTATTTAAAGCTCTAACTCTTGATGAATCTTTTAAAAAGGTCGTATTTTTTTCCTTTGTACTTTTAGTATGTTATTGTTGCTTTGTGTATTAGCTATAATTTTCAGTATAGTTTGACTGCATCTGCGTTCTACTTTCATAGTTATATGATATTCTTCAATGAAACCACAGCTGGTGAAGATACTTATGTTTCATGAAAAGGGCTATTGAACACTTGTAGTTTTTGATTAACTATGTCCACTGTTACATGTGGATAATTCTAATGCACAATACCGAGAATTATCAAACATTAGTTGGCTATTTTACCTGGCTTTCAATAGTAAATTGGACAGTGCCGCTAGGAATTGTCGACTATTTCGCAAGCAATACGTCTCTTGGCTTCAGCAGAATGTTGCATTGTTTTAATAAAATAACTAATCGTAAATAATTGGACTTAGTTTTGTTTGGTAAAAAAAGAAATGAAATTTCGGTATTTACATTATTCCTATTATCTGTGCTCACACACACACACACACACACACACACACACACACACACACACACACACACACACACACACACACACACACACACACACACACACACACACACACACACACACACACACACACACACACATATATATATATATATATATATATATAATGTGTGTGTGTTTATATATTGTTTTATTGTTTTTCTGCTATTATGTTTTTTTTTTACTATTATTTGTCAAATAGTCATTTTGACTGTTGTTATGGAGCATATTCATAGTCAGGATTGAATTTCCTATAAGCATCCACAATCAATAGACTTTTGTCCAGCAAGCCTCCTAAATTCGATGCACTGTGGTACGATGGAAAACACAAGTACATGGAAAAATATAGTTTTGTTAGAAGAGGCTATAATTTCTATTACATCTTTGGGAGGATGGGTGAATTTCATTCTATTGCACTTATGTCTTCTTGATACAGATTGTCTAAATAATATAGATTCGGATTTCTTCAATCAAACTTTGGAAGAACCCCTCAAGCAAAGAAAACTAGTGGCAGAGAACAAACATTATCGAGGAAAACTATTTCACTTATCTCAAGTCAAACAAAGTTGTTATGCTTGTGTCATGAATCGATGGCATAGCAGCGCCTTCTTTGAAATCGGGAATCGAACCCAGAAATCATTTATCAACGTAATCAAGGACGAAATATACTTTGATGTTTGGATGCTGATTAGACCTACCGAGATTGCTTTGGTCGAATTGGTCACGCGACCCCGATTCTGATACTTCTTTTGAAGTTATTATTTCTTTTATACAAATTTTTTTCCGGTCTTTGATGGATTTTGTCAACATTTGAACTGATTTCAACCCTCGTTTAGGCTTAGTGGTGGGAGTGAAAACGTATTTTCTAAATCAAAAGTCAATAACAGAAAAAAAAAATAAACAAGGAAACTCTTTATTTAATATTAATAAAATGATTTTCAATTTACACAATACTAATCATACTATCTGATCTTCCATTTCAACACCTCATTTTATCTCTTGAAAACGTTTTAGAGGTAATAAAGTTTTTTTTAATTTAAAAATTTTTTTGATTTTAAAGTATTTTTTAAAATTTTATTTATCTAGTATGTATAGGTTGCCAAGTGGCATGATGAATGGAAAAAACTGGGGTACGTTCACTACCGGATTTGGCTACAGGAATAAAAACGTGCATTAAAGATAAAAAAATGGATTCATTAGTTCATACATTTTCGCTAAGCAATCGCAAATTTATATACCTATGCACGTAAAAAGCATAAATTTATAGTTAAAACTTTAACGTCAAAAGGGATTTAAGGGGTTGATCAATTATTGGCAATAAAATTATCAAAATAATTACTAAATTGTTGCTATCAAACACAACGTTGTATAGACGTTAATTACTCTTCTTTATAATAAAAAGATTACGTACGTAGGTCGATAATGGTAATTCTCAAAAAACAATAAAAAATGGTGCCCCTTATAAATTACATTCAGATGATGTGTATCAAGTGTTTTTTTATTATCCATTATGTTCATTTCGCTTCCCGACTCAATGACAAAAACAAAAACGACGAGTTTTCGCTAACTATCAACTTTTTTGCCGAATCAAACATTTTTCAAGAGATTTTCTCCTTAGATGACAACCGCTGTCCTACAAAGATGATTCCCCCTTGTCCAAAGGCCGATCCTTCAGTTCATTTACAGAATTTACATGAAATTGATGTGTGTTCGGCGAGTATTTCTATTTCTATAATTACCGCTCCTTAGTGTTTATCCTAAAATATAACTTTAGATTTTTTTAAATTAATTACTCTTTTTCTCTATAAAAATTCCAACTGAACGACATTTTGGTTTTTGATATAGCTCTATTAATTTTATTGATCAATTAATAGTTGACCGTAAAAATTATATTATATTATAAATTATAAATTATATAAAGGAATGAGATGGAAGCTATAAATTAACTATTAATTTATAAGTTATAATAAAATAAGTGCTTATAGCTCATTAGAGTTTAAGCAAAATTCGCTTCATTTCTGATTTTTTTGTTACCGTTTTATGAAAACATATAGTTTAATCATCTCTAAGTTTAATCCTCAATATAAAGTTCATAATACCGATTCCCTCCCACGGTACTTACTTTCCAGGCACAACCTCTTTAATTTTTGAAATCAAACCTGCCCATCCTGTGAGGAAAGTCTCAGTTCCTCTCCATTTCATTAATGTTTACAAAAACTATAAACAAATTTGTATAATGTTTGTCATATCTATATAACGTATCTTATATCTATATATCATATTTATCATATATTGTAAGGAAAAGTATTGTGTGATGGCATTTAAGCCCCGTCATATTATTTCAATGAGGATAAGACCAGCTGATATCAAAGAGCATATAATTTTACGAAAAAACAAGTTTGATCAGATGGGTTAGAGACTTTTTCAAGAAAATTGCAAAAAATGTGTAAAATCGATAATATAAAGTGGTACTTCTGCTAACTCGATTTTGGTGAAAAGTTGCTGTATCATCACTGGCTTATACTTAAATAGTTTTATGTCTTATAAATAAATAGTTTTTACTATTTGTGATCCATTCTTTTTGACCGCCTCCCGTACCATCTCATTCCTTCATTCTGTTAATTTTACTTTGGCAGGCTCTCAAAGTTTAAATTCTTCTTACCACTCCTTAAATCCTCTCATTGCCGCCACAATTTCATTTTGAGGCGGTAATGAGATATTAGCGTGGTGATGAAAACCTGATTAAAAGCCAAATTACTTTATCGACTATATCAAAGTTGCAATCAATTGAAATTATATCTGCTGTTTTATCTAGTTGCGGCCAAACCGTGGAGCATGCTCCAAACTTGGCGCATCTGATGTTCACAATTTATATCCTGGGCTTTGATCATAAAGTCGAATCTATACTCTCTCTGTGTCATGTCTATAAGCATACTTTTATCAAAAATGTTATTAAATATATGCCAGGACAAAGACGCCTTGCAAGCAGAGGGAACAAACAAATCCATGTTCCAAGTTGATCTCGCTCTCAATACTAACTATTGTGGGCCAGAGTTATCTTCACCAAACGAGACTCTCTGGCAGCTGTAGCATCACCACGAAGCGACCACCCTCTCGTACAAGAGGTCATTCCTGACTATTATACATTGGTGCTTTGATGGATCTGGCGTAAAATAACTAACTTAATTGCTCGATTAAGTTCTTCCTTTTTCTCTTCTGAGCGAAGCGCATCCTATATTTCTACTTTATAATCTCAAACCACGAAGGTAAGACGATATAAATAGTGCTCGAGTTATATAGCGCATTTGAACTCGTCTGGGAAAAAAAAATGGCGCATTGTATGCAAAAGGTTGGCCACCCCTGGTGTAGAGGAATTGGAAATTTTGAATTCCTGAACCAAAGTTTGGAGTTCAGCTCAAAAATTTCCTAAAAACCATTTTGGGCATCTCTAGAACACTCGTGAATATTTTTCAGATTTTTTTGGAAAGAGTTCACCGATTCACTCTTTTGGATTCCTATTTCTGAGAATCATCGATATCCGTCACAGTTTTCATACCCCTGGAGACAAGTTTACAACAAAAACTTTATTATATAAACCTTGGTTAATGTTTATTAATGAATTCGGCGGATGAGAAGGAAAAAAAAAAGTTTATTAAATAAGCGTGAAAGCTTATTTAATAAACTTAAGAAGCATGAAAAAATAATAGACGAAGGGGTTTAGGAAAAAAAAAAGTTTGTTAATTCTTGCTGCTTATGTCTCATTTTTTATGGAAATGAGAGGTGAAGAAGAAAATAAAAAGTTTATAACTTCATTTATTAGGTTATTTTGTATTTAAGAGGGTTAATAACCATAAAAAGGCTGATTATTTTTCCAAGTTTTTACTGAAACGAAGTGGAATAAATAAATATGTTTTTTATTTGTTAATACTGTCCATACTACTGGCCGAGCCGCTCTAGTCTATTAAAATCTTCAACCATTTTCTTTTATATTTTATTTAGTGCTCTCTTGAACAAACTGCACTAAATTATTAAGGTGTGTAAAAGTGTACGTTTTACGTTTTAATAAATGTACGTTATCAAAAAAAAAAAAAAGAAAAGTATATATATATATATATATATATATATATATATATATATATATATGTATATAACGAATTTGATTAAACATTTCTCATTTCATACAGATTATATATATATATATATATATATATATATATATATATATATATATATATATATTGAATTTAGATAAAGTTCTGAACTATTATTAATATATACATGCATTTCCTTATTAAGGCTTTATCCTTTACCATCATGCGGATGTCAGCTGATTATTTCCTTATTGCCTCGAATTTCCTGTAATTTTATATAATAATCCATAAAGCCGTTCGGGAAATTAATGAAATTGAGAGGAAAGTCTCGGTTTCTACACAGGCTGGGCAGGTTTGATTTAAAAAAATTAAAGAGGGTGAGTTGGAAAGTAAGTGTCGTTCAGGGTGCCATCGAAAAGTGACAGAAAACTGTGACCTTTATTTTGAGGATTAGACTTAAAAGATGATTAAACTATAAATGCTTTCATAGAACAGTAAAAAAAGAAAAAAAAAAGAATGGATTTTGCTTAAACCCTACTGAACTATAAGCACTTATTTTAAGTAACACATTATCTCTTAAAATAAAATAAAAATATCACACACCATTAAGTTGCAACGCTCCTAGAAATAAATTTTAAAATTTTCAATTTAGTTTCCATGGAAACATTTATTTTTCATTAAATAATATAAAAGAAGAAAATATTAACTACAGCAATCATTTAAATGCATTTTTTGTTTTATCACTCCCCATTACTATCTTTGGCTTTTTATGTTGCATATGCTTTCTAACATTTTTAGCTTTCCAATGGTATATTATATATCTATATTTCTACTCTTATTTCCGGAAATTAGTTTTCAACGTAGGCAAGTATTTTTCCTTTTTTCTCATTTCGTTAATTATCAAACTCCTTTATAGTTCATATTGATCCGTTTTTATTACTACTAACAATGAGAGACGGTTAATCATTTCAGCTGAACAAAATTAAAGGTACTTTACAGGAAGCTATTTTGAAAATTCGGCATTTAAGCCCCGTCAGGCTTTTTCAATGAGGATAAGACCTAGCCGATATTAAAGAGCATTTAATTTTACGATAAAACGAGTTTGATCAAAATCGTTAGAGAATTTTTACGAGAAAATTATAAAATTGTGTTTCTGTATCATACTGGCTTATATCTAACATAAATACGCAATTTCAGTTTCGTAAAACTTATCGTTTTGAAGATACTCATCACATACACAGACCATTTTTGAGACTTGGTTATTTGCATTCGAGGGACCTTAAAATGTATACGTCCCTGTAATAAAAATCGGATTCGAAATTTTTCAAGATCGCACAATACTTACCCTTACAGCATATAGATAAATGAAAGTAAACATTGTTATGAACGAAATAATTATTTCGTAAATAATTAATCGTTTGTAACTTATAATAACATACATAAGACTGACATGCATACATACTAATATACACAAATAGACTAAAACCATTTATTAGGAAATAACAACCTAGTATTGAAATTGATTATTAGAAAATAGATCATTTAATTTTCTCAATCATTTTCTTGAAATAAGGAAAAATTCCTGTTTCTATTTTCGACATTACACAATAAATAATTTAAAATTAATCAATGTGGATATTATATATTATATTAAATGATATTTAAATGTCTGTTTTGTCTTGAATTAGTTGTTTTTTTTATTTATTTTTTCCCAGAAACATTATTAATTATAAATGTCACAATTTAATTCTTTTTATATTTAAAATGTGGGGGAGATTTTGTATTGGTTTATTAATTGAATTACGCCCAATATTTTTTCAACAGAATGCAAACTTCGTCTACAACTTTATTTACTTAACTAGTCGACAAGTTTTTCTTATTTTTTTTAAATATTTTTTTTTTAATATATATTTTTTAAAAATGTTTCTATTACTTTATTTTTATTATACAACTCGTGAATGCACTATACATATTATTTTTGAATGGCAAATGGCTTGTGCAAAAGCCTGCTGAATTAGACAGAATACCAATTAGTCTTTTGATGGAAATAGAAAAATTAAATATATAGTAATAATAATGTCACTTAAAAAAATGAACACAAATAATTTCAAAACTATACCAATAAAAAAAAAATTAATTAATAAGAGGGCTCATTAGAAATGTATAAATATATTTCAGCACACACGCTCAAATATTTATTTTTTCTAACCTATTAATACATCCACAACTGTAGGCTGTTAAAAAATTTAATGAAGAACAAAAAATTAATTTTTAACTTTTACTTGACGTAATAGTTTGAGGTAGAATATAGGAAGCCGTAGTATGTGCAAGTATATAGAAAACCGCCACATAGAATCGGTTTACACATAAACTTTGAGTAAGTTGTAAACTATATCCTAAGCGTGACAAAGGACTTTGAAAGTTTAATAACTTAAGACTGGTGGTGTCAGAAACTTAACGTTTGCTATCCACAGCTGTTATATATTTATTTCGAAATTATTTGAAACTTTACTGAAATAACAATATTTTTTACTTTCTCAACTGCTTTTTGGTATTTAGGTAAATTATTTCCCATATCATAAGTAATTTTATGGATTGAAAAAACTTGAATGTCAATTTACTATTGTTAATTTAGAATAATGTGAAATATAAAATTTATTGATCTTTCAGAAGAAGTTCCTTTTTTGCATGTATGAAAATATTTTAGAGATGGGGACAATTGGCTTGTATTTGAAAACAAGTATGATAAAATCTATAATATTAATATTAAGGTTTAGCGAACTCGAATCATCCCATTTTCGTTTTGGTCTACCACTCGGACTCTATTTGAGAAACTTAAGGCATTGTATTGGAATGATATCCTAAACCCGGGTTCTCTCGGAGTCGTAAACTGGTCGTGAGCATAACCCATCGTGTTCACTACTCGACCTAATATTAGTTTTTGTATTTCTTTTTGTTTGTTGAAGTTTTTCTGTCATTAGTTATATTATAAAATATACAAAAAAAAAAAAAAATTAAAATGAGACTTCGAGCAATTTCTGTCTGTCCGTCTGCAAAATTGATCTGGAAATCACACGGAAGGATTTTGTTTAACTTTTAGAATAAGGAGTCTCTGAAATCGATTGGCATAATCCTGTATCTCAGGAAAATTTAACTGTAATTTATTTTAGTCAAATCTCTTTAAAAGAAATATTTTTTAAAATTTATAATTTGCCAATAATTGTTTCATTTTCAATTTTACTGCCCATTTATTTTTACTAAAATATTACTTTAAATATTTTAGTAAAAATGAAGGTACAATTAAATGAACTTATGCCGATAAAGGGGACATAAGGAGAATTTTCTCTAAATCCGTTTAATCAATCACTTTCAATTTTTTTTTTTAGTAATATTGTCTCTTGGTTCAAATCCCAAGTTTTTTTTTAGTAGCTATATCTAAAAAATCTATAGTAAAAAACTTTATAAATAAATCATTTTTAAAGTTTAAAAAAATTTATTTTATTAATTATATAAATATTATAATTAAAAAAATTCAGCGTACATGCTAACGTAGTTATATGGCTTTGTAAACATGTTAACAAATTCAGACTATTACTTTCTGAGAAAATGTTATGCCAGAAATATAAATTTTTGGAAAAAACAAAAAAAATCAGGTTTACCTACAACTTATAGATTAGTCATTTCTTATAGTAAATTTAGATCAGAGAGACTTTTATAAATTGTTCTAATAGTATTCATTATAGCTTGTGGAATACTTTTATTATGTAAAAATATTTCTTCTACACTCGTTAATTATCTGGAAAATCTTAGTGCAAAAGTACTTATAATATTTTTTTTTTTGTTTATAACAAAATGCTCATATAATATAAAATACACGTGTTATATAAAATATAAAAAAAAATTTTCATATTTTTTGCCTTCTACCTCACACTAAGAAAGCAGAGGAATTGTTTTGTTTTCTGTTTTGATCTTCTGTAATGATTAAAAATATCATATGTTATAAATTCATTGTAATATTTTTACATATTTGTTGTTTCTATTTTGTTGTTTTTCATCTTACTATTTGTTAACTTTTATTATTACTGGTACTGCCACTGTTGTTACATCTATTGTTATCTTTTTTCTTCTTAGCACTGACGATGTCCTAAAACTTAGGCCGAAAGGTCGGCACACATTATGATAAGTTTTTTTCTCATATGTAAAATAAATTACATGGCTGTACAATATACAATTATTGTATTTTTTCACCCTCGTTATCTGATTAAATTAAATCATTGTCGGGCATGGTAGGTCCCCGGATACTAAATATAAAAGTAATAATAATATAATTAAAATATTTATAAAATTAAATTTAATCTTTACACAATAAAAAAAAATACATGTAGGTGATTTATATCATTTTAACCGCATCTTAGAGTTCTTTTTTTTTTTTCTTAGGATACAACTTTGGCTAGTTTTGAATATTTGATGATTAAATCTTATCACTATAATTTTCCAGTGCATAAACTAAAAAATGAAATGATGTTTGACTTACGTAATTTCACGGACATGACATCGCTAGACAAAAACAATACGGCTCCAATGGACAGTAGGGCTCTCCGAATCCTGTAACAAATATTTTTTTCGTAATCAATTTTGCGATATTAAGAAACAGTGAGCGAAAGATAATGTGGGGGCAACCAGCGGAACATTTCTACCGATTCCTAACCACTTTAGTGGCGGTTGACTCACATCGTTCGTCACAAAGCAAGCATCCACTCTCACTAGCACTAGCAAAATGAAAATATGTTTGAAAAATGGTGCACTTAATGTAATATCGGATAACAGCCAGAACCACTGTAATATTTTCTTGTTTTCCCTACTATTCCATTAATCAATTGAAGTGATTTCATTTTTTGTAATATGTTATATAGAATAGAAAAATAAACTTTGTTCTAGGACTAAATCACTTAAGAATAACAAGAATGTACATGTAAAAAGAAAACAGAAAAAAATGTCTGGCCAAAGATTATATTATTAATAGTCAATTGATATTTACAATAATCTCAATTATAACATGTAAGTAAAGAAAAAAAAAGATCATTCTTCTGGTAAAAAAATTAAAATAAATATAATTGAACTGACAAAAAAAAAAGTAAAAGTAAATTAAAATATAAAAATAATGAAGCAATTAGAGGATATAAAAGATGTTACGTTTATTTTATTTCATGTAAGTTTATTTATTATTTCTTTTATTACGTTTATTTTTTTTATTATTATTTTTTTTTGTAAATATGGTATGAATGATTTATTTTCTCACTGTCACCATTGTCCTTGCTGAGACAGAACATAATATTGCTCAATAAATAAATAGTTAAACTAAAAAAAAAAAAGAGGATATAAAAATGATGAAATGATTCACAGAGTTGAAACTTTGTATGATAATTGAAACAAATATTTCCTACTAATCAAGATGTTAATCTTGAATTAAAATTTCATGATTGGACAGCGTCTTTTTGGGATGTGAGGAGATGTTGAAAAAGGTGGAATTTGAAAGAGGAGTGAGAAGAACAATGGCTGATACTAGAAGGAAGGGAATTCTAGAGGATAGTGGAGCGGGCAAGAAAGGTTCTTGCCGAAGGGTAGAAAGGTTCTGTGGGAGGGAGTATAGTGGTCAGAAAGGTGTGATCTTCTTGCCTATGAGTGGACAGAGGATTTGAATTTAAGGAGGCTGTAGATGTAGGAAGGTGCTGGGAGTTGATGGTTAGTTATAGAAAAGATCCAAGGAAATATTTTCTGCGAGCGAAGGGGAGAGGGCCACTTTAACTCGCCTTAAAGGTATGATACTTGAGACCGCCTCGAGGCGCCGAAGACAAATCTTAAAAAGTAGTTCATACATGTTGTTTCGGTTGTTGATGGCTAACCATTGAAAATCAATGTACACTTTGGATATAATTGGGATTACAAAACAAAACCATAAGTCTTAAAAATACCAGTAGGTAGCCAACCAGTCAGCGTTTCACCAATTCAGACATCATCATTACAGGAAATGACAAAATCATAAAAATACAGACTAAAGGCAGCACAGCTCACATCAACAATCTAATAAATACTTTCGAAATATTTCCATTTGTATATCCTAAAAATTATTTTTTGTCTCTTTTTTTTCTGTCTCGTTAATTTTTTCTAAAAATATTTTCCTGAGAAAGGTTTTATTATTATTTTTTTTTATTTTATTCGAATTTCCATTGCCTTACTATAAAGGAGGAGTCCCCGACGTTTTTCTACCTCGGGGCAGATTTATAGGTTATCTACCCCATATGTATTTGTATGTATTTTTATTCAATGGAAATTGGATGTTGGATATTGTTAATAATATTCAGATTTAAGAGTATATTTCGTATTTAAAATATCATGAAATCTTTGGAATTGATGCTGAAAATTATATTTCTTCGGCTTATACTGCCACCACATAGCAAACAAACAAATTTATCTTAGGAATTTAAAAATGAATATGATTTCTTACAGCCGTTTTTAAGATTATGCGTTCGTTTTCTTATATTAGATTCACACATTTTGAAATTAAAATTTAAAACAATGTGGGCATATAATGAGGTATAAAATAAGTTGAAGATAGTATTGCCAACACAGTCATTTAATT
This sequence comes from Rhaphigaster nebulosa, assembly GCA_948150685.1. NCBI lineage: Eukaryota > Metazoa > Arthropoda > Insecta > Hemiptera > Pentatomidae > Rhaphigaster > Rhaphigaster nebulosa. The sequence goes on along the minus strand of OX411312.1, from coordinate 26,569,130 downwards.
TTTGTTACTAATAAAAAAGAGATTAAAACAAATTTCTAGTTAATTAATAGATATTTATTATTAGATCTAGTTAATTAGTAGATATAACTCATCGATCAGCAGCAGACCAGGTAAAACATTAATGATGATTGACTTAAAACATAAAATGCTATGATACAAATTAATTACTATATTCTCTTATGATTCCACTGAATTATTATATATTGAATAAAAACATATGGTATAGAGTATGTTAGGCGGGCACAACCGAGCCCGCGGGCAAATTTGACGTCATGCGGACACACTGGCGCCCGCGGGCAAAGGGTTGTGAACTCCTGCCATAAAGGAACATCAATAGCTTCGGATATAAAACGTTACTACTTTTTCTACCTACTTTAAATATCATTAAAAAAAAAAGGGAAGAAAATATGAGTGAAATAAGTCGAAATAAATAAATATAATGGAAATAAGTCGTATAGTTATTTCTACTTGAAACCAAATATTTAACAAGTAACCAACTGAAATTTTTGTGGAATTAGGTTTTATATGCTAAATCGATAATTATTTTTCAAGAATTTTCATTTCGCTCAAAAACCAAGGAGCAGTGCTCTTTCTATATTGTATAGATGTGCCTTGGGTTCTTCAAAAAACAATTTTTGTGAAAACACAATTTCACATAAATTTCATATGGTTCCTTATTGCATATTGGCTTCATTTATAATTTTAATATTTTGTTACAAATTTGTTTTTTATCAACGGTGTATTTTTAAAGAAATTTATGAAAATCATGGGGTTATTAAAATAAAATAATGATAATAATAATAAAAATTATAAAAACATAGATTTTTTATTTATTTTAATTTTGTGTGATACAGCAGGAGTTCCCAATCCCAAATTGATAATATGGCGCCCGCGTAACCTCTTGCGAGCACCATAGTGCCCGGAAAATGGCTTACGTTTATTCTCAGATTTGTTTTATATATGTATATTTTTTTTTTGATTTGTAGCAATCGTTATTATTTATTTGGTTTAAAGTCTTTTTTGCACTCCAACTAGGGCGGGAAAGACAAATTATTCTTCAGGTTATTAATCTTATCTAGCCAGAGTGTGAAAGTCGAAATTTATTTCATGGACCTGCAACGAAAATATTGAGTAATTAATTAGCAATATATAAGCGCACTTTTTTTAAAATGGTTATGTAGATAAACACTACCGCCCGTGGAAGTATGGATACTAGATGCACCGACGAAGTACAAATACTTATGTTACGGACTGATAGCCTTTCTCGATCTTGTGTGAGAATGGATGAACGAGTTTCAGTAGAACCTTTGAATTTAAAAACAACGAGGCATTGAATTTAAAAATTCAAAATTGCAAACAAGTAAGCAGCACAGGGTCTGACGATACACTGAGAGCTCAGAGGTTACTTTAATGTAAACAAATATCTAAAACAAGGGGGTTGAGATATTAAACGACGTAAAAGGATTATGATTTTTTATACAGTAATTTTCGGTCCAACCAATCCGTGTAATAAAAGCTATAAAAGTGACTTAATTATTTTCTTTCAAAACAATAATATCGTCTAATGAGCTAGGAAAGGGTTCAATATAACATATAGTTGTTCACCGTGTAATTGAATTTTGAAAGATGTCACCTTTAATATGTCCAATAATGTGCAACTAGATGGAAAAAGGTTGAAGGCTTCTTTTCTATAGAATATATTGAGGGAAATCGATAAACGTATAACATTTTTTCATTATTGTTGTGCTTGAGTCGTTTCATACCTTAACTCAACCAACTCTTAACTGAAATTATTTCTCAGGATCAGATTCGACATAAAAAAGAAAAAGAAAACTTTTAAATAAAATGTAATAACTCTACTTCTTATAAAAATAATAAATTCTTTATTTAATCCAGGACACGTTCCTTTAAAATAGTATTACAGGCAACAAAAAGTGGGCTTTAGAGCCTTAGAGTAAAAGAAATAAGAATAAAATAATTAATAAATAATAAACATAATGAAATTATAATGAATCATTATGAAGTTTTAACATTAGGATTAGACTTTGGTGGCCTGAGGGTTTTACACCTTTAAAGTAAACCAAACATTTTATCTTAGTAAAATAAAAAATAAAAAGTAATATTCATTGTAAAATTAACACATAATTTATCCCTGTTGTGGAATATTTCAACGCAGGTGTAATCACAACAATTAACTATGGAGGACTATGCACGCGTTAAATTTTTAGTAATTCGTGGAGTTCAAGGAAAATGGATTTGATTTAGAGAAGATAACAAATTATGTAGGAATCGATTGAGCAAAATGATTAATACAATGAATAAGAATAATAGCATATATAGAAAACATGAAACAAATGACTATTACTTTGAAAAAGTTGATAATATAATGGATAGCATAAGTTCACAGATAGGATATTAGAAGTCGGAACAAAGAAGGCAACGTAATGAAGAATAAAATAAGGAAAATGTGAAATTATCAGTTTTGAAGGTATGGTATGGAAGAAAATTGAAAGAAATTGTCGTTAGCAGAATATGAAGTGAGGATTAAATTAAGTGCGTACACAATACTTGTGACAAATAAAAATGGATAATGTGAAATAAGTATGAGAGGGTATAAGAGATACGAGAGAGGCTGCACATCGAACAAAAGCCAAAAAATGAGAGAGAGAGGGAAAGTGGGAGTAGAGGGGCTTAGCGCTTTAGTATCGGTGAAGTACCACGTTATCGAATAGGAATGGCAAGTTGAAGTTATTATTTATTTAAGCCATATTTTATATTAGTGAAAATACCGTATTTTATACATTCTTGGATCTCTCCATCCATCCATCCGTACTCATTTAAATGGGTCGACATATTTAAAGTCTGACTTGTTCCAGAGGAACACCATTTAAGCGGACTATTCTGCCTACTCGTTCTGCCCTCCTTCCAATTCTCATAATTTTTGTTTTATGAACATTTATTTCCATTTATTTTTGATTTTCCTTGATTCCTCCTGGAGTACTCTGAGGTTAAACTGGACGTTGCTATATTTATTACCGAATATAACGAGTTCATCGGCAAAAGCCAATAGCCATGTCATATTTTATATTAGTGAAAATACCGTAGTACATAGTCTCGATTCCCAGAGGGGTCCTTTCCCAAGCAATTACAGAACACCTATATATATATATTAATTATTTTTTTGGGAACTGGATGGACAATGAGTGATTGAACAGAGGGGGAGGGGAGGGTTGATGGTGAGAAGGGTATTGGAGTGACGGATAAATGAAGGAATGGAATTCCGTAGTGACGAGGATAAGATAAGGAAAGATCTATGGAAACCTGCGTTTCGGTTAGCCATCGTATAATAAATCGGAAGACCGAGAATGGCTATCGCGGTGGAGAGAGGATTTAAATTGATGGAGATCAGTGATGTATGATGGATGGCTTCTTAAGAAACAGTTTATAAAATACAATTCATAAATATACAAGAGAAAAAGCTCAAAATGAGATATAATTAATTGTTAGGACATAAATGGAAAGTTCCAAACAACAAGCCAAAAGTCTCAAAACATTTTTGAGAATCTTGGTTTATTGTTTGGAACTTTCCAATTATGTCCAAATAAAATTTATATATATATATATATTTCCTAATAAAATGTATAAAGTCCTACGAATGGATCTTATCCTACAAGAAATTGCTTTCTTTACAAACAATATTGTTTTTCAGTTATATCTCGAATGTTGCTTGGTTGTAAAAAGCATCGTCGTCATCAGTAACAAGTATATTTACTTGATAAACTCAATCAGTATTAGTTAGAAAAAAAGATAGATAAAAAATGTCAACATTTATGAAAAAAAAATTATATAAAGTAGGAAAAAAAACGGTAATAATAACTGATATTTTAATTAAATTGATAGTAATAGTAATGGTTTGCTATGGCATTTTCATATCCGCTTGTAAATATCCAGTTTGACAAGAAGGGACATTACTACGTCTATCTTACTAATGCCATTTCCCAAGGCAATTGAGATTCTGCCTTTTTGGCTCAATGTTCTGCATTAGAATGGACATTCTTCAAAGATATGGGCTATTAGTGGCGCAATGATGGCATCTTGGTAATTCCTTCGATATCAGGTGAATTCTTGAATTTCCGGACCACACTTCTTCTCTGCGGTTGTTGCGACTTGAGGTTTGCCAAGGTTTTACCTCTCTCTTTATGATCTAAAGCTTGCTTAAATAGTTGTCCCACATTCCTTCCCATTCCTCGAATAGTTTTTCTTTCAAAGGAGCCCCAGTTGAGATAGTGTTAAAAGTATTCTACGATCTCTTTGGAACGATTGTCTTAGTATTCGATAGGTGTGTCCTAATTAAATTGATTAAATCGGTAGTTAAATTAAACTGGAGGAGGCTTGTTTAGTAGATACTAACTTCGGTTTGTGTTACATTGCCAAATTAGATTTCTTGCAGCTTCACAGATAGATGATTTTAAAAAATCTATACTAGTAAATACTAAGATAGATTTTTTAAATATATTTTTTTAATATTAAAATAATGTATTTACACTTCTAAAAATACTTTGTATTTTTTTTTTTAATTTTATGTAAAAAATACTATGTAGTAAAACTATGTAACATACTTTCATGGCTGATACCTTATTTTTCTTAACCCTAATGAAGGCCTAAAACTCAGGTCGAAACTTCGGCACGTTTAAAAAAATAAGTTTTACACTTCTTTCTGTTTTCTTCACTATTTCTGTTACCCTCACCTCCAACCTACTTTTTGAATTACATCTACAGCCAACAATATCTCCATTATTATTTTATATGGTGTATTTACATATTATACTATTATTCTATTAATTTACTTTGTTATGTAAATATGGTATAAATGAATTCATTTATCATTGCCCTTAAATGCGGAGGTTTGTAACATTTGCCAATAAAAGCTTAACATAGAGAAAGGCAGGAAAGGAGTGGGTCTCTTAAGAGTCAACTAAAAACAAACAAAAATCTCATTTGCTGGCCTCAGATAGGCCAAACAGTTAATTAAAAACCCTCCTCTTTCTAGAACAAAGTGGCTACTTGGTCTAAGTAGAAATGAACTCCGTTTGATTATCGGAGTTCTCACTGGCCTTTAGAAACTCAAAGACATCTAAAGATTTGAGGGGTTGTGGCTGATAAAAACCTGCCTCTTGTGCGGCAGGCACCGGAGACCGCCCTACACTGTTAAGCAGATTGTGATTGATGTGAATGAATGAATGAAAAAATAATTTTATTCCCGGAAAAGGTCCCCTAAGAATATTTACAATGTTCACAATCAATGTTAGTCTGGTTTAATGCTTAGAATAACAGAGAACTTGTTGAATTATCTAGTAGTGATTGCTCTAATGGATGTTCACACATTTTACATCAATGCGGTGGTTTGATTATGGAATAGATGAAGGAATAAGTGTTGTTTATGGGAAAGTGTGGAGGAGGATAGGCGAATAGAGACCAGCAAAGAATTCCAAAAGTACTTGCCTCGAATGGCAAAGGATTTGCTAAAGGGAGCAGTTTAGTAGGAGGGAAAACATAAATCAATGGTTTGAGATGGTGAATAGAGGAACGTAGGGTGGGGAGATCAAGAATGTAGGAAGGTTTTTGGTTCTATGAACTTAAAAAAGAAATACAACACTGAGATATTGTCTTCTGAAGGTAGGATAAAGCCGCTGCAACTCGCTAGTAGATGAGAATTGGGCGAGCTGGGCCACCAGTTGTGAGCAGCCAATCAGAAGCCAGCATTTGGTCACGTGACCTATGGCGGGAAATTTGAATCTGAATTTTTGCCTCTACCTAACCTTAACTACCACGTGGTCTTGCCTCGACCCTACCTTAACCACCACGTGGTCTCACCTCGACCTAACCTTAACTATTAGGCCACGCCCCTTTTTAATCACGTGACTCTTATGCCCCGCCCCCTTTTAGTCACGTGACCCTTATGTCCCGCCCCTCTATAGCCACGTGATCCAGTCGCGTGACCCATTGCACCCTCCGATATATGCTCCGCCCACATGTTTCAGTCACGTGACCACTTTGTACCCTCTGGTCTACGCTCCGCCCACAAGGATTAGTCACGTGATCCAGTCACGTGACCGATGAAAGATTTACCCCCTCCACCCATTGGAGGGTCAGGTACCCACCTTATAGAGCATGAGTGTACCCGGCCGCCATTTTGGTTTTCTTACACCGCCATTTTGTTTTTCTACCGTTTGAGAGACTTAAGTTTTTGTCGAAGGGTCAAGTACCCACCTTATAGAGCATGAGTGTACCCGACCGCCATTAGGTTAGGTCGAGGTGAGACCACGTGGTGGTTAAGGTAGGGTCGAGGCAAGACCACGTGGTAGTTAAGGTTATGTCGAGGCAAAAATTCAAATTCAAATTTCCCGCCATAGGTCACGTGACCAAATGCTGGCTTCTGATTGGCTGCTCACAACTGGTGGCCCAGATCGCCCAATTCTCATCTACTCTCGCTATATCAACAAGAGACATGAGAACCCCTCGGAAATCCGAAAATATATCTTATGAAACAATTCATAAGTCCATTCAATCTCATCTCTTGCCCAGCAGAGAGTCCTCCCTACACCAAGCAACCTTAGTCGAAGTGGGAGTAAACCAGAGAGGATCCTAGGAGCTACCGGGTATTTCGTGAAATGGAATCGCGGAATCTTAGGAATTGTTTAAGGACAGCTATAGATTTCCTTATGATCTGGGAAATAGGTTATTTCAGGAGAGTTGCTGATCGAAGATGACTCCAAGGTTTTTTACAGTCGAGTGAAAAGGGATGGGTCGGTAATTGAGGTAAAGTAAGATATCGTAAGGAAGAGAATTAAGGAGGTGCTTGGAACCGATGAAGACTGTCTTGGTTTTTCAACAGTAAGTCTCAATTCTTTTTTTACTTCCCATGAGTTGATACTATCTGCGTCCTCTTGCGACTTTCGGATTGCCTCGAGCATCTCGGTAGGATGGAAGGATTGGTAAATTTGGAAATCATGATTCCATATAAGTGGTATTGTGAATGTAGGTCGTTAATGTTTATAGAGAAAAGAATTGGTGAGAGTGAAGAACCCTGAGGAACACGAAGAAGTCGAAGGGAAAAGGAAGCAGGTTTATTGGGAATGATAACAGTTTGGGAACGATGGGATAGGAAAGAGAGGAACCAATTTAAAATATTATTTGAGATGGGAAAGTTTTTGAATTGAAAATGAGCTTTGTTCTATGAGCGAACCAAGAATATTTTCCACGCTTTGGGGAAAATGGAATTTTAAACAGAGAAATTATATATGTGCAGAAGGACAGGAAGTACGACGGGAAAACAAAGTTTAATGACTTTTACAGATATCTACAAATAGATATGAGTCACTAATTGTAAGATGTTGTCTACTGGACTCTGACAGAATCCAGGAATATAATGCTTCTTCCATTGAATGATAGTCCCTTTTGTATTTTAGACAAAAAGGACCAACAGGCACACTAGGCAGGCTTGTTCCCCCACCATTACCCATGCAAGTATCAATACCAACAATAGTTTAAATCAAAAGAATTCCACTCGAGGGCAGAGCAGATTACCCCCTCCCCTCCATCTCACCAATCTCCACCCCAGTTCAATTAATCTTGAAAATGTTCCTCGCCAATCTAAACTAACGATTACATACCCCAAAGTTTCATCAAAAACCGTTGAGTGTAACTCGGGAACGAGAAATCCTCATGCCTAGAATGCAACAACAAACATTTAATTTTTTTTTTTTTATTTGAATTCAATTAACTTAATAGATTAATAGGTCAATTTATGTGTGATTTTAAGGTTTTGCTAGTCACCGTTCAAAGGACTCATCTCTCATAGTTGGGAAGGTCAAAATATAAATAGAATCTGTAAATATTAATGTTTATTAGAAATGAATAAATAATTGTTATATATAAGAATTATATATATGTATATATCCACATAATCATTTATGTTATATATGAAATACAAATATGAAACAAGAATGCAATAAATGATTGAACTTTTTAAAAATTCTTTCCCACCAAGGCTGGGGAGCAGACAGAAAAACAATGCTAATTGCATACAGGACTCTATTAAGGTCAATACTACGGTTGCTGCTATATATTCCTCAGCTTGCATAAGTCTTCTAAAAAAAAATGGATTCGATTCAGAACACGGCATTGAGACTGTCGATTGTAGCATTTAGAACAAGCCTACATTGCTAAGCGAGGACGGAGAATCACCCTTAAATCATAGAAGGAGACTTCTTGTTAGCCGTTACGTAGCTAATCATTTTTGCATGCCTGACCATTCATAATTTTGGTAATATGGCGCCAAACATCGACAACTCAAACATATTGGAAATTCTTTGAGATCGAATGGCACAGTACCTTAATCACTTTGAAATAGCCATGCCGGAGAATACCGGAGGTACCGGAGAATGTTGTATACCAGGTGAGAGCAGATTCATCACCATGGACAATTTTATCAATAAATACTGAAATAGAATTACACCTACTTCCGAAGAACACCCCCTCAGAAATAATTAGATTTAGATACCATGAAATCATGTATGACCTATTCCCAGATCATGAAATAATTTTTACAGATGGATCTAAATCAGATAATGGTGTGGGGTGTTGTGTAGTCATAGCAAAAAGTAAAAATGCATGGAGGCTGAATGAACTAAATTCTATATTCACAAGTAAAACATTGGCAATATTAAAAACTTTTGAATTTATAGAAATTAACAATGTTGCAAAATCAGTCATATTGATAGATTACTTATCCGTTATAAATGTGACCTCCAACAAATATTTCCAAAAGATTAATGCCATTAAAGTGAACCTAACATAAAATGGAAAAACAATCACACTGCTATGGGTATCTTCACACATAGGCATAAGCAGCAAAGAACGAGCCGATGAAGGTGCAAAAGCTGCAGCAAAAAACTGTGACATCACCTTTTTAATTTCGACATTTTTATATGAATGGATAAGGCGATTGACATTCAGGTCAAGAAAAATTGGGATGAAGAGTGGGAAAGACTTTCGAAAAAACACCTACGTGAGAGAAAACAAGAGAAAAATAAGGCCTGGTTGCCTCCAAAAGGCATAAAATCGAAAGAGTGTTGCATAATAAGGAGGTTGCGAATCGGGCAAACCAAGCTGGCCCATCCTCTCCTGCTTTGAGGCTACACCCACGACCTGCCAAATCTGTGATAACGTTACTTTAAACGTTTGCATTTATTTGAATGTAAATGACATCGCAGAGGAAACCAAACAATGAAAATTGACAGTTCGTTTCCTTATAAAGAAAACCAAGGAATTGAAAAAAACTATAATATATCTAAAAGCTCTAAACTTTATCGGAGCAATTTAAGAATAGCCGTAGCTAATGGCCTCAGTAGACGAAGCGAGGGAATAAATGAGAAAAACAACATGCAAATTAAATTGACCTATTACCACACTCCAATTTTAGGCTGTTGAATTTGTAAAATGGAACGTTCGTGAATGATTCATTTTTTGCCGTTATTGTTCTTAAATATGGTAAAAAAGTAAAGATAAAAAAAGGAAAAATATAAAAATTTCCCACCTGGGACTGATAAGAATTCTGTGCGATAAGCGCACAATCCTCTTCACTAGTATGTTTTATTTAAAAAATAAAGAATTATTTTCCATTCAATAAAAAAACTGTATATGTTGAATACATTTTTTTTTACGAATTAATTGAAGTAATTATTAAACTATTATGAAGGCATGAAAGACTTTTTATTACGGGATACAACAGATGAAACTGCGAAATCATTCTTCTTTCATACGTAAGTAGAAATAATACCCCTGTTACAGCTAAAATTAGGAATTGTGTATGCAACATTAATTTAAAGGGAGACATACAGCACGTTTATATAACATTATGTTCCCTACGTGTTTTTTCAACCATCAGAGAAAGCATTTTTCTTGTCAATGCTATTTTTAGCCGGTTTTAAAATGCTCATAAACTCTAATAAATTCACTCAATAAGTTCTGTAATTGTCTGGTTGGAGATATTTTATAATTGAATTCGTTCATATCAGGCTAAACATTTTTTGAGAGAACCATAATACGAAGTCCTACTAGAATAGGCTGTAATACGTAAGTAAAGTATTTAAAGGGGAGGGGGACTTCCTGGATAATCCGGGTTTCGGAGATGGCTGATTTAGATATATTTGGTTCTACTGTCACTTTATTTTTATTAGTTGTAAATTAATGAATTCGCTTAATAATTAAAAAATTACATTTGAATTGATGGAAAATTAAAATTGTTCTTAATTAGCAAGGTGTGGGGCCCAAAATCTGTCCGGTTATTTACCGTTAATGCTGCTTCTACCAGCTGAAAAACTCATGCGATACTTCAGTACCGACCAGTTTACTGTTGAAAATAAAATAGTCACAACTGTTTACGGTTATTGTTTTTGTTTAACTTTATAACGCTATTCTGATGCATCAAGAGAAGATATTTTTATTTCATCATGACAGAGTATTGTTTTCATGTTAAAATTGTCCGAGACCCGTATGTTTACCCATTAAGGTAGGGAAAGCTGACATTGTTTTCATAAATCGAGTCCTAAATTCGTCCCCCTCAAGGTTTTTCAACTCGTCCCGGAGATCCGCGTGGATTAAGGTGATTATAAGGATTTTGAAATTTGCCCTGCTTATCCCCTTGTCCTTATTATTTCCTGTCTCCTTAAAACTTTCCATTATAACATTAATCCTAATCTACAATGAATTGTCACATTTTTTAATTAAATAATCAATAACTAAATTTTTTGAATAAGTTAACATAAATAAATTTCGTTTTGGGGAGCTATTTGCCTTTAGTTAAATGCCACTGAATTCAAATAAATATTAAATTGAAAATTTAATTGGGGACGAAATTAGGACCACTCTTAAAATCTTAAAAACTCGAATAAGTATTGTTTTCGTTTACTCAGAGGAAATATTATTCACTTATTCACAACAACGATACCAACGCCTTGTTGGTGTAGAACAGAGCTCCTTGTATTCATTTTTTTTGGAATTTTAAACCTTAGTTTAATATTTGAAATTTTGAATTCGGCTTGGGTGGATGATATTCGCCTACAATCCCTTATTATTTTTAAAAAAACGATAGAAAAATCCTGTATAGAATGTTTAAATAATCTTCATTTTATTTATAATAAATGTATGTTTTACGAACCGTTATTATGCCGTATTTATTATTAATATTTCTGAACTGAATCAGCTAAGGGGAAAATTATGAAGCAAGAGTATTTAAGAAAAAACCTCATCACCATGTAGAAAACTCATTATCATTAAAAATAAAGAAAAAAGTAAACCAGGATAGTCCGATAGGATTACAGGGAAGTACTGAAAGTTGATAAATGGAATCGATTTTGACAGAAATCCAATAAAGTCTGGATTCCAACGAGGTATAAAATATTGGACTACCCTTCATTACTAAAAGTCCCATCGTGGTGATTTATAGTAGAATAGATGTATAGCTCTATGCTATTACCCTCAGCCTGGCTCTCGTATTGATCATAAATGATTTTACTGAATTTTCCAGCACTGATCCGTTTCGATTTTGAACCCCTTAACGTTACCATAAGCTGACTTCCGAAGTTGTTAGTTTGAACTCTAGGTCGACAGCTTCTGGTTTTGCTACCAAGTTTAAATTTTAAATCAATCAAGGTGCTTAGATAGAGAGAAAAAGAACTTTATTCTGGAGCTAAGTCCCATAAGAATAACAAAACAAGTACAAATAAAACAGAAAATATGTCTGGCCAAAAGGCTACATTAATAAAAATTTGTTTTTCTATTGATGTCAATAAAAATATATAAGTAACAAAAAATGGTTTTTCTTGTGAAAAGATACAATTGCAATGAACAAAAAACAAAGAAAATCAAAATAATAAATTAATTTCCAGAGTTAAAACTTAAGGATTAAAATATTCGCATCTAATCTAATTCACACAAATTTAAAATTAAAATTTCATTATTAGTGAGGGTCTGTTTGGAATGTGAGAATGTATTAGAAAAGGAGGATTTGAATGAGGGTAGCGGATCGGGCAGGAAAGGAACGTTCGAATGTTTAATTTCTGTTAGACTGAATGTTCGTGCAAAAAATGGTCATTATCTGAAGAAAATTTTGATAGCAATTTTTTGAATCCTTATAGACAAGGTTTTTTTTTTTTTTTTTTATCATCTGGTGCGTCTGTAGTTTTATGTGTGGTTAAAATAAATCATATGGAACGCAAAACCACTGCCATACCTAACTTTTTGAATTTTTTGCAGTATTTCACGGCCCCCCTATCTAAGTAGCTATTTCGAATTTTCAAAAATATTACATACAAAATATGCAGGAAACTTAACATTCTTTAAAATCATTAATGGCAAATTTTTACCATAAATGGACTGGAAGCGACTTATTTTGGAAAAACTGACATTTTTTCAAGATGGCGAAAAATTCACAAGAAGGAACAGATCGAAAACCTGGACTTTTTACAAAAGGGGCAACGTATACCACATATCCGGAAATCAATATTACTCCAATTTTTTGCAAATCCAAATGATATACCTACAAAGCTAATATGCCCATCGCCGGAGATCGGGGAATTGCCAATTGCGAGAGGTATACTTGACCGAATTCAAAAAAATAAATATTCTCAATGGTCGCATAATTTGATGCTCTACAACTTTTATTCTATGATTTTATCTCTTAGAGTACTCATTTCCTAGCTGCTGACTCATATACTCAATACTCATAAACGCTGTCTCTGTTTTTTGACAAATCGTTGTTTTTTGACCGCGGTTGTCGACCATTCCACTTATCTAAATTATTACTTCGTGATATTTATTAGACGCTGAATTTATTGCTTTTTAATTTAATGTACAGTAACTTTTTCGATAGAATGTACCATTTAGGAATTATGGGTGAAAAACTAAAAATAGTACTGAAATTTCGAGTTTTCTTGACCGCCATTTTTTCAGGTACCATGATCCGACTGGCAGACTCATATTTTTCTAATGTCAATACTATAATGATTCAAAAAATTTCTATCAAAGTTTTCTTCAAATAATTACCATTATTTTGCACGGGCTCTCGGTCTATGTGGGAAGGTTTGCAGAAATCAGAGACACGATCTTGTTTTCTTTGAGTGTACTGAGAATATGAATTAGAAGACTGTAGAAGACTGTGGATGCGGGAAGGTTGCTGGGAGTTTATTGTTTGGCGTAGGCAATATCCGAGGAAATGTTGTCTACGGGTGGAATGTAACAGCCACTTTAACTCGCCGTAAAGTTGGGACACGTGAGACCGCCTCGAAATACCCAAGACAAACCTTAAAAAGCAGTTCATGCCACGCTTAAAAATCAGTTACCATATTCCCTTGATACTTTTCTTTTAAAAAAACAAAATGTATTAATCATTTATTTTTTAAAGTTAAATATTAATTTGTACCCGTCACAAGAATACTGGCAGTCAGCAAATTTAGTGATTAGTTGGCTATGGTTAGGAAAGGATCGTTCCGACTAACTTGGAACGAGACGTTCCGTTCCAGCACTCGAATGCTTTCATTTTTCGTTCCGTTCCTTCTTCGTTCCGACCTCACTGTATGACATGTAGGTCAACGATTTTCGTCCCGCTCAAACTTCGTTCAAACTTAGGATGTGAGATTTTGGTCACCGATTTTCTTTCCTTTCCATCTTCGTTCCGACGTCATAATGTGACGTCATTTTACCACAAGCCGTCCACGTCATAAACTTCGAAAATTCATAAGCTGTAATCAGTTTTGTTGTAAGATTTAGGTAATCCAATAAACTCAAATGCGGCATTTTTCCATTGAGATTTTCCATCGCATAAAATTATTTGATGAAGTTAATTATGTTTGTTGTCATGTAACTGGATCTGGTCATTTTAATCAGTTTTTTTTTTTTAAAGATTTGCGAATTTCGATCATAATCATATTAATATATTGGCCAAGAGTCAACAATAAACCCCCAAAATTTTACAGTTCATCCACAAACCATTACAAATGATATTGTTAATTCGATTTATAGTCTTTAAGTGTACATTGATTTCTCAGCATCAGCCGCAGGAACAAGATTTTTAAACATTTTTTTTTTGGTCATTTTGAATTTATTAATTCAATAAGTTGTCAAAAATATTTTTTCAATCGATCACCATGCTTTTTGTGTCTTAGATATTTGAAGAACTGAATTCTGAACATGGAATATTCTCAACATATAAGTATTAGTTTCAGACTTTATGTTTTAAACTGATAAAAAATAAACTATATTTATTATTCTTTGCAATCAACTTCAGCCGGAATTTCTCAGCTACATCAGTCTTTAGATACTAAGGACTGCGGAGTTTACTAGAAAGGACTTTGCTTAGTGCTAAAAGGGGCACTATCAGAAATAGTCTATTAAACTTAATTAAGCATTAGCTATCCAGAGGGCTAAGAGGTGCTGCTAATTCACTTCAGCTATACAGCTTGAGCTACTAGGTTTGACATTATAGGTTGCCTTAAAGCTGTTACAGTTTCTAAAGTCCATTGTCTTAAAGCATGGTCGTAGCCAAGAAGGAGAGAAAGATGGGGTACCTGCCTCCTCCTTCCAAAGAGGAAAAATTAAAAATTTCGCAGCTAATCCTCGCAAACTATTGTTTAAGAATTAATTTTTTTAAAAATGTGTTCTTTTGAATATTACTGTAAATTATTGCCTGACACCATGAACTCTTCCCCACTTCATGAAAGAAATTAAATTTAGAAAATATTTATTTAGATCTAGGAGGAGATGGAGGAAAAGATACTGCTAACTTAATTTTACAGTTATTATGAGAAAAGTAAAAAAAAAATATTTCGAAAAAATGATTTAGCTTAGAGTACAATTTTAAGTAAAAATTATAAAGGTGTCTTGTGATATATAGTTTATATCAACATTAAAACTCTGAGTATATATAGTTTACATCAACAATAGAACTCTGGGCATATACAGTTTACATCGTGTTAAAGGGTTTTGTCTGCATTACTTAATTTGGGTTTACTGATTCTTGACCAACGTCTAAGGAGATGAGAGGATTGTGTTGTCTGATCATGTAGATTGAATCGGATACAGTATGTTATGTAGAATGCGGTATTGGTGTCCACATTTTAGCAGTTCTTCATTCGAATAGCACCTGTTCGATTATAAATCCAATTCAAAAATGGAATCGGAATCCTCAAAAATATAATAAACAATCTCTATATCAACGGAAGCTTCAACAATAAAAAATCTGATAGTAAATGCGGAATTAGAGTCCTTGAAAACCTAATAAACGATAGCTATCCCGAAGAATTTAGCCAAACCAATCATCAATTCGTAACGCTGTCGACAGAACAAAATGTCGATAGTAAATTCAAAATTAGCTATTACGAAAACCTAATTAACGAAAACCAAATCGACGAAATCCTCACCTTCTCCTTCTCCAAAAAATAATTACAAATATTTTTGTTTAAACTTGTAACTAGTTGAAATTAGCATTTAAAATGTTTTCTTCCAAGTCATTATTGAAATCGATAATAATTAGAAATAATTAGTTGTCATTTTTTTTCGACAGCTAAAACTAAAGCTAATTATTTTTCATTGTCAGGACAGCTTTTTTCTGTAGCTAAAAAAAATTTATGTTCATTTTAGCTAACAATTAATTTAATTGTAAAACTTAGCTGCAAGACTGGACTTTCTTTCTTACTGTTACTAAGCTTTCAAAAAAATTTTAGATTGATACTATTGTCAATTTTTTTATCTTGTTTAACTATCGAACTAAAAATTAATGTACAATAAAAATGAAAATATATCATAACTCACAGAGACATCGAAGGAGACCTGGCGGTAGTTCTGGGGTTACTGAAGCACAATTCAACGATTCCTTTTGATCCAACCACCGATTGGAGGGCTGGCGTTCCATAAATGGGAATTCATATCTCTGCTCAATTATTCAACAATGAACCACGGCTCTGAATCATTATTCTGTAATCAGATAAGCTCTTTTCAGGTTAAATTTTTTATCACAGGGAATGATTTGAATCCTAAACGAAGCCTGTCAAATCGCGGCTTTCAGCGAGCGGTGTGCTTTGATTATACTAGACAAAAATGACGAGTTTCAATATGAATGATTACGACAAAAAAGTATCAACTTCATTGTATTTTAAAATGTTTTACCTGTGTTTTAAGTAATAGATGATGCGCCCATTAAAATGTTTACTCTCTCGACTACTCAAGGTGGACGAAGTATGGTTAAAACATTTTGGAGAAATATAAAATATTTACTTAGGTTTTACAAGATGTATTAAATGGTTTCATTTTTCTGCGTAGCACTCCAACCAGCATGAAAACTGTTTAAACCTCGAGCTGTGCATTTGTACTGTTATGTATTGAGGATACTGGGATTGAAGGAAATAATTAATATTCATAATAGTAATTAAATAAGGAATAAATTAAAGAGATGCCACCCGGTTCAGTAACCAGTTTCTTTTTCGTACAAAGGAATCTGTAGGAGGTCGGCCGTTGTACCTGGAGGGTGCTGTTCAAGACCGCCAATATGCCGCTTAAGATAAGCGAAAGTAAGAGCACCATAAACCTAGAGATAGGCCAGGTCGACATGGTGTAATAAAATCTGCCGCCCAAATCCTTTGAAAATATTCTTACAGCGACAGTCAATAGGATGTCCCAAAAGGAGAGTGGGGAACAAAATTCATCTGTTCAAGAACGAACTATCGAGGGAGTTCTGGAGAGAGAGTTCTAGGGAAAATGTAGAGTAGTGTAGTTCTGGGAAGAAGGAGTTTCGAGCTAGAGGCAGAAGATTGAGGTTAGCAGAGGGTACAGTTGAGCAGCACATCGAGACAGGAGAGAGAGAGAGACCTTGAGCATAGAGCAACGAAAAGATAAGTCCTTTGATTCATTGTGTACATCAATGTATAATATTATGTAGCATCTGGATAATATTTTAAATAAGCAAGTTCTCCCAGTATTCTCAAATACGTAAGTTACAATCTGTAGATTTTTACAATGAGGGTAGTTTAGATTAGAAATTATTAAGCCAATAGTGTAATTAATAACGTAACGTAAATAAAGTAAGATTTGTAACAAAATCTAACATTCTATTTACCCTGCATGCCATCATCTAGTTAATTAAGTGAAATGGTGAACACGACACCCTTGGAAAGGACTCCAATGGTATTTATAATATCCCAAGCTAATTGACCATAGCAGGGGGGTTCTGCGGTCTCCAGCCTTTTATGTTAAAATATCGTTAGATTGATCGGCTCCCTTCAGGAACCGATGCAAATAAAGATTAAATTAGATCATTAAATTGAGTAAATGTGGTTTCTGGAACCCCCACCTGCCTTAGAAAAGCAGTTTGCCAGAAACATAGCAGTACGTGCATTATTTGGATTATATCCTAAAATAAAATAATTACTTTAAAATAATAACCTATTATATGCTGTTCGCCTTCCTCTATAAGCGGTGTATCTAACGCAGAAATAATTTTTCAAATCCGACAGACTGGCCCTGAAATTAGCGCATTCAACAAATTCTTTAACTTTATAAAATAACATAGATTTTTTTTTCTTCGAAACAGACCAACCCAAGACCACGCCAATCATTTCGTCTTCCTCTTTTCCTTTCTCTCGCTCCGCACATCCTTCATCCTCTCGGATTGCTGGGTCTTCCTCTCTTTCGACCGCTTCTGCCCACTACTTTTCCGTTCTTTCCTCACTGGAAGGGACCCAGATTTTGTTAACTTGTCTCTAGAATCGAACCCTGTCCAAACAATCCTCGTTTGTTATCCCCAGTTTTGCCATTTCGATCTAAATTTGCTCTGGGTAACCATATATCAATTAATATATTGATTATTAATTTCTTTTATGGGAGCAAGAAGTCCTATTAATGTTATGAAACGATATGAATAAAAGGAATCCTCGCGAGAAAAACTGACTATCTAATTGGTTGGGAAAGTAGCAGTTGACGTTGAGATGAGACTAACTGTTACTCTCATTTTCTGATGGAATAATAAGAATAAAGCTAAAGTTTTCATTTAGGGCAGAAAAACTGTTAATTTCGTGAAAGGGGTATTATAAATATGCAACAGGGTTTAGAACGATAACTAGAAGTAGGGAATTAAGCGCCCAAAGTATAAGGCGGCCCACAGAAAGTTATTTTCATTCCACAGGCTTCTCTTATTGCTTGAGTTTGAGATGATCATAAATGAAAATTTTACTCGACCACTAACTACATCCAATGAATAATTAATTTAATTTTCTCATTTCCTCTACATTCCTTCCAATATTTACTCTCTTTTTTATCTCTCATCTGATCATGGCCCGGTGCTACTTGAAATATCAAACCACCATTCCACAAAATCAGTACCCCGACATTAATCAATGACTGGAATAAATTAAAATATTATTTAAACAAAAAAATCACGCTAAGTAAATAGTATAGTAACATATGTACAGCCGACGACCTAGACAATGCAGTCAATGACGTAACAGAGTATATGCAAAATTCAGTTTGGCATTCGACGATGCCAAGGACGACATTAATAAAATATACTTCTTACCTGAAATATACTTCTTACCTGCCTCAGCCCACACGTAATCTCATAAATGGAAAACTTAGAATCGGAACTCTATGACGAAGAACCAGATATCCAACATACAAAGAGAACTCAACAAACTAACCCGAAAACTTTACCAAGAACTATTAATATTTAAACTCACCAGTTACAGGGAGTAAATAAATTCCTTGAACAATAGCGACGGATCAGTATGGACAACTAGACATATACTGAAGAAAAAATATTTTCAATATCTTCTCCAACGTACAGACTATACCTGGGCCACAACAGGCGATGTAAAAGATAACGGATTCGGGACAAACGCTATTCAGAATAATACAACCATCGAAATTGAAGAGGACTTGACAGCACCATTAACCCTCTTATGCGGCATTTTATCCAAAAGAAATTCATAACGAAATAAATAGACTGCCAAACAAAGAGGCGCATGGCAAATGATCTCATCACTCCCTTATTTCTTTGCCACTTGCCTCGAAAAGCTGGTTCTCTTTCTTTCCCACATCCACAATTCCATCTTGCGCTCAACTTTTCCTTTGGAAACTTTTAGCAATTAAAATGACTCCGAAACCTTCCAAGCCCACCAATAACCCTTTATCTTATCGTTCTATTGCACTCCTACCTATAATGACAAAAATATTTCAAAAAATCCTTAATCGTATAAAGTATATCCTAGAAAGCAGTTAAGTTATACCGAACCACCAATTTGGCATTTGCTCATATCACTCCATTGTACAACAGTTTCATCGTATAGTGGATGCAATCTCAGATGCTATTAAGAAAAAAATAGTATTGCTCTGCGGTTTTTCTAGACATTGAAAAAATATTTGACTGTGTCTGCCACGAAATTCTACTATGAAAAATAAAACCGTACTTACCTTCTTCTTAATTTTTAATTCTTCAATTTTCTCTCTTGGCTGGTTCTTCTCTATTTCCGATAATTCTTTCATATCCGCCTTCTTTTCTCAACGCGCGGGCGTACCATAAGGTTGCGTATTAAGTCCTCTTCTCTATACTTTTTACACCTCTGATAGCCCTGAGTATCCCTGCACCACTCTATAGCTCGGCTGACGACACAGCCATTCTTTCTTCCTACGAAAATCCTACCATAGCGTCTATAGCCCTGGAAAACCATATAATTGATCTGGAAAAGTGGTTCCATAAATGGAAAATTAAAATTAATTCCACCAAATCGAGTCACGTTAGCTTCTTCTTACAGAAAGCTTCATTCATGCCCAGTAGTGAAAATTGACAATAACTCTGCACCTTCGAAAAACTATGTACGCCATTTCGGACTAACTTGGACAAAAGACACATGGAATACACATAAAAAAAAAATCAAAAACACGAGAACTAATAAGATGATACAAACTACAATCACATCTTCTGGATAATAGATCCTCACTAAACTTACGTCACAAACGACTAATATAATACGACCTATTTGGGCATACGTAGCGGAACTTTGGGGTTCAGCAAATACGTCCAAACACACAAGATTCATACAACACAATCAAAAATTCTCTGAAGAATTGTAAATGTACCAAGGTTTATTTTGGATCACACTATTACACAGTGGCATGAACGTCCCAGCAGTAAAATCTTACATTCACAACAAATACACAACGTTTCAATCTTTAACTCAGAATCACTCTAAACCAATAGTTCAACAAAAGTTTTCTTTATTTTTCTGCACATTGGATTATAAAATAAAAATGAAAATAATGTAATATGTTCATTTTTTTTTCTCATTTTATACATAATAATAGCGGGTTCACATTACACTATTGATCTTTAGTGAGTTGGAGAGGGGGAGGGGTTGCGTCTTCGACTAAGGGGGGTACTTCGCTGGCTTTGGGAGGGGTGGGCACCTCTGGTCTCATCCCGAATGCATTGTTTGAGGGCTTGGATGTTTCTGGGTGGATCGGGTTCAAACACTTTTGTTTTTAGGTTATTCCGTAAAAATAAAAATCAATAAAAAAAAATCGGGAAAGCGAAAGGGGCAGGAATACCCACATTTCAAGAAATAGTGCGGCACGGGAAAGCGTTCACAGTTGCCGTCGGCTCACCACTACAATCTTACGAGCTCTCAACCCCACCTCAAATCCTTCCTGTTTCACTGTAGCGTAAATCATTTGGCTGGTTTTAAAAATATAGTTTTTATAATATTGTAGGCCAGATATACTTATACTTTATATTTAAACATGAAAAAAATATTTTTAAAGTAATTATCTAATTAAAAATATAATTCTGATATCCCGTTTCACTTCTTGATCCTGTTCCGGGATCCTGCTCCGGGCGGCGGACATTTGTATTTTTTACTTCCATGCACGCAGAAAAGGAAGTATTGCAATCGCGAATATTTACCCGTTTTAAGATTTCAACGGAAATGTTCATTTTGACCATCGTTGGATCCATTTTGACCAGCTTCGTCGTGATGTTGAGGTTGGTTGGTACGTTCGTTCGTTAGTATCTTATATAACTCAAAAACGGTTAGCCGTAGAAAGTTGAAATTTTGTATTTGAGATTTGTTTTACACGTCTTTTTTTTGTCAATACGTGATCACTGAAGAAGGTCATAATAGATTTTCATAAAAAAAAGTATATTAAAATATAATGCAAAACTTCTTTTATCTTCGGAAACTAGTACCGAAATTCAGGATCACTTTTTGAGCCACTGATTTATTGTTGTAAGGAAGTCATGTGATATCCACATCAGATATTTCTGTTTTTGAACTGCGATAGTTAATATAAGACTTCCAAATTAGTAACTAGATAACTGTTATATCTCTATTAATATGATAATTGATATTTTACTATTAATTACTGTAGAACCGAATATAATTACTTACTAAATAATTATTATATCTCTATTAATATGCAATTGGTACTAGCATTCAGATATTACTATTAATTACAATAGGAATAGCTAATGACGTCGTCTTATCGAAATGCTGCTTTCCAAAGCCTTTCAAAATAATTAAAATTCGAGCGTCTGAGATACAGTATTGATGATGGATTAAATTTTAATTTATTGTTCAATTTTTTTACCTTCTGCTATCAATTATGAGATTGGATCCGATGAACTTCATTAAGATATTTCATAATACCTGAAAAGTATTAATTTTTTTTTTTTTCCTAAAAATTTTTTCTCCGTAGTCTCAATTTATATTAATTTTCGTTATTAAACAGTCCACTTTCATATTGAGCTACCTCATCATAAGATTGAAATATTTAAAAATTCTAAATCAGCAGACCGAAATCCTTTTAGCTATAGAGATTGGGATATACAATTCTGGATAATGATATTAAAACTTCCCTAATTATATCATAAAAAGAAATTATTGAGCTTTGAAATGTTAAAGTTACAACATCGAAAAATAGAATTGATGATGTACAACTATGTAGTAATAAGTTTTGAATAAAATATATTTACGAAATAATCATTTATCATCAGTATAAATTTTATATAGAAGCAGGATGAACCAGAATTGTCTGTAAGAAGTAATACAATAGATTTTTAGGTATATATTTAAAATAAAACAGAATTTCTTTATCGTATGAAAAAATATTCTCTAGCTTTAAAAGATATTATGTATAAGTTATTGTATCAGTAAAAATTGAAAAAAATAAATAAAAATTCCTGATGATGATGATGGGGGAACATCTCCAAAACGTTGATATTGCTTGATTTAGAAGTGTGAAGCGGACTCAAAATATACTTATTTGGAATCTGAGTGATAAAAAAGACGATTTAATGACCTAGCTTCATGAGAAAAATACTTCACTGACACATTTCACCTTCCTCGTAGGAAGACAGGTGGGAGGAGCCGCCTTCCTCTCAACGGATGGACTTGTCAGGAAAAATATCATTGGGTATCTCGTGGATACAAGGTTATAAATCGAGTGTTAAATGCTTAAGAAAAAAATAATTAAATTCGATTTTTTTTTTCTAAAAATATTGATGATATCGTAAATTTTTTTTAATATATATTATTATTCAGACGTTATTAAAAATTATGGGGTGATATTAGCTGCTGGAAAGATCATAGATGTAATCCTGTCGACCATCTTAATCTTCCAATTCCGAAACCATTTTGCTGGGGATATGATGAACCGTTCGCTGCCAACCATCCATTGTAACCTGGGCCGTTGAATAATTTCCGTTTCCCATACGCCTCTAGTTATACTCTGCATTTTAATTTCATTTTTATTTATTTGATAATGATATTAACCTACTATCATTTTGTAAATGAAGACTTTTGCCTAAAAATTTGACAAAATAATTTATAATAATTTCAAATACTTTAGAAAGATATTTATATTTGTAGGTATAATCGTTGGTGCGACTGTTTGTGGTCCTGCAACTTCTGAACTACTTGACCTATTAATGCCATATTCACACAATATATTTGTGTATTCGAGACGATGTGATTGATAGGTGTGTTGGGATCAGATAGGTGGCGCTGTAGTCAAGCTATAAGCAAATTCCATATTTATAAGGTGGCACTGTAGTCAATCTGTGTGCATGTATTAATATATATTTTACGTTTTACGGTAAAATTTTGCGGTTGTACCACAAATACAACGTGAATTAACGCTCTCTCTCTGTCTGTCTGTCTCTCTCTCTCTCTCTCTCTCTCTCTCTATATATATATATATATATATATATATATATATATATATATATATATATATATATATATATACACTCGAGACAAAAAAACGGCGCACTTTGAATTTCACGTAAAAAATACAGATTAATGAAGTATTGTTGGGTTTGAGCCAGCTCATACATAAGCCAGGTTAATAGGGTTTACATTGCAATTGTGCTTTTGCAGTAATCCATCTAGGATTAGTGACTAATGTCCAATGATTGCAAATAAACTTAATTCAGTTAACTTTCGGTTATCTATAGTTGTGCTATATTTACCCGTGTGCGTTTTTTTTCTTAATGTATTCATTCCTTTGATCTTGTTGGTGTTTTTATCTTTTCAAAACGGTGTTGGATGCCACGATAGTCGCTCGAGTTATCGCATTAATCCAGGACGAGAGAAACCAGAGATACGCAGCCAGACCCCCCGCGCTACGGGAAACAGCGGTTCGGAGAGTAGTCCAGAGATACCGGAAGGCAGGCAGCTACTACAGGAGGTCGGAATCAGGGCGACAGAGTATAGACAGCATAACTTTAGAGAACTGAAGGCTGATTGAATTAAATTTATTCTTTGGACATTAATCACTAATCCTAGATGGATTACTGCAAAGGACGATTACAATCGTGCATTGACAATGCAGTAAACCTAACTTATTTATGAGCTGGTTCAAACCCAAGAATATTTCTTAAAACTGTATTTTTAAGGGAAATTCAAAGTGCGCCGATTTTTTTGGTCTCGAGTATATATATATATATATATATATATATATATATATATATATATATATATATATATATATATATATATATATAAATATATATATATATATATATATATATACACACACACATATAAGGCATAAGTAGAAAATATCTTCCTTGTACATTTAGAACAAATGATTTGAGGTGCTCCCTCACCATCAGGATTGTGATCAATTCATGAATAGTTGATCAATTGATGAACCTAAGAAGAAATTTTGTGAAAAACTTGAAAAAAAAATTATGAATCATTAAATTATTGCTGATGATGTGGGAAACACCTAAAACGCCGGCGTTAAATGTATTTAAGGCTAAGGTCTCAGTGAATAAAAATGTACTCACTACTTCACGTTTTCATGTTCATTTCATTCCAATTATGGTGAGAAAGATCTCTGTTGTAATTTTTTTCTTGAATATCCTTCCTATACTTATTATCAATACAAGAATAATTTTTTTTTTTTCGTCCATTGTTCTGATCTATTGATTATGACCTCCAAATCAAACAGTTTTGAACGGCCAACTAGTTCGGACGTGTTTGTGCGTAATCTACAAAGAAGGTTGCAGGCAGTGTAAAAACATCTATTTCATCCGAACTTAAGCCCTAGGGATGTGGGGTTTGATATGCAAGGTAATGAGGATTGGAGAGAATCTCTTCTACTGTACAGGGTAAATTTTTAGAGAGGAATGAGGAGTAGGAAGGTTTTTTATTTATTTATTTACAGATGTATCATTATTCCAGTGACTCACTGAGTTTTCTGGATTTATTTTAATACGCAAAATGCGCATTCACTTTAATACGCCCAAAGTGTCGTTTCTGCAATAACTTTATTTTATTTTCATTTGTGTCGCCCCCGATGACCGGGAGATGACTTTCGTTTTTATTTCTAAAATAGCTGTGTCCCGCAGTTTCACCCGCGTTAAATGTGGATTATATATGTTTGTTTCATACACTCGATGTGCACATTACCAACTGAATAACATTCGAAATTTATATATGAAAAACAATGCGACCAATCGTTAAATAATAACCGTATTGACATAAAGTTTCTTCAGTTTGACGGATTTATGCTGTCGAAGTTTTTTTACGAACACGTTAAGTTTTAAACTATTTAAAGAAAACTTACCTCACAACCACAATACTTACAGTATCGTGTACTTCAGTGTACACGATATTGTTAGTCCTCCCTGAAGTATACGTATTTACCGGGTTTTCCGCTATCTGATCTTGATACTGCAACGTTTAGTTGTCCGTGAAAAAACAGTCTTCTCTTAAGTCGACTCCGATATGCTTAAAAGTTTGTCCTTGCACTTTATTTATAGCGATTGTAAAAGATATCTAAATGGGGAATAGTATTCTTCTAAAACTATATGGCAAACATAGAGTAGCGTTCGCCCCACTGTTGCTCCAGTAAAAAATATAGCAACTGTTACATTATTTAGAAGAAATTATATTTGGAGGGCCCGTCCCAAGGACGACTGAAAAAAAAAGATAATATTTATTTAATCCACTCAATTTCAGTAGAAAAATTGATTTTTTTTTTACTTCATGCCCTTTTTTTTAATTAAACAGGTGCCGTGAACTTCCACGGAATGAAAGTTATTACCGTATGAAAGCTTTCCAGATTGATTGACGTTTATGGTTACAGCTCCGTTCCGTTGGGTTGTAGCGTGATGGTATAAAGACTAAAACCCGCTCCTTGATGTCCTCTTTAATTTAAAGTAAAACCCGCTCCGTGATGTTCTCCTATATTTAAAATAAAACGCATGACAATTGAAGAAGTAGTTTCGGAGCCAACCCGTAACAAAGATTTCCATTTCCTCTTTTATATATATATATATATATATATATATATATATATATATATATATATATATATATATATATATATATATATATATATTGAGATTATAGATATCTAGCCTAACATTTCTTTACATTTGATAATGTTGGGTAGCTATTGTTTTAAAGAAAATGTGTGATAAAAAACATATAATCTTTATAACGCTAAAACCTTTATTGTATATTTATTTACATTACTTTCTGATGAAATAATTTTATTTTTACTCTGGTTGTTACTTTGTATTTTGAAAGCGTATTTACACACAAGAATATAAAAAATAACACCATAATGTATCAAGATATTATCTTAGTGAAAATTTTAAATGAAATATTCTTTTTATTGTTCATTTTGACAAGCAACTAACTGATTGACAATTATTTACACTAGACAGGTATCGATGTATCAATAAAGTTTTAAAATATTTTTAAGCCATTAGAAATGTTAATAACTTGAAACTTACTTATGTTTCATATTCTTGAATAAAATCATACATTAGTTAACATTTCAGAAGTTGCATAAGTTAGACCAAACTTCAAAATCACAGGTTCTTTTGCTAACATTTTTGAAGTTTTATGATGGTATTAGGCTGTAGTATTAATGTTAGCATTCTCTTATATTGCAACATTAAACAAATTAATCACTTAATATTTTAATTTGATCACTTAATTAATGTTTTACTCAAGAATGTGAATTAGTTGTTATTAATTGAAGCCTGCCTTCGACAGGTTCGTAATGACCTTGATAACCTTGAGGATTTTGATTGGTAATCTCCCAAAGTAGCCTACCAGTTATACTTTTTAACTCCCTGTAGAGTTTTACTATTGTTTTATAGATTAATATTATATAGAATTACACTTTTTATACATTAGAACCCCGTTTATCCGGAATAACGTGGCCGGATTATATAAAAAAATCTGGACATGACCATTAGGAGAAACCTGAAAAGGAGCTGGATGAGAGATCTCTTTTCCTGAATTAAAGGATAAATTCAAAACCGGGAAGAGGTGGTACTGCTGGGTATCATAATATTTTTTCATACTCAACTAGCACATTTTTTCTGTTGAATGATACCAATTAATGTTATCTAGCATTTATATAAGTGGAGCTATGAGAATTTAAAAAAATGACACAAAAACGTCTTGACATTTTCTGTCCTAACACCAGAAGAACGTAACTAAATTTAAATCCAGTAGCTGACAGTAATGAACTTGATTTTTTGTTAATTAATATCTGTTAGCATTGTGTAATATAATATCGTATCAGTTTATTGTGAACAAACACAAAATCAATTAAAAGTAATAAGAAAAAAAAAAACGTTTCGGATATGGCGTATCCAGATATGCGGGGTTCTATTATATATTTTTAAAAAATCAAAACGCACACTTAAAAATCACATTTAAAATTATTGTATGTAGTCCTGGCTCCAGTTCGGATCGAAGTATCCTTCCTTGAAGTCTTGATCGTATCTGACGTATGTCCCGTTCGGTGCCAACTTCATCTTCCAAGACATGACGAAGCCATTATCCCAGTCCCCGTCTTTAATTCTTTTTTCGATATCCATCTGGAAAAGAAATAATCGGGTTGTTACGTTCATATTATCACTAGTCAATGCGGAATAACACTGTATTTTCAATATCTGGAATTTCGGCCATTTTATACAGAGCAGGCCAATAAATATGGGCTATTCTTTGTATTTCTGTTGTTGAAGCTTGCAATGCCGCACTGATATCCATATTTCTTTGTTGAAGCTTGCAATGCCGCACTGATATCCATATTTCTTTGCCAGCAAAGGGTAACTGAGTTGAAGAAGATAAAAGAGAACACCGATTTTATGCAGATAGGATTGCAGTCGTGATTTGTAGTTGAACGGAACTGAGCTACACTAATGGTTTTATGGGGTTTGCAAGGGATTGTCTCTGCTATGACAATCTTAGCGCTTTAGTTTTTGACATTCTGATATTAATGTTTTATTAAAAATAAATCGGTGATCTTTTATTCATTTTTCATTTTTTTGAAACTTCAAAAAACTGTGTAATTTCATATTAATGATTTGTGTTACCATTAGCGGAATAATTTTTGGTGTTCTTAAAAAGAGTTAAGTATCTTTTCAAATAAACATTAACCCGACAAAATAACCGGAGCGGGATGTAATTACGAATATCGTAATATGATGGATGTTATAGTATATTAGGATAGGGACTCCTTTTTGTCACTGAAAAATATACAAAACATAATATTTATTTATTTAGCCTAATTAATAAGTTTATTGATTTTATGTTCCCCCATTTTAACGGCATTGTTGAAATTATTAAAGCTTTAATCATAAATTCTCTATTGAAGTGAACACGGGGCAGGCTATACATTACCCGCAATACTGAACGGTTTTGCGGATTTGGAGACACCTACCTACCTACGCAAGCCAGCTCATTATTATAGCTGGTATTAGCACTGTGACAATGGAAATAAAAAATATGGCTGTTTTTATTTTTATTGATTTGCTGATTTCAGTTTTAGTTTTATTTCCTAAATAAAAAGTAATTCAAGGATTTGCTTTTATAACTTACAAATTTAACATTTTTCTGATTTAAATTAGACAAAAATATTACAACTTAGGAAAAAAAATAAGGAAAACTCCTACTCTCCATACAAAAAAAAAAAAAAAACTTATATTACTAATTATAAAGTTAAAGTACAACATGCTATAGTCTTCTATGCTTGTATTTTTTATAACACAAATAATCACAGGAGTAATTTACTTATTGTTTTTACTACAGAAAAAATTCATTGCAAGCTTTAAAACATAGTCTTAGATTTTCGGAATACCTAAAACTTCATGCATAATTAGGAATATTACACTCTTCTTATAAGTTATTCTGTAAGAAAAAGTTTCGGTTAAAGCTAAAATGAAATAATACTTATTATGGATTTCATTATGATATAAAGAGTGATATTAATATTATTATATTATATATTAATATTATCATTAATGATATTGATGATGATGATATTAGTTCTAGAAAACATATATTATACAAGAGATTTGTCCTGAAGACGGGGAAAATATACCGAATCGTCGACAATATTGATACATAGAATATTCTAATATATGAATAAAGATAACGGAAGAAATTACTTCACATAAATTACCTAAAATTAATAAATCTTCCATAAAAAACGATTTAGAAATTCAATTATTATCATCATTATTATACCTGATATTATTAGGAAGCTCTCTATAAATAGTTTTTGGAGAGCCAACTTTTTGGAGACTGGCTCTCGGAAACTTGATTTTTATGTTTCAAAACTACCTACTGAACTAGATCATATAAAAAATTGTGGAGCCATTTATCTAAAAAAAAATTAAAATCCTAACAAGTTCATAAAAAATTGATCTACAGTAAAATTATTTAAATTTGTTTTTTTTTTCTTCTCTGAAAATTTTGGAATGGTATCGTACCAACATTTTCGAGAATAATTCATTTTTATATTTAGAAAAAATTAAATAAATTGATAATTAGTTGAAAAACCTAGTGAAACAAACACCAAGGTTTTCTAATTTTTGTTTCCTTTTCTCTCAGCTCACATGGTGACGGACAAGGTAATATTTTCGGAATCTGTGAATTTATGTGGTTAATTACCACCGTTTAGAATATGAATTCTACCAAAAAAAGGGATATTTAAAAAAAAAGGGAAAAATTAAATATCGTACGATCTTAAATTACTGATCTTATTTTTTTCTCGTATTTTTGATGGTGGAGGGCGTTATTTTTGAAATCCTTAATATTGCATTTGTTTTAGACATTGCAAATACGAATATAAATTTTTTTTTCTTATGTCATTTTGTGCTAGGACGTAAGAGAAAGAATTATAACAAAAAGAAGTCAAGAATTATTGTTTTCTAAATTACAACTCGCCGAAAAATTAATACCGTTTTTCTATTTAACAAAAAAAAAATACAAATGTTGTTTAGAATGGTTTTGATTTACATAAATTACCGTTATTCAACATTAATATTTTGCGTGAAATAATTTATTTTAAGAGTATTAAGCATTTTATGTAGTGTTTCATTTTCTAGAAATCACTTATACCCTTCGAATTTCATTTTTCACTTTCTCAACAGTCCAACCCACTATGGGCCAGAAATTAAATCTGGCTGGAAAAAAGTCGGAATTGTAAGTTGCCTGAATACTTTAAGTTCATGTTTACTTTGTCTAGTGAACGTCCAGGTTTTTCCATCTCTGTTTATTTTCTTTCTATCTCTCGCGTGGGAAGATAAAAATATCTGCTAAGTTAGAATGACTGTTCTAGAGAATCCAATTCTCCTCATCCTGGCATCAAATGGTTGCAATGAGTACATTTTTATCTTGTTTGACAATCGGAATTATTCTCTCACAATTGTTTCCTTTATTATAAAAATCTTCTTAAAATTTTATGCGGAAGTAATTGCGACTTTAATCTTAATAAAATTCGAACAAACTTTTAAAAAATTCGTGTCAAATCAATTTTTTTTCTTTCTGTTGCTATCTTATAGCTACTGTAGCCAGGTAAGTACTGTAGTCTTAAATATAATAATTCTACATAAAAAAAAAAAAAAAAAAATGTGGAAATAAATCTTTATTTACGGACTTTACACCGAAGAAGTGATGTTGCCAGATTAGGGTTTTATTCACCCTCTGGGGTATTTCTTATTTTTCTAATCATTTATTCTTATCTTATACTAGGGGGTAATTTTGGTTACACCAAGAGAAAAATAAGAATTCAACATTTAGGATTAAAGTTGGTGGATTTAGAGGAAAATTTAGATGAGTTTAGGGTCAAAATTGGTGAATTTAGGGGAAAATTTTAAGAGTTTTGGGGGAAAAATACAGGGCTGACCTGGCAACACTGGGTGGAGGCGTTGGATTGTCAAGAGATGAGAGCTCCATGAAGAAGTACTGTACTCTTCTTTTCATATATCATTTACTATGAAATTAGAATAGTATATACTCAGAAAGTGAGTAAATACTTAAAATATTGAAGCATAATGCAAGTACTCATAATGTGTAATAAATTATCAATTCAAATTTATATGTAGTACTGTAGTCTTAAATATAATATATTATGCATAACAAATAATTTTTCCCGCTTGATTTGATTTTTAGCCCTTAGTGAAGATCTTCGAATTAATATTAAGATTCGATATTTAAAATTATTCAAATTCATTCTCAAAACATTATTCAATAATCGTCCTATTTATTATAATATTATTATCATAATTATCCTTTATTGATCTCTTAATGTCAGATTTTTGATGTTTTATTTAAAATAATCTATTTTTATTTTTGGTCAATGAATCTTATTGCAGTCTTCGCCTTCTCATTATGTGCAATGAACTGTTACAGTACTGATAAATGATTCCATAAAATTATTCATTTATAAAATATTTATTAACAATTTATTCCACTTTGACAGCCTCTATTTCCATCTCAGAAGAATATCTCCCGTAACTCTTTATTATCAAAACCAGAGCAAAACTCAAAAGAGAGAGAAAAAAATTATCATTAGGATATTATAGGGAGATCCCATAAATAAAGCATCAAGCCGCCTCTATAATTAGTTATTAACTGTATTTATATTAGGTAATATGTGAAGTCTTAATCTTTCTTACAACATTTTATTAATATTAATTACATGATATTTCGGGGTTTCGAGGTTTTCCATCATCATCTGGAACTTATCTAGATAATATAACCATTAAATTAATATTATAATAATTGCATATGTTTTATATAAATAATAACCGATGCATATTTTCAAATTATTTTGCCTTTTGATTTCCGGTAATCTGACATAGTCATTAACATTGTTTTTATTCCTAAAGCTCATTATGAATTTATATATTCTTATATTTTGTCAAACCTTAACAAATTATAAATCAAAATTTAACTAGGAAAATTAAAATATATTCCCGCTTTCATTATCACTCTTTGAGACGTAGACTTAAGCATAAATTATCTTATTCCATCTTTAATCTCAGCTTTATTGTTACTATTTACAAATGCTTTTCTTCTAATTCGTATTTTTACTCGTTAGTTATTAATTAAAATCTAAATTAATGAATTCAATGCTATTTTTGAGACATTGTTTTTGGAATCTTCTTATTATATTCTGTCAATAATTTTTTTATCTCTAGCTTAAGTTTTTGCTATTTTTTCTTAATATATTTTGAGGAATAGCCTTTCATTTACTAATTTTTGAGATGCATCATATATTGTCTTGTCCTCTTTTGTCGTGTTAATGTTCGAACTGGCGAAACGTTGACTGACTAGCTGTTTACTAATATTTGAGAGATTTAAGGCTTTGTTATTGGAATTTAATCTTATCCTAAGCCCTTTATGTTTAGGGGTGAGATCACAATGTTAGAATGATTCACTCACGGCTCTCACAGCTCTTTTCAATGATTCACTGACTCAATAGAAGGATCTACCTACAGTTTAACACCGGAATGATTTCCTGAAAAGAGTTACTTCTTATTCCCCTCCCTCCCGTTGATCACTTTTTATTTTAAAAGATCCTAGGAAAACGAGAAACAGCTAGGAGATCCGTAGGAACGAATCAAAGACTTTTTTTAAAGCAACTTTTCGGACTCCGAGGACACTAAAACGTAAATTCATTATCTCGAAGAAAAAAAAAAGATCACTCCATCTTAGTTGAGATAGTAAAATGTAATTAAATAAAAACTATACCGCAAAAAGCCATGAAGAATCTAAGCACTTTTTGCAGCAATTTATGAAGTCGTTAAAACTTTCCTGAAGATCAATTCTTTAATATATAGAAGTTGGACCTGCCCCATCGGAGAGAATACGGATATATAATTTATAAATGCCCACATATAATAAAATATATTTGTGCTTACCATATTGAAGTCTGTATCTGAATCCTTTCCGGATATTTCCTCGTGATGTTCTCCGTCCTTCGTCTTAGATCTGTAGTAGCTTCCTTTCCTGTCGTAATTGTTCCAAAACTTATTCCTCGATTTCTTTTCTCTTTTCTTATAAACATCATGGAATCCCTGAAATAATAAAGCCAACGTTATAAATATTATACATTGATAAACATTTATAGTAAATATCAATTGCGTACGCTGGGGGAGAGATTGGGGGATGGGGGATAACTCCTCCCCTCCCTCGCAATGTACGGTAAACA
The DNA here is from genome assembly GCA_948150685.1 of Rhaphigaster nebulosa. Lineage (NCBI taxonomy): Eukaryota > Metazoa > Arthropoda > Insecta > Hemiptera > Pentatomidae > Rhaphigaster > Rhaphigaster nebulosa. The sequence goes on along the minus strand of OX411312.1, from coordinate 26,536,052 downwards.
TCTTGTTCATACCCACCAACTTAAGGTTTGTATTTTGATTAATATTATTGTTAATTTTTAACAATAATTCTTGATCAAATTTTCGTGTTTATCCTTAATACCTTAATAATAATAAGCATATGCCCAATTACTTTGAGGGTGTAGGAAGAACTAATTGAGATGAGGGAGTAATAAAGAGAAGCTCAAGAAGTACCTTTAGTCAATTCTCTTCCCGATAAACATTTTCGACTAATGAATGTAAATATAACTTTTCTAACACTTGATACCTTAAGTTTTAATTGTTAGTTCTTCAATTAACAAGTGCCATATCAGACCGTACAGGTAAATTATAGTTGTAATAATTAATGATAATAATAAATCAAGGAAATACTGGCAGATAAATTAACAGGGACAGCTCGAAACTTACGAGCTCAGCTTGAATTATAAGACGATTTATGGCGTTAGTCCGGAATAGAATTACTTCACAAAGCTGCCACCCAAAGTTAAGTTTTGTCACACTACTTGCTTAGGAATGAAGTCCATTTATGTACTGAACTTACTTCAACTTTGTTGGGGTATCTTAGAGTCAAAATGTTATGGGAATTTTCAATCTACTAAATCCAAGAATTTTATGAATCCATTCAAACTAAAAAAAAAAAAAAAATCGGAAGAACTTAATCATGTGTTTTAAATATCTGAAAAAGCAGGGTATCTCACATCTATGGCGCTGCATTTCAGAAAATTTATTCTTGATTTAGGATGATTTATTTTTAGGTGACTGAACCATGTACGGAAATTCTTTGATTGAATTAGTTCTTTATTAAATTAATTAACAATACAATAATTACATATTTATAGTCCGTGATCAGGAGTCAATATATTGACTCTTCAGATTCAAGCTGTAACTTTTTGAAGAGCTTTATAAATACCAAGTCCGCAAGAATAGACTATACCTAAAATATGAATTTAACAGGACGGGAAAAATACAGTCCGATACTCCGAAGAAGGACTGTTCCGCTCAAAAATATACATACATACTGACAACATACATACCAGGGGTTTACGCAGAAATTTTTTCGTAGGAGAATTTACTAAGAAGAAGAGAAGGTAAACCTAAATATCTAAATTTTCCAACTTTGGCGTAAGTTTTAAAGATAAGAACGGAAATTCGATGAAAAATAAAATTTAAATGAGCAATATTCACATATTTTACCCATTTCGTCAATAATAATTTTAGAATGAGATGAATATCTATATCTGGTTCATATTCAAATGCTAGAAAATTGAACGATGATTGGGTTAATGCAGATTATATTTGCATCAAGTGTCTATTTACGTAAAACGTAAAATGCTCTCTAAAAACGCACATAATTTAACAAATATAGACTTTGTTTACCTATTTGCTTATTTTGGCTACCTATCGGATCTTTTTCATTCATTCGGTGCTACAACTCGATGTCGAGTCTTGGCCTCCTGCACCAGCCTCCACCAATTATTCCGATCCTGCGCTGCTGCCATCTAGCTCCTCACACCCAACATGGACCTAGCATCTCCAGCCACTCCATCACTCCATCGAAGACGAGGTCTTCCTCTTCGCCTTGTTCCATGTATCACCTCCGTCATTATTTTCTTTGGCAGATCATTCTCAGCCATCCGAGCAACATGTCCGGCCCATCTCAATCTACTGAGCCTCAAACACTGCACCACGTCTGGTACCTTAAATAAATCTTTGAGCTCCTGGTTTGTTCGACGTCTCCATACCTGGTCAACCTTCACAGCTCCAAAGATTTTATGCAGAATCTTTCTCTCAAAGACCATCAAATTCTGCTCACCAGTTTTGGAGATATTCCATGTTTCTGAGGCATAAAGGAGAATTGGCCGGATAATTATTTTGTATAATAGAACTTTTGTGTCCTTAGTCAATGCACGGCTCCTAAAATATGGACTGAGGCCATAATAACAACGGTTGGCGCTTAGCACTCTTCGTTTAATTTCTGAGTCCACAACATTGTCTTGGGTTATGAGGGACCGAGATAGATAAACTCGGAGACTTTTCCAATAGTATACTCTCCGATAGTGATTTCTTCGCCAGGTCTGGGGATTTCCCTCTGTGACCATGTATTTGGTCTTTGCTGCGTTTACTTTAGGCCCCATTTTTCTTGCTTTTACTGCTAGTTTAAGGAATCCATCAGAGACAGCCTGGAAGGATCGTCCGGCGATATCACTATCATCAGCATAAGCCAGAAGTTGTACTGTTCGGCTGAATACTGTTCCGCCCACTTGAATACCAGATTCTCTAATGGCCTTCTCCAGAGCTAGATCGCATAGGAGGCATGCCAGTGCATCCCCCTGCCTCAGTCCTTTCCCAGATGTGAATGACCTATCGGATCTTAGTATAGCTATAAACCATCGTCTCGAATACAGAAATATAATGTGTGAATATAACATTAAACTACCAAGTCGTTCAGATGTTACATGTTAAATAATCACGCACTAACGATTATATATGTAAATATACATACATACATATATTTATATATATATATATATATATATATATATATATATATATATATATATATAAAATATATAAAACTGACAAATATTTACACTAAACTAAGATTAATCAAGCTCTCGACCTCAAGCGATTTTAAATTTCCACACATACAAGCCCATGAATAACTTTTTACGAATAAATAAATATCTTTATTTATTTGGTTATTTCCTCTACCCCATAGGGCCATTTGCGAAGATAAACAATTAAAATTTATCATTTGTATAAACAAATTATTTATAAATATGTATAAACAAACCGATAGAGCTTATTAAAACAGGACCAGTTGAACTCAAAGAGATACTAGCAAAGACCTTCACAAACTGCTTAAAGACAGGTAAGATACCAAAGGATTGGTTAATGGGAGACATCATCCCTATCCACAAAAAAGGAAAAAAGAACATATGCAGAAACTATAGAGGAATCACTGTGCTAAGCAGTGTTGGGAGACTTTATAGTCGAATCCTGAAGGAAAGGCTAGAGGAGGAGGTTTCTGATCAGATGGTGGAAGAACAGGCAGGTTTCAGAAGTGGAAGATCGTGTAGTGACCACATTTTTACCCTGACTCAAGTCATGCAAAAAAGGATGGCATACGACCTCGAAACCCATCTGACGTTTGTTGACATACAGAAAGCCTATGACAGTGTTCCTCTAAAGAAATTGTGGGAAACCTTGGATCTGATGAAGATAAGTAGAGGCCTTAAAAAAGCCATAAAAAGTTTGTATAATGGAGCGGAATCAAGGGTAAAGATAGGAGGAAAAGTCTCAGAGTCTTTCAGGATTACAAAAGGATTAAAACAGGGATGCAGCATGTCCCCAACACTTTTCAATATATATATTGAACAGGCACTAAAATCATGGAAACAAAGATGCCGAGGGATGGGAATTGAGGTCGGAAATAATATATTTTTCACCCTACAGTTTGCAGACGATCAGGTTGTCATAGCAACAGATGAATATGATATGGAATTCATGATGAGAAGACTCCTTGAGGAGTACACCGAGTGGGGCCTGGAGATAAATACTGAAAAAACGGAATACATGGCATGCAACTCCCCTATCTCATCTCTCTGCATAGAAGGGTGGATGATCCCTCAAAGTACTGCTTTCAAGTATCTTGGAGTGACGATGGACAGTTTGGGCACAGTTCAAAAGGATATTCAAAACAAAATTAATCATGGTAAAAAAATAATAGGTCTCTTAAACGGTATATTATGGAGTAAAAAGGTCTCTCTCGAAACCAAAAAGAAGATATACCACTCCTTCTTGGTTGGCACAACGTTATATGGGTCAGAATCATGGACAGTGACAAAGCAGTATGCGAATAAATTACTGGCCCTAGAAATGGATTTCTGGAGAAGAAGTTGTGCCATATCCAGATTGCAGAAGGTCTCCAATGAGATTATAAGAAATAAGGTGGGGGCTAAACTCAGCATTCTCAATGACATCAGTGAAAGAAAACTGCTGTGGTTTGGACACGTCATGAGAATGGACGAGACACGATGGCCCCTTCGAGCACTTAAATATTGCCCTGAGAAAAGAAGAAGACGTGGAAGACCTCGGAAGCAGTGGATGGAAGGGGTCAGAGAAGAAATGGCTGCTAGAGGTCTGACAGAGGAAGACTGTTTTGACAGAAGATATTGGAGGGAAGGCGTATTGGGTACCGGGATGTGAGAAATCGCAAAACCCGATAAAAAAAAAAAAAAAAAAAAAAAAAAAAAATAAACAAATTGAGAACTACCAGATAACTATAAAAAATCCAAAAATGGTTAATTGAAAATTAGTAACATCGTTCTTATACTTACAAATAACACAGAATATTCAAATCGGATAAAATATTTGAGCTATGCAAGGAATCCATGCTTCCGACAAAAGTATCTAAATAAACCTGTAACCTATAAAGATGAATTTTCACCTCTGCAAAATATTTCAAATTTTAGTATTTCCAAATAATTAAACGATAAAAACAAAACAAAAGAGAAATTATTTCATTAAAATAAAATGTTTTAACTATTGCTATCTTTAATCTCATGTACCTAATATTATCTGAAAGCTAAATAATCAAACATACAAGTAAAGGAGATACGATAATTATTTATGTTTCCTAATTTAATAAAACTTATTTGTTATTATTTAATAAAATTATAAATAATATATAAACAGCAAACAGGTTTTTGTTCAAGTAATTTTCTTTATCATTGCAATGTTATTTCAATTAATAAATTTTAAAATGAATGAAGAATTATTTAAACTTCGTTAGAATGTATTTTTTATTTTATTTTTTTATTTCCATGTACAGTAGAACCCCGATAATGTGAAATAATATGACCAGAGCTCTTCCGGATAACTCGAAATTCCGGACATCAGGAAATTAAAAAGAATATTGATAATAACTACATTTGTCTAAGTAATAAGAGATTACTACACACGTTCTTTTACAAAACATATGTTACCTTTTCGCTCTATGTATCACGCAAAATAACTACAAAACAAACTTTCTTGGATTAGTATAAAATGAAAATATCGATGTGGGCAACACATGACTTCCTTGTACGCCTATTAAGTTATAAATCCGTGGCTCAAAAAGTGATACTCAATTTGGTTACTAGTTGCCGAAGATTGTAGTAATAACGACACTTGAATTCCCGACATCCATCTATTGACACACACACACACACAAAACACGCACTCTTGTTACTGGAGGTATCATTCCGTTATTATATGTCGTTTTCCTTCAGTACATAACTAGTTTCCAAGATATTTCTTCATGTTCCGTGACAACAATAAAACTGTCAATATCGCTGGATAAAGCATTAGAAATCGACAGTTTCCACATTTTAAGTGGAAAAACCCACTTAACTAATATCTTATTCTCATGCTGCAGACTTGTTGATCTCACAAATGGGGAGGAAAACCAGTATTTTACACTCAATTGTAACACTTAAAAATGTAATAAAAATGTTTAATTGGATTGGAAACCAAATTGCACTTGTAACCTTTATTACCGAAACATATGATTTCTCTTTGAATTTAAATATAATTTTTGGTGTAAGCTTATTATGACCTTCAAGTAAAGTAACCTTTTCGGCTCACCAATTTTAACCAAAATATAGTAAATACATTCATATCGATATAAAAGTCCTATTTCAAATTTGAGATGTTTTACATTATATTTGAAAATAATTTTTGATCAAAGTCTAATATGACATTCAAGTAAAGTACCGCTTCCGGTTTTCCAATTTAAACCAAAATCTAGTATGTTATTTAAATATGTATATATAAGTTATAAATACTAAATTTGAGAAGTTATGCATAGTATTTTAATATAATTTTTGATGGAAATCAATTATGACCTTCAAGTAAAGTACAACTTCCGGTTATCAAGCAGTGACCAAAAAGGGTGGTTCACAACTAGATTTTACAACAATCCTTAATACGAAATTTCAACTTTCTACGGCTAACCGTTTTTGAGTTATGTGAAATACGAACGTACGCACGTACAGACGCCACGACTAAACTAGTCGGAATGGATTCAGGGATGGTCAAAATGGATATTTGCATTGAAATCTGAAAACCGAAAATTTTCGCGATTAAAATACTTCCTTTACTTCGTACAAGGAAGTAAACAGTGAAAAAACTTACGGGTAAACGGATAAAGTTTTTGTTTAGACACGCATGAGAAACAAAACAGAATGGAGGTAGGATATGAACTTTAAAGTTTAAACTCTATTTTCACAAGAAGTCTATTTGGCCTATAGCAGCTCACTTTACCAAAATATACGAAGTTATCACATTTAATAATATCACATATTTTTTATTAAATACGAATTATGAATATCGTTTTTAAAATAAAATTAAAAATATAAGATACGGTTTAATTTTCATGCACATTTTAAATTAAAGAAATACTTAACATTTTATTTTTTTAAATAAAATTAAATAATAATATTAATAAATAATAGAATTACGTTTCGGATATATAAGATCTGCATTAGTGGTGTTTTACATAATACGAGTATATACTGTATATTGGATATTTTTTAATTGTACAAGCAATTTTACATACATCTTTAGCTTTTTTTAGCCATTATATTTTTTCTGTATAAAATTGAAAGGCGGACAAAATTTTGATATAGTTTGTTAGTACAATTTAAAAATAACTAACTGGTAAATGGCAATGCTATTTTCACTTTTAAGATTTTTCATTAGGTTCATTTTTCTTTTCTTTTTTTTTTTTGTATATTCTTTTTAATTTATTTTTGTATAATTTTACAGTTTTGTATAGTTATATATTTACGTTATAAAATTATGTATGAGTTTATTTAATTATATAAGAATTAATATTTAGTTCGTTTGAAATTCAGAGTTTAAAAAAAAGAAATTTTGTTTTTTGTAAATTTGTTTTTTCTTGAAAAACATTTCATGTAATTATTACTGTTTTAAATCAATCTTCGGCAGGCGGGTATTTCAATGCCGTCATACGTTTTTATTTTTAGAAACAATATACTTACCATACGTTTATTTATTTCAAATAAAACATATATCTGTGTTTTTTATTGAAGTGTAGTTAAAGGATTTATTTAAAAAGAAAATTGTTTTTAAATTGTTTAAATACATACAACATATATATGTGTGTGCGTATATTTTTCTTCCTCATGGTCATGGTGACTTCTGGCATTTTTCCTCTCGATATGTCCTGAATGAACATCAATATCTGATTCACGCGCACACACACAAGATTAATTAATCGATAGAAATTAAAAACAATTATTTTTTCTTTCAGAGGATTTTGAGGTGGAAATAACTGTCCTATTGATATATTCACATAAGATAACACACACACACACACACACACACACACACACACACACACACACATAATTATACATGGATAATAAGACCAACCTTTTTTAACTTCTTCTTTTTCTTTTTCTTTCCCGCTTCGTTTTGTTCTTCGAGTTTTCCTGTATCATTCTCGTCATGTTCTCCTTCCGCATATTTTTCTTCCTCATGGTCATGGTGACTTCCGGCATTTTCCCCCTCGATATGTCCTGAATGGACATCAAGATCTGATCCAGTAACACCCCTCTCATTGTTTCCTTGTTGATAATAATTGTTAGTGAGGCCTTGTTGATTGAATATGTTGCCATGATTTATGTGGTGGAGATTATGGTGATGGTTGTGGTGGGGATTGTGGTGGTGGTTGTGGTGGGGGTTATGGTGGTGGTTGTGGCTGTTGATGTTTGCTAGGTGAATCTGGCTTAGGACAGCTAAAAAATAAAGAATACCAATTAAACATGACTAAATTAAATAAATACTTACATTTTATGTCTCTATTCTCAAGTATCTGTCTTTATGTGCTAAGTTCAACTTCCCACGTTTATTATGAATTTCATTTATATGGGTGTGGTAAACCTTTTAATTAATTGCACAGTGAAATTTTTTTTTTAATTTTTACCAAAAATAAGTATACAAAATTCGTCAAAACATGCCTACACCCAAGAACATCCAAGATGATTCTTGTTTCATTTTGTACCCAATGACATATGATTTTATGTCATTTAAGGAATTGTATGTATTTTTTTGCGTTTAGATAGTTTTTGATTTTTTTTTTCTTTTAAAAAGCCTTTAATATAGTGCGGAAGGAGTTCTTTGATATGTGGCTAACAAAAGACAAAAATTAACTCCATGATACGGGTTTGATATCTGTTTCTCACAAATCTGATGCAAATGATCTCTATGAACAAAATGTTAGCCTGTTGAATGATACCGGCATTAGATATTCTGTAAAAATTGCCGAGAGAAGGGAGAAATCTCACAGGAAAAAGGATTTTATTTGTAAGAAGTTTTCTTTCTGGTTAGATAAAGAAGATTTAATTTTCCTTTAGAGGGGAGGGGATTGATAATTATTCAATCTACTTGTGGCCTCATTCAGTCTTCACTGCCTTTCAATACCAGTGACGCGGCTAGAGGAAAAAAAAAAACTATCTATCTTATTTTCTTGTTAATGAGGAAAAATATAACCAATAATTCGTTTTGATCTTTAATGCAAATAATAAATCACTCATATTACACTTTATCATTAATTATTATCTTTATAACAGTGTCGACAGGTGATAAAGAGAATAACGAATTATGAATTGAGGTAAATTGATAAGTATGTGAAGAGAAAAAACTGTTTCACAACAAAAATACTTTTCTCTAAGAACGATTAATTCTACTGTTAATCCGAATATTATTTGCTATCTGCCATCGAATATCTAAATAATTTTATTATATTTAATGTGGAAGAAAAAATCTAGAAACAAGTCCCCACATAATGTCTTTTCAGGTCGCGATTGTTAAGGTTTCATCCACTTAAATCGGAACTCCGTCGCTCTGTGAGACGGTAAGAAACGTCGAAAGAAAATAATGCTGAATGAATAAATAACTTGTTTGCAGTTTGAAGTCCTAAAATGTTTATCATATATCGAAAAATATATATAGCCTTCGAAAAGGAGAAGTGTTTATTACTTTTAATTGTTTTATAATTTAGTTTTTAACAACAAATCAATTAATTATTGTCCAATTGTATCAACAAGTAGTTATTTAGAGTCAGTAGTTCTCAATGAGGCCGAAATAACATCTATTCTACTATCTAATACAGCGTGAATCGATTTTTAAGATTGAGTAATCGATAGAAATTAAAAACAATTACTTTTTGTTTCGGACCTTTAGGTGGAAATAATTGTCCTATTGAGATATTCCCTTAAGAAAATAATGTTGTTGTTTTTTAATATAATTTATTTTATTATTTGAAAAGCTTTAATGCCAAAACTATCAACACCTCCCCTGAAGAAATAAAGTAATTATTATTAAATTATTATTGTCCAATTAATTATATAACAGATGTTATGAAACGCGCTATGGTTTTTACGAATTGTAGAGATAGCATAATTGCAACAATTAACCTGTTTGTTCTCTATAGCCATTAGATTTGTTAGGTGTTAAATTCAAAAGCAGACAAATTGTTGATATTATTTCATGTAATTCGTTGATACATTTTAAAAATAACTGACTAATATATATTTACCAGTCCTTCGGAACTTTTCCTTTTTTGATATATTAATAGGGGATGATGAGCGTATCAAATGATTATTTATTTTTAAAGAATGTTATATAATTTTATTTTATATTACAGTTTGATTTGAGGAACATGTCTAGTGTGTGTGTGTGTGCTCGAATATATGTATATATACAGGGTGTCCCGTAAGTCATGGGATATTATTACTTACAGTAATAATTACTACGCAATCATTACTATATTACTTTAAATACAGTAATGATTGCGAATCGAAAGAGCAACAAAAATATTCATATCGACCATGGCCTGATGAAGCAGGAACTTAAAAAGTAGATATTAATTACGTAGAAAAGCAGGAAATTGAAATTTTGTGTTGTTTTGTTAAAGTAATGTTTTTTGTTGAACAGGAAGCGATCACTGAAAAACTCTTTAATTAGTTAATTAAGTTCCGATTGCACCATCGTAAATTTAACAGAATTCCCTTTAAGAAATAATTTGTCTTAACTAAATATATTGAAAGAGAGCTTTCGGGAGACTTATAGCGAAAAGTTTTATTTTATTTTTTTATATCAATATTTACTTTTGAATGTTTTATAAATTTCCTGCTACAGATACCCCACTTAAGGTTAAACTTTTACTCTTTTAAACTTTAATTTCGTATAAATTAAGTCGATGTTTCTTTTGGGATCGGTCTAGAATTTGTCAAGAAGTGTGTAAATCTGAGTTTCACCGACAAAGAATTGTTTTCAAAATGAAAATTATTAAATTAACTTTATTTTTAGTCTATGTTTAATTTGTCATTTTTACTAATTTAAATTATAAATTAAATTGTAGTTTTGGTCAAATTACAGAGTTTTTTTTTAGTTAGGTTAGTTTGTTTTTTTTCACAAAGAAGCTTATTATTATGTATTTCCATATTATTTTATTGAGTGGATTGAATTTAATAAATTCCTTAATCAAATTCTTTATCGGGGAACGCTAAGTCCACACCACACTTTTTGGTCAATCAGATGCAAATTCTAGACCGATCCCAAAGGAAATCTCAACTTAATTTATACGAAATTAAAGCTTAATAAACGGAAAAGATTTCTCGAAAGTGGGATATTGCCCAGAAGGGAGCTGTAAAAAAAAATTAACAAGTAAAGTGTGATTTTAAAAATAAAATAAAACTTTTCGCTGTTGGTCCTCCCGAAAGCCCATTATTTATATACTTTTTATATAAATAAGTAACACCTATCTTTCTCTAATGTAGTAACCCTGTATAGGTGAAGCTAACAATAAAATATTATTATAACTGCAATAATAACAAATAATTGAGCTGTAAACAAAATTCAACTATAAACGAAATATTTAGGTTGGTAATCTTGAATAATTGGATATCATTGTAATTTTATTTTGTTAAGTAGGTATTGTCTTGTATTTGTTAGTACCTAGATTTTTTTTCTGTCTCCTAATTTTGTTTTCTTTTCATTTTTGCATTTCATTTTAATTTTTGTTTTTTAGTATTTGTTCATTTGGTTTAGGCATTTATGGTTTATATCTTTTTTTCCATGTTTAAAAATTTTTTTCAATATAAACTTATATATATGTATATATATATATATAAAATAGAGCTTGCAATAAAATATTATTATAACTGCAATAATAACAAATAATTGATATATATATATATATATATATATATATATATATATATATATATATATATATATATATACATATATATAAGTTTATATTGAAATACAATTTTTAAACATGGAAAAAAAGATATAAACCATAAATGCCTAAACCAAATGAACAAATACTTAAAAAAAAAAATTAAAATGAAATGCAAAAATGAAAAGAAAACAAAATTAGGAGACGGAAAAAAAATCTAGGTACTAAAAAATACAAGACAATACCTACTTAACAAAATAAAATTACAATGATATCCAATTATTCAAGATTACCAACCTAAATATTTCGTTTATAGTTGAATTTTGTTTACAGCTAATACTTTCAAAGTATTATTGTTTACAAATATTAGTTTAATTCCCTTTTGTATTTGTTAAATAAATCGTGACGTGTCGTTGGATAAATCCACTTTCAAAAAGTTGTTTTTTAAAAAGTTTTCATGTGCTGTGTTCGTAAACCCTATAGTCGTAAATTACATGTACAAAATTTTGTAGTATATTGGTCGCAATAACACAAAGTTATTTTAAATTATATCAAAGTTTTTTTTTTTTTTTTTTAAATTTTGTTTTATTATGGAGAATGAGTAAGACGTGCCATGTTGTAGCTATAAAGGACCAACCACGTTCATTCATATCTGGTGTAGAACCATTTCACAGCGATGAAGTTTTGAGAAATGCATTGGGGAAAACAAAGTAGGTGAAGTTAATAGAACTGATTACGTGCTCATTTCTCAAAAACTGAACAAATGCTCCGGTTAAATTGATTAGGGATTGATAAATTATTTGCCACTTTTATAAATTTGTTTTATAGAAAACTAGTTTCGAATGTTATACATTCATCCTATTTCTAAAAACACACAAAAAATTCAAAATATAGTTTGGTATTATTATACATATTAAATTAGATTAATATAAATTATTATTATAAAATATTTATGAATTATGAATTAAATTAAGACAAGAAATAAAATACAATTGTATATGTATATTGTTATATGTATTGTCTTAATTAAATTCATAATTCATAAATGTTTCATAATACTGATTCATATTAATATAATTTAATATGTATAATAATACCAAACTATATTTTGAATTGCTTATTTTTGAATTTTTTGTGTGTTTTTAGAACTGAGGATGAATGTATAATATTCGAAACTAGTTTTCAACAGAACAAATTTATAGAAGTGGCAAATAATTTATCAATTCCTAATTAGATTGATTCTTCTATACCATCGTGCGGAAGTCAACCGGTTAAATTTGAATAAACAGAATTAGCACAATAGAAAACTTCCAAAGTGTGTGCAGAACGTGCTTCAAATAATTGATTCGAGTCGCACTCTTTCGTAGACTCAGCATTTTACTTAGAACCTAAGCACATAGTGAAGCACGTTCTCAGTTTTATTCAGTTAGAAAGATGAGCAGGTCCTCCGAATCAATTCACAATCCATATTTAGGGCATTTGCTCCATACACTTATATGTGATTTAGTATTGTTAGTGAAACGTCTCTCAAATCATATCTAACCCGAGCATCTGCTCAGTTTTTTTTTTTTTAGAAATTAGCCCGTGCTCAGTTTTATCCACTTCACCTAATGTCTTTACCCTTCCTACTATCGCAACGGTAAAAAATTAAAAGTGCATTTTTATGTTTTTCGAATGATATCTTTTGCAAGATCTCTGCCATCGATGGTACGTCCATTCCTTCCTCTCTAACTATTTTTACCATAAAGTAAAGCCTAGGAAGGATATGGGTGTTTTTGAAAAATTGAAAAAATAAATTACTTATATTTGAATTCATTAGATTTTTTTTATCTTGACTCACGATTAATATAGTCGAAGCAATTAATTCTATGTCATTTATCGAGATGAATATTTGATATTTGGAAGCCATCTTCCAATCAATGCACTCTGTTATTCTACTGACTAAATTGGAGTAGCTGACAGTGTGTCAATAATGTTGTCTAAACAACTCGACTACTGCTATGAGATTTTTTTTTTTTTCTTTAGCTTGGCCTTCCATAGTAACTCTGTGAAAGGGAAGTTTATATACAATTATCCCAAGCCCTTTGGCATCTTACGTGTATGTTATATAAAGCATAATTGATGCTACTTATTTATTTTATTGTCCCTTCATTTGTATTAAAATATTATATTCATATTTTAGTGAAAATAAAGGGATAGAAAGATTGAAATAATTAATGGCGAATAGTTTATTAAAAAAAAATGTTTTCTTTAAATGAGATTTTTCTGAAATAAATTACCGCAGTTCGTTAGCTCGGTTTAATGACATGCTCTTTTTCATTCATTTTTTCGCTATTTCATTTTTTTTTTTTTGCTAAATAAGAGTTTTGCTGTAGTAAAAGATTACACCATTCGATTTCTGAGGCCTGAAAATCCTTTTTCAAAAAGTTTAAACAAAATCTTAATTATTCTCAATGTTTGACCTTCATACTCTATATGGTTATCTTCAATCAATATGCCTTGAGGTCAATTAAAAACTCAAAAAAATGATTTCAACTTTCAATCAATGAATGATCATTAATTCACCATGCATCGTTAAAGTAGTAGTTAAGTAACAACCGGTAAATATGAGAACGGTGGATACCTCGAAAACTATAACAGATAGGAACAAACTCATGAAACTGCATACATGATTTTGCTCATATATTTTAAATATTTTGTCTCGACTAAGTGTTTAAAATAACGACTAAGTTAGTTATAATAAATACAATATTTTATTTGATTTTAATAGTATAATAGCAATAATAACTAACATGTCAACGTTTCGTCAATCAGGACTGAAAAATATAAGCTCATATAAATTCAGACATGAGATAGCATCAAAAAGACCAAATCGAGATGATGTCTTAATTGGCGAAACGTCGAATATTTATTTCTATTCTAGTAATGTTTCTAGAATATGGTGCCATAATGGATATTTAAGTTAAAGATTAAAACAGGCCAATTTATATATATATATATATATATATATATATATATATATATATATATATATATATATATATTATTCAAATATTTGTAACATTTCGGCCAAATTCAAGAAATGTAAAGCACATTATATTTTAATTAAACATGAAACACATATCTCGTCATTTTCTTTCAAATTGACTGTATTTATTGTAAACAAAATCTAGGCTAGTTACAGTATATATTGTCTTTATTTAAAAACTGGAGTCAATATCCGTCCCAGTCGGAACCTCGCCGGACGTCGCCGGTTAATCCGGAGTGTATAAAATTTAAAAACATATTTTAATAATATATTTTAAAAATGTGCCAAATAATAAAAGGATGCAAGGATTTTCGTACTTCATAATTATAGTTTTAAACTCATTCATTATCAAAACAAACGCTTCGGGGTTTTGCCCCTTCTTTACATTCTACAACATTATAGTGCAGAGTTTCTGCTAATGAGTTTTAATAAAACCATAATAAGGAACTAGTAAGGATAATAACCATAATAAGGATCTATTTTATATATATATATATATATATATATATATATACCCATATTTTCTTTTTTTATAATTTAGACCAAATATATTTAAAATGTGTATCGGGCCTGTAAACAAAAAGAAATAAAACTTTTACCAACTCTTTACGGCTACATATAAACTCGGCCATCACATCAGTTTATTAGAAAATCTTTAAAAAATTTTACCCAAAGTAAATTAACGAAAATATTCGCCTTCCCGTTATTAATTTACCAGATATAGCCTGGGATTTCATGGAATTGACAATACAATACGCAAGGCTAAATCCTAACTGACTGAGTACAAAAGCTGATATTATGTAATGGTAATTAATTAGTATACAACAGTTTGCATTAGTATTATGACGTATCGCAGATTGTAATTGTTAATTAAGATGCATTGGAAGACAATATAAACACTAGTAATCATATTAATTGAGAATTGCACAATTAATAGTTGACCGTATAAAATATATGAAGGAATGTGATGGTCCGGAAAGCGGTCCAAAAGAATGGATCACAAATAGTAAAAACTATTAATTAGAAACCGACGTTTCGACCAACTTTGCAGGTCTTCATCGGGACTTGAAGCTCAAATAGTGGTAAAGGAATGAAAAGGCAATTTTTTTTATTTTGCCTAGTCACTCCTTCACCACTCTTTGAGCTTCAAGCCCTGACGAAGACCTGCAAAAATGAGTCGAAACGTCGATATCTAATAAATAGTTTTTACTATTTGTGATCCATTCTTTTTTACCGCCTCCTGGAGCATCTCATTCCTTCATGTTAATTTCTCATCTCATTCCTTAAAGTTAGTTTTAAATTTTTATTTTTGGTCCAAGGTATTCTCTTCCATTGAAGTATAATTATTATATATTCCCTTACACCCGTTGGAATTATTACAGACTTACGAATTCTTACTTGCAGCTTTCCGGGCAGTGTGCAGCATACAATAATTAATTAATAATTTATACGCTAGATAAATAAGAAGCATTTTCACCTTTAATCTTTCTTTTGCTTCCATCTGAATGTATTTCTTTTCCCGTTTAAGTTTGCCTACATGTTCAAAGGCATTTCTCCTTAAATATATATCACCGAAATCATTTATAACTTTTACAATTGCATTTTCAACTTTTACACCGGTTTTTATCCTTATTCATTTCAAGACCTTGTTCTTTTCTAGCATATATAAATTAAAGTGAGAAATTTGATTTATATGTCCATCGAGGTTTTGAGTATAGAGATAGATATTTTCTATTTATTTATACAGATCTGTAAAAGAACCAGGTTATAAATTTAGTACATATTTAAATAAGTAAGGTTTGTACAATAATTAGAACGGTAACGATTATTGGTATAATATAATATATATCTATATATTATGTAGATGTAGGAAGGACTTACGTAGAGGCAAATAAGTAAGTATCTTTCCTGGTATACCGCGATACTTCG
Organism: Rhaphigaster nebulosa; assembly: GCA_948150685.1. Classification (NCBI taxonomy): domain Eukaryota; kingdom Metazoa; phylum Arthropoda; class Insecta; order Hemiptera; family Pentatomidae; genus Rhaphigaster; species Rhaphigaster nebulosa. The sequence goes on along the minus strand of OX411312.1, from coordinate 26,519,843 downwards.
CATCTTCTAGCTATTAACTTATTTATTTGGTGTCTTAAGTTGGGAGATACTAAACTTGCTAACTTTACTGAATGAAATCTTAATGTTTCCCTAGTGAGGGGATCTTGCTCTGGTACAGATACTTTCTGTTGTCTACTAAATTTGATCTCATTAATCAGAATATTAAATAGCTTCAGTTCGATAAATTATTATCGTATTTCAATTAGGGATTTCCAATTAATCATTGACAAAATGATTTTTTTAAAAAAATATGGTGCGGTGTGAGCATCATACATGCAACATTCACTTACTGCCCTACTTGAAATAAATTTTAAAAGTCTCAATTTATTTTCTATTTTAACGTTTAGTTTCCATTAATTATGATAAAAGTATAAATTATTAACCGTAGTTGATTGTCGTAACGATCACTAATGTTTATGAGGTTTTTTTGTCACTCTCTTAAACCTTCTACTATTTTATTTGTTAGATATTAGTTTTTCTAAAATCTTTAACTTTCCAACTATGTATTATACATTAATATCACTACTCTTTTTTTCTTTAGGAAATATATTTCAACCTCAGAAAATATTTATCCTTTAGTTCATTATCAAATTCTTTCACTGTTTATATTCGCCCGTTTTCCACTATAAATGAGAGATGGTTAATTATTTAAAAAAAACAAAATTAAAGGTACTTTAGAGGGATCCATTTCGAAAATTCGGCATTTAAGCCCTGTCGGACTGTTTTAATCATGATAAAACTTAGCTGATATTAAAGATCATTTAATTTCATATTAATATGAGGAGTTTAATCAAAATCGTTTGAGCCGTTTTCGACAAAATTGTAAAAAGTGTAAAATCAATGGTATAAATTTACACTTAAAAAAACACTTAAAAAAGTCGCTGTAACTTCACATACATGTTTCTACCTTTAATACGTAATTTCAGTTCCGTGAAAATTTTCGTTTCTGAGCTAGGCTGATCACACACACACACACACGCACTGACCATTTTGCAGGTCTTGGTTATTTGAACTAAAACGTGTTTCGGTTGAAAACTAGGATTCGAAATTCTTCGTAATCGCAAAACTTTCCCTTACTGCATTTTACTATATTTCGGTTTGGAGGTAAAAGCGATCAACTGCATTTTTGTGGACGTGAAAGTTTGATGCTATTTTCCTATGCCTGAACCAAATTTACGCTAGGTTGTGAAATTCTCAATAATTAACCAACAATTTTCGATAATTTTACATTTTTTTTTCAATAATGAAGCGTATTAAATTTAGTTCAGGTACAGGTATATAGCAACAAAATTTCATCATCACAAAAATGCAATTGATCACTTTTACCTTCAAGTTGACGGTATGTAACTTATATAGGTAACTGAAAGTAATATATCTTTACCAGATCAGTAGTTTCTGAGCCACATTATCAGTCATCTTGTTTTTTAGTGGCGACATCATTAATGTCGAAAAATGTCGAAAGTGTACTGTAAGGAAGGGTTTTCCATCCAGACACAAAACTGTTAAAACAACTAGGTCTTTTTGATTCCTGATTTCACGGAATATTGAGAGGTTCGTACTAATTATAATTTTCATGATAATTAGAAAAATCTGTCTTTCGATCAATTTGAGTGTCATTCCAGGTCATGTGTAACCAACTATGTTGTACATACATATATATATATATATATATATATATATATATATATATATATATATATATATAAATATATATATAGAAATATATATATATTTTTTTTGATTCCGAAAAGATTCGAATGGGTGTAATTTGCAGAAGAAATCTAATGGACAAGAGAAGATTAGAAAAACATTGACTGAAGGCTACTAACTGACTGCCACTCCGGTAGAAGATTCCTATATTAGAAGAGCCCCACCAAAGCACCGTGTAATTACTGTCCTTTGAGGAGGGGGCTGGTCCCCCTGCTATTAATCAAACCAGAGCTTCTCAAGAAGTAGATATTGACTCACTGTTCTGTAAAGGGATGAGGGTCGCAGGTGACTAGACTAATCGTTTTGATACCATCTTAAGTAAAATAATTATTATTTTTAGTACGCCTCCGAAGTCTTTTATTAATATTTTTTTTTTTTTTTTTTTTAAACACGCAAAAGGAACGCCTGTACCAAATAATACTATTGCGCCTATCTCCATATTTATATTAATACCCGGGGACCGATTTATGCTCAGAAATTATTTAATTTAATTATTTTTTTATTTGATTCGATAAAGAGGATGAAAAAATTACAATAATTTTATTACTAAACGCACGAATATATCATACAATAAAGATGTAAAAAAATTTAAACACGGACAAATAAAAAGTCCAAAAAAGAAAGAATAGCCACATTTTCGATACTACCTTGGTAATCGTGTCAATAGTTCGATGCGCAGGTTTCAACGGATCTATGACTTTCAGAACCCTAGGAGTCAAATAAAACGCATTTTTATCCATTGTTTGTGTTTGTATCTGAACCCCGATTATCTCATTTTCTTTTTCGACCGATTTCTTTGTTTTGTTGGGTTTTGTCCTTCGATGTCTGTGTTCCTAATAGGACCCCTTGTGCGCAATAGCCTAAAAACTTGTTATTTTAGGCTGTAGCGCAAAAACATCTTTGATGACTTTAATGAAACTTTAATTAAATTAGCTCATGTACAGAGTCCTGCGTTAAGTATTTAATGATATAATCCTATTTTGCTGAAAAGGTCGGGCTAGAATTCTCAATCTTGGTATTTGTTTGATTACCGTTTCTTTCTCACGATGGCCTGTCATTGACGCTCGCTGCACCAATCTAAGAAAAGCGCGACGGTTATATCGAGGATTCACGAAAGACAATAAATGTGTTTTTTGGTTTTCTTTGCTTTCCGGTGCGAATGACTCGAGAAAATTTCAAAGAACAAAAATTTATTATTTTTAGTGTACAGTTAGAAACCGTATTTATATTGATAGCATGGAAAGATCATTCCAGGCTGTCTCCGACGCATTTATTGTCCTTGCTGAGACTGCTAGGAGAATGGGCTTAGTAATAAATGGGAGGAAAACAGGGTACATGGCGAGGAAATCCGAATTGGGGACTAACAATTCGAGGAAGCAAACGAATTTGTAAACCTTGGCTTTCAAGTGGATGTGGAAAACGACGTCTCCAGGGAAATTAGGTCTCATATCGGAAAGTCCAGTAGATGCTTTTACGGCTCACGTAAAATCATTTCCGTAGCTACCTGCTTCCGAGAGTAACAAAAGTACAACTCTATAAACCTTAGTCCGGCCAGTTCTGAGCTACTGCTCTGAGACATGGACACTGAGCAAGTCGGATGAATCGGCTTTATTAATTCATGACAGGAAGATCCTCCGATCGATCTATTGTGGAATCATGGAGGGTCAAGAATGGCGGCGAAGGACCAATAATGAATTGTATGCCCTCTTCAAGGAACCCAATATAGCCAGGTTCATTCAACTCGGAATGTTAAGATGGGCTGGACATATGGCGAGGATGGATGAATATTCCAACCCAAAGAGGACTTTTCATAGAAGAAATCCATTGGACCAGGCGTAGAGGAAGCCCTGGGATGCGATGGCGAGATGGAATCGCCCACGAAGCCCGAACGTTGCTTGGAGTGATAAGCGCCTTGTCTAAGCGTCGGATCGATATTTTCACTAAAATAAAATAGCTGTAGAATTTGATTTCCTGTAAGAATTCGTCATAAAATATGCTCTTCTATGAATATGAAAGATGAATTTGCTAATTTGAAAGATAATTAAATTGCCTAAAAAGGTAAAGTTGAAAATAAATGATATGGTACTAGTCGATGCTTGTCAACTGTAAAGAACATTGAAATACAATGTAAACATAACTGGTTATTCTTCCCTCTACCTCATTCTTTGTAAAACTGCCGCTGCAAACAACCTTTGAAAACCACGAAAAATTGGTATCTGATCGTTCTTGTAACTCGGCTATTTCTCCACATATTGCAGCTTCTACGAAGTTCTACTTGTAGCAAAGGTCAAATAGAACCTTGTCAGTCTAAAAATTCATTTTCTTCGATTTTGTCAAAACCTTGTTTTTGGATTCTATACAAAATTTACCTGTGTCTACTGTTCGTTCAAACAAACGCATTTTTAGTCGTATTTTCCCCGAAAAAAATAGACTATGTGGGTTGAAGGTCGGCAGTGAGCGGCGGGACTGCGTTTTCTATCCGTTTCATAACCCCTAGAGCACGTTTATGGAAGATTTGGAGATGTCTGATATATATATATATATATATATATATATATATATATATATATATATATATATATATATAACCCGCTACATGAGCTGAAATTCTTTATGCAGGACTTTCTGTATCGAAGGTCAGCGGAGAGGCAGAACCATATAATAAAAGTACGTGCAAATTTCGGTATGTTAGGCAAATGTCTTTTGTGGGTCTCAATTTTTTTCTTAGTCCCCCGTTTTTATATTTTTTTTTTAACGTGAAAATACGACTTTAGTGACGGAGTTCTACTGCTCATGGATTTTTTTGAGATGTGTCCCTTTCATTCTTATTATGCGATACGTGTATAATTAAGAGGACCTCCATATTTGCTGACATTTATTAATAATATCAAAAGATTTTTGAAAAGTTCAGAAAAATATTTAGATCAATCAATTTAATTATTAATTTTTATAAACTTATTTCTTTTGTTTTTCCAGCTATCTGAGATATAGGAACTTTTTTTATGTTATTTTATTTTATTTTTTTCTATAACGCGTTGTTTTATCAATATTTTATCAAGCTTATTTGGCTGTTTTAAGCAACCTATTTTATACTAAATTATAAAATTATAATGTATCTTTTTCTGTGGCCTATCACCAGAATATTGCCGTGGGGAATTATATTCAGTCTGCAAGAGGAGAAGAAACTTCCCCTCCCCACATTTAATTGTTCTGACAAAAAGTTAAACTAGTGCATAAATGACTAATTTGCATTTCGACTGAAATTCGTTGGAAACAATTTTAATGAAAACATTAATTAATAAGTAAATGGGAATTCATATATTTGTTTTTGAAAAATTTACATAAGGTTCATTTTGTCCTATCTACCTGTGTAGGAGGTGGATATTAGTTTTTGCTTGCAATTAGTGCCGCGTGAGTTAACCCTGCCATATTATTGTGGGCGAACTTATAATTTCTTGTAAAATTATTACTAAGGCCAAATATTACAGGTAATAATATAAAAAACTGTTTATAACAGTAAATAAAATCGAGTAAGTTCTACAAAGGCATGGGAGAATTTCGGAATGGATATGTACCAAGGCTGTAATTCATTAAAGATAGGGGAATTAGATAGGAGATACAAGATCTGTTTTGGAAGGATGGAAGCAGTTCTTCATAGAATTACTCAATCCAAATAAGGAACTAATTAAAGAAAAAGTGACCTAAGATAAAAGAGACTCAGCGGATATGGAGGAAGAAGCAATACCACCAGACAGGGAGGAAATAGATGAGATAACCAGAGCACTCCGTAATAACAGAGCTCCTGGAATAGACAGCATTCCGAAATAGTGTGATGAGGCAGTGGTGGAGGAAATACAATCCAGCTTCTGTAAATAGAACTTTTTTTCAGGAACCTTGAATAGTTATTAGAAAAAAAAAATCTGTATATCGAATACAATTTCTACATATCGAATAAAAAATTCTAATTTAAAAAATATAAAATTAAATTAAAATATAAAATTAAATTATCATCAAAAAGAAACCTTAGTTTACGTGCATGAGAATGGGTAATAATTAAATAACAAAAAAAATATTCCACTACTTTGCAAAGCATTGGAAATTCAGGGAAGATCTTGTTTCAGAATAAGCACAGGAGTACCGAAATTCTCTGAATCTCTTTCCTTACATAGAATTAAATTTTCATTTTAAATTCAGTTTAACTTTCCCTTTCTTGTTGAAAACATTGCATGCATAAGCATGACTTCGGTGAATAATAGACATTTGAAGCTATATTGCGCCAAAAACAAAAATAAATTATTTTTTATGTATGTTTGCATATTTTTAATACATTACCTTATTAAATAAATTATAGATATTCATTTGTAAAAAAATCTGCAATCACAGTTGTAATTTGCACAATTTTTCAAATAAATGTTATTGATCGCTCAGTTTTGTTTTTCTTTAAACCTAAAAAATTGCCTTTGTTACTTCTTTAACCTTAAGAACAGCTCTAATTTTAGTTTTTAGCCTGAAAAGATTGAAAAATTGCAATCATTCTTTATATCGTAATTGCCATCTATTGAATATTTTTCAAGGAACCTTCATGTTCGATATATAGTGGTTCGACTGTGTATAATCTTATAGTTGATGTGTGGATGGAAATGAGGATGCCACAGGATTGGAATGTTGTAGTTCTGTGCCCAATACATAAGAAGGTTGTACATAAATACCAGTACATAAATAGATTAACCTGCCAAAACTATCGAGGTATCGCTTTACTGTCCACTGTCAATAAGGTTCTTTCAGTCACAATAAACAGAAGAATCATGATATGGGCATAAAGAAATATTGGCTAATACCAAAGTGGCTTCCCGCCAGGAAGAAGTATGGTTGATCTTATCTTCTCTATTCTACAAATGCTAGAGAAGGCATATGAAATGCAATAATGGTCTCTACCATCTCTTCATTGATTTCTGCCAAGCATACGATAGTCTCTATAGGAATGGACTGCTTGAAGTTATGAAATCACTTGTGGTTCCAGAAAAGCTAGTCGGATTAAGTGTGATGACCCTAGAAAATACTAGATCTAGGGTGAAGAGTTTGAGGTAGAGAATGGTTTACACCAGGTAGATCCTCTTTCCCCGGTATTATTTGATATTGCACTGAAACAAGCAGCAAGATCAATTAGGACGAACCCAGGAGGAACAATATATAACAGACTTACCCAACACTTGGCGTATGCTGATGACGTGGCAATTACGGCGCACAGTGGACAAAATTGCTGTTTTAAGTGGACAAAATTATATTACGTCGTTACAAATGTTTTTAGAGTTGCAGAGATCAGTAAAAATAGTTCAAAAAATACTACTTTAAAATTAAATGAGTTATAAAAGCAATCTTATAATTAATGAGATATAACATTTTATAAGATATACAAAATTAATGAATCATATTCATTGATTCTTGTTCAATCACAAGAATTCATTAAAAATAACTTAAAACTAATCTATTTGATTTATTATGTGTTATAATTATCTTACAATATTAATATTATAATTAATGCTATTGTAATATTGTATATAATATTATAATTTTATTTTTATAATCATATATTATCATTATATAATGTATATAATTAGATTAAGATATAATTATATAATAATCATAAGTAATAATATGATATGAATTTTATTATATATGACTCTTAATTATATTATAAGTATAATACAATTCTAATAATTACGACATAATTATAATAGTTATAAATAAGTTATAATATAATTTCAAAAAATTCGCTATAGTATAATTATGTTATTATAATGAGATTATGTCATTATATATATAATTTATATTATTATTTTTTTATTTCAAAGCCCCGTGGGACGTGCGTTTGACATTTAGGGGATAAAGATAGTTGCATTGGATGTGATTTAAGAGGGACATGAGTAGGAAATTTTTTGGGAATTGAGAAATTGATAATTTCTAATGATGGGACTCATTTATTATTATTAATAATCATATTAATATTATAATTAACTGATCTATCTGATTAAGTGTGTATTTTAATTGGGATTCTGGAGTTTGTTCAAATTATTGTCTTGGAATGACAGATTAACTCTTGAAATTTAAGGTTTCCAAATATTAACTTGTTTTTTGCCAAAGTTTGCCAATTAATTCTTTATCACTTGTTTGAAAACAAAAAAAATTGTTCATTGGTATTGTTTTTCCATGAACGCTTTTTTCTCAAAAAAGTAACAATAAATACGTAATTGGTTAGCTTAAAAAACGCGTTGATGTTTCGAAACTTCATTAAATATACTTTAAAACCGTGTATAGTTCATCGCGTTACTTTTATACTTTTTTTTATTCTGGAGTTAATCTATGCCATTTCTAGACAATAAATTGAATACATTTTGTAATATTTATATATTTTATTGGTTAAACTTGCCTTGCTTGTAGGCATCCGTATTGCTAAAGTTGCACTACTTCTTAAAACAGAACAAAAGGGCAACTGATGTGTCCGGAATGAAAAAAATTAGCGAAGTGCGAGATTAAGTTAAATACATGTTCATTCATAACTTCAAAGGTCGCACAATGTTTATAACTTGCTTATTAGCACTTGCCATCCCGTTTTAGGACCATCCAACTATCGTAGTAAACAACTATAATTCAATGGAGAATATTTGTGAGACTGACTTTTATCCGCCTGAATCATTCATTACCCCATTGTGTGGCGAGAACAAAAACGGTACTTTCAGGAGCTTGAGTTTTCAGGTAAACCCAATATATGATTTTCTCAAAAAATGAGGTGCAGGAAGGACAGAACAACGAGCAACTGCTCCACCACACATTTAAGAAAGTGGATCCATAAGGGCTTTAGTGACGGGTAAAAATGACGATGACGGCGGAAATAAAAGCGAGAATCGCAGGAGGCAAGAGATGTCTTTTTGCAGTGCGAAAAACATTACAGTTTCGGAACCTGTCACGGAAAGCTAATTATTTATTAAACGATTCTGAGGTCAATAGTCACATACGCAAGTGATACGTGGGTCCTGACCCAAGAATGCGAGAAGCTCTTACGGATATGGAAAAGGCAGGAGCTTCGACAGATCTTTGAACCAGCGTGTATAGAAAGTAGAGTAGGAAAACAAGAAATAATAGTGAAGTTTGGGAACTTGGACACGCAGAAAGAATGGGAGAAGATAGATTCTCGAAAAAACGATACGGAAAAACTATAATAAAAAACTATATATAAAAACTATATGAGAAATCAGGAGGCAAAAGAAGAAGAGGAAGGCCCAGACTGCGATGGATCGATGATGTAGAGAACGATCTGTAGTGAATGGGAATCGGACAATGGAGAGGTCAAGCTGGTGATTGGAGAGGATTGGAGGACTGCAGAGGTATTGTTGAGGAGGCCTAGGTACTACTACAAGGGTTGTAGAGCCACGGAAGTAAGTAAGTGACTGTTTACTACCACGTATTATACCATTGATACTATACTATTATAATATGTTTTTCTCTAATTTTTTATTATAAAATTATTATTATGGCCAAATTTCTTATTAATAAAATAAAAGTTTTTACATATATGAATATATTTACCTTGGTTTAGCGGGTTAAAACCCACATAAACGGGGTAATAATTTGGAATTACATAAGCGCCAGTGAACTCCAAGAATGATATCAACTGAAACAGAAAAAAAAGGTGTTGTAAATATACCATATATTTTCGCCATGAATTTGCCAATAGATTGACAAATTTTATGATTAGGTGAAAATTACTGCATTGCGGTAGGTTACGTTGAACTGATGTTGAAGGTTGTGCACCCAGTTGTCAAATCCTTGACATCATTTGTCATAAAAAATTGTGAAAATAATAAATCTTCACATTATTCGAAGTTTTAAATAATTATTTAAATTTTAAATAAATAAAATAGTAAAAAAAAAAAAAAAAATGGTTCCTTTCTCAAATGAACTTGTTGACTCCAGAAATAAGATTTATAGTATGCAGTGTCTATAGGAACCCCAATAATAATAAATCTTCACATTATTCGAAGTTTTAAATAATTATTTAAATTTTAAATAAATAAAATAGTAAAAAAAAAAAAAAAAAATGGTTCCTTTCTCAAATGAACTTGTTGACTCCAGAAATAAGATTTATAGTATGCAGTGTCTATAGGAACCCCAATATATTTGGGCATCACACAGGATCAGAACTGGAGGGGGTAAAGGAGAGACATTTACCCCAGGTGACAAAATTTTCGAACGAAATTTTATTTTTAGGTTAAGTTAAAAATATTTGTTTCTGTAGTTTGTTTTTACCTTAATTGAGTAACTAAAATGATATTTATTTCAAAATGTATTATCTAAAATACTGTTATATAACTATTGATTTTTATTGGGTGACGGGCATAAGAAGGGCCGGCAAAATTACCTCGACCTCCCTAGTTCCGGCCCTGGCAGTATCACTTGGTAAATGAAGTTTTCCTCTTTCTCTAAAAAAAAAAAAAAAAAATGAAGGAATGAGATGGTACGGGAGGCGATTAAAAAAAAAAAAAAAAAAAAAATTAAAATAAAAAAAAGTAGTAAGAAAAATGAATATCATTGTTTTCATTTTTCTCACTAGCTTTTTTAAATTTTAATTCATTCACTGTATATACCTTTGTTTTATTTTTATTTTTTTTATCTTGTTTATTCAGTCCTGAAGAAGACCTGCAAGGTGTGTCGAAACGTCGGTTCCTAATAAATAGTTTTTTACTATTTGTGATCCATTTTTTCTTTTTACCGGTTCCTTCATAAAGTTTTACGGTCAACTATTGATTATTCAATATAAAAAAAAAAAAAATAATATTCCAAAATGCTTATCGATTCTGCCAGAAAATATTCAGTTAATATTTTAAAATTTGAATATTTTGTCGTGAATTATTTTTCGAAAAACTTCATAATTTTAATATACCTAGTTTAAAAAAAAAAAAAAATAAGAAATATTAGTAATTTTGAGACACATTGTGTCACCCTAAATATGAATATAATCCTTCTATATATTTTTATATTACTCTAAGCAAAAATAGTAATTTCATTTATTGTTGTTTTTCTACGTTGATTTTGACACCAGAAAAAGTTTGACCTGAAATATAATAATTTGTTTTTTACGAGTCGGGCTATGGGGGAGGGATAGCCCAAGGGCCGCTTTAATCGCTCGGAGAAAATGTGAAGTATAATATTTATTTATTTCAGCCCCTTCGTTTCATTAAAAAACATGGTCAACAGATTGAAGCAGGCAATAGCTGCACAAACATAATTAATTACAGTAATGGACAGTAATAATTCATATTTTTAAAGGTTATTAACTACCTAAAATACTAAATAGCATTTAAAATAACAACCTTTACAATGTTGGTCAGCCCTTACAAATATTTTCAAGGAAGAGGTTCAAAACAATTCCACACTTATTAAAAAGTTTGTGTAGTGAACTTGCTTCCACGTGTATGAAGTTGTCATGACAACGATTAAAGACACCTACATATGCACGCACACACGCTAGCTTTTATTATGCCTATTATGTCACTGCGCCATAAAATATTAATTAAGACGTGAAAAGTACTACAGAAAATGAAAAGATATCGTTCCAGAGGATTCCATCAAAGGATCTACTTTAAGGAAGCCCAATCTCAACCAGGGATGCAAGGAGGTTCTCTATATATAATATTCTCTATGCCTAGATATATTATTTATAAAATAACATTAAAATAGATTTATATAATTTTTGTTTATAGATAAAAATTAAAAGTATTTTGTGATTTCGGAGGGCGAGGGGAGGGGAGGGTCCGAGAAAAATTCCTACTTTTAGGTGTGTGGTTTGGAATGAAGGGGCATTCTGCCCTGGTCCCATTCCGTACAATACCGTATCTTCTTACCTACTCCAGCAAAGCTTAAGAACACCATTAATAAGTTCAATAATAATGATAAATAAAAAATAATAATAATAATTAATATTTATCGCTTTTAAGTTAACAAGATTGTCCGGCCTCGATTGGTAAGAGTATAACGGCTATCGGCCCTGACAGAAAAAGTTGACGACGAAAGTGAAAATGCTCCCGAGGCAAACTGAAAAACTCATTGCTAAAATAGAAAGTTTATGGTCGAGTCATGGCTGAATCAGTAATTGCAGCGAATCAGTTCTGAACAGCGGAACATGGTCCACAAAAAACTGCTTGTCCTAGTATTTTCGAAAATACTCTAATTCGAAAAAAAAAATTGTAATTTTAATTGGAAACAGAATTAAGTTATCGGAGGCAACCATCAAGTTATTATACTGTTTAAAAAATAAATAAAACCTTTTAGAAAATGAAGTGTTAACATGAATCATACTAAAAAAATATACTGTTATCAAATATTCATCCATTTTGTATAAAATGACGTTTGCAATAAACTAGACTTAACCCTCGGCACGTTTTACGTGTGCCCCCGTAGTTAGACCGCGAGTTTTCAGTAATATGTATTAATTTTGTCTAAATATAATTACTTAATTGCTTAAAAATAATTGTATATTTATACCGTAATATGTTAACAATATTTTTCTGTCAGTCATTCTTCTTGTTTTGTTTTTTTAAATCTTTTTTCGTGAATTTATAATTTTTTTTTAAAAACCTTTTCTTTTTTATTCTTGTAATATCTGCAAAGGCAAGGTGAAAGGAGGGAAATGCTCGTTTTTTTCTCAATTTTAAAATTACTTAGCTCGTTCTTTCTAGAAACTTAAATGTTAAAATTTACAAAACTATTTATTATTCTTCCTACTGTTCTGTACGGGTGGCCGCTAACTTCGAAAGAAGAACAGAGGTTTTAGCGAATAAGGTATTGCGAAGAATATTTGATGAGTAAGGATGAGTCCACTTTAAAATTAAAGAGGCTAAACAATGCGGAATTGAAGGGACCTGCACACTGTTAATATATTTGAAATAATGACACCACGGCGCACAGTTTATCGAGTATAGAAATAAAAATATTTAAAAAAAAAATTATTCTGGGACAAAGTCCCTTGAGATTGCGTAATGGTACCCTTGAGAAGACGTAATGGTTATTTTTGGCCATAATATATGCTATATAATAAATTAAAAAAAAAACATGACTATATTTATCAAAGAGGGGAAAATTACATCTGCAATATAAAGATATTAAAAAAAAATACACATAATCATGTAGCAAAAAAATTGAGATCTATATACGAAACCTATATAAAAAAAATGATTATTGGAAGCACATAACATAGTATGCATACATGATTAGCCAGTGCCGGACTGTATTTTGAAGACGGACTGGAATAGGAGGATTTTGAATGAGCATAAGGAGGGGGCGTGCCGGATTTTAATAGGAAGAGAATTCTAGAAACTGGTGGAGCGGGCAATAAAGGAGTGTTGAAATGAGGCAGATCTGTAAAAAGGGATAGAAAGGTCAAATAGCTGGAGGAGGTTGATGTAGAATGGTCAGAAGATCGAGATCTTGCGGTCAATGATCTTTTAGCATGATTGTTAATCAATATTGCATTGTAATGTGCCATAAGAGATTCAGTAATCCAGGTAGGAGGGACGATTTTCTACAAATCGTGCCAAATCCTAACTTACGCCAATGATCTATTTATCGTTGAACGCAGTTTTCTGAGCATGAAGGGTGCCTTCTGAAATCTTCCAAGGACAGCAGCTAAAGTTGGATTGCTGATTAACCAGTCTGAAACATAGTACATGCTCTGCAATCCAAAAGAGAAGTGTATCTAAGAGGGAAAGTAAAAATAGGAGACTTAGACTTCGACTGTTTAGAGAAATTTATTTAGCAAGGAAAACGGTTGAACTCGACCAAAAGCATGCAATCGTAGATTTAGTGTCAAATTATGGCAGCCAGTAGGTGCTTCTATGGGTTTCAGAAGCATCTAAAAAGCAAATCCCTCTCTGAGACATCCTAAACAGGCCCGTTCTCACACATTCGTTGGAGTGCTAGACGCTGACGAAAGCTCTAGAATCATCTCTATTTATATTTGAAAGAAAGATTTTGAGAATGATTATGGGACCTGTGTGTGACAATGGTATATATAGATCGAGAAAAAACGCTGAGGTTTTTGTGAGTGAATCTCACCATGACATTGTTTATTAAATTAAAACTAGGCGCCTCAGATGGGTAGGGCATGTTGCACGACTGAATGAAGAAGTCACCATAATGCTCCTAGAGGAAACATTCTTCCAGTGTAGAAAAGTGTGACAGTAGACGCCTAGACAATATTGACGATTAGAAATTGGAGGGCAGTAGCATAAAACAGAGAAGACTGCGGGAGGCTCTTCATGAGTTGTATCGCCACTGAAAAAGAATCAACTCACAAAGAAAGATAAACAAGGGCATAATCGTAGGAATAATCGGTCTAAGGATTAGTTAAAAATACACAATAGTTGATTACTCTTTAGACAATATTTTTTTATTTTTGCCCACTAACTATGCACTGTGTGAAGTTTGAAATGGATGTGCAAAGTTGTTGGCCTTAATATTGAACAAATACTTATAAAGTTTATTAAAACTGAGTCAACTGGTAAGCATCCGAGGGGTAAACCGAGGCTTCGGTTAAGGCAGGCTAATTTGTGGAAATAGACCCTCACATTAAAAAAATAAATGGTGCCCGCAGCCTAACGGATGGCACCCCAAGGCAGAAATACGTCGGAGCTCTTCGACTAACAATACGTCCGAGCTCTTGAGCTAACAATACGTTGGAGCTCTTAGGCTAACAATAAGTTACTCTCTTCTATATCGGGAAAAAACATTGTTTTATCGGGACAAAAATATCTAGGCCTAAACCAGAGAGCAACTGAGGATCAATAGTATCGCGAAATAAACGCGGTAATAAGAATTTTTCGACTACTGTTATGCTGAGGAGTCTCTATTATAAATAGATGAAAAGAACTGTCCTCCAGAAATCTAGAACCCTCGGTCATAATAGTTTTCGTGAATGATCTGGATAGCTGTCTTTAATAATTTAAATATACAGTAAAATGAGCTACTTCATTTTGTCAGTTATATTATTTCGTTATTGTTATTATAAAGTAAGTGTTTTATAGTTACCTAGATAATTAATATTTTATAATTTTTAGACGATGGATTAATAGTCAAAATAGCAACCCCCTCTCCTCCCTTATGACGGAGAAATGATTATAAATGTAGGGTAACGGTCAGTGTTTGCATAATAAAAATCAAAATTTGAAATAACTATTATATGATATGATGATATGTATAATGATTAATTGGATTGTTTAATCTTGATGTTTTTTAATGGAGATGAATATGGTGCTGGACACCGAAAGCTACTCTCAATAAAATAAAATAATATATAATAATCGAGACTGTGTTTAGTAATCTACCTATTTCAAATGGAAAAAAAAAACAACTTCTAATTATGCAATTGAACCTACAAAATTAATTCTTCTAATTTTTTAACAATTTGTAAATTAAACTCAATGTAGAGCGAAAGTAATAAAAAAAAAAAGGTTTAAGAGACCAAAATAATTGTATAAATAAATAAATTAAAAATAATATATATATATATAAGACTTTAAGATCAATTTTTGTTACTTTAATTGGTATCGTAATGGGCCTTTTCTCAGAATAAATAAAAAATATAATAACAGAAAAAAAATAATTGAATATTCGATTACTATTATTTGGTAAAAAAAAATTCAAAGGTTCAAAACTCAAGAAGCCCGATGATTAAAGCACAAGATATGAATCACGGATGATTCAGAATCTCGATAACGGAGACGAGAAAGTTTTTTGAAGTCGACGAAGCTCTAGGGCTGTGCTTCGGAGTCAGTCTAGCGATTGGCACCCCTTGACCTAAAATTTATCCTCTCTTACCCCCTTGAATCTAAAAATAACTTCCTGCCCCTCTAAAAAAATATTTGTTTTTATATCTGTATTAAAGAAATCACATCTATAAAATAAAACGCATTGCTAAATAAATAGAAAAATTTACGTAGGTGGAAGTATGTTTGAAAAGGTACTAAGATACATAAGGCGGAAAAGGCCTTCATTCATCGATAGTTGAAACTAAAATTAACAATTTAATTATGCCTTTTTATTTTATTTTACTATTTTATATATATATATATATATATATATATATATATATATTATAATTATATATATATATAAACATATATATATATATATATATATATATATATATATATATATATATATATATATATATATATATATATGTCACTCTCTTGTTAGACAGGTGCGAATATATAGTATATATACTTTTTAGTTAACTTAAACAGTAACATAGATATACTTAAATCCCGTTTATCCGGAAAAATTTGTAAAGGTCATTCCGGATAAGAGATAGTATGATCAGTAAATAAAATTGTTTTGATATTAATGATATTTATTAAGGTAATGGGCGAAAAAATTGTTTTTTTTACAGGGATTACTACTTAATTTCTTTTATGAGACATATCATCCCTTTTCACTTTATGTGTTACGTAAATCCACGAAAAAATAGTGGAAAAGAATGTAGGGTTTAACACAACATGAGATAATAATTACCTAAATTATTAGTATAAAAATGCTAATAAGTAGCATCACGGAATGAAAGGATGGCTTCTACGAAACTGTATCACTGTGATTCCAACACTGTAATTATCCGATTAGGATCCATTTTTCCAACAAATATATTTGCCTCAATTTTAATAATTTTATATAATTTTTAATAAATACAAATTATGCTCATGTTTCTAAAATCAAATTGGATATCAAATATTTCAATTTACATATGTAGTTAAAACTTAACAATACTTTACATACTCGTTAACAATTTTTCTAAATGCATCCAAAATTACGTAATTATTATTCAGAATTCTTTTCATAAAATTTTGTATTATAGTTTCGTATCAGTTTATTTTGAACAAAATTAAAGTACCTAGAGGATAAATAAAAAAAAATAAAATAAATAATCCGGGTTTCGGATATGGCAGAGGCTGATAAGCTGGGTTCTACTGTGAAATAAATTTTATGGTGAAATAAATAATCAGGATGCAGTTAACGAAGTATATTTTGTATTATAAAAGCCGACGTCTCGGCTCAATCATGTGAGCCATCATCAGGGCTGAAATTAAATCAAAGATACAAGATAAAATACATGCTCAGTAAAAAATAAAAATAATAAAGTTGAAATACAGATAACATAGTAATAAGGATGTAGATAATAATTTATTACAGGTAATAATAATGCACTACTAATATAAAATACAAAATACTGTGACAGAACTTTTTGTATTTTAGATTAGTAGCGCATTATCTTGGTATTACCTGTGTTAAATATTATTTACATCCTTATTACTATGTTATCTTTATTTCAAATTTATTATTTTTATTTTTTTCTGAGCCTGTCTTATATATTGTAACTTTGATTTAATTTCAGCCCTGAAGATGCCTCACACGATTGAACCGAAATGTCGGTTTGTATAATAAAAAA